>OY728135.1:110440660-111640660 GCA_963277665.1 Viscum album
TTTTTGATCAAAGATGTTTCTACTTCTTGGTTTCTTCTAGATCTGTTGTGTGATCTCACTCCAGGGGCCTTTTCCTTTATTGGTCATGGTGAGGCCAGTGTTCATCCTTGAGGTATGTAGGTTTCCTCTTCTCCGATGACACTATTTATAAATTGAATTCATACTAAGGTGTGACGAATGGATTCTAGGGACTTCGTTTTCATCGTTGGTTTTTAATTATTTGTGGATCCCATTGCGGGCTTGTACGACCTGAGTTTTGAGATAGGATGTTCCATTTTTATCCTATGTTTATTGAACCTGATTGTTCCTGCTTTATAAATTATCTATACTTTGATTCAGAATGATTGATTTGTGTGTGGTGAAAAGGGATTTTGAAAGAAAAATGGTATTTTCCCTGGTAATTGATAAATGGAAAAAAGGGTTTTTTGAATCTATTGAAATGATTTGTGAAATGGTTTGTGAAAGGGTTTTGAAATGGTTTGGTAAAAAAATTGAAATGGTTTGTGAAAAAGATCACATGGTTTACCTTGGTTATTAGGTTGTAGTTTTCCATCGTCCGTTGTGTGATCTTGCTCTGTAGGCCTTTTCCTTTGTTGGTTGAGGTGTGGAAGGTGTTCATCCTTGAGGTATGTTGGTTTCCACTTATCCATTGTCCCTATTTCTAAATTTAATCGATCATAATGTGTGGAGATTGTATTATAGGGCCATTTTAGTCATCGTTGGGTTCTTCATTGTTGGTGGGTCCTATTTTGGCCTTGTAAAACCCATGTTTTGAGATTGCTAGTTCCATATCTATCCTATTTGAATTGAACCTTATTGTTCAAGCTTTATAAACTATTTAATACTAGGATTCGACATGCTTGATTTGTGTATGTGGAATAGGGGTTTTGAAAGAAAAATGGTATTTTACTTTCTTTTGATAAATGGAATATAAAGGGTTATTGTAAAAGTTTTGGAATGATTTGTGAAATGGTTTGTGAAAGGGTTTTGAAATGGTTTGTTCAAAACATTGAAATTGTTTGTGAAAAAGACCACATGGTTTTCCTTGGGTACTTGGTTTTAGTTGGCCATCGTCCATAGTGGGGGTTCGTTTTCCTGGATGTTCCTCTAATACTAGAGCATAGATTAATTGGATCTAGCTATGATTATGATTTTGGGTTTCACATTCTGGGTTCTCTCTCTTGCACTAGAGTGTAGATTTTTGGCTTTAGGTACCCACACTGGTATCTTATGGGCACATGTTGTCTTCTGTTGACCTTTTTTATTCCTTGGTAATGTGATCGTGTTGCTCTATTATTTTTATTTTATTTTCTTTTAATTTTTTAGCCTTCATATACATGTTTATTCTTATTGGAATGTGATATGGAAAATATTCTATGAATATTGATATACCTACTTTTGGTTTTAGAACTATGGAAAAGGGAAATATTTACTATGTTTTCTATAAAACAACCTTACTACATATCATGGCACATTTTTATTTAAAATTAGGACACATGAATTATTATAAAAAGACTTATATGGAACATCAGGGTGGGATCATGTTGGGCCTATTAGATCACACAATGCGCACCTCTTCGATGGTGGGTAGACCTTTGTATGTCTTATAGTGCAGGAAAAAGAAAGGAGCCATAGTGAAGTGGTGAGGTTTTGTGTTAGATGAGTTATGTAGCTGGTGGTGAGATAGTGGGAGTTCGTCCATGCCATCACATAGAGTAGCTATTGGTTCTTAGTCCTTTTCATTTGGACTTTCCTTGTGGAGTTTTGATTAATTTTTAGTTGTTGTTATTGTTTTCACTGTTTTTCTTATAGTTGTGGCATACATATATTTCCCATTCTTCCACTATTTCCTTCTCAATTTATATATGTATATTACACGTTTTTCTTTTGGTTGGGAAAAAATCGTTCCCTCTGGTTTTTTGTTTGATTCCTGGGTGCTTTTCACCAGCCAGTGGGGATCTGGAATGCCCTTCGGGTACCTGACGAATCGGGACAGGTGCTAGATTTGAGGGAAACCCATATCAGTTCTATATAATTGGTATCAAAGGAGGTCTATCCTCATGAATATTTTTCTTGGGGTAGCTATTAGACTAGATATAGGATTTTAAGGACTTGAGAGGTATGTTACGATGAGTTCCTGGCCATCTCTTGTCATGAAGAAACTCAAGTTTCTATGGTAAGTTGGGATATGTATCACTAGTGTTGGGTTTTTGTTTAAAATCTCATTTTATTTCTTATGGTTTTTTTGGTTTGAGCTAAGATTTATTCATTTGTTTGGTTGTTCTTGTGTTTCGATATGCAATAGTATGACTCTAAGACATCTTCCACGAGTTCCTCAGGTGGGTGCAACTGATTCTCCTCACAGGAATCCACATATAGATCAGAATATCATATGGGCTATAGTATAAGAAGTTCATGCTATTGATTAGAGTGTATCATGGCTTCAGAACATATTTGCAAATGTATAACTAGAGATTGGAGGAGAAATAGATCGATCATTGGAGTTCTTATGTGATAATCCACCGTTTATTAATGGAATGAATGAACCTCAAGAGGCTGAGTACTGGCTAGATAGAAACTATAAAATATTCAAATTCCTAACGACACCTGATAAAATCAAGGGGAAGTTTGCAGCATTAAAACTCGAGGGTTCTAAAAAGAAATGGTGGGATTATATGGTCCATAAAAACATACACGTGGTCTTGGATTTGAAGGGATTAAAAAACCTATTCTATAAGAATTTTTTTCCAGAGATGCTGATGCCAGAAATGTCTCTAGAGTTTCTATCCTTGAAACAATGAGAGCGTTCGGTGTTAGCATACACCAACCGGTTGGCTGAGTTGGTTAGTTTTTCACCGTACATGGAAAAGGATGATCAGTTGAAGCCTTAGAAATACCTACAGGGGTTTCGACCAGACATCAGATTGTAGCTATTTATGCTAAAGCTTTCTACCTATGTGGATACGGAAGATGGAGCTTTGATGATAGAGAATAATATGGAAGGAAATGTTGGTTTTCCCAACCCCTCTCTTCCATCTGGTGACATCTTTTGTGTCATACGTGGGAGGAAGAGGAAGTGGCATGATGATCTTAGTAGTGGTGGAGGAGGGTGTCCGCAATGAGAATCCTCTACACCACCTGTTATAGCTAGTAGTGTGCCTCTGACTTTTTATCAGTGTGGAAGGGCCAGAAACACCAAACTTTTTTTTCTTATTCCCACATAGACTTACAACCACTATGTATGTGTTGGAAACAAACAATGTTTCTATCAAGCATTGACTACACCTCATCATGGTTAGAGTTTGTCATCTCTAAAGTCTACTATGGGGATGTCAAATACCTCAATGACTATAGGTCTCTAGCCACAGGCCTCAAGAGTGAAGCACTTTCACATAGTAGATGAGTGTCCAATGGAATTCAACATAGGTCCAGCAATGGTGAGAGGTACTATCCTTATTACATCATCAGTAGAAATTGATTTATTTGATACTATTACCTCCCACTCATTTATATATGAAAGTTTTATTGATGTTCTTAAACATCCAATGGAACTCATGACCGTTGAAATGGCGTTAGAAACACCTCTTGGTAAGAGAAAATAGTAGGGGTTTTAGTGTCCTTATTATTCATTGACGATAGATGATATGGAGTTAGTATGGGATTTTCTCTTTCTTGATCTCTATTTGTTTGAAATCATCATCGGTATGGATGGGATTGCATCTCGTCGAGCTGAGAATCATTGTTATCATTGGCATGTTTCATTTTTTACTACGGATGGAAGCTCTCGTGTGTGTCAAGGAGAGTGTGATGGAAGGTCTGTTCATGGAGGACCTTCCCGCCCAGAGCTCAGAAGTTTGTTATCTACAGTCATGTTTGAGCCTGATAACGTTTCGTCTATTGTTGATCTTCCCATTGTTGCTTCGGAATTTCCTAATTTCTTCCAGAAGACATATCTGGCCTTCCTCTAGAGAGGGAGGTATATTTTATGATTGACTTGGTGTTAGGTATGTAGCCATTATCAATACCTTCTTCTCATATGGCCCCAATGGATCTCAAAGAGCTCAATATTCAGTTGGATGACCTGTTGGAGAAAGGTTTTGTTCACCCTAGTGTTTTTCCTTGGGTAGACCCTGTGCTCTTTTCCAAGAAGTCAGATAGTTCACTTTAGTTCTGTGTAGACTATTAGAAGTTGAACTGGGTGAAAGTTAAGAAAAATTATTCATTTCCTCATGTAGATGATTTCTTTGATCAGTTAAAGGGGGAAAAGTGGTTCTCAAAGATCGATCTTTGGTCAGGTTATCATCATCTCTGATTTTGGGAGTCTGATATACAAAAGATGGCTTTCAAGAGTAGGTATGGACATTATGAATATCTTGTGATTCTATTGGGACAGACTAATGCTCCTATAGTTTTCCTGGCTTTGATGAATCAGATATTCCAACATCATCTTGACTCATTAGTTGTAGTGTTCACAAATGATATTTTGGTTTATTCTAAATCTGATCTTGAGTGTGAGCACCATCTAATTTTGGTTATAGAAATTATGAGTAGCCACCATTTTTATAAAAAGCTTTTGAAATATAGATTTTGGATTCAATAAGTGAAGTTCATGGGGAAAAAGATTTATGAACATGGATTATTAGTTGATCTAAAGAAGGTAAAGGGTGTCTTGACATAGAAGTAATCACAGAATGTCCTTGAGACACAGAGCATCCTTGGCCTTAATTGATACTACTTATGGTTTGTAAAGGATTAATCAAATCTAGAATCACCTTTGACTGATCATACTAGGAAAGTAGTGAAATTCACCTGGGATGTGAAGTTTCAGTCTTCCTTCGATGAAGTAAAATGACTTCTGACATCAGCTCCTATTCTGGTTTTACCTGACCTCGGTTTGGGGTATGTGGTGTTTTTCAATGCTTCTGGGGATGATTTGGGATGTGTTCTTATTCCAAATTACCAAGAGGTAGCTTATAACTGTTTTCATCATAGGTTGCATAAGAATAATTACCCCACTCAGGATCTAGATCTTGATATAGTTATGCATGTGCTTAAATGTTGGTTGCACCATCTTCTTGGTGAAAATTTCATAGTCTTTTCTAATCATTCGAGTTAGAGTTATATCTTTTATCAGAAATACATGAATCACATACAAAGAAAATGGCTGTAATACCTTCAAAAATTTGACTTTTATATTGCCTAAGCCCCGGGGAATGGGAATGACATTTCAGGTTCTGTTACTACTAAAGTACCTTTGTAGGCTATTCTGGAATCAAAGGAGTAGAAACTTATGGTTCCATTCACTCAGTTTCACTTGGATACTCAAGAGGATGTTTTCAGAATGTTTTTGACCAGTGTTCAGTTGTTATTCTCTCTCCTGGAGTCTTTCTTGTAGAGTGAACAGTAGGATGATGAGTTTAGTAAAGCTCCAAAAATCCTTTATGGTGGGGGAGACCATTTTTGGTTGGTCTCATTGTTTATATGGTATGCTCCACTTTGGAAATGGAGTTATCATCCCTGCATTTGTGAGGAGTTTCATCTTGGTTAACTATCACAATCATGGTCCATTCCTCCAGGCTCTACGAAGAGGTATTATGACATGAGATGATGATTCTGGTGACTGGGTATGAAGTGTGACATCGCAGTGTTTGTGTCCCAATGTTACACCTACCAATGGATAAAGTCAAAGAACTTGAATCCCTATAGTTTGGTTAAGACTTGTTTTGTACCGGTTTGGAAATGGGGTGATGTATCCATAGATTTTTTTTTGGATTACCATGGACTCCCTGAGGGAGGAATGCTATCAGGGTAATTGTTGATTGGTTGATAAAGTCTACTCATTTCATTTCAATAAAGGATACAACTATTTTTGAAGATATGGGTAATCTATATGTTTAGGAGATTGTGAGGTTGCATGATATTCCTTCATATTTTTTTGGATAGGGATCCTAGGTTTACCATGAGGTTCTATAGGAGTCTCCAGGAGGCAATTGGAACTTAGGTCAAGCTGATCACGACATTCCATCCAAAGAAAGACGGTCAAACAGAGCATGTGATTCAAATCCGGGAAGATATGATTCATGCCTATGTCTTGGATTTTAGGGGATCATGGGATATCTATATGGAACTACTTTAATTTGTTTATAACAGTAGTTATCAATCATCAATCAGAATGGATCACTTTGAGGCTTTGTATGGTCACCCGTGCCGATCACCTAGTTGTTGGCCTGATGTGGGAAAAAAACTTTGATTGGACCAAGTTTGGATTAGGAAACATAAATAAAGATACAGGATGTGTGACAACATCTGGTCATGACTTAGAGTCGATAGAAATAACAAGAGAATCAATGGAATTTTCCTTTCTAGTTTTCCATTGGTGAATGGGTTTTCCTAAATGTTTATTCTCATTTGGGTAACCATCAACTTGGAAAATAGAGAAATTTGTCTCTAAGATATGTCGGACCATTTGAGGTCACTGAGTAGCTTGGGAAGGTGGCTTATCAGTTTGCATTTCGAGTTCCATTGATAGGTATTCAAGATTTTTTCCATATATCACAGCTTAAGGAGTATCACCCTGATCCCGCACACATTTTGAGTTTGGAAGAAATTGATCTTGAGCGAGATGTTTCTATTTTGAAAGGATTATTTAAGTTCATTGACACTCAAGTAAGGTTCTTTCATGGTAATTTGATTCCATTAGTCATATTTCTAAAGAAACATAGATCAGTTTCTCATGAGACAAGGGAACATGATTCATTTGTGAGGGAGTAGTGGCCTCATCTTTTTACAGGGATTACATCTTCAACTTAACTTGTTGGGGACAGCAAGTATTTATGGTGGGGTGTTTGTAACATCAGGTTACCCATAAATCTGGTACACCCTTATTCTTGGTATGATTTTCATTTTCTAGCCATTCATGGATGGACAAGAAGGAATTGGGAGGATACATATAATGGTGGTGTCCGAGATTTGTTGGATTCTCATGATTATACAACTTTTTCTGTAGGGTGCCAAGGGATTTCACGATGTGTAACTCACTTACACATCATGTAATGGTTGTTGGATATAAGTAATGAAGGTAGTCACACTATGAATGGTTTAATTTCATGAATGAAGGACTCACACCATGAGTGTTAATGGAATATTAATTGGGGGTGATGGGTTTTTCGGCGTATGTGGGATCGTGGAGCTGTCACGACATAAAACCCTATTACACATTGTGAATCAGCATGCGTCCAGTTTTTAAAACACTCATTTGGAATCTTTACTTGGTCCTCTACATACATACATCTTCCCTCTCGACCCAAAGTTCTTCTGCGGTGATTTTGAGAGACATTGACCCTTCAAGATCGATCCGTTTGGCATCAGATCCTTATTGCAATTATAGGGAATCTCTTTAGGTAAAATGTCTTTTTTTTCTTCATTTCTATTGATCATTTTATAATCCTTTTCATTCAATATCAATATTTTTTGATCTTAGATGTTTCTACTTCTTGGTTTCTTCTAGATCTGTTGTGTGATCTCACTCCAGGGGCCTTTTCCTTTATTGGTCATGGTGAGGCCAGTGTTCATCCTTGAGGTATGTAGGTTTCCTCTTCTCCGATGACACTATTTATAAATTGAATTCATACTATGGTGTAAAGAATGGATTCTAGGGACTATGTTTTCATCGTTGGTTTCTTAATTATTTGTGGATCCCATTGCGGGCTTGTACGACCTGAGTTTTGAGATAGGATGTTCCATTTTTATCCTATGTTTATTGAACCTGATTGTTCCTGCTTTATAAATTATCTATACTTTGATTCAGAATGATTGATTTGTGTGTGTTGAAAAGGGATTTTGAAAGAAAAATGGTATTTTCCCTGGTAATTGATAAATGGAAAAAAGGGTTTTTTGAATCTATTGAAATGATTTGTGAAATGGTTTGTGAAAGGGTTTTGAAATGGTTTGGTAAAAATATTGAAATGGTTTGTGAAAAAGAGCACATGGTTTACCTTGGTTATTAGGTTGTATTTTTCCATCGTCCATATTGGGGGTTCATTTTATTTGATCTTTCTATCATACTAGAGTGTAGATTAATTGTCTCTAGATTCAGTTATGATTTGGGGTTTCACTTTCCCGGGTGTCTCCCCAATACTGGAGTGTAGATTATTGGATTCAGGTACCCATACCAGTTTCTTATGAGCACATGTAGTCTTCTGATGACCTTTTGTATTCCTTGCTTATGTGATGCTTGTGATGCTCTGTTGTTTGTATTTTCTTTTCTTTGAACTATTTATACTTGATATACATGTTGATGCTTGTGTAAATGTGATATGGAAAATATGATTTGAAAATTGATATCCCTTCTTTTGGTTTGATAACTGTGGAAAATTAAAATAGTTACCATGTTTTCTTTAAAAATACTTTATTACATATAATTCCATGTTTTTATTTAAAATGAGAATACAAGAATTTTTATATAGATAATTGTTATGGAACACCAAGGTGGGATCCTACTGGGCCTATTATCTCACACCCTGCGCACCTCTTCAGTGGTTCTTAGATATTTGTATGTCTTCCAGTTCAGGGAATGAAAGGGCACCATAGTGTGGTAATGAGGTTTCGTGACAGCTTAGTTGGGCAGCTGGTGGTGATATGGTTAGAGTACGTCCATGCCATCACTTGGAGTAGCTGTTAGTTCTTACTCAGTTTTAGTTTGATTAGTATTGTGGAGTTTTGATTAATTTTCAGTTGTTTTTGTTTCTGATATTTTTTTATATTTGTGGCATATATATTTCTTAGTCTTCCATTATTTTCTTCTCACTTTATATATGTATATTCCATGTGTTTGTTCTTGTTAGGAAAAAATTGTTCCCTCTAGTTTTTTGTTCGATGCCCTGGTGCTTGTCGCCAGCCTTTGGGGTCCAGGAACGCCCTTTGGGTATGTGACAGATTGGGTCAGGTGCCGAATTTGAGGGCAACCTGGTTCAGTTCATTATAATAGCTAATATTCCTTATTTATTTTTAGAAGTTATAAATGGTATTTTCAACTATCAATTTAATATTTACAATTTATGTAAAATTTTATTTCCTATAATCACCTTGTTTATGAAATTACATGTGTTCCTTTATAATTCTTATCATTTTCTCTGCAATTATGAGTCAAGCTAACATTTTATGTGAAAACTTACATCTGCATCCCCTGACATGTCATAAATTAATAGTTATGGTCATCATCTAGCTCATATGTGACATTTTACACATTATGAGATTATGCACACACTTATTTCATTTTTCATACAACTATTGTTTTCAAATAGCAATGGTTATTGCAATCATGGGATTCTCTTAAATGGATTTAGAAAACTCTTGTAATGTAATGTTCATGATATTTTATAAGAGAAATTATTTCCATAAAAAGAAAATAATTCTATTTAAGTGATTTAGATATATTTTGGGTTAGAATTGAGAAAGGTAGTTCCAAACAAAATGTTTTAGACAATGGCACTAGTATGATGAATATTTTGATATGGGAAGTAAAACCATAAGAATTAACAGAACGTTTTTCCATAGGAGTTATGTCTAGTGGTCTTACATTATGGTTTTTAATTATGGACTACCAAGTATCAGAGAATAATATAATAGAAAATTTTTATATTCAAAGGATAATTCTCGAATGATTTTACAAATATAATTATTTTATGAAATCTATATTTAAGAAATTATATGGATTTTCAATGGTTTTGAAATCAACATTGAAATTTATGTATTTAAATATATTTTCGAACAAAATATTATTTCAAGAAATTATTCTTGAAAGGTTTTTCATAATCCTTTTTCAATACCCCCTTACTGGGTATATATACTATTCACCCTGCATATTATAATCATCTTTACTGGTTTAACAATCTTATTGCAATGTATTTATTTTGTGGAGGGAAAACACTAAATACTCCTTTTGTTTATTTATGTTCATTTTTCATAGATATGATGAGATGTAACAATTGTATCTAATTCTCAAAAAAACTAGACTAATAAATGTCCTCTATTAAATAATATATTGTGTAATTATTCATTTTCTTTTATCAAGAAAATTACACAACATGTTTAATGCACCAGCTCTAGGCAGATTGCATTGGGGTCTTTACATAGACATTGAGGATAAACATATAAGAACATCATAGAATTCTGGTAAGGAGTATATTATGTTGATCTTTCTTGAAAATACATCCCTATCTAGATACTACAAGTGGATGTGGATCTGTCACATATGTACCTATGAGTAATAAATCCAACAAGGTGTTTTAGGCTTGACCTGGGGTAACCGGATATATGAAAACATGCCTTACTGCACACCTGGTTTGACACTCATAGGGGCCATGCTTAGGATAATTCATATTTTATTTAAAAACCATTATAAAGGATTTAAAAGTAAATTTTTCCTCAAAGAAACCATGTTTATGATTATGAGATTAGATACACGTAGGATTTCAATTTAAGTTAAGTATTTATCTAGTTGAGATTATACCTTATGATTCATAACCTAATCTAGTGTATTCCATTTTTTAGAAATGGAACCTAGTGGAAGGAATGGAAACTGAATGAACACATATATCCCATATAGTGATTGGCCTCCTATGCAAGATAATTATTTTGGATCTGGAGCTACGATTGGTGTTGAGAAACTTATAATTATACTGAGACAATTGACTCAAGTTATGAAGAATAACCATAATCGTATGAAGCATCCTGGTCCATAACATGGAGGAGCAATATTATAACACTATATACAAAAACTACCTCCATCATTCAATAGGAATGCGAACCCATTTGTAGAGAAGTAGTTGATAAGTTCTTTAGAGAAGATATTTCTTGTATTGGGATGTATTGAGAGGGTGAAGGTTGTCATGGCAATTTATCATCTTTCAGAAGATTCATATCAATGGTGGTCATTGATTAAAAACATGAAGGAGGAGGAAAAAATAGAAAATATGGAATGGAGAGAACTTAAATATCTTTTCTTAGAAAAATACCTTCCTCTTGAACAATGAGTGGATATGGAATGGAAGTTTTGGAGTCTGAGGTAAATAGAAGTTCATAATGTTGGAAAGTATGAAGAAAACTCTAGAAGGTTAGAATGGCATGCTACAGACAACATACACAATCCAAGGAGCATTATTGATCAATTATTTGATGCTCTAAATCCTTTCCTCTGATGGTCACTCATCTTCCAAGCAATCTTATCATATGAACATATAGTATGAAGTTCTATCAAGATAGAAAATCAATTCTCTAAGTGTTATGACTTTAAAGGAGGGAAAGATAATAAGAGGACTACTGATGACTCTGAAAAAAATAAGTAAATGGGGATGAAGGGAAGATTTGACATTCAACTTTGTGGTAATTGTGGGAAGAAACACCATTGTACTTTCATGAAGGGTATGAGTGTTTTTACTAATGTGGAAAAAAGGCCACCACTCTCATGATTGTTTGTGGAAGAAAGAAGAGACCAATGTTCCATGATACAATTTCAAGGTGAAAGTATATTATGCAAATGATTTTCCTAGGTGTCAAGGAAACATTCCCCAAAGAAGGCCAAGGGAGTAAGACCAAGCTTATGTGATCACAGCTGCTGAGATTGAAGTTCGTAATGATGTGGTGGCAGGAACTTTAATCATTTCCTCAATCTTAGCCAATTATTTATTTGATTTTGGATCATCACATTCTTTTATATCTTCCTATTTTTCAAATAGAATTAGTTATTTCCAATTTGATTTAATATAGGAATTGGTAGTAAAAACTCTTAAGGGAAGTATCATTGCAATGAAGATGTGTCAATCCGTCCTGCTTACGACACACAAACATGATTTAGTTGTTGATCATGTTATCATACCTATGATTGAATTTGATATAATCCTTGACATGGATTGGATTACAAATTATGATTCAAATAACTATTACAATAAGATGAATGTTACAATTTTTTAGAACAATGTAGAATTCATTATCTTTAGAGGAGAAACATCATCATTTGATTCTTATTTAGATCCACCCCTAGTAGCTCTACCCAATACAATTTTTTGGAAAGATGAGAACACAATATTTATGGGTGATAAAGGAAATATTTAAATTGAGGATGTAACTATTGTGCAATAATATATTGATGTTTTTCTAGAGGATTTACCTGGACATCCTCTAGATCAGGAAGCTGAGTTCTCTATTGATTTAATTTCTTTTTCAAGACCTATATCAAAGAATCCTTATAGAATGGCCCCTATCGAATTAGTAGAGTGAAAGAAAAAACAAGAGGACTTGAGTGATAAAGGACTTTTTCACCCTAGTGTTTCTCTATGGGGAGACCCTATTCTTTTCATTAAGAGGAAAGATGGATCTATGAGGCTCTGCATGGACTATAGAGAGATCAATGCTATTACGATAGAGAACAAGTATCCTCTTCCTCGCAATGATGACTTATTTAACTGACTTAATGAAGCCTAATATGTTTCAAATATTGGCCTTCGATCTGTATATCATCAGTTTCATGTAGGGAAGGTAGATATTCCAAAAATAGTATTTAGAACCTTGTATGGGCATCATATGTTTATAGTAATGACTTTCGGACTGAATAATGCACCCTCTATTTTCATGGATTTAATGAATAGAGATTTCAAGGAATATCTTGATGTCTTTTTTGTTGTATTTATAGATAATATCATGGTATAATCTAAAATCTATGAAGACCATGGGGATCAATCGCGTATTATTCTGAAAACACATAGCAAAAATGAATTATATGGGATGTTTAGCAACTGTGAATTTTGACTTCAATTAGTTCCTTTTCTTGGCCTTGTTGTCTCTAATGATGGAATCTTAGTTGATCTTATAAATACAAGGGAGGTTCAAGAATGACCCACTCCAACGAACATAACTAAGGTACGTCGTTTTATTCCTTTAGCAGGTCATTATTTGTGTTTCGTATAGAAATTTTCCCGTTTAGCCAACCCATTAACCAAGATTACTCGAAAATTTGTTAAGTTCTTATGGAAAAAAGAATGTGTAGAATGTTTTGAAGAATTAAAGAGGATATTAGTGAATGCTCAAATCCTAACTCTACCATCAAGAATTGATGGATTTTTGATCTATAGTGATGCATCAAATAAAGGATATGGCCGTGTCCTTATGCATATGGATATGTTATATCCTATGCATCAAGGTAACTACAAATTCATGAGCATAACTATCCAACTCATGATTTTGAGTTAGCAGCGGTAATTTTTTCTCAAAAGATATGGAGACACTATCTTTATGTCAAAATGTGCGAGATATGTATGGATCAAAAGAGTTTAAAATATATATTTCACAGAAAGAACTCAACATGAGGCATTGGTGATGGCTCAAGCTACTCAAGGATTATGATTGTTCCATGCACATCAATACAGGAAAGGAAAATAAGGTAGCTGATGCATTGAGTAGGAAGGATCATGGAGTTGTAAAGAAAATCAGAACTAACAAGGATCCTATGTATATGGAACTAGCGATGATGGATATGGGAATTATTAAAGAAGTTGAAACATAACTACGTTTTCAATTTCTTTCCCAATCATCTTTATTGGAAAGAGATAAAACCTCTCAGTCTGATGATGAGAATCTTTAAAAGAAAATAAAATGTTAGAATTATGGGATGTCGGATGACTTCGTGTGTGAAGATGAAATTCTGATATTTGGGAAGAGTCTATGTGTTACCTCAATACCCGAGCTAAAAATAAATTTATTGGATGATTCCCAAAGCTTGATTTTCTCGATACGTCCTAGAAGCACTAAAATGTATATAGATTTGAAGGAAAATTTATGGTGGGAAAACATGTAGCAGAAAATTGCTTATTATTTATCAAGATGTTTAGTTTGTCAACAAGTGAAGGCCAAACGATAACATCCTAGAGGAGTCATGCAACCTCTACCTATTCCTACATGGAAATGGGATGCCATCACTCTAGATTTTGTCAATGGATTACCCCAAAATCCAATAAAGAGTGATTCAATATGGGTAATTGTTGATCAACTTACAAAATCTGTACATTTCCACTCTATAAGGGAGGATTTTCTACTTGAGAGCCTTGTACGAAACTATATCAATGAATCTATGGGACATCATGGAGAACCTATATCAATTGTTTTTTTATCATGATCCACAATTTACATCGAAATTCTAGAAAAGTTAACAGAAATATTTGGATACTGAACTTTGTTTCAGAACAACATATCACCCTCAAACTGATGGGAAATCAGAAAGAATGATCTGAACATTAGAAGATACGCTGAGATCATATTCACTTTACTTTCACGGTATGTGTGATCCGTATTGAGCTTAGTGGAGTTTTCATATGGTAGTAGTTTCCATTCAAGTATTAAAATGACACTATATGAAGCATTGTATGGAAAGAGATGCCGCACACCAACATGTTGGGATGAAGTTGGTGAAAGGAAGCTTATGGGCCTAGAGCTTGTGGAGAAAACAATAGCTAAGGTAAAGAGTATTCAAACCCATATCAAAGCTTCTAAATGAAGGAAAAATAGTTATGCCGATACTCGAAGGGAGGATTTGGAATTTCAAGTTGGAGATTATGTTTTCTTGAAAGCATCTCCATGGAACAGTGTTATAAAATTTGGGAAAAAAACAGAAACTAATCTCAATATACATTGGTCCTTTTGAAATTCTGGAGAGAGTTAGAGCTCTAGCTTATCGTTTAAAGATTCCACTTATCCTTTCTATGGTACACAATGAGATCCATGTCTCATTGTTGAGAAAGTACATACCCGACCCAACACATGTACTCAATTTTGGAGGTATAGAATTGGAACCTGACATTTCTTGCTCTGAAGAACCTATACAGATTCTAGACACTAAATAGAAGGTGTTGAGGAATCAGATGACTCGACTGGAGAAGTTACTTTGGAAAATTCATAAAATTGAAGAGGTGATGTGAGAGATAGAGGAGCATATGATGAAGAACTTCCCAAATCATTTTATGAGGTGGCATATTGGTAATTTTGGGTATGAAATTTTTGTAAGGGGGGAAGAATGTAACACCCCAAGGATTTACAAATAATATTAATATAGAATTCATGAAACACCGAGTATCTATGAAATAAACACTATTTTTTATAGGAGATAGTTATAACCAAGACCTTACATAATTTTTCCACTTTTTTGTTTTGTATTTTGAAAAATGGACATAGATATTTATGATCAGTAAGATATTTAGAGACTCATAGGATCAACTTCCATTTAAGTTAAATAGTAACTTAACCCTTATAAATAGTTTTGTACCCTTTTTAATATTAATATGACCCTTATGAATAGTATCCTCACCCATGTAATTATAAATAAAATTTAAGAACCATATAAATGGAAGTATGATATAATGGTATGAGTAAGTGAATATTTTAAAACATAATAAAGTGTTGGTAGTTTTGTGAGTAATAAATATTTTGCTGTATATTTTTAATTAATAAATTGAATTAAATAAAAATTTATTTTTATATAATGTATTCATAAATAAATATTTTGTTGTCCTATGATTTTAAGATAATTTAATAATACCTTAGTTAATTTTTCAGGGTGTTATAAAATCAGTTTTTATTTTAAAAACTGTAATTTTTGAATAAATGATGATTTTAATTGAAAATTAAATTTTTGATATTTTTAAATTTATTTTAAAAAACTGGAGTTCATTGTTTTTATTCTACATATCCAAAAATTATTAGTGTGGGTTTTTGGAATTTTTCTGAAATACTTGAATTTTAGTGAATAGTAAAATACAGTAATTTATGGTATAAATACATTATAAGATAAATATACTATTACATGAATCATGGATAATGTAAGCACACTTTGATCGAACTCAAATACACTTAATAATAATTCTATTCACATTAAGCAACACTATTTCTTGTCATGACTAAAATAATAAAATAATGAACAAGGTATTCAAAAATCACCCCTCTCCTCAACTATAAAAAACACCCTCACTCCCCCTTCTACTCACTCCTCTAAGCCCCTAAGCTCCTTAAAGTTCTACCCAAATACTCTTCCCTAGTATCTCCCCACATCCAAGAGCTCTTGGTCTTTCCAAAAGATAAAAACCCCTTCCCTTAAAGAGATTCCCAAGGAGGAGTACTCAAGAGGTAAAACCCTCTTCCTTTTTCCTTTTAATTGCTTTTAAGTTCCTTCATTTATTATTATCTCCTCACATTATCTATAAAAAGGATCATGATAACTCCAGTATCATTTATATATTTTAATTACATCATTTTAATTGAATATCCATCATCAATCACCTTACTCACTCTTTTTATTTAAAAAATGAAATCATTATCCGAGAGGTGCTGATTTACAACCTTCGGGAATGAAAACAATTTGTTCTAAAAATTATCCTTCAAGTATATAAATGAAACCATTTTTATGGTTTAAAAAAACTATATCATATGTATTATAACCCACATAATTTTTTGTAACCAATATATATACATAATTTTAATTCATACGAAAAAACTAGTTCATAATAATCTAAATATCGCCAAAATGATTTTCATTAATATTTCATCTAATAACTCATCCTCATACCATATAAACCAATGAATTATATAACCCTTTAATCTCTTTAATGTTAATTAGTATCATATAAAATCAATTTTGGTGAATTATACCCATTCCACATGTACTTTATTACTTATAAACATGCGAACCGATTATGAAAACCAAGAAAACAAACACTCCAGAATGACAGAATTCAATCCTATTATTTATCAATAAGGACATAAATGAACTTAAAAAAAATAATGAAAAAAATATATTTATATATGATCCTATATTAAATAATTAATGGATTTAATTTTATTATCCAGGTCTTTAATGCAATGAGAAGAAAACATTCGAACATAATGTAATGGTTTTCTACCTGAACCTCCATTTTCATTCGGGTTACTCTTATTCCCTACTCACCTCAATGAAATTCTTGTTTATTCTTATTTACTACTCATAAATTCTGTTTTAATGTCCTATATATGTTTACCAACAAGAATCATTCTTTCTTTAATGGTGAGTTACATGTTTTAAAAGGGTCATTCACAAATCATTCTCGAAATCCAAGCACAATTCAAGGGAATTTCTAGAATTCTTACCAACTTTCATGTGCACTATATAATCTGTTTTCAGTATCAATTTTTATTATAAATTCACTAATTTTATTATGAAAATGTAAACTAATTCAATTCTATTTTTATTCAAATACTTTTTCAAAATAAAACTTCTTTTAAAATTAAAAGAGTATTTATATCAAGAATTACTCAGTGATTTTATAAGAGTATTTTCACCTATTTTAACAGTCTTGTTGAATCTTATGTTTAAATGGGGTTAATGTTTTATAACACCATCCACCATATTTTATTAAAAAATTTATCATTATATTTATGGTGGATTTAAAATATTGATACCATTCACCGTATTACTCTGAATGATTGTGTTTATGTTTAATGTTTGGGGAATGTTATATACATTTCATATGTTAGTTTCAGTATAAATGTATATGTTTTGTATGTTCATCCCCATTCACATGTAGAATGGAGTGGACATATTATGTTATGTGTTGGGACTGCTATATCCCCTCAATTCATCAGTAGGTCTCATAAGACAAACTTGTTTGAGTTTTTTCCCGTTTATGTATGGTCTTGGTACAAGGCCTTGACAGAATGGTAACGATGTCCCATATTTTGAATTACCTAATTTTGAAACTAGTAATTGATAGCCAATGTGGTTATTAAACTATTATAATACCCATGGTTTTGTATTATTATGGAATTATTTATTCATCTATTATTCATTCCATATTATGTTCAAGTTTATTTTTTAATGGAATGTGTATTTTAGTTATTCACCCTGCGTTAATATTAATGTTTATGTTGTATTATTTACCCATAATAAGCATTTGAGCTCACCCCTTTCTTATGTTATATTTTTCACCAGGATATGAAGAAGTATATTATGAATGACTTTCAGGGATAATAATAGAGTTGTGGATGTTCCCAATGGGATTCATATGTCATATTTCATTTCAAGTTGTAATGTTTAAATTATGTATGCATCTGGTTTTCCAACACTACTAAACTATTTGGTTCTTCAGGATATGTATTTCTTGTAATTACGCCAATGTAATAAAATAAGGCACCGAATCTAGGCAAATGAGGTCTGGGTCTTTAAAATAACATGAGGGTAATAAGAGATGTTAGAAAAGGCATTTTAATGAGGCATAAAAGATCATGAATAATAAGGTATTATTTAACATGATAATCATTACATGGGAAATGTGGGAACACCTTAAAACACTACATCATTAACATAAGTCAAAGATAAACTTCCAATAATTCATGGTGGAAAAAATTCCCGTAACAGAATCAGGTAAACACCCATCCCAATAAGACATATCATGATACTAAACATTACCCAATTCATTATAGCACTATTAGGGTAAACCCTTCATAATCATTTCAGTATCATGCTTAAGTGGGACACATAGATTATTTTACATGGATTCAATCAACATCATAAGTTATTCCATGATCAAGGAATGTGGAATACATACATGTAAGTCACCAATCAATAAGTATATGTGCATAATAGTGAACACCCTTTATATTGAAATGGGTAAGGTATCCACTACACGATGATTATGGAATGGAAAATCATAGTGAAATTTTAGCACTATAACGACATAACATCAAAATCATAAAATGGGTCGATGAGAGTGAAAGAGGTCTCTTAACATTTAAAAATTAAATTTATAGTATGAGGTATATTTAAGAACATATCCCAACATAGGAAAAAAGTAAATTTGGAGACATAACATAAATGGTATTCTTGATAAAAGAGGAAAGTGGAAGATCCCTTATGGAATTTCGACATAGTAATGAGTGTACTTAAAAAATCATAGGGGGGATAAATGAGATTTAATGCAGCTCTCATCAATTATACTTCAAATGGATAGTAAGGAGATCATGGAACATCATATACCTTACCTGGAGTTGTGACTCCAAAGGCTTGGGAGAGGCTTCTTAGGAGCTTGAGGGTGACTTGGGAGGACTATAGGGAGAATAGAGAAGAGTGTGGACGCGATTCAAGGAGTTTGAGTGATGAGAAATGGGATCTTGGGTGGGTTTATATTGGATGGAGGGGGATTTCATTATTATTATATTTGAACACAACATAATAAAATATTAAAAACCACAATCCATCCCTTGGTTTTTGCCTGTGGTTTCTCAAAACGGCTAGTGTATTACAATATTTTATAAGTGTAGGGGATGAAGATATTAAAATAATGCCCTTGCTTAAGTGGAGTTGATTCACACTCTCAAAGTAATGATTTGAAAATCTTAAAATATATTATATGTCTTTGAGGTTTCACTATAACTTTATAAAATAAATCAAATAAAATTAAAACCACATTATTTAAATGGAAAAAAATATATTTGTTTGATAATAAATTTTATAGTATTTATTACATCACTATTGGGCCATTATAATGTCATAATACACACTATATATTTATATGGTATTTATTTTGTACCCAAAAATTTGGCAATGTCAGAAAATTATGAAAAACTCACTGTTGGATAATTTTGGCATTATGATTACGAAAATAATATTAATTTTATCTAAATGAATTTCTAAATATTTGAATTTTCACTTTTAGAATAAAAACTGATATTTATTGAAAATGAAGCGATTTGACAATGACAGTTTTCGACCCCTAATAAAAATTTATTTTGTATTCAAAAAAATTATATGATCATTTATATTCAATAAAATATATTTAATAATAATATTTTATTAAAATATTATTTATTCCAAAAATCCAATAATTCATTTAAAATAGTTCTCTTAGTTGAATTCAAACATTAACCAAAAATACCATTTATGATATAATAATAATTTACAAAGTTAAAAAAATAGAATGAAAATATATTCATTATTATTTAAAAAAAGTACATATTATTATTTATAGGTTCTTTATACATATCTATTTATTACTCCTACATACACCATAAGAGTAAGGTGCGCGATGGTGGGGATTTAATGGGGTCGTTCAGTGAACATGGTTTGGGCTGTGATCTTGATGAGCTTATACTTCTTTCATAAAAGGTTTCCATTATGCAGAATTTATTGAATCTTGTCTTGGGGTTAGTCTAGGGAACATCCCATAAATGATATCTCCCTCAGAAGCTCCAACAGATGGGATTCATAGGGTACGATCCTACTGGTTGAGGCCAAAACTTCATTTTTCCGAGTTAAAAGGATTTTTTGAAATCCTATAATTATACAAGTCATTTGATCACTATTCAAAAGATATATTATCAACAGTAATGATACATAATAGTCATTTAAATCCAATTGGATATAATAAAAAAATAAGTTCATTTTTTTCAAATCTATAAGATAATTAATTAAATCAAAAGAAAGGGAATTTCATTCATAAATGTACAGGTCATTACAAAAGGGCTTCCTTGGTTGAATTTCTGCCCAAAGGGATTGGGGATTTATTGGTTAATTGGATATAGTATGGATCTTATTTTTTTAGGGTTTGGACAAGGTAGATTGTTTTAGAGGTTTGAAGAAGTGGGGGGGGGGGGACTGAGTGCCATTTTATAGTGGAGGAGGAGGGGAATTCTTGTAAATATAAAATGGTAAACACTGTTGAGAGGTCTTCCTTACATCATGCGCCTCCCATTAAAATATATTTTTGAGATAAGGGGGTAAATGGTTTAAATATGTCCATAAAATGGAGTTTGAACATATTTTTATTGTATTTGGTCCCTTATGTTAATGTTTTACAACTAAGTAAACTCGTTTTTACCTTAATTACTTTAAGTAATTTTAATTACATTCACTATAATTTTTGGTAAAACATTAAGTTGACCTTAATATAAATTATTTATTATTATAATTAAGAATATGGAATCCATTTATTCAAATTATAAACACATAAAAAGATGAAATAAATTTAAAAATAATCCCACAACTATGATGGGAAAGTGTGTTTTTGAAGCCAAAAGTTTAAAAACATCAAAATATTTTATATCCAATTTAAGTGTAAAATTTATTATAATGACCAAAATTGGATTTATTGCAATATAATTGAAATATTTATACTTTTAAACTAATTTAAAATATAATTTTACTATATAAATAAATTAGATGTAAAAATTGTTTTCAATTAAAATTCAGTGTTTTTCACAATTCATCAAAAATTAATATTCTCAAAAAAATACCAAATATTAAGCCAATTTAAATATCGATATTATTAACTGAAGAATATAGTTTATTATTTAAAATAAAAAAAGTGTAAAAAATTTGATTTATAATATGTGCGCCATTAAAAGGCGGTAAAATTATATTTTAAAAAATACATTTGTTTTTTCATAAAATTTGATTTATTGTTACCCTATACCTATAATATCTGTTGAATGAGTGTAAAATATTTCATTGAATATATAATATATAAATTTTATATAAAATATTCATCAAAAGTGGTCTGTTTAATTTTTAGAGATAAAATTCTTTTTGTACATAGAAAAATAGTTTTCTTATAAATGGAATTTCATTATTTTTAAGAAGTTCATACATTCCATTCTAACTAATTTCTAAAAATTGATTAATTTTATATACATTTGTAAATGATAATTTGGAATGTTAGTTAATCTTATTAGTAACTTCCATCCCAACAGCTAGGTGGTAAGTATAATAATATTTTAATAATCGTTTTAATATTATATTTTAGTTTGGTAAAACTCAGCCTTTCATGCAACACATGATATCAAAGGAACTAGAAAGTGTGTTAACATAATAAAAAAATTGTTTTGATTTTACCATTAGATAATTTCAGTATTTCGTGTAGTGTTTTATTAATTTGGTACAACATTTAATAAAATCCATCAATGAAATTTAATATATTTGAAAAATAATAATTCATAAAATATTGGGTGGTATCATGTGCATGGGGGAACACCCCTTATTCAAATAAAAACACACTTCAAGAGTCTCTCACTTGAACGTTATGATATATCACTTCACTATACTGAGGAGTTAAGTGATTTTTGAGTCATACCATTTACTTCCACTAACCGGGAGATGCATAAGAGGGAACCCACCTGACGGCATTAGCACCAACACCAACGGACCCCACTAGTCAATGACTGGGTTGATCCAATCCCACTGTGCTAGCCCTGGTCTCGAATACCTAGCGCTGATATCAGGGGAATGTTAAGAACCCTTCCCAATATGATACTTCTTCAATAGGTGGTGTATCCCCCACCATTGTCAATGTATCTCATTATATTCCTACAAATACTGAGTGAGGGTATTTTTTCACCCACATGGAATTGAGACCCCATCCACCTACAAGGTAGGATGGGTTGACTCTCCCAATTATGGGAGCCACCAGAAGTATTCATGGGTCATACCATGATGAGGAACATTACCATGGAGGTCCTCCTCTAATTAAAACAACTTTTATGGTGACCCCCCTCATGTTGAAGAATGTCACTGTCTTGAAGATATGTTATTGGATATGTGGATAAACAACCACTAAAGGGGCCCTTCTATTAGTTCTAGCCATAGTACATGCATTTGAAACTCTCATAACCCCATAGGCCTGTTCATGGGGAAATCCAATGTCAATGAATACAGGAATAGGGAAAGATCCATGTCACTATAAACCACTTAGTTTTTGATTAAATAAAAAATTCAATGATTGAACTCTCTCCCGCATCACAAATTCTAGGGGTGGAAGCCCATTAACTAAGATTGCCTATCCCTAAAGCTGATGTCCATAAAATACCAAAATCCCTCTATAAGTACCTATAGGTGGAGGATGTTCTGGCCTCCCTCTATGGGTTTGCAGTGCATCCATATCTATTCACATAAACACCCCTCCTCTTATCCTCTACATTAGAAGTTGGAGAGATGTCATGGTCTAGAATTATGACATTATATAATAGAGAATACTCAATTGAGCCCAAAAAATATGTTTCCCTCTTTCCCATTATAAGGATATGAGAACCCCGTCCTATATGGACATGGTCTTAAAATGGGCTTCACCTACAAGAAGACACCGAAATATTTAGAGGACGGATGTCCCACACAGACCCTTGGGTGGAATCATCTCTCCTAGAAAATTTACAACAAATTAGCCCTACATTAGTGCTACCTCTAATTTCCTTGAATGTGAAAATTTGAGTTTAGGTTGACCAAGAGAAGGATAACCCTATGGATATTGATAAAGCGTACCTGTGGGGGATCATAGAGATCAACTAAATTCCAGTCACAAGTTGTTCACCTACAACATTGAAAATTTTCATCACAGAGTGCCTCATTGATGACCAGGTAGACTTATTTTTCTAGAATATACGAGAAATGGTCAACCACCTTCAGGAAAATTACCTGACCCAACCGGGATGCGATAAACATCTCAATACCATCCTATAACAATGGGGTGGGTTGAAATTGTAGTTATCTTGATAGATCATCTCCCTTTAGTATACATATAAAAACATACATGTTGACAAAATTGCATTATGAGATTCCCTGCGCTTCGACAATTTATAGATGAGTCATCCCAGTACATGCAGATTAGATGATGACCACAATAGAGTATCCTCCACTTTATCCGCATAAAAAAAATAATGGGATCATCAGTCTAGTATTTTAGTATGAAATAAAAGTTAAACTATGTCGACCACCTCCATGAACGTCATTACCAATTATTCCCTAGAGAACCTAGGAAATTGGACAACTACGGAAGGTAACAGTAGGTTTAATTATCCCTATAGAGAAATGTAGTATTAGACTGATCCCCAAATGGACAGATGCACTCGGTAGCAGGGAAATTTTCTAGGCCTCTGGATTCTCTATAATGAAAGGTTCCCACCCTCCTACTGACTTATCATGAAAGTAAAGGGACCCACTGAGGGAGTTGGAGTATCAATGATTGCACCAATGATTGAAACAGATGCTAAGATATCCACAATGCTCCATGATCTAGAAGGCTACAACAAGTTCACTACTAAGTGTATGTTTGAATACTTCTTGATTCAAGATAATATAAAATGGGATATAGTCTCTACACCAGTTGGATTCCAAGTCCTGATTAGCCGGGCTCCTAGAATTGAACTAGGTTTACCAACCCATCCTATTAGGGTAGAATCTGGGGAATATGAAAAATGATCAAGATATGATTTACTCACTCTTCTTGAGTTATGAGACTATCCGCCTTGATGCCAATACCACCCTGCAATATGATCTTAATAGAGCATCAAAGTATTGGTGGCCACAAATCCTCAACATGATGATATGATAGCTTCTATCATCACCCACCTTAAGGGACTGGAAAAGCCATAGATTGAGATCCCATATGTAGGAAAGCCATATATGATGTGGTTAGATCATAGTTTTCTTCCAAAAGAATATGGAAACATGATTTTTACCCCCATTCAAAGGTAAGGGTTTTCTGGTGCTTCACCAGACCAATATTTCCACCCAATGAGGCCTAATTCTAGAAACAATAGAGCAGAAAGAATCCTCCACACTCCAATGTCTCTTCAAGAATCTAGACAGTCCCATTTTAATCTATTTTAGTGATATTCCTCTAGGATCACTACCTATTTGAGATGATCTCTATAGTAAGTTACTCTAACAATTCAGCTCTACCGTGTGTAAGTCCAGCATCAAAAACATCTCACAGTTCAAGAAGAGATTTGATGAGAAATTTTTTTACTTTATCACCCAAGGGAAGGGGCTAAAAAACACTAATGATATGTATCTTTCCTAGGTATATCTACTATAAATGTGTGTGGAGAATTTCAAATATGATCTGGCCCGTACCCTCATATCATTGAAATATCCTTGTGTTTGGAAAAATCCATGCAGTAGACCAAGAAGCTGTTTCTCCCATTACCCCTTCTATCTCTTGTGTGAAGGACTATGAATGCAGAGATAGGTTATTGTATACATTTCAAGGCTCTTGAGACTACTCACCTACATACCCCTTTATAGGATGAACCTTGCTGAGAGAAATCTTTACAAGCACTGCCTCACCAAGATAATATTCCTTAGGTTCCACCTCATTGGGAGAAAGTTTCCCTACCTCCCCATCAGGGAGTGGTGCCCATTGTTACTTTCGTAGATAAAAAGAATTATCACTTTTTTAAATATGCATAGGACTTGGGGTATTTCATCTGCACCCTGGAGAATTGAATCCCAAAGATTCTAGAAAGAAAAAGGCCCTAGGAGGCCGAACTCCCTAATCGTGAAAATAACTACCTATAACACTAGATCCTTAGAAATAATATCAAATAATTATTTGCCTTTAAAGATTGTATTTAGAATGAAGTGTTCCATATCCTAGTATAATTGGATGATGTCTTGAAATAAGTAATACATGTCTCTGCTAGCCCCGATAGTGACAACAAAGAATCTAGTGAGCAGAAACACTCCTCTCTACCCGGGAAAATAGAATTACAACATCTATTTATCTCACCAGATAGTCACACTAACGCATGGGATTATTAATTCTAACATTAATATAACATACCCTCCTTTGGTTTCTACGTCCCCTCCAACACCCACATATGTATCTATGTCACAAACATCTTAGTCATAGAAGAGCATGCACCAATAGAGAAAAGGCATCTTTAGTTCCCCTCTAGTGCCAAAACTAGCTAACATCCTCATGATTTCATACCTCTTTAATTGGGAACTATTACTAGGGTTAGTCCAATGATGGAATATTCCACTAATGAGAAGAAAGTGTACACCTCCGTGAACACTATCAAACTATTAGATCAATTAATGATATACAGGGATGGAGAACTCCGTTAAAACCCCTGAAGAACCCCTTGCTTATTCCATCAAAGGATAGGTACGGGATGTAATGAAAGACATAATCTATGGGATAAAATCCTAGAATATACTTTCATGCTACTATGATGAGAAAACATGCCTCATTTAGGGATAAACATTCACATCCATCCCAGGACACTCCATCAAGAATGCCTCCACAACTAACTGTATTGGTTGACTGAGAACCTTAGTCAAAACCATTCCATGATCAACCACATCTATATAGTGCCCAACATCATCCATCTATTTCCCAACCATCATGTGTTCATTCCAAACTAGCTATCTAAAATTATAATTTGGTTTTTTTAGTCAGGACCCAATTCCTCATCCAATGACCCCTGCTTCACTCCCTGCAAAATAATAACCCCTATGAAGTTAAGAACATTACCCTTGTATGGGAATATGATGTGATAAGGCACCCCACTGGCATACCATCAAGGATATCAATCCTCAAGGTAATATGCCACTGAAAAGAGATGAATGAAGATTTTATCAAATCCATTACGATGCCCCTTCTGTTTGAGACCATGGTAGATGTAGCTGAGGACTATCATGTAGAGGAGGCAGTGATGGAGGAGTGAAAATAAATCATTTTCTTTTTTGAGAAATATGATTGTTCTAATATTCATGGTAACATACGCCTACAATACATAACAAGATAGTTTACTGGTATGGAAATATACCACTGCCTAGTGGATACTAGATCTGGGATCAATCTCATCCCATCCCAAACACTCCATAATTTTAGACTCATAGAAGCAGATCGAACTATTTCTAAACTGAAATTTTTGGGTTATGATAAGAGCATACAAAATCCACAAGAAATGATTCAACTAAAGACTCAATTTTATTGCCTAGGTGGAAACAACTAAATATTTGGTAGTCTCATGGGATAATGTGTACAATTCCCTTATAGAAAGGCCTTGGTTCCATATGCTTGTAGTAGTCCTATATTCATAGCACTAGTTCATCAAATAATCCATTTCTGGTCGAGTATGGGTATTCTAGGGTGATTTATTCCATTTAATCTCTTGTGATATAAACTATTTTGATGTTTTCTGCAACAAAAGGGATTTCAAATTACTTTAGATCAATAGGGGCAAACATATTAGCAACTCAATGGATCTGACAACCACATTCGTGGATCTATTGATAGACTTAAATGAAAACCACATCCTCCCAATCCACCAAGTGAAACCCATGACCCAAAACCATGGTAGCCATTTAATCATCACTAAATTTTTTTCTAATAGGTTAACTTGCACTCTTACATTGTACAAGATCATACAACACCGAAAGACCTTAGAACTATGGAATACCAAGGGCTCCACCATATGGTTGTTAACCCATAGAACCACCTCATAATTTAAAATACGGTGTTAACCTAGTAAAATTTGACCCAACATCATTACATTGATATCAAAATTGGATCTCGCAATAAGAAACAATATGGGATAGGCTTGGAATTATCCATTTAAGCAATTTCCATGAAGCTAGAACCCCTTGCCAAGGATATTGCATCTACAAAAAAGACTCTAGAGCCACCCTGGATCTGTTAATGTATAAGAGTCACCTCCTTAAATTTCCCATATGTCAGATGATGAAGAGGATTGGTATAATTAATTTCCTACCATTAATAATGGTTTCTCTACCACTATCGATGATTTAATGTAGGTAGACATTGATATTGATCAAGATCAGAGGCAAACATAGAGTAACACATCTATGTCATCATAAGATCACTAACGATATGTGGACTTCCTAAAACAACACCACAATGTGAGATCCTCATGCTATAGTGAGATGTTATGACTCAATCTTTAGGTTTTCATTCATCACTTAGGACTCCTAGTGGGTCACTGTGAGTTCAATGAGCCTCCCTGATGGATTTACCCATCCCATGGTGATATGGTCGAGGCTGATGTTGATAAAATTATTAATGAAAACTTCATAAGAGAGGCCCAATATCCTAAATGGATAGCCACCATTATCCCAATAATTAAGAATAATTAGTAGATTAGATTCAACATTGAATTTCAAAACCTCAACCCCATTACCTGATGGACGATTTTCCCTTTCTAGTGATAGAATTGATCATTGAAATAGGGAGTAGTTTACCATATCTCTCTATCATGGATGGATATTTTGGGTACAATCTGATCCATCTACCACTCAAGGATGAATATGCCACTATTTTTAGGGGATCCTTGGAAAATGTTTTCTATAGAGTGATTCCCTTTAGTTTTAAGAATGATGGAGTTAATTTTTAGTGTTCTTTTCACTATATCATCACGCCAATCCATAGAATGTAGGTTGAATGTTACATGATTGATGTTGTGGTCAAATCCTGAAACTACTAGGACCATTACAATGACCTTGAAAAAGAGTTTGAATTCATGAACTCTCATCGCATAATGATTTAACCATTGTTTTTTTCCTTCAAGGTTACCTCTAGAAAATTTCTTATTGTCATCATCAGATATATAGGCATTGAGAAAAACATAGGGAAACATACAACTATCAACCAAATGCCTCCCCCACACAACCTCTGGGAGTTGAGATGCCTCTATGAAAACTTAGCCTATATTATGAAATTTATTATATGTCATTATGTCAAGTGTAATCCCAAGTTAAGTATCACGAATAATGGTGCCACCTACAAGTTGGATAAGGACTAAAAAACTATATTCAATGAAATTATCCAGTTTCTATTACAGCCTCCAGTTATGATGTCACCACTTTTAGGAAATCCCTTGGTCCTTTATGTGACTACCCTAGAATGGTACCTTAGAACCCTTCCTTCTTATAAGAAAAATGAAGGTTTAAATAAAACCCATATCATCACAACAACATTCTCCTTGATATGTTTACTAGAAAATACCTTACCGAGAAAAGTTTCCTCATACTGGTCATTACAGTGTAGATGTTTCACAATTATTTTTAGCATCATCAGACACATCTCATGTCCCATGTTGATCTACCAAAATACATTCTCAACTTCCCCATAATCATACAATGATTGGTATTTTGGTTAGTAATTATTTAGTATTTTGACATTAGCTTTGTCCTAAATAATGATGTCAATGTATAAACGCTGATATACTTTCTGGTTGTGCCACCTAACATTGAGGAACTACCTTTACATGATTATTTACATAATGAATCAATCCTCTTAGTGGACTAGGTTGTACTAAGATATATGAATTAGTTTGATGGTGCCTCATGGTTTCCAATTGGTAGAATGATTCATGATCCCAAACTCAGTAGCGTAGGCCTAGGGAGTGTTTTCATAACTTTCTCAAAATCGTTCCATCTGTAATCATACCTCTTGAAACAGGGGTACAACAACAATGAAGCTAAGTATTAGGACCTTAAAATTGGTCTCAATATGGACCTCAAGATTGATGTTACCCATTTTCATGTGAAGAGAGACTCTATACTGGTCATCAAGAATATCAACGATGACTATGTTATCTGAAAATAAATGAATGTACCCATACTGGAGTGAACTCATCAAGTAATGAATCAATTCAAATCTCAGTTGAAGGTGACTCATGTTCCGTGATTATAGAAAGAATGAGGAAGCACTGTAGAAATACTAGAAGCACCTCCTTTAGAACCTGACCAAGATGACCTGGTCATTCATGTGGCACATCTAATGGTCATCACCCTTGCTAATTTAGAAGGTGATGACCTACAATTTAATTAGTTTTATTCTTATACATCATCCCTGGGGCACTCAAATTCTCCCATAGTTGAAGAAGAACCTAATTTAATGACTCCCTTTATTTAGCATCTCTAGTATGGTTCTGTCCCACTAGGTTGATCCATGAATAAGAAAATCCTGTAACATGCCGTACTTTTCACCCTCCAGAGTTTCTCTAACCCTGAGCATACTCTTTATAAGAATGGGTTTGATGGGATTATCCTCTATTTCATTCTTGGAAATGGGATACCTCAGGTTAAGTAAGAGTTCATGGATGGAACCTATGAGGACAGTTAAGCTGGAATGGAATAGTCCCACCACATCTGAAGGATAAGTTACTTTTGGACCACTATGCTTTATTATTGCATTGGATTCACCAAAGGGTGTCAAGCATTATAAGAAAATTCCAATTTTTTTCACCAGCTTCTCAATCTTCTTAACACCTCCATGTATTCATCGAATTTTTAGTTTAAGTACTCAACATTACATGCCCTTACCTGCCAACAATGACCTGATAGTTTAGGTTTATTCTAACTTCTATAGTCTTATTCTCAATCTGGGTAGAAGAAGACCCCCTCAAGGAAGCCAAAACCCAATCCATAAATATATTATTGAACACCAACATAATCCAATAGTTTGTGGTTGCTTAAAATATTCTCAAAGAAAATGGAACTATCGTTTGTGCTACTGAGTTGAAAAAATTATATATCATGTGAAAAATATGGTATAAATATACTTTACACTATTAGGTGATAGAAAATGGATAGATTGAGGCATTCACACCCCCCCTCTAATATCATTTAGAATATAGGAGGTTAAAACTAAAGAATTTTTCTATATAATATCCACAATTCCAAATGTTTCTATTATATGATGACTTTTAGTTACACATAAGTGACCCTATATTCACTATTATATAGAAAAAGAGAAATTTTACTTATATAGGTTTTGTTCCTGTCACTCTGAATGGTCATTTTTAAAAAGTAGTTTCTATAAGAAATAGTAGATGTCTATCTTGTTGAGTTAGATTATCATGAGGAAAATAGACACCTAGTTATTTATAACATGGAGAGGTACCAGAATAAAGTTTCATGGGTGTTCAACATAATTATATTCCTTTGATCCTTCCATTAATGATACATGGTATTTTCTCACATTATGGTAATGATTATTGATAAGAATCGGTTAAAGTTTGTGCCCATGATGGAGGTACTTTATATTATCCATAAGGTTTACTCCAATGGTGTAAAATCATTAATCATCATTGAAGGGGAGCGTATCACACCTCCCACCAATTCAATGGTTCATAAGAATTACTTCATGTGAGATATACATCACAGTCTATGCCATATGACCATAAAATACTAGCAACATTTGTCTTAGATTTAATAATTTAAACTAGGAATCCCAATTTCCTCAACACATTTTATTAAACTACAGACTTACACAATGTAATAAAAATTCAATTCCTCATATGTTAAATATGATACGACCACAAATGTGCTCATCAAAAGTTGTTAATATATAGACATACCTTGTTTGAAAATAAAAGTATTCGACAAATTTCAAATATGAGATGACCAAAAATTTCCTCAGAACATGATGTTAAAATATAGAAATACCATCTGTATAAATATTGGATGCCTCATATGTTATATGTGAGACAACCATAAAGATCCTTAGCACAGGATGTCAAATTGTAACCTAACCTTGTGTGACAAAAACATGATGCCTCATATGTTAAATATTATATGACCATAATCATCTTAAGAACACAACATTAAAATATAGACATACCCTATGGAACAAACATATGATGCCTCCTATGTCAAATATTAGATGACCAAAAATGTCCTTAGAACATGATGTTAATATTTTAGCCTTATCCTATGTAATAAACACAAGATTCCACATATTTTAAACATGAGATGGCTACAAATATCCTCATCCCATTATGTTAAACTGTAGTGTTACCTTGTTTTAAAAACATAGGATTTCTCATATTACAGATACGAGATGACCACAAACATCCTCAGATCATGAAATATAACCATATTCTTACCCTTTAAAAATTAACATAGGATGACACATATGTTAAATATGAGACAACCAAAAACATTCTCAACACATGATGTTAAACTATACAATAATCATAAGATTTCTCATATTTCATATTTGGGATCATCACAAAGGTATTCAGAAGGCGGTGTTAAACTATAGACATAACCTATATAACATACACAAGATGAATCATATGTTAAATATGTGATGAACAAAAACATCCTCAATACAAGACATTAAACTGTAACCTTAACCGGTGTAATAAATACATGATGAACCATATGCTAAATATGATATTACCACAAACATCCTTATCACATGATGATTAATATTATCTTTACCCTTTGTGATAAACAAAAGATGCCTCATATTTTAAATTTGCTATGAAAAAAACATCTTCAACACATGATGTTTAACAATATCCTTACCATGAGTTCTAAACAGATAATGGATCATGATAAAGGTGTGATGAATCAACACCCTCATTGAAGAGGATTCCACCCTTCCAATATTGTTATTCTATCATTCCATATTCATGAACTACGTGTGGCTAGATTCCCTACCCATGGGATATGTAGTGACACCCGGATCTCATATATTGGGTCCTTCCCAACTAATACCCCATTTTAGGGCCTTCTCCCTCATAGAAAAGATCAATTCTTTCCTATAAATTCATTTTTCATGGGAATTTGAATATATGGAGAATTAGTTACAAGGGTACTCAATTTCACTCAAGACATTCCCCACTTCCATTATCCACACATCAGGATCTATTAGATTTGGGTCCTTATCATCCAACTACTCTAAAAAGGCCCCAAAATGAAAATGATGCCTAGCTACAATAGCTTGCATAACATCCAGGGCATATTACATGAAGGATATTTTAAGACATTTGGTAGCTTCTGTGTTTTGAATGTGGTCAAAAGATGACCTCACAATTTGATTCCCCTATACATGATTGGTGTAGTTGTGGATCGTCTATTTCAAACAGAGTCAACTATCATTCCATGATCATTTGACAACCCCTTTTATGATCTAGGTTTTGGATGTCATGATTTACCTACCATTCAACCTCCCTTTTTTCTGGTAGTGTTTTAAAAGCCTTGCTATCATTTCTCCATGTTTTTGGGTATGATGTATATGAAAATTTTCATCATTATAGGATCACCAATATGGATTAATTTTTCATACTACTATGATTTTATATTGAACTATTGAACTCCCTACTGATCTATATTTATCACATAGATCATGGATCACATGGACTATGGAGATATGGTAGTACTTTCCTCATGCATGGATGAAATGAAAAGGCACTCCTTGGATGGAATTCATCCCCCTTGTCCAAGTATCATGACTTTAAACTATGTGAAAATTATCTTAGAGAGGTTTAATATGACACTGGGTGTCCTTGGTCATATCTTCACATTAGGTTTCATTTCCTTCTATATCACAAAAATATCCCCGAGACACATCTTTCACCCATGGTCAAAGATACACAACCACAAATTCCAGTTACCCTTGGAAAATTCCACCTGACTTTAAACTACAACAACCACTAGTCCAAACATTATGACCTTAAACTATATGGAAATTTCCCTCCTATGAAACCAAAAATTCATTTGAATTGAATGACCTCTAGTTTTGGAAAACTAATTCCCCATCTATCATCCTCAATCTAGAATACTTCCCCATGTTGAAATTTGTCTCCTACTACTCCATGTTCCATAATTATGTATGGATTGATTCCCAACCTATGGGATATATAATGATGCATAGACCTTTATCTATGGACCTGTTGTGAATTCCCCATCTATTGATGCCATATTTGTTAGCAGGTGGTCTACCTAGCCCAAATCCAATGACTAGAAGAAATAATGTTTGGTATGGTTCATGGCCTCTTTATCCCTCCTTTCACTTTAGGTTTCAACCCTCTTATACCATTGAATCTTCCAAGGGGTAATTCCTTATTTTGGCCCAAGAATTTCAACATTAAAAAAATTGTAGATTATTATCCCAAATGACTTTATCGTGAAATACCTAAGAAAAAAAGGAACAAATGCCTTTTTAGATGGAAATTCATTGGGGAAATCTGAACAATGGTCAGACTTTAACTCACCAAGACCCCTTTATAATTTGGGAAATGTCAAGATAATGAATGAAAAAGGTAAAAAGCCTGTGAGACCCATAACAGAGCCTCGATAAAAAACTAATAAGTTCTCAGTGGAAACCATCAGATCAGGATGTAGTTAGAGATAAATCTTAACACCCTTAACTTCTGGAGATCCTCTTTGAGGTGCTTCCAATTATGTTGCATTTTCTTACATGTCACTACTTTTTCTATGCTATATTTATTCTCTTCGATTCTTATATCATTGTTACAAGATATTAAATGATGTTATGAATGTCCTTGTCATAAGATATTTAACTATTCTATGAACATCCTGGTTACAATACATTACATTTTTCGATGAACATCTTGTTCACATAAAGTTAAAAGGTATTTCGTTTCTTCCTCAAAAAAAGACACTAAACATCATATTCTATGTTCATTACATAATATGTTAAACTTTATTATTTTGATACACATTACATGATGTAAAACTATGGAGTATCCATAGACCTTACTCAAGGAAACATGTTTTCCCTACAATGATAGTCTTCGACCACTATATTAATGTTCCTTGACCATTATCTAACATACTAGACGAATCCACCATTAGAATACAAGTTTTATCTTTGTTTAGACTAATACGCCCACTCAATGTTCTCATATCCATGGTCAAATAATCCCAAGATTGTTGAGATCCATGTTAATATCCCCTCAATTCATCCCCACTCTTCACGTCCTCCATGAATTTGACACCCACCATCTTCCACATCTAAATGAGCACCCACATCTAAATGGTCACCCTTAACAGAAATGGTGGTTTTCCACATTGGATAACCTACCATCCTAGAAACATGTTATGAAACACTTCTAAAAAATAGTTCAGCCCTATGTTTTTAACTTTTTCAAATATCGATACCCATGTATTTTTACATATCCATAATGGAATAATTTTGGAATATGTGAATCAAACATCGTCGACAGTCATCTCCAATTTTCTTGCCAGACCATTGTGTTCAAGATCTAATAATTATTGATTCACATATATAATCTCCCCTTTTTTCATGTAGAATTAACTTCAACTAGATTTACATGATTTTTTCACCTACACACATTGATAAAGAAAATTGATTGTGCAAGGAGTCCGACTCTCTGACCAAAGCTTTCTCAGTCTGGATACTCCTGGTGATCATTTAATAATTTATAACCATAGTGTTTCCCACCTATTTGGAGATACCATTTAATTGGAAAATCTACTATTTATCCCTTGTTTACCTCACCAAGCATGATTTACATGGTATTAGGTATTTTCTATTGGTTTTCATGTTAATATGATGGATATTTAAAAAAACAATTATAGCAAATTTAACAAGAAAAAACATAAAAAGTTTTGGCGAGGGCCATCTACACACTAGATACTTTCTTTTATTTCAACCAAAATAAAGAACCCTAATTCTTGACTTGGAAAAATTATTTCTCTATCCCAACCATCATATGGAATTTGGAATCTAAGGCTCACTTCCTCTCAACTAGATCCACTACTTCTGACTCAGAAATAACATGAACTTTATCAGCTCATATTTATACGTGACACTGTCCATCGTCATACTATGCATCCAAGGAGGCTACCTATATGTCCCTAACTTCATATGACACCAAATACACCTTTAGTAGATTGAATGTTTCTACTTAAAAGATGGAATAGACTTCATATTATGGTACCTACCTCTCCATTCACAAAAAATCTTCCTCAATCACCTGGAGATAATAAGTGCCATCAAAAGTCCATATGTCCCAACTGGCGTAGAATTCATAACACTTAGAATGAATCCAATCAGTGATAAAATCTTGATCCAAGCCATGATGTCCAATAGAGTCTACTCTGTCAATCCCCAATTTGTCTAGTTATGGGGCAAGAGATCTTACCTGGATTTGTAGATCGAGTATTGGGGTGTGGGTGATGAAATTCCACAAAATATCCACACATTGAGTCAAAAGACCTAGTTGTCATCAATTAAATGACATTCAAAATCCATGATGGACTCAAATAGAATAGGTTTATACTCATGAAATAAAACATAAACATCAGTGATAGGGTCATCTATAGGAATCTTATGGGTGGGATAAACCCCATGAATAGGGGAAAATCACTCTTGTCAGATCCCTGACCTATAATAGGAGCCCATCAAACCCCCTGTTATACCATGGAGGTAAGTCCAACTTCCAAAGCATAAAATCCACCTCATAAAATGTCTCTAAGGATGGATCAACCACCAATGTCCCTCCAATCAACACCTCCTTAGTTTTAGGTCCCTGAAGCTCAATCACTATAGCCTCTTGGGTCACTGAAGTAGTGCCGATAAAGAAAGTGGATGGTCCAACACACATTGAAGGGGGTATTACTTGGATAATTTGGATTATCATATCGTATATTTTCTCTACTTATAATATAACAATGTTGATACACGACCCTATTATCAACATTACCTTCATGAATGAGGGTGCTTGACTGTACCCCCATATGAGCATTCTAGACTAGGATCATCCACCAACATATGAGCACTACTTTGAATACCATAATTCTGATTATGGGGGACTCACAATTATTGTTGTATCCCCACAGGTGCTACTAGAACTCCTCTAGAATCTTCCAATATGAGTTATATTTGCCTCACTGAATCACCTTAGGAAAATGGTTCATCCTCCCCGACAGCTTGTCCACAAGTTCATTTTGGATATAAATTTTTTTTCTTAATTAGGATATCTTTCGTCCAAAGCTTGTTTGCGATATCCCATTATATCAATCATAGTATAGGCCTTATGATGACCAACAAAAACTCATGATACTTCCATATTATCTCTATAGGAAAGAATTCATCATACATGTCCCCCAGTATGTGGATCCTAGAAATCTAGTAGAGTCCCACCAACCTAACACCTACCTCCTTATAATTTTCGTAGAATGTGCTAGTCCCTGGAGACCACTGGATCAATATCTAAAAAATAATATTCAGATAAAGGTATACATGAAAAAACTAAAACCACATCACTTTGTACAACCCCACCATATTCATCTTCACCTAAAACACATCACTAGACTATCATACCCTTTATTCTGAAGCCCAATCATTTGTAAAATTGATGCCCTGGTGAAAATACCATTATTTAATCTAGTCTTCAAACTTATATGATAATCTGACATTAGGAATTGTCTCATACAAAGGTGGGGACATATTTTCCTCCAATATCTCTCCATTTATGTTTTTTAGAAGTTTCCACGGTGATTGAATCGTGATTAATGTGTGGTCCTTTATAATATGACCCCCAGTAGCACTACACCGCCAGTAAAGGCCATGAGAGCTTGAAAACTAGTAAGTGGGTGTATCTTGGTTGCAAAAATGGATGAACACCTCACCACTCAAACTAAATCTGTACAATGAAATCCTCTTACATAATGGATATTCGGGTTGTACCTCTATTATCAATTTGGTAAGGGTGTCATAATCTGATACTGTTATCAACATCTCCCAAAACATGGGGTTTCCAGCCTTTTACATCCATTTATTAGAGAAAATATAAACACCTTCAATATTCATTATCCAATTCATATTAATTTTTTAGGGTCTAGTTCGATAAACTTAGTTCTTTACGGTTGGGTTTCCGGATTTTTTTTGTTTCACAGAGGTTTATTTTCCAAACAACAATTCATGGATAAGTCTATGTTTTGTGATTGGTAATAATATATATCAAAGAACAGTCATGAAGGTCAAGAGTTTCCAAAAAAGAGAGATATAGACTTTCATCTGAGAGAAGATCATTACCCCCATTGGGATCCCCACCACTATTTATATGCACAGGGTTAGACTAAGTTTCACAAATAGGACTCATGGATCTCAAATTTTCAATGGTTTTCCCTCAGAATGTGAACCTTCTCCCCCATGTCAGATACTATTCTATTGAGGGGATTTTTTAATGATGAAAAATACATTCTATTGGAGACATAAAGGAATAATCAAGAATTTTGAGTTGATTTGAGGCAAAAAACATCAAAAAAATCTTTCTAAGGGCCTGGATTCATGAAGAATAATAACCTTCACAAATCCTAACCTTCGTGGAAGTCCCTGGCTACCATGGAGTTTTGACATGGTTACCTGCATGGAACATATGTCGATTCATGAAAGTCACTGACTAACATGGAGGTGTGAGGTGGAAACCTATGTTCATCTTATGTTTATTCTCAGAAGGCTTTATCCCTTACGAAAGTTATAATCTTCACATAAGTCTATATCTTTCATGAAACTAATCCCCTAACATCTTAAAATCCTATAAATACCTCCGTTAATTAGAATTTTTATGGGATGTAACCATTGGAATTCATGTAAAAGCTTTAGATTCATGGATCTCTATCCTTCAGGAGAAAAAGATGATATTAATTTCCAATGATAGCTATTTTTATGAGCTAGCCTCCCACGGGTTTTGGAGTACATCTGTAATGCCCCGACCCCAGTTACCCAGAGTCGGTGCATTATTACATAACATTGGCATGATCACAAGAAAGATCAAATCTCAAAAGACCGATTGGTTTAGTAGCCTTGGAAACACTAGATATATTCATAAGTTTTACATTACATCATAAAATGAAAAACTACTACAACAACATAATGTTTCCACAGTCCACACTATAATCCCCTCATAATATCCCTGCAGGTCATTCATAACTTACATCTTCACTTCCTGGGAAAAATAAAACATAGAAAAGGGGTGAGCTCAAATGCCCAGTAAGGATAACAACATATCGGAAACTTTCATCAATAAGAATAAACATTTAAGGCAATGTATAACTAAAACAAAAGCCTTTTAAACATGAACTTTCAACATGGTATGGCATAAATAAAATGAAATAATGTCATTTACTTATTCACATGGATATTCTACTAATCGAATAATCACATGCAAAAATCAATAACCACTTTCATAATGTTGGAATGCATAATGCCAGACTATCATAACCACATAGCCAAGGCCTCGTGCCAAGACTACAAATAAGATTTTGTCAAGGCCTTGTGCCAAGACACTAGTTTGTCTCATGAGACCTACCGATGCATCGAGGATCTATAGCGAGCTCCACCCGTCACTTATTAAGTCCAATGCATTCCCATATGAAAAGGTTTAAACATAACCTAAACATTCGTATTAAAACTAGCATACGAAATGTCAATAATTTCACCATAAACTATGAATGGTATAAAAATAGCACATCCATAGTCAAACATATCACAAAACCTTCAATACAATATATAAGTTTTGTATCATAATAAATCAACTTCAAATAATCTTAAAATCCATCAAAGGATGTTGACATAGATGAAATCAAAATTCTTTTTAAAGAAGTATCTCCTTTTATTTTAAAATCATTTAAGATCCATATAAAATAAAACATTTTCTTTGAAAATATTCTTATAAACTTGTATGGAAAGCTTCGACGATTTTATAACGGCGGAAAATAACCGCACACGCCGTATAAGTTAAAAAAAACATTCTTACCTCAATTCTGTCGAAAAGGTTAAAAAGGACCTTGTTTTGAAAACGACGGAAAGATTCCTTTATAAACCTCTTATAAAAAGTCAAACAAGGGTATAAATGACTTTAACCCATATTCTTGTAAATAGTAAAAATGTTTTGAAATACATTTTTAAGAAAACATGGATGTGGATGATAAAGAGATCCCAGTAGATTATTACGTATAAACAACCTCGGATAATGATGAGATTGTGAAATAACCCTTACCTTGTACTTTTCCTTGGTTGGGGTAGGTTAACCTCCTTTATAATGGTGAAATAATTGTTATTAAATTATACAAGAATCATATACATTAATATGATATCATATATGATCTTTTAACATTGCTTTATTAATAATATCTTAGTATTATCGTCGTTTCGGGTGATAATCGATTCGTTCTTCTTAAATGTTTGGTTACGTAAGACATGTTTGTAATGGATAGATTATATCTTATTCATAATCAGAATGATATTAACATTATTTTTAACCCTAAAATGAGAATAATACTTGAATGTATATGATGGAGAATGAATCTTATCGCGTTCGTGGAGACGGTAGTCCGTACGTATGCACGAACGCTACTTCCATTTAATTTTTATTTTAAAAGAATCGAATCCAAATGATACATAGGTATATTACCATTCCAGTATAATATAATATTTTATATATGTTACTTAAGTTCATTAACACCATCCTTTATACATTCCATGTGTGGTATGAACGAGTCATATCATTTTAAGGGGGCGGTAGTCCGCACTTCCTCAAATGAAATTATCGTATGTATATAAAACATGAAACGAATAATGGTATGAAACAAAATTGAATTAAAGAAGCTTATATATAAAATATATATCATTAATATCATATTTAATTACAGTGCCATCATAATGGCCACCATGAGAGGTGGTAAGATGTATTTGAACAATCATCGTTTCGTGAGGCGTTAGTTTGCCATCCACAGAAACATTATGTTCATCATCCATTAGATGGAGTTGTGTGTATGTGTAGTTTGAATCCTTCTTATAACAACATCCTAGTATATTGAGGATACTGGTGTTGTTACAAAAGAAAGGATATAAAAAGAGTTTGGGGGTTGAAGAAGCAAAATAAATGAAAATAATTTAAGAGAAATCGTTACCTTTAATTTAGTTAACTCACTTTGGTTGGAACCAAAGGACTTCTTGAAATGCTCTCTGCCTAAGGGGAAGCTTCAAGGAGGAGGAGAGGGATGTGGGGAGCTTAGTTGGGCAGAGTTTGGACGAGCCAAGTGGCTTGAGAGGTGTGAGGAATGAGTAGAAGTGGTCTCCTTTTATAAGGGAGAAGAGGGGCTCTTTAGGAAAGAGTGAAAGTATTACTTTATAATATAATTATATTCGGTTTATAATGGTCCAAAAATCATTGAGGTCGAAGATAAGATGACTCATATTCTAAATAACATCAACCAATAAGAATTGGACAGGTTTTAGATAATAGTTTAATCATTATAATCTTATTTATTTAAATGATTTATTAGTGAGGTAAACATTTCATCATTATTGTGTCATTATTAATTTAACTTATTTGATGTCTAAAAATTATAAATAAACTATCATTATGTAGGAAATCGTTTTAGCTTTTTAATGAATATTTATAATCGAAAATCCAACATGTATAACCCAATGTAAAAATTGTTCTTCTAAAAGATGTAACCTTATGCCATTTTTATTTTTATTTTAACTTTATTAATATAATGTGTCCCTACCACATACAAGTGGCTCCAAGGGGTCCCCAAATTGACCCAAGGATGCCCATGGTCGGGTATGTGTCCACCAATAAGGTTAGGACACGTTTTAGGGTAATTTTGTATTATTATAATATTATTTTTTAACCCTTATTTACCGGATTTACCCTTTAACCATGGTAAATAAAATATTTACCGCAGTAATTATTCAAAATGTCTAAAAATAAAAGTTACCTATTTACACAATTTGAACATCCTGATTCCAAATATGGAATCCATTTTTCTAAATTCAAAACACAGAAGTGGCAGAAATTAATTTAAAATTAATTCCCGCTGTCAAAACAAAAAGCGTGTTTTTAAGAGATAATAACTATCAAAAGATTGACACTTGTTTATGTTCAGTTTAATTGTAAAATTATGTCCAATGACCAACATTATATTAAATGGTAAAAATATATTCTAAATATACTTTAAAACTACTAAAATTCATAATTTATCAATATTAATTATTTTGATTAAAAAAGTTGTTTTTAATTAAAATTTAGAAATTTTCACTATTCATCAAAATATAAAAGTTATCCGAAAAGTACCAAAATTTCACCCTAGGTTAATTTCGATATTCCGAATCCAAAAATGAAGTCCATTTTGAAATATAAAATATATATGATTTCAAAAAGTAGTTATTACTATTCACAACGGCTAGTTTAATCGGTTGTGGTGTGTGTTAAAACTCAAAGTTGCGTATAACACACGCTACTGTATTATTCAAAGGAAAGCGTACCGTGGAAGCTTGGGATGTTTCATTTTAAATTTTTTGATGTCCCCATTTAGTCAAAATGTTTAAAATATTGTATTTAAAAAGGGTTCACTATTAAAAGTTGATAAAAGTGCAATACTGAAAATGAATTTGTTCTTGAATTATATCAAAGAAACTCATAATATGGATTCTAAAATTATAAGGATTATATAAAGTTTAAAATTTAGATAATACTATTCATAACCGCTTTGGAATGGCTTATTTTTGTAAGTCATGGTGTGATTGAACTCGGTGTTGCGTGTAGTGCAAGTTGTTGAATTATTTTGAAGAAATAACACACTATGAAATCTTGGGGTGTTACATTCTCCCCTCCTTCAATAAATTGCGTCCTCGCAATTTGAAATTGTTCTTCAAAAATAAAAGGTTGAAAATAGAAAATATATTTGTGGGAAAACCCACATCGGAAATTGGATTACTAAAATTTAGTCTTAATATGAGTAAAAGAGAAATGAAAGGGTCACCACCAAATTATGATCTCGATTAGGAGAACATTGGTGGCAATTAGAGACATATAATTGGAGGAAAAACGTAAATATTTATAGGTAGTGATTGAGGTCATCAATCACAAACAAGTGTAAAATTGAGGTCCTTAAACTCATCAATCTATGATGATTTGAAATACCATCGGTTCAACAAAACATAGGGTATTGGGATAACACATTTTTGACGTTTCAAAATATCTTAGTTGAAATCCCACATCGAAAAATGAATTAATGAGGCCTCTATTTAAAACAAAGAGTGGAAAGTATGAAGATTACCGAAAATAACACCTACTAGGGTTCCATGTAGGAAAATATGGATATGGAAGAGAAATCTAACCATCAATTATCTGATGGAGAGTGGTAGAGAACATGGCTATGAAAAGGCCAACAATCCCAAAGCCATAAATTAGTGATGATTTAAGGTACCATCTAGGACAACATTTTTGTTCTAAGTTTCTTTTATTAATGTTGAGGAATTTATTTATGAGATTGGCTAAGATCATAAGGAGATATACATACTTTATAATTAGAGTTTTATCCATCAATAAATTTCTACCACAAACTCATCTTTCACTCTAAAAGATAATAGAATGTAATTTTTTTTTTCTATTTATACTATTCGTACAGGGTTCCAAAATAAATGAATTTAAAATTCATCTACCAGATCTTAAAAAAAACTAAATTATTTAATCCAGGACATCTCATGGGCTAGTGGTAGGTGTTACACCCTTGTCGCCCATCAGTTGCGGGTTCAAGTCTCGCAGCCTTGCCGGACACGACGGGTTGTCGCCCGACCTTCGGGTTGTCCTTTTATGGTAATCCAAAATAATCCAAACTAGAACTATCCAAAATACTTCTGTCCAAACTCACAGTCCAACATTTATAAGGAAGGTAAACATAATATAGATCCTTTTTACCCCGTAATAGCATATGAATACCTTCATCTTGTATTCTTTTAATACACTGAAACATCCTGAATTACCATATTCCTTATTGATTACATTCATGATCCCTTATTCCGTATAGAATGCTGGATATACTTCATCAATCCAAAAATGTTTTAAACCCCAAAAATGATGGAATATATAATTTATCCAAATCAATCATGTATTATTCTAAAATCACTAACTCGGTATCAGAACCATATTATGGTTTATCTTTCTCTCAACCATATATTTTCCAAAAATTTATCCTGCTATTGAGTCACTTTTCTTTGTTCCACAAAATCTCAAGTCCTTAATGGAATAGTACTGCAGTACAATCCTTATATACTCCATAATTATTATAACAAGTACATTGTTGATACAACACTCAATTGACATAATCAACATAAGAACTCTAATCATTCCTCTTCATCTGTGGTAGTATCATAACTTGATTATTATCCAATAGCATCATTTGCGGCATAGTCTGATGACTGGGACATAGGTTCGCGTAGTGTCCAAACTCCTTGCAAATGAAGCATTGTACATTTAAAGCCATTTTCTTACCCTTGCAGTCACGTACTTTGTGCCCTTTTCCTCCACACTTATAACAAACTCCCATTCCTTTCAGGCAAGTTCCAGGGTGTTTCTTTCCACAGTTACCACATATGGGAAAATTCTTCTTTTCCCTCTTCCCTTTATCCATATCCATCTCTTCCATCTTTTTCTTCTCTTGCTTCCCTTCAAAGCCATATGACTCAGTAAACTCTTTACTTATCTTATAAACACATGATATTATTTCTTCATATGATGATAATACATGCGAGACAATTTCTCTTGTAAATTCTGGCTTAAGACCATAAAATATATGATCCTTCTTTCTCTTTGTATCATGTGCATTGCTAGAGTTCCCATTCCTTCTACTGGGCGCCATTTCTAAACAATGGCATAAACTAGATCAGTTTATGAATCAAAATACATAATCCCATACATATAAAACACTTAACATAAATTGAACTATTTATGGATATAATCCATAATCATAATAATGTTTTCTTTGAGGAAGTATATACTCATAATCCCTTCAAAATGATTTGTAAAGAAAATGAGAGTTATCCTAAGCATATCCCCCGGGAGTGTCGTAACCAAGAGTGCAGCAAGGCCGGTTGTCGTGCACCAGTTCCCGTTCGAGTCTAGCTCAAAGCGGTGTTTTCGGGTTTTACCCCTAGGTAAATCTGTGCCAAAGCCACCTCTACCTGCTCGTATCCAGACAGGGATGTATTGCTTGGAAAACTCACAAAATCTCTACAATACCAAAATTCTAGGAAGTTCTTCTATACTAATCCTCAAAGTTCATCTTAGGTCTACGTGCTCTAATCAGATTTTATCTAAATGTAGCTTCCAAGGTTGGTACTAAAATTCCTCTGATACCAACTGTAATGCCCCGACCCCAGTTACCCAGAGTCGGTGCATTATTACATTACATTGGCATGATCACAAGAAAGATCAAATCTCGAAAGACCGATTGGTTTAGTAGCCTTGGAAACACTAGATATATTCATAAGTTTTACATTACATCATAAAATGAAAAACTACTACAACAACATAATGTTTCCACAGTCCACACTATAATCCCCTCATAATATCCCTGTAGGTCATTCATAACTTACATCTTCACTTCCTGGGAAAAATAAAACATAGAAAAGGGGTGAGCTCAAATACCCAGTAAGGATAACAATATATCGGAAACTTTCATCAATAAGAATAAACATTTAAGGAAATGTATAACTAAAACAAAAGCCTTTTAAACATGAACTTTCAACATGGTATGGCATAAATAAAATGAAATAATGTCATTTACTTATTCACATGGATATTCTACTAATCGAATAATCACATGCAAAAATCAATAACCACTTTCATAATGTTGGAATTCATAATGCCAGACTATCATAACCACATAGCCAAGGCCTCGTGCCAAGACTACAAATAAGATTTTGTAAAGGCCTTGTGCCAAGACACTAGTTTTTCTCATGAGACCTACCGATGCATCGAGGAGTTATAGCGGGCTCCACCCGTCACTTATTAAGTCCAATGCATTCCCATATGAAAAGGTTTAAACATAACATAAACATTCGTATTAAAACTAGCATACGAAATGTCAATAATTTCACCATAAACTATGAATGGTATAAAAATAGCACATCCACAGTCAAACATATCACAAAACCTTCAATACAATATAGAAGTTTTGTATCATAATAAATCAACTTCAAATAATCTTAAAATCCATCAAAGGATGTTGACATAGATGAAATCAAAATTCTTTTTAAAGAAGTATCTCCTTTTATTTTAAAATCATTTAAGATCCATATAAAATAAAACATTTTCTTTGAAAATATTCTTATAAGCTTGTATGGAAAGCTTTGACGATTTTATAACGGCGGAAAATAACCGCACCCGCCGTATAAGTTAAAAAAAACATTCTTACCTCAATTCTGTCGAAAAGGTTAAAAAGGACCTTGTTTTGAAAACGACGGAAAGATTCCTTTATAAACCTCTTATAAAAAGTCAAACAAGGGTATAAATGACTTTAACCCATATTCTTGTAAATAGTAAAAATGTTTTGAAAAACATTTTTAAGAAAACATGGATGTGGATGATAAAGAGATCCCAGTAGATTATTACGTATAAACAACCTCGGATAATGAAGAGATTGTGAAATAACCCTTACCTTGTACTTTTCCTTGGTTGGGGTAGGTTAACCTCCTGTATAATGGTGAAATAATTTTTATTAAATTATACAAGAATCATATACATTAATATGATATCAAATATGATCTTTTAACATTGCTTTATTAATAATATCTTAGTATTATCGTCGTTTCGGGTGATAATCGATTCGTTCTTCTTAAATGTTTGGTTACGTAAGACATGTTTGTAATGGATATATTATATCTTATTCATAATCAGAATGATATTAACATTATTTTTAACCGTAAAATGAGAATAATACTTGAATGTATATGATGGAGAATGAATCTTATCGCGTTCGTGGAGAAGGTAGTCCGTACGTACGCACGAACGCTACTTCCATTTAATTTTTATTTTAAAAGAATCGAATCCAAATGATACATAGGTATATTACCATTCCAGTATAATATAATATTTTATATATGTTACTTAAGTTCATTAACACCATCCTTTATACGTTCCATGTGTGGTATGAACGAGTCATATCATTTTAAGGGGGCGGTAGTCCGCACTTCCTCAAATGAAATTATCGTATGTATATACAACATGAAACGAATAATGGTATGAAATAAAATGGAATTACAGAAGCTTATATATAAAATATATATCATTAATACCATATTTATTTACAGTTCCATCATAATGGCCACCATGAGAGGTGGTAAGATGTATTTGAACAATCATCGTTTCGTGAGGCGTTAGTTTGCCATCCACAGAAACATTATGTTCATCATCCATTAGATGGAGTTGTGTGTATGTGTAGTTTTAATCCTTCTTATAACAACATCCTAGTATATTGAGGATACTGGTGTTGTTACAAAAGAAAGGATATAAAAAGAGTTTGGGGGTTGGAGAAGCAAAATAAATGAAAATAATTTAAGAGAAATCGTTACCTTTAATTTAGGTAACTCACTTTGGTTGGAACCAAAGGACTTCTTGAAATGTTTTCTGCCTAAGGGGAAGCTTCAAGGAGGAGGAGAGGGATGTGGGGAGCTTAGTTGGGCAGAGTTGGGACGAGCCAAGTGGCTTGAGAGGTGTGAGGAATGAGTAGAAGTGGTCTCCTTTTATAAGGGAGAAGAGGGGCTCTTTAGGAAAGAGTGAAAGTATTACTTTATAATATAATTATATTCGGTTTATAATGGTCCAAAAATCATTGAGGTCGAAGATAAGATGACTCATATTCTAAATAACATCAACCAACAAGAATTGTACAGGTTTTAGATAATATTTTAATCATTATAAACTTATTTATTTAAATGATTTATTAGTGAGGTAAACATTTCATCATTATTGTGTCATTAATAATTTAAATTATTTGATGTCTAAAAATTATAAATAAAATATCATTATGTAGGAAATCGTTTTATATTTCTAATGAATATTTATAATCGAAAATCCAACATGAATAACCCTATGTAAAAATTGTTCTTCTAAAAGATGTAAGCTTATGCCATTTTTATTTTTATTTTAACTTTATTAATATAATGTGTCCCTACCACATACAAGTTGCTCCAAGGGGTCCCCAAATTGACCCAAGGATGCCCATGGTCGGGTATGTGTCCACCAATAAGGTTAGGACACGTTTTAGGGTAATTTTGTATTATTATAATATTATTTTTTAACCCTTATTTACCGGATTTACCCTTTAACCATGGTAAATAAAATATTTACCGCAGTAATTATTCAAAATGTCTAAAAATAAAAGTTACCTATTTGCACAATTTGAACATCCTGATTCCAAATATGGAATCCATTTTTCTAAATTCAAAACACAGAAGTGACAGAAATTAATTTAAAATTAATTCCCGCTGTCAAAACAAAAAGCGTGTTTTTAAGAGATAATAACTATCAAAAGATTGACACTTGTTTATGTTCAGTTTAATTGTAAAATTATGTCCAATGACCAACATTATATTAAATGGTAAAAATATATTCTAAATATACTTTAAAACTACTAAAATTCATAATTTATCAATATTAATTATTTTGATTAAAAAAGTTGTTTTTAATTAAAATATAGAAATTTTCACTATTCATCAAAATATAAAAGTTATCCGAAAAGTACCAAAATTTCACCCTAGGTTAATTTCGATATTCCGAATCCAAAAATGAAGTCCATTTTGAAATATAAAATATATATGATTTCAAAAATTAGTTATTACTATTCACAACGGCTAGTTTAATCGGTTGTGGTGTGTGTTAAAACTCGAAGTTGCGTATAACACACGCTACTGTATTATTCAAAGGAAAGCGTACCGTAGAAGCTTGGGATGTTTCATTTTAAATTTTTTGATGTCCCCATTTAGTCAAAATGTTTAAAATATTGTATTTAAAAAGGGTTCACTATTAAAAGTTGATAAAAGTGCAATACTGAAAATGAATTTGTTCTTGCATTATATCAAAGAAACTCATAATATGGATTCTAAAATTATAAGGATTATATAAAGTTTAAAATTTAGATAATACTATTCATAACCGCTTTTGAATGGCTTATTTTTGTAAGTCATGGTGTGATTGAACTCGGTGTTGCGTGTAGTGCAAGTTATTGAATTATTTTGACGAAATAACACACTATGAAATCTTGGGGTGTTACAACATCAAACGATGGTAGAGATGCCTTTCACAAAGCTTGTTTTCATTCAAAAAAATTGAATAACCTTTGTGGATCATAGGATTTTATGAAATAATTATCCCTCATGTAACCATCACCATGGGAACCAAGCCATTTCCCCAAATCTTAGAATACAACACTAGTATACAATGGTGTTTTCACATCATTTTTTTTTGTATTGTAGCATCGGTATTTAACTGACGTTATTCCTCGTGATATTTAATGCGTGAATTCTGATGTTTATTATTATTATCCACTGTAAAAAATTAAAAACTTTAACTATAAACATCAGTTTTTTTGGAAAAACTACTTCAAAAAACTTATAGTACCAGGATTTTAGTGTCCGTTTTTGATATAATCTAACATCAAAAGTATTTTTTTCATAACAGTTTTTCAAAAAAAGCAACATCTGATATAAAATAATGATTATAACATCTATTTTATTAAAAACCAACATTAAAACATTGAAATTATATAGACTAGAGCATATATGTTTTTCATTGGAATTGAATTTGACTAGTCTTAAAGCTAATACATTCTTAAGGATCAAAAGTTATGGTTGTCGGAAGTTAGACATATCTATGTCTCGATAGATAATACTCACATCAAATAAAACCTGAGAAACATGAACTTAAAATTGAAGACACCATTTAATAAAAAAACAAACTCAATGTTTTGACCTAATTTCAATACTTTTGGTGGTTTCCTTTGAAATAATATGTTGTTTGTCAGTATTTCTCTTCTTTTTAGGGAATAACTGACCCAACAATGAAAATAGTGATCAATAAATAATTTTTCACTTCTATTGGTGAATCTCATGTGGAAGTATTGTCTTCATAATTTGATGTGAGTCATTCTTCACTTCTATAAGAAATGTTTTAGTATGTTTAGAAATTATGGAAAATAATAATAAAGAAATTAAATGACCTGAATAAATTCCATGTTTAATTCATCGATTGAAGAAGCATTGAAAAGTTTATTGTATTGAATAGGATTATCAATTTAAGTGAAATATAATAAGAATTTATATACTATAAATGGAAATATTTGTTATGGATATGCGTTGAAATTCATGTGATATTTTAATAATTGAAATGCACGTTGTGAAAAAATTGAAATATCGAACCTACATAATTGAATTTTTAATTTTAACATTGGGAAAATATATAACCAAAGTTAAAAACATTATTTCATCATTATTTTAACATCTATATTGTAAAATAACCGACCATAAAATATCACCACATCAATGTTCACATCATTTTTATAAAAAAGTTAACATCAAATTTAAAAAATATTTCAAACATTAATTTTTTTTAATTACTGATGTTACATGTAAAAATATATATATTTAACATAATTTTGAGTAAATAGTGATTTTAAAACATGGTTGATATGAATACAATTGTGTATTTGGTTTATTATAATTTGATTTTATAGGTCTTGAATCTTAAACAGACTTAGAGATCTATAATTATGGTCATCAAAAGTTGGACTTCTCTAAGACTTTTCTTAGAGATGTGAAACTTTTGACAACCATAACATTTGATCTGTAACCTTGTTTAATCTACAAGAATAGTCAAATCGAATAATGAAAAAAGAAATAAAACATTTTCATCACTTTTGATAAAATATATTAATAGTGGTTTTTTAATGTTAGTTCTTAAAAAAACTGATGTTAAAAGTCCTTAATGAGGTCTTTTAACATCGATTTTTCAAGAACCAATTGTTAAAGGTTAATTTTTAATGATGATTACTAATGAAATGGAATTAAAAGTAATTTATAAGGACTTTTATCAATAGTAGTAATGAACGAACATTACAATTATGATGTTAAAGACCATTTCTCTACTAGTGAAAGTTTCATGAAGGTCCTATTTCATGAGTTCCTGACTTTTTGAGATGCCTGACCTTCAAAAATTTATCATTCATGAAAAAAATTCAATATGAATCTCCATGGTGCAAACTTTTATAGTATATAAACTAAAAAAAAGTGTTCTCCAAGGTACCCCATTACCATTTCAACCTGGTTCATCCATTCATTAATCTTATGGGCGACCAGTATCATCTTCCCTCTTGTCCTCCCTCTTTCCTTCAAGAACAACCTAGATAGTTGTTCCACCATTTTATCCTATGTGTAGGAAAGATTTTTACTCTTTATATTAATCATTGGAAACCTAACATGGTCACCCCTTAATTCAACTCCTACATGATAGTGTTTTCACCACATGCTAGAAAGATGCATATGCACAGTAGACACAAAAGCCCCAATGGTGGCATCATCAAGGGAGACCTTCCACCTTTCATGGTAGAGAAACCTTACGATGGATCATCCTCAACTACTTAAAAATAGAATCCCTGGATGAAAACCCCCTAACCATATAAGATTCATTATGTGAAAGTGTATAGCTCCATGATCTTGTCTTATAACATTAAACCATAAAAAAAATCAAGATCACATAATGTTAAACTATATTCTTCCCCAAAGCGATGAACACAGGATTCCCCATGTACAATTATCATGGGATAACACCTACTTCCCCACCATGGAATGATCATCCAAATTTTACCATATGAAATGAATTATACCAACACCATCCTTTCCTACAATGGGATGATCCTCCTACTTCAGGAAGACCATATGTGTAAGCCCCACACCATCCCTTGTTGATTCTCCTTCTGTGATGAGAGAATCCTTAACGCGCGACATTAAACTTCTTGGATGAGTCCTACAACACAACCTCAAACCCTGGCATCAAAATTCATGGGTTTGGATCCCTATTCCTAATGTGGTACTTAGGATTCCTCCTGGAGGTCAAATCTTGGAATACACAAGATACCTCCCAAGGGTTCCATCTTGACTTTCAAATATACTTGGGATACCTCCCTAAGGATCGATCTAATGGTACCAGGATGGGAATCAAAATTCAGTGGGCTGGTGATTTATAATTCTTCTTCACTAAAGTGAAGAAAATAAATCATATCCTATGATCAATGGATTTATAGAGGTTTGGGGATCTCACATAAATTTTATAAGGTCTATAATTAAAAACTAACAAACACATTTTTTCGAAAATAATCACACATGATTTTAGCTCATCATCAATGACTGTTAATTGAAGGATTCAAACTTGATCCCCTCTAGATCACCCACAAAAGCTTCATGAATATGTGAGATCACCGTTCATTAAATTCTAGTTGCTAGCAAAGAGATATAATGAATCCTTTGGCATCACGACAATCACCTCAATCTCATCCCATTGTTTTTTGAATGTCTTGTTGGATCGAATACTCCAATATCAATTTTTTCATTTGGAAGGGGGATGGGAGAGAGGATGTCATTCTGGTAAAATGAATAGTATCTAAAATAGAGTCTCTCTCATTCTTATATAGTGGGCATCTCAAATACCTGGAAAGGGTTCCCCATCCCCAAGAAATAAAAATACCCACTAAATAAGTAATCAATAATTAGTTATGAAAACATAACTGCAACATTAATATTATTTATATTCTATAAAATACATCTAATATGTATTAAATATATTACGTGATAAACCCAACTCATTAAATCAACTCAAAATTCCCTATAATATTAGATGAATGTTGAATAATAAAATAATATTTTTTTTCTGAAATTCACAAATACCCATTGAATATTATTAATAAATAAATCCAAAATAATTATTCTATACTTGAATAATAATGAATTTATTTAATTTTTAGTGATCGATTACTTGGAAAACTATAACACCCCAAGCTTTAATGATACACTTCTCTTTGAATAATAGAGTAGCGTGTGTTGTTCGCAACTTCAAGTTCTAACACACACCACAACCAATCAAACTAGCCGTTATGAATAGTTATACCCACTTTTTGAAATTTTATAAATTTTATCATTCAAAATGGACTTCATTTTTAGAATCAGAATATTTAAATTATCTTAGGCTGATTTTTTGGTATTTTATGAAAACATTCAATTTTGGATGAATAGTGAAAATTACTAAATATTAATTAAAAACATCTCTTTTAATAAAAATAATTAATAGTGAATTTTTTTGAATTTGAGTGGTTCAAAAGTATATTTAGAATATATTTTTACCATTTAATATAATGGTGGACATTGGAAGTAATTTCACATTTAAACCGGACATAAAAAATTGTCAATCTTTTGATAGTTATTATTTCTTAAAAACACGCTTTTTTGTTTCGACAACGGAAATTAATTTTAAATTAATTTCTGCCACTTATGTGTTTTGAATTTGGAAAAATGGATTCCATATTTGGAATCATGATGTCCAAATTTTTTAAATAGGTAACTCTTACTTTTAGACATTTTGAATTATTACTTCGGTAAATATTTTATTTACCACGGTTAAAGGGTAAACCCGGTAAATAAGGGTAAAACACAATATTATAATAATATTAATTTACCTTAAAATGTGTCCTCACCCAATTTTTTGATACATGTACAACCATGATCATCTTGGGGTCGATTTTGGGAACCCATGGAGCCACTTGTAAGTGATAGAGACACTTTAAATTAATTAAGTTAAAGTAAATACAAAAATGAAATAAGCATATATCTTTTACAATTTTTTTTACATAGGGTTATTTATGTTATCATTTAGACTATAAATATTAATTATAAAGCTAAAAATATTTCATAAATAATGGTATTTTATCTATAATTTTTATACATGTAATAATAAAATTTATTAATGACACAATAATGATGCAGTATTTTCTTTATTAATGAAAGAATCAAATAATTGGTATTATAAATGTTAAAATAAATATAATATGAAAGTTTTGATGAAATCCAAGAATTTTATTGGTTAATATAACATGCTATGATTTATTAAATTAATTTCTTTCTAATTATCAAAGTTTTTACGACTTTAACAAAAATCAGTTATTGAATAGTGTCAAAATTGACATAAACGATTTTTTTAAAACAATATTATATTATTAATTGATATTTTATTCCTGAAAATCTATGGTTTTGCCAAAGTACTTATATAGTGATATGTGTGTAATTAATGGACCACTTGGGGTTGATTGGAAGTATATTGTAAGTTTATTAACCATGTAATATAAAAATAAAAAGTGACATGGTAAATGTCAAACTAATCAACTAAGAGTTAAAACTAAAATATTAGGATAATAAAGTGACCCAAACCTGTCTAAAACCTATTGGTTGAGTTTTTTGAGACCTATCCCCACCTTAAAAGTTAAATAATACACTATTTGTCCATTGGAAACTGAAAATAATATTATTATAAAATAATATTTCTAGCTTTTCTTAAGGCACCCCTCACCCCTCTAATAAAAGGGCACTCCCCCTTCTCTCAAATTCATACCCTCAAAGCCTTTTGGTTCATCCAAACCCTACTCAAATATTCTTTCAACATCTATTAATTCATCCTAGAGGCCTTATCGTGATAAAAAATCCAACCTATGGTTCACTTTTGATCAAATCAAAAGGACGAACCCGAAGAAGAGGTAATGTTTTCACCACCCTATTTCAAGTTCCTTTCTTCTTCAACTTCTTATTTCTTTGTTATTTCCATTTTAAAATACTAAATTCAGTATATTCTATATACAATGATGTTATTCTAAATATGGTACAACCATATTCAGTATTCTATCCATCCTATGAATGACATGTCACCATACGTGTGTACGTACAGCTTATAGTCTCCACATCGTGGTGTAATTGTTATTAAAAACATTATTATTTGGATGGGTGTGATAACGATGTGTAATTCATGTAAATAATAAATATAACATTATAATGATTCTGAATACATGATATAACATCCAATTATATAATATTTTAACATCAATAAAATGATATCGCCGCTCGTGCGTACGTACGCACTACAGTCTCCACGAACACGATGAGATTCATTCCCCATCGTATCCATTAAAGACTAATTCTCATTTGATGATTACAAATAATGATTAAGGACTTGATATATTTCTGTATATGAATAATATATAGCCAATCCATAACAAACATGACTTATGTAACAAAACATATAAAAGAAAATGAGTAAGTTAACACCCGAAACGACGATAATACTATGATATTATTAACAATGAAATGTTAAAAGATCATATATTATATCATATTAATGTATATGATTCTTTTATAATTTAATAACAATTATTTCACCATTATACAGGAGGTTAAACTACCCTCAACCAAGGAAAAGTACAAGGTAAGGGTTTATTTCACAATCTCTTTAATATCCGAGGTTGTTTATATGTAATTATCTACTAGGACCTCTTTATCATCCACATCCATGTTTCTTAAAAATATATTTCAAAACATTATTACTATTTCACAAAATGTGGGTTAATGTCATTCATACCCTATTTGGATTTTTTATAATAATTTTATAAAGGAATCTTTCCGTCGTTTTCCAAACAAGGTCCTGTTTAACCTTTTCGACAAAATTAAGGTAAGAATGTCTTTTTTAACTTATATAGAAGGTGTGGCTATTTTATGAATTTATAAAATCGTCAAATCTTCCCCTAAAATATTATAAGAATATTTTCAATGTAAATTTTTTAATTATGTGGCTTTTATGTGATTTCAAAAAAAAAGATATATTTCTCTCAAATAGTTTTGATTTCATCTATTTCAACATCCTTTGTTGGATTTTAAGCATATTTGAAGTTGATTTAATAAGATACAAAACTTCCATATTGTATTAAAGGTTTTGTGATATGTTTGACTGTGGATGTGTTATTTTTATACCATTCATGGGTCATGGAGAAATTATTGACATTTCGTATGCTAGTTTTAATACGAATGTTTATGTCATGTTTAAACCTGTTCATATGAAGAATGCATTGGACTTAGTAAGTGATGGGTGTATCCTGCTATAGATCCTCGATGCGTCGGTAGATCTCATAAGATAAACCAGTGTCTTGTCATAAGGCCTTGAAAAAAATCTTATTTGTAGTCTTGGCACAAGGCCTTGACTATGTGGTTATGGTAGTCTGGCATTACGCATTCCATCATTATGAAAGTTGTTGTTGGTATTGCATGTGATTATTCGATTAGTAGAATATCCATGTGAATAAGTAAATAACATTATTTCATTTTATCTCTGCCATATTATGCTGAAGTTAAAGAATAAATGGATTTTTTTTAGTTATACATTGCCTTAAATGTTTATACTTATTTATGTAAGTTTCCTCTATATTGTTATCCTTACTGGGCATCTAAGCTCATCCCTTTCTATGTTTTATTTTTCCTAGGATGTGAAGAAGTATTTTTGGAATGAGCTAGAGGGATTGTATGAGGGGATTGGAGTGTGGTCTATGGATACAAGATGTTGTTGTTGTTTTTCACCTTATGATGTAATGTAAAATTTATGAATGTATTTAGTGATTCCAAGGCTACGAATCTAGTTGGTCTTTCGAGACTAGATATTTTGTGATCATGCCAATGTTATGTAATAACGCACCGACTCTGGGTAATTGGGGTCAGGGCATTAAAGTTGGTATCAGAGGAAGTTTAGTACAAACCTTGGAATCTAGATTTAGATAAACTTTAATTAGATCACATATCCATAAGATAGACTTTTAGGATTAGTATAGAAGAACATCCTAGATTTTTGGTATTGTAGAGATTTTTTGAGTTTTCCGAGCAATACATCTCTGTCTGGATACGAGAAGGTAGAGGCATCTCTGGCACAGATATACCTATGGGTAAAACCCAAAAACACCGCTTTGAGATAGACTCGAACGACAACCGGTGCATGACAACGGGACTTGCTGCACTCTTGGTTACGACACTCTCAGGGGATATTCTTAGGATAATTCTCATTTTATTTACAAACCATTATGAATGGTTTATGAGTATATACTTCCTCAAAGAAATTTTTTTATGATTATGGATTATATCTATAAATAGTTCAATTTATGTTTGGTGTTTTAAAATTATAGAATTATGTATTTTGATTCATAAACTGGTTTATTTTATGCCATTGTTTAGAAATGGCACATAGTGGAAGGAATGGAAACAGTATAAATTCACACACTCCATGTAGGGATTTCCCTCCTACTCAAGATAATTATAGTGGATATAGTGATGCAACTGGTTCTGATCAGCTAATCACCACACTAGGACAACCTACTCAGGTTATGAATAATAACCTTACCCATTTGGAGCACCCAAATCCGCAACGTGGAGGATCAATGTTAGATCACTTCATGAGGCAACAACCACCAACATTCAAAAAGGGTACAATTACACTAGTATCAGAGCAATGGATATGTTCCCTAGAAAAAATATTTTAGGCTTTGGGGAGTAGTGAAAGGGAAAAGGTTATCGTGGCAGTTTACCGCCTCACTGGAGATGCTGATCAATGGTGGTCATTAATTCAAAACAAAAAGGATGATGATGGAGTATCAAGTATGGAATGCAAGGAGTTTAATGAAATTTTCTTAGAAATATACTTTCCTCATGACCATCAAGTAGATAGAGAAAGGAAATTTCTTAGTCTGAGGAAAAAGTAGGATGAGAATGTCGTAAAGTATGAAGCTAACTTTACAAGGTTAGTGAGGCATGCAGAAGATTATATACGTAACCTGAGGAGTAAGACTGATCATTTATTTTATGGTTTAAAACCATTTCTCCATCGAGAATTAGGCTCACAATAATTGTCGCATACGAAGACATTGTCTCATGTGCTATAAAAACAGAAAATGAATTCTCTAAATCTTATGACAATAAAGTAAAGAAAGAGAAGAAGAGAACGATGCAACAAGAGACAGATAAAGGGAAAAATGGAAAGAAGGATTTTCTATGATGTGATAATTATGGGAAGAAACACCCTGGTACTTGCCTAAAAGAAATGGGAGTTTGTTACAAATGTGGAGAAAACGTTCACCAGGATCGTGATTGCAAGGGAAAGAAAGATGCTGCCAATGTTGAATGCTACAATTGTAGAGAAATGGGGAATTATATAAATTAATTCCCTAAGATCCAAGGAATATTACCTCAAAAAATTCCAAGGGATCAAGGCCAATCTTATTCTGTTACTAAATTTGAAGTGGAATAATTAATGTATTTGTGTTTTTGGACTCAAGGATTATATTCTGGGTATAAGAATAATGTGATATATATAAGGATTTTACAATAGTACTTGTTGTTTTCATTAAAGTTTTAACATGACTAAGGTAATCATATTTTAAGTATGTGACAATAAGATAAACTTTAATTTGTCTAGGGAATCTGATGTGACAATTGATTTTGGAATTTAGATACCTTTTACAGAGAGTCTGGAAAGAGGTACTTTGGATATCTATAATGTTTGGAGTGGATTAAGTTGAACTTTGGATAGTATTTTCTAAGGTCAAAACAATTTTTATGATTAATGTTTTGGAATATTATGATACTATAGTTTTAGGAAAAGGACAACCTGCAGGTCAGGAAATAACTCGTCGCGTCGGACAATGCTACAGGAATCGAACATACAACCATAGTGCGACATGCCTTTATTACCTACCACTAGCCTATAAGAAGTCCCTGGTGATTAAAAAGTATTTTTCTTCATTTTAATGGTATGTGTTAATGTTTGGATCCTTATACGTTTAGGATAAATATAATATTTTTGAGTTCTATTATCTTTTGGAGTGAAAGATAAGTTTGTGGTAGAAATTAGTTTAAGGATGAAACTCTACTTGTCAAGTATATATATATATATATATATATATATATATATTATTCTTATTCCATGATGAAATTAATTCTTAAACATAGGTAAGGGATCTTAAAACCAAAAATGTGTTATCCAAATACCTTATGTTTTGTTGAACCTATGATATTTTAAATCATCATAGATTGATGTCTTTGAGGCCCTCAATTCTACAATTGTTTGTGACTGATGACCTCATTCACTCCCTATAAATATTTACAATTTTCCTCCTATTATGTGTCTCTAATTTTCAACAATGTTCTCCAAATAGAGATCATAATTTGGTGGTGACCCTTTCATTTCTCTTTTCCTCTTATTAAGACTAAATTTTATTGACCCAATTTCTAATGTGAGTTTTCGCACAAAGATATTTTCTATTTTCCACCATTTATTTTCAAAGATAAATTTCAAATTGTGAGGAATAAATTTATTTAAGGAGGGGAGAATGTAACACCCCAATCTTCCACGGTACGCTTCTCTTTGAATAATACAGTAGCATGTGTTGTACGCAACATCGAGTTCTAACACACACCACAACCAATAAAACTAGACATTATGAATATTAATACCCAATTTTTGAAATTTTATATATTTTAATCCTTCAAAATGGTCTTCATATTTGGATTAATAATATCAAAATTATCTGAGGCTGATTTTCATGTATTTTTATGAAAATATTCATTTTTTGTTGAATAGTGAAAATTACTAGATTTTAATTAAAAACAACTTTTTTAATAGAAATAATTAATAGTGATAAAATATGAATTTGAGTGGTTTTAAATTATATTTAGAATATGTTTTTACCATTTAATAAAATTTTGGTCATTAGACGTAATTTCACATTTAAACCGAACATAAACACCTGTCAATCTTTTGATAGTTATTATTTCTTTAAAACATACTTTTTGTTTTGACAGTGGGAATTAATTTTAAATTAATTTCTACCACTTTTGTGTTTTGAATTTGGAAAAATGGGTTCCATATTTTGAATCAAGATTTTCGAATTGTGTAAATAGGTAACTTTTATTTTTAGACATTTTGAATCATTACTTCGGTAAATCATTTATTTACCATGGCTAAAGGGTAAATCCAGTAAATAAGGGTAATAAATAATATTATAATAATATTAATTTACCCTAAAACGTGTCCTAACACAATTTGTTGATAAATGTCCGACCATGGGCATATTTGGGTCTATTTTGGGACCCCATGGAGCCACTTGTAACTGATAGGGAGACTTTATATTAATTAAGATAAAGTAAATACAAAAATGACATAATCATATATCTTTTAGAAAAACAATTATAACATAGGGTTATATATGCTATATTTTAGACTATAAATATTAATTATAAATTTAAAAGGATTTCCTAAATAATTTTATTTTATTTATAATTTTTAGATATAGAATAATAAAATTTATTAAAGACACAATAATGATGCAGTCTTTTCCTTATTAATGAAAGAATGAAATAATTGGTATTATAAATGTTAAAATAAATATAATTTGAACGTTTTGATGATATAAAAAAATTGTATTGGTTAATATTACATGTTAGGATTGCTTAAATAATTTTTTTTCGAATTAATAAAGTTTTAAAGACGTTAAAAAAATCAACTATTGAATAGTGTCAAAATTGACATAAATGAGTTTTTAAAACAAATATCATATTATTAATTAAAATTATATTCCTAAAAATCTAATTATTGGAAAAATAACTTAAATAGTGATAATTGTTTCATTAATGGGCCACTTGGGGGTCTCTTAGAAGTATATATTATGTTTATTAACCATAAAATATAAAAATACAAAGTGACATGGTAAATGTCAAACTAATTAACTAAGAGTTAAAACTAAAAGATAAGGTTAATAAAGTGACCCAAACTTGTCTAAAACCTATTGGTTGAGTTGTTGTCGACCTATCACCACCTTATACTTTAACTAATCCACTTTTGAGCCATTTGAAACCGAAAATAAATTTATTATAAAATAATATTTCTAGCTTTTCATAAGGTTCCCCTCACCCCTCTTATAAAAGGGCACTCCACCTTCACTGAAATTAATACCCTCAATTCTATTTGGTTTGGCCAAACCCTACCCAAGTATTCTCTCAACATCCATAACTTTAACCGAGAGGCCTTATTTTGATCATAAATCCAACATAAGGATCTCTTTTGATCAAATCAAAAGGAAGAACCCAAAGAAGAGGTAATGTTTTCACCACCCTCTTTCATGTTCTTTTCATCTTCAACTTCTTCTTTGTTTGTTATTTCTATTCTAAAATAATAAATACATTATCTTCTATATACTGTGATGTTATTATAAATATGGTACAACCATATTCTGTATTCTATCCATCATTTTAATGACATGCCACCATACGTTCGTACGTACGAATTACTGTCTCCACGTCGTGGTGTAATTGCTATTAAAAAATTATTTTTTGGTTGGGTGTGATAATGATGTGTAATTCATGTATATAATAAATCTAACAGGATAATTATTCTTTATATATGATATACCATCCTATTATATATTATTCTAACATCAAAAGAATGATATTGTCGCCCGTGCGTACGTACGGACTACCGGCTCCATGAACGCGATGAGATTCATTCCGCATCGTATCCATTCAAGTCTAATTCTTATTTGATGATTAAAAATAATGTTTGATATCATTCTGTATATGAATACGATACAACCTATCCATAATAAACATGACTTATGTAACAAAACATATAAAAGAAAACGAGTAAGTTAACCCCCGAAACAACCATAATACTAAGATATTATTAACAAAGAAATGTTAAAAGATAATATATGATATCATATTAATGAATATGATTCTTGTATAATTTAATAAAAATTATTTCACCATTATACAGGAGGTTAACCTACCCTCAACCATGTAAAAGTACAAGGTAAGGGTTTATTTCACAATCTCTTCATTATCTGATGTTGTTTATTTGTGACTATCTATTGGGACCTCTTTATCATCCACATCCATGTTTCTTAAAAACATATTTCAAAAAATTATTAATATTTTAAAGACTATGGGTTAAAGTCATTCATACCCTTGTTTTACTTTTTATAAGAAGTTTATAAAGGAATCTTTCCATCTTTTTCCAAACAAGTTCCTTTTTAACCTTTTTGACAAAATTATGGTAAGAATATCTTTTTTAACTTATACGGTAGGTGTGTCTATTTTTTCCATTATAAAATCATCGAAGCTTCCCTTAAAAGCATATAATAATGTTTTCAAAGTAAATTTTTTAATTATGTGGCTTTTAATTGATTAAAAAAAAGAGATATTTCTCTCAAATAGTTTTGATTTCATCTATTTCAACATCCTTTGATGGATTTTAAGCTTATTTGAAGTTGATTTATTATGATACAAAACATCCATATTGTATTGAAGGTTTTTTGATATGTTTCACAGTGGATGTTTTATTTTTATACCATTCATGGGTTATGGAGAAAGTATGGACATTTCTTATGCTAGTTTTAATACGAATGTTTATGTTATGTTTAAACCTGTTCATATGAGGAATTTATTGGACTTAGTAAGTGAGGCATGGAGCCCGCTATAGCTCCTCGATGCATCAGTAGGTATAATGAGACAATCTAGTGTCTTGGCACAAGGCCTTGACAAAATCTTATTTATAGTCTTGGCACAAGGCCTTGACAATGTGGTTATGATAATATGTCATTATACATTCCATCATTATAAAAGTGGTTATTGATATTGCATGTGATTATTCGATTAGTATAATATCCATGGGAATAAGTAAATGGAATTATTTCATTTTATCTCTACCATATTATGTTGAAGTTCATGTTTAAAAGTATTTTTTTAGTTATACATTTCATTAAATGTTTATGCTAATTTATAAAAGTTTTCTCTATATTTATATCCTCACTGGGCATCTGAGCTCACCCCTTTCTGTGTTTTATTTTTCCTAGGATGTGAAGAAGTATTTTATGAATGACCCGCAGGGATTGTATGAGGGGATATGAGTGTGGTATATAGAGAAAAAATGTTGTTGTAGTTTTTCACCTTATGATGTAATGTAAAATTTATGAATGTTTCTAGTGATTCCAAGGCTTCTAAACTAATCAGTCTTTCAGGACTTGATCTTTTGTGATCATGCCAATGTTATGTAATAATGTACAGACTCTGGGTAACTTGGGTCGGGGCATTAAAAAAACTCTTAGAACCCCTAGTGGGGTCCTCCATGTCCTATATATATATATATTAATAGTGATATGGAAGATTCTTAAATAAAATATTGTGTCTGACCCTATTGTCCCTTATCTCTATAGTAGTAAATACTATTTAGAGACTAATAACATAGTTAAGTAACCCATCGTAGCCCCTTAATAGCTAAGGAATATTCAAGAAAATGACAAATATCCTACAAACATATACTATGTAATACAATATATTTGTCCCATAATATCTAATAAATAAGGATACACACTTCTGCCATTGTCCTTTTGTGCTTTATTATTTATTGTTAAACTAGACAGAAGTACCTTCAACTACCTTGGAAAAGGATTTACGATACTTCTACTATCCAAATTAACCGGGGCCGAGATATCACTTCCTCAACATGGAAGCAACAAATTTTATCTTGACTGTCAAACTAATTACATATCACTAATGATACAAGCAACATAAACTACCATACCATGACTTCATTATCATGGTTTTTTCATTACATCAGTGTACATTATCAATTGGGATGCATTGATAATGATCTCAAGTAATGAGACCAACACACATATTCATAGATAGAAACATCCAATGGAACCCAAAACATGTTGTGTCCCTATTGGAATATTTATACTCATGATCTCACCTACTTGAGATCACCAAGTAAAAACTTCAGGAGAGGAAGTCTAAATTATTTGGATCCTCCAACACAAGACAGTCAGAAATAAACTATGTCCAGTCGATATGATGTACCTAAACAATATGACATATGTTTAAGATTATTTTTATAGTATATCGAGTTCCATATTATAGAATGGGAACTACAATAACTTCTTGATACAGAAAAAAATCTATAGACATCACCATTTAAATTGTGGATGAAAAAATATATACACAATAATGGAAAGTGTATATAATGATTAACTCACTATATACATGGTATGGTAATCAATAAGTAGTGATAAATTTGGGTCTAGTGATCCCATTATTATTTCACTCCCACTTCAACTAGAAAGAAAACTATAACCATCCGTGTCAGCTCTCACATGAAATGATCATCTTTCTGTAGCGTTATGGCTTTAGTCATGGGACCTGAAATTTCTCCACTGTATGGATATTCCATTATCTATTAATTTACCACCTTGAGTAAGGCTTATGAAGTGATGATATACCAAGTGCATTACTTTTTCCACTGTCTAAATTTTACATCAATGCTAGTACTAGTAAAATAATTATCATCATGATTTAACATTACTCATTAGGTAATATTCCATGAATATGAAAAAATCATTATTTATTTTAACCTTATTCATTAGTTTCCTTCAATGTTGTAGTGTACTTGGTACGTGCACATATGGCTACCACTGGATAAATGTGAATATACTTTTAATTACATTATCCAAACAATGATATAAGATCATATTTATCTAATGAAAGAATAGTTTATATCCTCTAAAAAACTAGTATCATTTCTTCTCCACAATCGAAGTACATAACTTTTGTACTTTCTCATGTACACTCAGATTATTCTAAATTCCTCCCTTGTAGTTCTCCTTGATAAAACAGATTTTTCCCTACCATTAAGTATATAATTTTAATATCAATATATATATTATAAAACATAGAATACATGATTGGTCCATCAATTAATAATATGGAACTCAACTCACCACTTTAATCTCCTTCTATACAAAAACCATGTCTTCTTGGTGAGATTTATTCCATGTGTCATTGGTATCAATTTTATATCAAATTGTTACAACTAGTATTTATCAATACCTTGATAATATATGTAAATTTACTTGGTCTATGAAACCCTTATATTTACTAAAGTAGGTGGAATCCCCTAAAATGTTGGTTTATACCTTCCGTAGATCTCTGGAGAGGTAATTTTATTATGGAATTTATAAATTATAAGACTAATAATTGTTTTCCATATGTTGCAAAATATATTTTACATAGAAAACCATGCCAATCCCACTAACCATTTGTAGACACATATCAATGATTCATTCCAAAATGAATATTCTATGATCGAGTTGCATAATTTAATCCTAAATTGGATTTCACTTACTTTCACCCTTATTGGAAATCTATGATGTCACTATTACATTATGGTTGTATCATATGTGAATCATCATTAATTAGTGTTCTTGACATCCAATTCTAGATTTAATGATTATTAATAGTAGCTATGACAAGTAAAATTCTTCTGGATTTAGGCACAACAAATTTTTGGTACCAATAAATCCTTAATGGTAATATGCCTATACCAGAAATGTATAATATCACTTGAATAACCACCACAGTATGGAAGATAATAATCCTATGGTTTATTGATACATGGAATCCATTATTTAATTTTAATTGATCTTGTCAATTTTTTCTAATTATCATATACTGCCTACTTATATGAATTATTATTCTCAGTGAATAATATAACACTAGCCACAGTGTGTATAAAAACATCATTATGGATTTATCCTTCCTACACAGTATGTGTCTCTGAAACATTCCTCTTCCATGCCTCTTATAGAACTCATTACATAGCCAACTACTTATGTATACATGGCATTGACTAATCCCAAGTAAATATTTCTCCCAATATCAAAAATAGATATTTATACCATTTTTTTAAATATAGAATATATCTTTACTATCTCTTTTATATCACTAGGATTTAAGTAAAATCATTATAAAACATAAGGATAACTACATTAGATGCACATTGTGTTTTGGATGATGCATGTTTTTTATATCCTTAACAAACAATTTGCATCTAGACACATGTTATTATGAAATAATGCATTTGATCATTCTATAACTCAAATAATATCCATTTTTCAATATAGTTGGAATATGGTTATGGGATAATGCCATTATTTTTAATGCAAGTCCAGAAAACATTGGATGATTTAAAAATGGATATAAGTTAAAATATTGATAATTATTCTACATACATCATGACTCTGATGTGTATAAGAAAATGAAATTTCTTAATTACACCATGCAATATTTTTTATCAATGTTAACATGTAGGACCTGTCATCGATCCTTGTTATTAGAATCATAGAGTTGACATGGATATGGTAATGTGTTTTTATGAATTTCTCGATGCTATAATATGAAGATCAGTAAATGATTGGTCAAGAGAGTTTTTGGAACAATAGTCGAAAGTAACTCATACCTTTTGAGAATGAATATAATATACTTCACCTTCACATTCATTAATAAACACTTAATGGAATATTATGAATTATATCTACCACTATATTATCTTTGTAATAGTTTAGTCTCTCTAGGTGAACTAGTTATAAATGATTTGTGTCTTACCTTTATTTTTTAAATATTTATATGTACGAAACTATGTACATAAGTGCGTCAATATTAACTAAGGTATTCAACTCCAATGATTCTAAAAACGTACTTCTTATATCCTTTAAAACTAAATATTTTTTCTTAAAATGGTATTATCTTACCACAACTAGGTATAACAGGGTCCTAAAATTAATATTCATCATGTATTTTTAATTATTGAAGCCTTATAAAACTATTTTTTGAGTATTATACACACCAAAAAAATAAATTCCTAAATTAGAATATTGTCTCTATATGTAAAAGGATCTCCGAGAAAAATGTTTTAGTAATACATACCAAAATTTCAACTAGAACCATTAATCCTTGAATATAAAATTTGTTCACATCTCACCATTGACTTAAGGACCACCATTTTTAGTTTCTTAGTGAACACACCTTACTTCTTATAACATTTATATTACATACATGGTTAATTTATTTTGATACACATGTGTGTTAAGAATATTTTATTTAACACTCGATTAGTATGAAAGAATCATTAATTGAAATTGATGAAAATACCTGAAGATGAAACATTTACATTCTTCTTATATTTAGTTCATTGCATTTAAAAAACCATAGATTTATTTAATGATTTTCATATAAAATAACCTCATCTATGATAACCAACCTATTTTACTTGAAGAATTTTGTGAAGGTTACTTTGATGATATACTTTTGATTGGGATTTTCACCTTGACTTTCATGTTATTCACCATATGAACTAAAACATTCTATAGGTTCATATTGACTTTGTCAACCACACCTAAAAGGTAATAAAGAGACTTCTACACATTGTACATTCTGTAATCTTAAAAAACTAGAGTAAAAGGGTGAAAATTACATGATTAAGGGATCCATTGAATGATAGTGATCAAAATTGGAATCTGCATATGTCCTGTATAAAATCAACTTTTTCATATCTTTCTTCACTTTCTCCATGCAACCTTCTCATAGAAGAGAAAATATGTGAAATCATCCATTTCTAGATGTTGCATCCAAAACTCATATAATATGGAGATGATATCATTTTTAAAGAACCATCATATGCATCTTACATGAGTCACCAATAATCATTTTTACACCTTCACCTACTAAGGTGGCCTAATGGGTATTGGGGATACCAACACCTTGAATTACCAATATTGTAGTAGTTTGTGCAAGAACCTGAACAACTCTTAGGAAACTCATGACTATTTGGAAAATTTCTTTAAACAATATTATCACAATTTACTTATTCTATTATTTTCCATCTTCTACAAAAATAAAATCTAGTAAATTGTACTTTAATCATTATTAGAGATTAGACAATACAAATTATTTAAATTGTTAAATATATCTCTCTATTTTATCGAACTCTAGAAATCTCTTGCACTAGAATTAGAATAATCTATCACATGAGTATTCTATGGGAAAGGATCCTTGAAACCTATCATCGTAATCTAAAATCTATGACCATGCCAATAATCAATGAGTTTGAGGTAGGTGTTTGACCGGCTAACCACATTATCTCATGGATCCTTGAACTGTTGAGTGACATCCTGACTTCTAAAATCATAAATATAATTTAATCAATGCTTGAATATAAATTGTAAACAATATAGTTATGGATACTCATTTGATTCCAACTTCTTTTCAGTTAACACATCTCTCTCATAATAACTCTCCATTAGTAGAAGGCACCATCAACTAAGACTGATGAGCACCCCATAAACCGGGATTGGTTCAAATTAAAATTATGGAAGATGTATTTAACCTAACATTTCATTTTTGGATTTAAATATTTTTTCAATGAATGTAATCCTTTTATGTTAAAAATGTTCATACTATGTTGTGATACTCACAAATGAACATTCAGTAATAGAATACATTCATTTCTTATTTATGCATTTTTCTTTTTATTATTTTATGTGTTTCCCGTTGTCATGAAAATTTATAAAATAATAAACAATGTATAATGGAAATAAAATTACCTGACTGGTCTTGAGCATCTAATATTGGATGATCTATTTAAAATTAATGAATCAACCATGACCTTGAGGAATCATACTAGAGTTGGGTCCTAACTCAAGATGTATCTCATCCTCATTATAGTGTCACTACTGGAACGAGGGGAAAACCCCACAGAGAAATACCCATGGTCTTGTAAACAATAGGTATAGCCAAAATAAAGTTATTCTATACCCATAATTTTAAATAATCCGTGGTTATAAACAGTCTATACCAATGGTTTTTATTAAATCATTGGTATAGAGGGGAGAATATTTTTGCCCCACCCATGCTCTCCCCCTTCATTCGTTGGGCCACCCCCTGTAGGTCCTTTTCCCTCCCCCCATGTTTCCCTCACCTGGCATTCTTTCTCCTCTTGTAGTGGATGCACATATCCACTCCTCCTGATCCTCTAGTCGACGTGCATCACCCTTCATCCTCATCTAGTTGATGCACATCCCCCCACCTTGTCTGGTCATGTAAACCCACCTGTGTCTCTCATCTCCCCTTGGTCGAGCGATGGTTCCTTCACCCAACATGCACCCCCTAGGTCGAGCAGTGTTTCCATCACTGGATGTACATCCCCCCTCCGTCGAGTAGTGTTTCCCTCACCTGATGATATATTCTTCTAATATTGGGTGTTTTTTTTGATTCGGGTCTTTTTTATAGTGAGTCCCAAATCCTTCTTCTGGTACGGTTAATTGATTCTTGTTTAGTTTGGGTTTTGTTGATTTTATTTGTATCATTTTATATTGTTTCGTTTATGTTTGATATCTGATTGATTTTTATTTTGTTCAAATTTTTTATATTAAACATAGTTTTATTTATTATACATGATTTGGTTATATTTTACACAGGTTTGTTTAGTATACATGATCTTAGGCTGATTTCTATTATAAATTTAGAGGATATATTTCTTAATTTTTGATGCACAGATTTTGTTTTAAATTTCTATTTACTTAGAACATGATCTATTATGGTTGGTCACTTTGATCAAATAAAAGAAGAGGGAGAGTTTTGTGTAATTATTTCAGTTTTTTAGTTATCAAAAGGGGTGATTTTGTTGGAGTGTATCCTCAAATATTTTTTATTGTGTTTGGATAATTATATATTCCTCAATCTACTCTTAAGTTATTTATACATTATTAATAATATTATTATGTTGTTTTTCATTCTATTATGATGAATTTTTTCTATGTATTTTATATTACATAGGATTACTCTTATGTATTTAAAATACTACCTATCTGAAAAAATGTTATGTATTATATTTTCTATAGTGATAAATATCTTATTTATGATTAATATCTAACATATAAATGTTTTTATATTTCTTTCCAAAGGAAAAATTTAATTCATATTTTTTAATTATTACTCAAAAAATATAATTCTTATATATTTATTTTTTGAAAAGAAAAATATATTATGCATTACCTGAAAATGTTACACTTTTTGTAGAATGGTTATATTACATTATCAGCAAATCAAAAAATTTGTTTTGTATTCACTAGATGCTAGAATTTAAAAAATTCAGAATATTATGAATTTTAGTTTAGAGAAAATTATATTATATATCTTCATGGATTAAAGGCTCATGATGTGAGCCTTCACTTACACCATGAATTACATAGAGTTTAGTTCATCTGACAACGTGATATATAGAGTATCATATGTTATGATTATTATATTATCAAAAATTATAATCTTGAAGATCAATAGTTACACTAAGTATATATCTACAAAGCCCGACTATGAAACATTTTATATTTTTAGACGCTGATATAGAATTCATGATCAAGAGATCACATGAAGAACACTATATAATGAATTTTTATAAGGATAAAATAAGGAGAACAAAATATTAAATTTTTACTAATATTATATTAAATTTGAGAACACTATATTGAATAGATTCATGGGGTTGTGATAATAAGAATACACATCATATTTCAATATACAACTTACAATTATATTTCCTTATTTATATCTAAATATTGTGGATAAAGGTTGTGAAGTGTATTTAGGTGACACCAACAAGAAGAATATTTTATAGATTGTGTTGAAGTAATTAACCATTACAATTTTCTATAAATATGGCCATAAGTAATCAGACAATGAGAGGAAAATCATTTATCTTCTGGATAAGGAAGTGTTACTATATGGAAAACCTTAATTGTTTCATTCCCTACAAATATGGATTTTTGAGGAATTAAAGGATTGTTTCTATCTAATGTTTTTAGACCAATACACAATGTTTGAAGTTTCTTATCTCTACCCCAACAAACCATTTTCATGTTTTTTTAGTTTACCTTTTTTTATATTTTTATTGTGTTTTTATTGTCTATGTTGTATAGTTAGTATCCATCTATACTCATATATCACGCATGACTGTTCAATAGGGGTGTTAAATGGGAATTCATTAGGTAATTTTAAATATTTAAAAGTCAATGTATTCACCTTTCATAAGCACTTGATGTCATTTTCCTTGAAGATATACTCAAAAATCATCTCATTAAAAGGGATACTATAAAAAATATTTATAACCAGGTATTCCATAATAACAATAGTACATTGTTTAAGCTTATACATACATTGCCTCTACTTCAACCTACATCTTTATTTCAATACTATCTTTTAATTTCATGCAGTTTCATTCCTACATATTTTTTAAATCACATAGGTTTGACCTTGAGAAAGCCAATGAGATGTGGGATTTCATGACTCAATGGAGAAAAGACTTTGGTACATACACAATTTTTAAGGTTATATTGGATACCTATTTTCATTATTGACAAAAATACCATTTATATATAAATCATGTTTCTGGAATCTCTCGAATGATTTGGTGGTAAATTTGATACTCTTGTAATTCCTTTGAATTTTTTTCTTCTTATTTTTTTGTCACAAGGATTTTGAGTTTGAATATTTGAATCAAGTTCTTAAATACTATCCCAATGGTTATCATGGTGCCAATAAGGATTAAAAGCTTGTTTACACTGAAAGACATGGAAAAGATGATCTTATAATCTCATGAAAGTGACAACATTGGATCGTTATTTGAGATACCTTGTCCAGGAATTTGAAAAATGTTTTTCAATCAAGTTTAATGCTTGTTAAATTAATTCAAAGAGGAAAATAGACTCAATTATAATCTTAATTTTCATGGATTTTTTTGAGTTCTTTCATTGTAATAGTTTTTTTGGAATTTACTATTATGACTTTTTATAATGTCCAGTACACTTTCTGATTTTATTCTTCAATGAAACACATCAAATTGTTTTATTTCTTATCTTATTTCATACCTAACAAGTCCTAAGTTGGTTGATCTTGTACTTCAGGGAGGAGGGTAATTGGAGAGCCAATGGTTTTTCGGTTTTTTCCATGATGACTCTGGACTTTGGGATCCCGACTTCACTAGTGTAGCAAAACAAGGATCACCTCTCATACAAAATTTGCTCCCATTATCTTCATACTAATTATGCCTATTTAAGGATCTTTCCTATGTTTTGGGTAGGCCAAGAGCCCTCTGATTAGGGAACTGAGATATAGAAAGGCTCTCCAATCTACACTTCTAGGAGGGACCATGTAGGTTTCTTTCTCACAACTGAAAAACACATAGCTGATTTTCTTCAAGATCATAGAGACAAAATGGAACCATCTTAGGTCTCTATTGGTTTTGGAAAATTTTTTCTATTTTTTCTCTAATAAAATATTAATAAGTGTATTAAAAATGTTTTGAAAAGGAAAGAAAAAACCAGAAAGTGTAAGGGTTACCTATCCAAGCTTTTTCATTTTCTTGAAAACATGATCAATAATTTTTTCCTCAAAAATTATTCCATTTTCATTTTCATATTTTAAAAATAAAAGTCATTTATGTTTTCTTAAAATAAAAGGAAGCCTTATTTTTTTGTCCATGTACAATAATATTCTTGTTGATGTCAGGTTCTATTAGTATTATATAATTTCTATTAAATATTTTTTTCTATTTGGATGACCTAAGATGTGTAATTAATTCCTTCCATTGTACCATGATCATTTTTTCTTTTTATGATGTTATTTTTATTAATGTCATAGCTTGTTTGAATGGATTATTGTGGCATAAATTCTACACTAAAATCTGCAGGGATTCATGATTTCTGAAAAATCCCAAATGGTGTCAATGATAGTTTTTTCAGAAAACAATTTGACACAAAGAACATAATTAAAAGTAAATATTTGGTTTTAATTTACTCTTCAAATCTTATGTACTTATTTGTTGATACATGGAATTTTAGGTTCTGAAGATAGGATCCACCTGGTTTGGGATATGATGGTGGTATGAAATCAGCGTCTTCAAATTTCTTATTTTTGTGAATTGCTTGATTTTCTTAAAGACTTGTTTTGTTAATAAAATTTATTTTACTTGAAGAATCAGGCCTTATATCTATCACTGATTATGTCTGAATAACTTGTATGGAGTGGTATGGTTTCTCCAATGCAATTCTTTTCCTTTCATCTATAGATTAAGTGTTTGGTATTTTTTTAATATGGAATGGAATGGTCATTAATGGAATGATCTTGTTTAAGATGGAATGAAATATAATTCAATATTTAATTATTTGAGAGTTTCATGATGGAATGGATTGCCATTGTCCCAAACATGATAATGCTGTGTTTGAAAACCATTTGTTTTTCAAACTGATTATCACTAGTAATGAATGCATATGAGATAAAATTTCAGTCACATCAATTGATTTAGTTATGAATACACAAATCAAGTTGAGTGTAGGAAAAACAAAATTGTTAATAAAATAAGTCATCTAAGAATTCCCCCACGGTTGGAATGATGGAAGGGTTCTTCTTTCATCCAAGATGTTTTTGATAGAGGGGGAGAGATCCCAATGTTTTAACAAGGATTCCAATTTTATCTCAAAGCATCTGTATCTTGAAAGAATTGATTCCCTTGAGCTGGAGGATCCTTAAATCCTATATTTTTTCCTTGCATTCCAGATGAACCAGAATCCATCCACTGAGAGAATTGATCTCACCTTCTTTTCCAGCTCATTAAATCCCATTTCATAGAACCACATGTGAATAAAATTATTGTTTGAGTGATCCCAAATATAGAGTCTATTGAAATCACTATGTGAGAGACATAAATTTGTGGATCACCCACCTTCAAATAATAGATACATAGTAGATTAATCTCTTGTAGATTGTAAACAAAAATGCTTTGTGCCCATGTTAATTCCATTACATTAGATAGCTTCATTAGTCAAAATTTTGTGGTCATTTATTCAACAAACAAGGATATTAAATTTCAATGGAATTTAGTTACACCCAAGAGTCCACCCCCCAAGAATTGTGGACTATCTGGTCATTATAAATCATATAATGACATCTCATCACCGAAAAACCCCAAAGGGGAACCGGTGAATATAAACCATTCATTCTCATCAGAAAGAATATATTATTTAAAATCTCATATTTGTGGTGGACTATGATAGAAATAATGAATAATATATTCTTATAATCTTATGCGAACGTTAGACCTAGAGTTGGGAAACAAATGAAGGTGAGTGTAATTTCCACCCTGATGTGCATCCAAAAGTTAATGTCATGTCATCTGACAATCAAGTCAGAGTGCCATTAAAACCAGTGATGATTACTTTAGAGAATCATCCAATTCTTGGAGACATTCTATTTTGAATGATCCACTTACTGAACACATATAGACACAATGAACAAACCCCAAAGAAATGCTCATTCCCAAAATTCCCGCATGATCTTCTCCTAGAGGATATTCATGGAAGTGGTTACACTTTTGATATTTACCCCTCTCTCACCAACCGACCTTGCAGTAATTTCCAATTATTTTTAGTGGCATATTTTTTGTGCATTTGGATCCCATATGAATCCAGTCATAATAACATCAATAGATTTCAATAATTTCTTTTGTATGATGAATTAATTATGTTATTTACATTGGAAAATGACAAATAGTGATATATGATTATTAATTTTCCATCTCCTTTTATTGTTATTTATATTTTTTATTCCATGAAGTATGAGAGAGATACTTGAATGACATGCTTTGTGATCAAAGAACCTGGACTAATTAGAACAACCCACTCTTGAGATTCATGTAATCAGGTTGGTATACTCCTCCATTTATTTTAGAGAAATATTACTCTACTAGACTAGGCATTAATTCAATAGGTATAGTGGAAATCATATCTGTTAGCCATTATTATAAATCTAAATTTAACTATGGTCTGACTAGATTTTCCCATCCTGATTCCCAGGAAGCAGATAAAATATGAAAAAGAGGGGAAGGGGATTTTGAGATTGATTGTTTCCACTTGTATAAAGAATACATGACTAAGAAGTGTCTTGAAAGTAGGTTGTATCCATCCCATTTCATGTCCATATAGTGGTACACGATGTGAATTAGATGAAAACACTGTGAGTTTGAACATTGGAATTCCTTAAATAGTTCATTTTCATTGTTGTTTAGTTTATCATTCATATTTCATACACACTGCACAAAGTGACACTATTGGATGTATCTGAAGAAAGGTGAAATGCATATATTGAAATTGATAGATATTATTCACTGTATATTCGATAGAAATTTCATTTTTTTAGTAAATACATCCTTCATTATGTTAATAGATCTCTCTTATGTATGAAATTTATTATAATCAAACTCTCTGTTCTATTAAATCTTCATATAGATTAAACAACCTATTATACATGCATTATTTGCATACATATTCAATTCCATTTTTAAAATATGAAATAAATACCATGAACTATATCACCATTTGATACGAAATATTTAATGAAATTTTTATAATGTAATCATGTATTTAAATAGTAATTCATTTAAAAAATATCCATATTATTTGCATGAAAATTATATATAATCATATAAAATCAATTTAGATATATGAATTTTTTACGATCATTTCCATATATTCTATATCTAAAAGATATATTTCATTTGTTCTTCTCAATTGGTTATTGTTTACATTTTAATTTCTAATTATCTGAATAATATTTTATTTTTATTCTTCGAACTCCATTCTCCTTTGAGAAAACATTATTGCACGATTTTCATGGTTGGCTTATGGTTCAATGTGATATTGTAATGCGTCAAGACTCCATGGGTATAAGAAACTATAAAAATGGACCACAACCCTCTATAAAAAAAATTGAGAAATAAGTATGAAAAAATCAATGGCATTTGATGATGCTACCACAAGGTAATATTTAATTATGATTGTTTATCTTATCATTGATTCTATCTTTGAATTTTTATTTTCAGTAACCACAACATTATACATTTTAGTTTACATAACTTTTATTTCAACATTTCTTTATCATACATTTTAGTTTACGTATTTCTCATTTCAATTTATACTACATATTTCAATAGATTAGTGTTAAATAGTAATCTATTGAGGTTATTGAAGTAGTATAAGTAGAGAATAACTGAATTTGGCCTCTATTCATTTCTATATACCTTGATTTTGGAGTTGGGGCATCGAAGGAGGCCACTATATTTATAAATTACATGCAACTAATGAGAATATTTCAATAGATGATTAATTTAATTGAGATGGTTTCCCCTTTCCTTCTTTTTCTGTTGGTATGTTTTAACATTTTTTTGAGTGTTCCATCATGAAATTGTTTCTTATATTGATATTCTTCCCATAAAATTATCCATCTTTTGAATTAATGGTTTTCTATAAATCATTTTATTCCTCAAGGTATCCATATTTATCCATTTGATTTCTTCATTTCAAGAATTTGAATTATCCATTTCAATCATTTTTTGTGCTTTTTTATTTAATGAGTTTTAGGAAGACGATCCTGAATAGCTTTTATTGCCCATAACTAGTTTTAATCAATGTATCCATATTCACCCCTTTGAGTTTTTTTTATTTGATTTTTCATAATTGGTTTTGAATATGATCAATTGCAATCATTTTTTGAATTATCCATTTCAATTTTTTTTATTTAACTGGTTTGTTTCTGGTTACTAATTTTTCCCATATTCTACCCTTTGATCTTTTTATTGATTTGTTGGTTTCTATTTTTTTTTGCAGGTGAAGGATCACAGGAAGGTAGGATGGTGCTTGTCTGGGAGAAGAATCTATACCAAGGTTTAATGAACCATGGGTATTATGTCTGTTGTCCCATATACCTATGGTTTAACTAAAATCATAGGTATATTATGTCTTCTTAGATAATATATAATCATGATTTTGTAAACCATGGGTATAGATATATACCTATGGTTTAACTAAAATCATGGGAATTATGGAATTTTCCAAGGCTATACTCATATTTTCTATAGAACCGTGGGTATATCTCTATATTGATGCCTCGGTAGCCCACCGTTTATGGATCCATGGGTGTAGCTTATACCCATGGTTCTAGAGGATATACCCCTAGTTTCAAACCATGCGTATAAGTTTGTTTTCCAGTAGTGTGTTTCCACTTCCCACGTGGATTTCACCAATACTTGGCCTGGTCCATAACATATATTATCCTCATCAAAACAAAAATGTACTTCCAAAATGAATGGGGGTACCGAGAAGCACAACGTATATACCGAAACATAGATGGATTCACAAAAATCTTATACATAAAGAATAAAAAACAATGTTTCATAGACATTCAATAAAACTAATTAATTATTACAAGCATCGCATATATTTGTAATAAATAATAAAATAGATAAAATAGACATACATTGTTGGTAAATACTCAAGACTAGTCTATGGGTAAATAAAAATTGTGATAAAAATAAAAAACAATATAATTTTTTACAAGGGAATTTAAATAATTATAATGAATTATTCAAATTTATATAATTTAATTTAATTCGTCCTAACATGTAAATTAATATTTTATAATAAAATTAAATTACCTAAATATTTTATTTTTTAGCCCAATATTAAATTAATTATTTTGAATATTGACATTTTTTATAATCCAAATTTTTTTAGTTGTACAGGAGATGATGTTCATACTACGGTGGTAAAATGAAATCTACCTTAGTGGGGCTCTGGGTTCGATAAGATCATGGGAAGGAGGCAGTGTACGTGGATCCATAGGATAATAGAGACATGGCTAGTGGTGCTACATCTAAAAGGGTCATTTTGAAGAGGTGGGGAGTGGATCAGATGGGATGGAGAGGGAGAGGACGACCCTTGGTAACTGGTGGGTGCGACCTACTACAGGCGGCCACTAGGGAGGGCCAGAGGAGGGTGGTTTAGCACTGTTAGTTGGGTGCCTCACATAGAATGATGCAGAGGTTTGGGACCTTAGGTTCTTCTAGGGGAATAGGTAGGAAGATTTTTCATGTCCTCCACACAAAATTTTCCTTCATTATAGTTTTCTTATAATTATTTCTTTATAACTTATATATAGGTATTTCAATTGTAGATTTTTTCCACACAACACTGGGTCCAACAAGAAATAATTTTCTACATCCCCCTTTAATTTATTAAAGACCCTACATCCACCCTTGATCCTTTAAATGCTTTAATTTTATTATGAAATACCGATGGCATTTGTAGTATCCTTTGGAAATTTAAAGAACAAAAATACTTGTTGTTCGGATATAAATTTCCTGGATAAAAATAATTATTTAGGCCATATCAAAATTCATCCAGAAAACTCAAGGATAGAAAAAAATATTACATTTAACTAACATCAAATATACTCAACATATTCGTGTATTCATTAAATTTTAATACATGAAAATAAACCACAAACAGTATATATAAAAAATTCTGATAACTCTATCTTGGTATTCTCATTTCTAATTGAAGCACAGTCAGATCTGTTTGGACTGAATTAAATCCCTTTAATTATTTTATAATTTTTTTTATTTTTCTTGGATTGTAATACTCAAAGGATCCCTTTGATACCAATTTAAGGTACATGTGCATGCAGGGGAAGCCGATGGGTTGGGGATTTAATGTTTTTCATCACCGATTGAGGATACTATGTTGTCTCTAATGATTCAATCACCGATAGAGGTTTGAGGATCTCACATGTATGTAATAAGCTATAAAATTAAAATAAAATAAATTCATTGGTCAAAAATGAAGTCCGCAATAAAGTATCTCATCACCAGTGACCATTTCATAAAGGATTTAAAGCCAAACCCCTCTAGATCATCTACACACACTTCATGAATCTATGTGATTTCCATTCATCGAATCTTGGGTGCTTGAATAGAGATCCTATGAATCCTTCAGGATAATTATGGTCACATTGTTATTATACCTTCATTATGTAAAAGATTTCTAGGATCAAACATTCAAAAATAAATTTTTTTTCTTTAGGAAGTGGGAGTAGGGAGGTTCCCCTTCAATAATGGCCCAAGATTTTATAAAGAAAATACTCCTTTTTGATTAAATGTCTTATTATGTAATATGGTTTTATAAAAAAAATGTATTTATTTTGAATTATTATATCTAATTTGATTTAATAGATTGTTAGGTATCATTGCCGTTGATAATATAGCTGTTGAACAAAGATCACATAATTACTATAAATATTGGTTTTTAACATTCCCAATTGATACAGACAAAGGAAGTGATGGCCTAAACTAATAGGATCAACCTATTTGAAGCCCATGTTTCAGAGAGTCCATGGGAGATAGTATTTTTGGGCTTTTTCCTTGAACAAGCCCAAGCTGAGTTCCAAAATCATAAGTTTGTGTGAAGCCATTTACAAGAGATGTTCAAACTCATCTAGATCACGACCCAAACCATGTTCACTGAACGAACTCATGAAATCCCAACCATTGCACACTTACCCATAGGTAATATGTTTTGGTTTTTAAGGTATATGTAACAAGACCCTAGTAATATGAATATATACACTATTCTATGTAGATTGATGGATATATTTTCATCATATTATTATTACTTTATATATGATTTTTATTTTAATAGTTTAAAACACAAATTGTATTTTTTCTTTATTTTAAAATTAAATTAATGAATTTATCAATTTATGTATTTTTTAAATAAGTAATATTTTAATGGAATATTATTATTTATAAAATATAACTTATTATAAAATTTTTATGATGTCAAATGTAGTTTTTATTAAGGTTCGAAAACTGTTATTGTCAAAAGCCAATCATTTCCAATTAATGTAATTTTTTTTAAAAGTGAAAATTAACATATTTAAAATATTATTTAGATACAATTAATATTATTTTTGTAATTGGGACATAAAAATTATCCAATGGTTAATTTTTCATAATTTTCTGAAATAGTTGAATTTTCAGGTAAAAATTAAATATCGTATTAATATACATTGTCTTTTATGAGATCATATGACCAAAATGTGATGTAATGTAACACCCCAAGCTTCCATGGTACGTTTCCCTTCGAATAATGCAATAGCTTGTGTTGTACGCAACCTCGAGCTCTAACACACACCACAACTAATTAAACTAGCCGTTGTGAATAGTAATACCAACTTTTTGAAATTTTATAAATTTTATTTATCAAAATGGACTTCATTTTTGGATTCGGAATATCGAAATTAGCCTATGATGGATTTTTGGTATTTTTCTGAGAACTTCTAATTTTTTATGAATAGTGAAAAATACTTAAAAACAACTTTTTAATCAAAATAATTTATTGTGATAAATTATACTATTTAGTGGTTTTAAAGTATAATTAGAATATATTTTTACCATTTTATCCAATGGTGGTCATTAGAATTAATTTAATGTTGAAATTGGACATAAACAATTGCCAATCTTTTGATATAAATTGTTTCTTAAAAACACGCTATTTGTTGTGACAGTAGGAATTGATTATAAAATTAATTAATGCCACTTATATGTTTGGAATTTTGTAAAATAGACATAATTTTTGAATTCGGAATATCAATTATAGCTTAGGGTGAAATTTTGGCATTGTTCTGAAAAACTTCAATTTTTGATGAATAGTGAAACCACTAAGTGGTAGTTAAATAACTGATTTTTCGTTTAAATGAAATATTACCACTTCTGTGATTTGATTTTCAAAAATCCGACATACATGGTTGTCATTAAGAAGTAAAATGTGGTTCAATGAGATTAAAATAATTTTTTGGGGAATAGTAACTTTTACGTTCTTAATCGCGATTAGAGGTAATTAGTGTAGTTTAAGGTAAAAATAATGTTTTAATAACATGAGATGAGCTTGACACTTGTCCTACCTCTATTGGATGATTCATGGACGACCAAGACAACCCATGGGTCAACTTGGGGATCCCATGGAGCCACTTTGGTTGGAAAATGACATTAATATATATATATATATTTAATGTTAAAATTAAATGGACACAAACATGAGTTGTTTTACTAAAACAGCTTTTAAGTGGGGATACACAAGTCCAAATTTTGACTATAAATATTCATTACAAATATAAAAAGATTTCCTACATAATAGTATTTTTTTTATAATTTTTATACATTAAATAAATTAAATTATTTATGACATCATTATGATGCAGCGATTACCTCATTATTTAACGATTTAAATAAAATGAGAAGATAATGCAAACTCCATGGCTTACACTTGTCCAAAGCCAATTGTATGAGGAGATTTCGAACCCTTATAACCTTAGCCTTGAATTATATAAGTGTGTGACCTTTAGAATCCGAAAAGCATTGTGAAATAATGTAACATTTCAATCTTTCCAAAAGTGCCCCTCCTCTCCACTTATAAAAGGCCCTCACCTCTCCCACCTCATTTACACTTTCAAGCCATTTGGCTCGGCCAACCTCTGCCCAAATACTCTCCCAACTTCTCCCTCTTACTCCTAGAAGCCTTACTTTGGGCAGAACTCTTCCCAAGGAAGCCTTTGGCTCAAATCAAAAGAGTTACCCGATTTTGAGGTAATGTCTTTTCTAATGTTGTTTTGTTTTATTTTTCTTCTCCAACCCCCTAAACTCTTTTTATTCATTTCTTTTGTAACAACACCAGTATCCTCAATATACTAGGATGTTGTTATAAGAAGTATTCGAGCTACACTTACCGACACCTACATCTAATGGTTAAAAAACATACGGTTTCTGTGGATGGCGAATTTCTGCCTCACGAAACGATGATTGTTCAACACTCATATAACACCTTCAAGGGTGGCCATTAAGATGTCACTATTTATATATATGATATATAATGTGTTTATGTTTTACTTATGCTTCTGTATTTCTCATTTATGGCATACTTTATTATTTCCATTATGGGTAAAATGCGATACTTTCATTTTAGGAAGTGCGGACTACCGCCCCCTCAAAGTGATGTGAATCGTTAATACCATATGTGGGATGTGTAAAGGATGGAGTAAATGATATTTTATATGATATTATACTGGAACTACACTATACCTTTATATAATTATGAATTCATTCCATTAAATATGAAATAGAAATGAAAGTAGCGTTCATGCGTACGTACGGCTTACCGTCTCCATGAACGGTGCATTTCATTTCTTACCTCTAAATGTTACGTAATATTATGAATGAATGTATATACTGGATATATATTATATATATGATAACTACATCATTAATATAATTCTGGATATAATGGATATTTCACCACATGAACAACTTGTAATTATAAGAAGTTTATTGTTGACTCAAGTACCAAAGATCGACAAAACGACCGTTATTAACTTAAATAATTACATAATGTTCATAAAATTGTAATAAGTGATATAAAAAGGATAATGAAATTGAAAATGGTTCTTAATAAGGTAGATATTAACTCTAGTTTATTATTCAGGAGGTTAAAGAACGGTTGAGTCAAGTCGGACACAAGGTAAGGGAACTTCTTAACCCAATTTCCATTCTTTGGGTTAATCTACTACTTTCAAATTATGTCATGATATTATTATGTCCTATATTTTATTTGTACTTTATTTATGTGTACATATAGTGAATACACATAACAGATCTATTTCATTTTAAAAATTATCTTTTTAAGGACTTCGTCTCAATCTCCTTTCATTGAGGCATACTTTGTTTTATACACAAATTTCTTTTATACGGTGTATAAACCCCTTTGACTTTTACGCTTATTCAAAAGGAACATTTTTTATACGAAGCGTTTACTACACGACAAAAGGGAATGTTTTTGTCGTACGTATGCGGCGACAACGACTTCTCCGCCGCCGTGACCAATATTTGAGTTTCGGCTTCCTCTACAAGCCATACCCTTTTTTTAATGAAAAATAAATACCATGTTATACTTTTCTTTTATTTTGGTATTGAAAATGGTTTTGAAAGCATTTTTATTATATCAATGTCTTGTATTGATATCTTGTGATTGAAATGTGGAAATGTTATGTTTCCTTTATGCATGTTTTATGTGATATGATTATGTTATGGTTTATGATATGTTTAAACCTATTCATATGAGGAATGTATTGGACTTAATAAGTGACGGGTGGAGCCCTCTATAGCTCATCGATGCATCGGTAGGTCTCATGAGACAGCTAGAAGTGGAATTGGCCAAGGCCCTTTCCCAATTTGATTTATGGTTTTGGCCGAGGCCTTAATCATTTTAGACGTCTTGGCCGAGGCCTTGACAAAATGTTTCAGAATGTCCGGCATTATACATTCCCTCATTATGGAAGTGGTTATTGATATTGCATGTGATTATTCGACCAGTAGAATATCCATGTGAATAAGTAAATGTAATTATCTCATTTTACTTGTGCCATATTATGTTGAAGTTCATGTTTGAAAGGCTTTTGTTTTAGTTATACATTGCCTTAAATTTTGATGTTTATTTATGAAAGATTCCACAATATTTTTATCCTTACTGAGCATCTGAGCTCACCCCTTTCAATGTTTTAATATTTTCCAGGATGTGAGGAAGTATTCTATGAATGACCTGCAGGGATAGTCCGAAGAGGATAGAAGTGTGGACTATGAAGACCATGTTATTGTAGTTTGTTTAATTTTTATGTAATGGAATACTTATGAATGTATCTAGTGTTTCCAAGGCTACTAAACTAATCGTTCTTTCGAGACTTGATCTTTTGTGATCATGCCAATGTTACGAAGTAATGCACCGACTCTGGGTAGCTGGGGTCGGGGCATTACAGTTGGTATCAGAGGCAGTTTAGTACTAACCTTGGAAGCTAGATTTAGATAAACTCTGATTAGATCACATATCCCGAAGATAGACTTTGAGGATTAGTATAGAATAACTTCCTAGAATTTTGGTATTGTAGAGATGTTGTGAGTTTTCCGAGCAATACATCCTTGTCTGGATACGATCAGGTAGAGGCGGCTCTGGCACAGATGTACCTAGGGGTAAAACCCAAAAACACCGCTTTGAGCTAGACTCTAACGGGAACTGGTGCACGACAACGGGCCTTGCTGCACTCTTGATTACGACACTCCCGGGGGATATGCTTTGGATAATTCCCATTTTCTTTACAAACCACTATGAAGGGTTACGAGTATATACTTACTCAAAGAAAACATTTTTATAATTATGGATTATATCCATAATTAGTTCAATTTATGTTAAGTGTTTTACAAGTATGGAATTATGTATTTTGATTCATAAACTAATCCAGTTTATTCCATTATTTAAAAATGGCGCATAGTGGAAGGAATGGAAACCGTATCAATGCACGCACTCCGTGTAGGGATTGCCCTCCTACTCAGGAAAATTATGGTGGAGCTAGTGATACAACTGGTGCTGATCAGCTTCTCACCGTACTGGGACAACTCACGCAGGTTATGAATAACAACCTTACTCGTATGGAGCACCCTGATCCGCAACGTAGAGGATCAATGCTAGACCGTTTCATGAGGCAACAACCTCCAACCTTCAATGGGAGTACAAATCCTATAGTAGCTGAACAATGGATAAATTCCTTAGAGAAAATATTCCATGCCTTGGGGAGTAGTGAAAGGGAGAAGGTTGTCATGGCAGTTTACCGCCTCACTGGAGATGCCGATCAGTGGTGGTCGCTGATTCAAAACACAAAGGAAGATGATGACGTATCGAATATGGAATGGAGGGAGTTCAAAGAGCTTTTCTTAGAAAAATATTTTCCTCGTGACCATCGAGCAGATATGGAAAGGCAATTTCTGAGTTTGAGGCAGAAGGAGGATGAGAATGTCGCAAAGTATGAGGCTAACTTTACAAGGTTAGCGAGGCATGCTGCCGATTATATACGTAACCCAAGGAGTAAGATTAATCGTTTCTTTGATGGGTTAAAACCATTTCTCCGTCGATCTTTAGTATCACAATCCTTCTCATCATACGAAGATATTGTCTCGTGTGCTATCAAGACAGAAAAGGAATTCTCTAAGTCTTATGACAACAAAGTAAAGCAAGAGAAGAAGAGAACGGTGGAACAAGAGACAGATAAAGGGAAAAATGGAAAGAAGGATTTTCCATTATGTGATAATTGTGGGAAGAATCACCCTGGTACGTGCCTAAAAGGAATGGTAGTTTGTTATAAATGTGGAGAAAAGGGTCACCAGGCTCGTGATTGCAAGGGAAAGAAAGAGGCTGTCAAAGTTGAATGCTACAATTGTAGGGAAATGGGGCATTATGCAAATGAATGTCCTAAGCGTTAGGAAAACTTACCTCAGAAAAGGCCAAGGGATCAAGGACAATCTTATGTTGTTACTACAGTTGAAGCAGAATAACTAATGTATTGGTGCTTTTGGACTCATGGATTATATTCTGGTTATTAGAATAATGTGATATATATAAAGATTGTACTGCAGTACTTTTTGATTAAGGTAATATGATTAAGGTAATCATATTTTTAGTATGTGACAATAAGAGAAACTTTTCTTTATTTGGGGAATCTGTTGTTACAATTGATCTTGGAATTTAGAGACCTTTTAGAGAAAGTCTGGACGGAGGTATTTTGGATAACTATAAAGGTTGGAGTGGATTAAGTTGATCTTTGGATAGTATTTTGTAAGGTTAAAACATTTCTGAAGATTATTTTTGGAATATTATAATACTATAGTTTTAGGAAAAGGACAACCTGCAGGGTGGGGCATAACCTGACGCGTCGGACAAAGCTGCAGGAATCGAACCCACAACCATAGTGCGACAGGCCTTTATTTCCTACCACTAGCCTACAGGAAGTCCCTGGTTATTACAAAATAATTTTACTAATCTAAATGGTATGTGTTAACATTTGGAACCTTATACAATTAGGATAAGTATAATATTTTTGGGTTCTATTATCTTTTTGAGTGAAAGGTGAGTTGAAGGTTGAAACTCTAATTGTAAAGCATAAATATATATATACCTATCTGTTATTAAATGAATAAATTAATTCTTAAACTTTAGTAAAGGGATATTAAAACAAAAAAATGTGTTATCCTAATACCTTATGTCTTGTTGAACTGATGATATTTTTAATCAACATAGATTAAAGGCTTTGAGCCCCTCAATTTGAAAGTTGATTGTGATTGATGACCTCAATCACTCCCTACAAATATTTACATTTTTCCTCTAATTATATGTCTTTAATTGCCACCAATGTTCTCCTTATCGAGATCATAATTTGGTGGTGACTTTCTTATTTCCATTTCCCTCTTATTAAGACTAAATTTTACTAACCTTATTTCCGATGTGGGTTTTCCACAAAGGTATTTTCTATTTTCAACCTTTTATTTTCAAAGAAAAATTTCAAATTGCGAGGATGCAATTTATTGAAGGAGGGGAGAATGTAACACCCCAAGCTTCCACGGTACGTTTCCCTTTGAATAATGCAATAGCTTGTGTTGTACGCAACCTCGAGCTCTAACACACACCACAACTAATTAAACTAGCTATTGTGAATAGTAATACCTACTTTTTGAAATTTTATAAATTTTATTTATCAAAATGGACTTCATTTTTGGATTCGGAATATCGAAATTAGCCTATGTTGAATTTTTGGTATTTTTCTGAGAACTTCTAATTTTTTTATGAATAGTGAAAAATACTTAAAAACAACTTTTTAATCAAAATAATTAATTGGGATAAATTATACTATTTAGTGGTTTTAAAGTATAATTAGAATATATTTTTACCATTTTATCCAATGGTGGTCATTAGAATTAATTTAATGTTGAAATTGGACATAAACAATTGCCAATCTTTTGATATAAATTGTTTCTTAAAAACACGCTATTTGTTGTGAGAGCGGGAATTGATTATAAAATTAATTAATGCAACTTATATGTTTGTAATTTTGTAAAATAGACATAATTTTTGAATTCGGAATATCTATTATAGCTTAGGGTTAAATTTTGGCATTGTTCTGAAAAACTTCAATTTTTGATGAATAGTGAAACCACTAAGTGGTAGTTAAATAACTGATTTTTCGTTTAAATGAAATATTACCACTTCTGTGATTTGATTTTCAAAAATCCGACATACATGGTTGTCATTAAGAAGTAAAATGTGGTTCAATGAGATTAAAATAATTTTTTGGGGAATAGTAACTTTTAAGTTCTTAATCGCGATTAGAGGTAATTAGTGTAGTTTAAGGTAAAAATAATGTTTTAATAACAAGAGATGAGCTTCACACTTGTCCTACTCCTATTGGATGATTCATGGCCGACCAAGACAACCCATGGGTCAACTTGGGGACCCCATGGAGCCACTTTGGTTGGAAAATGACATTAATATATATATATTTAATGTTAAAATTAAATGGACACAAACATGAGTTGTTTTACTAAAACAGCTTTTAAGTGGGGATACACAAGTCCAAATTTTGACTATAAATATTCATTAGAAAGCTAAAACTATTTACTACATAATAGTAGTTTTTTTATAATTTTTATACATTAAATAAATTAAATTATTTATGACATCATTATGATGCAGCGATTACCTCATTATTTAACGATTTAAATAAAATGAGAAGATAATGCAAAATCCAAGGCTTACACTTGTCCAAAGCCTATTGGATGAAGATATTTCGAACCCTTATCACCTTAGCCTCTAATTATATAAATGTGGGACCTTTAGAATCCGAAAAGCATTGTGAAATAATGTAACATTTCAATCTTTCCAAAAGTGCCCCTCCTCTCCACTTATAAAAGGCCCCCACCTCTCCCACCTCATTTACACTTTCAATCCATTTGGCTCGGCCAAACTCTGCCCAAATACTCTCCCAACTTTTCCCTCTTACTCATAGAAGCCTTACTTTGGGCATAACTCTTCCCAAGGAAGCCTTTGGCTCAAATCAAAAAGAGTTACCCGATTTTGAGGTAATGTCTTTTCTAATGTTGTTTTGTTTTATTTTTCTTCTCCAACCCCCTAAACTCTTTTTATTCATTTCTTTTGTAACAACACCAGTATCCTCAATATACTAGGATGTTGTTATAAGAAGTATTCTAGCTACACTTACAGACACCTACATCTAATGGTTAAAGAACATACGGTTTCTGTGGATGGCGAATTTCTGCCTCACGAAACGATGATTGTTCAACACTCATATAACACCTTCAAGGGTGGCCATTAAGATGTAACTATTTTTATATATGATATATAATTTGTTTATGTTTTACTTATGCTTCTGTATTTCTCATTTATGGCATACTTTATGATTTCCATTATGGGTAAAACGGGATAATTTCATTTTAGGAAGTGCAGACTACCGCCCCCTCAAAGTGATGTGAATCGTTAATACCATATGTGGGATGTGTAAAGGATGGAGTAAATGATATTTTATATGATATTATACTGGAACTATACTATACCTTTATATAATTATGAATTCATTCCATTAAATACGAAATAGAAATGAAAGTAGCGTTCATGCGTACGTACTGCTTACCGTCTCCATGAACGGTGCATTTCATTTCTTACCTCTAAATGTTACGTAATATTATGAATGAATGTATATACTGGATATATATGATATATATGATAACTACATCATGAATATAATTCTGGATATAATGGATATTTCACCACATGAACAACATGTAATTATAAGAAGTTTATTGTTGACTCAAGTACCAAAGATCGACAAAACGACCGTTATTAACTTAAATAATTACATAATGTTCATAAAATTGTAATAAGTGATATAAAAAGGATAATGAAATTGAAAATGGTTCTTAATAAGGTAGATATTAACTCTAGTTTATTATTCAGGAGGTTAAAGAATGGTTGAGTCAAGTCGGACACAAGGTAAGGGAACTTCTTAACCCAATTTCCATTCTTTGGGTTAATCTCCTACTTTCAAATTATGTCATGATATTATTATGTCCTATATTTTATTTGTACTTTATTTATGTGTACATATAGTGAATACACATAACAGATCTATTTCATTTTAAAAATTATCTTTTTAAGGACTTCGTCTCAATCTCCTTTCATTGAGGCATACTTTGTTTTATACACAAATTTCTTTTATACGGTGTATAAACCCCTTTGACTTTTACGCTTATTCAAAAGGAACATTTTTTATACGAAGCATTTACTAAACGACAAAAGGGAATGTTTTTGTCGTACGTATGCGGCGACAACGACTTCTCCGCCGCCGTGACCACTATTTTAGTTTCGGCTTCCTCTACAAGCCATACCCTTTTTTTAATGAAAAATAAATTCCATGTTATACTTTTCTTTTATTTTGGTATTGAAAATGGTTTTGAAAGCATTTTTATTATATCAATGTCTTGTATTGATATCTTGTGATTGAAATGTGGAAATGTTATGTTTCCTTTATGCATGTTTTATGTGATATGATTATGTTATGGTTTATGATATGTTTAAACCTATTCATATGAGGAATGTATTGGACTTAATAAGTGACGGGTGGAGCCCGCTATAGCTCCTCGATGCATCGGTAGGTCTCATGAGACAGCTAGAAGTGGAATTGGCCGAGGCCCTTTCCCAATTTGATTTATGGTTTTGGCCAAGGCCTTAATAATTTTAGACGTCTTGGCCGAGGCCTTGACAAAATGTTTCAGAATGTCCGGCATTATACATTCCCACATTATGGAAGTGGTTATTGATATTGCATGTGATTATTCGACCAGTAGAATATCCATGTGAATAAGTAAATGGCATTATCTCATTTTACTAGTGCCATATTATGTTGAAGTTCATGTTTGAAAGGCTTTTGTTTTAGTTATACATTGCCTTAAATGTTGATGTTTATTTATGAAAGATTCCACAATATTGTTATCCTTACTGAGCATCTGAGCTCACCCCTTTCAATGTTTTAATATTTTCCAGGATGTGAGGAAGTATTCTATGAATGACCTGCAGGGATAGTCCGAAGAGGATAGAAGTGTGGACTATGAAGACCATGTTATTGTAGTTTGTTTAATTTTGATGTAATGAAAGACTTATGAATGTATCTAGTGTTTACAAGGCTACTAAACTAATCGGTCTTTCGAGACTTGATCTTTTGTGATCATGCCAATGTTACGAAGTAATGCACCGACTCTGGGTAGCTGGGGTCGGGGCGTTACATGTAATAATTAATATATAAGGGAAAAAAACAAATAAATGTTTTAAATTTAAAATAATTTGATTTTATGTTCATTTTATTTATTTTGTAAAGTCATTATGAATCCTTCAAGACATATAATATATCTTTAGATTTTAAAATCATTTCGTCAAGAGTGTGACTCACGTCCTCATCACTAAGGTTAATAATTTAATTAGTTCGGCCCTTGGCCTAATAAAATAATATATATCACTCCAATTTGGTATAAAATATAGGAAAACATCATGATATTATTTGTTTTATTGGATACTATATTGTATAGAGTCGAAAAACCCATCTTTGTGAAATATTAAAGAATCCCCCTCTCATTTCATATATAAACACAAACAATCTCCCACTTATCTTCACTAAAAACCCATTAATAATGTAAAATCACTTATATATACTCCCTAGTGTTCTACCATGGTTCCCCCAAGCTCTCAATAATCCCTTCCCTTTCCTTTGGACTCACACATTCAAGCAAGGGATATCACTCTCTTTCTTTTATTCAATCAACACTTTTATAATATTACTCTTAATTCAAATTTGTTCTTATTGGGAGATGTTATTATAAATACCTTTTACTATATTATTTATTTACATGATATAATAAACCCCGTTAAATCTCATTAATCCCTCCCACAAGCTTTTATGTACACCCATTACGATGCAGAAATTCTGTAAGGGATCTTCCACTCTCCCCTTTTTATCAGGAACTTCATTTATGTAATTTCATTTAATTTAAAATTTATTATGATTAGGATATGTTCTTACATAATCCACTAAGTTACAGTTTGATTTATAAAAAATTATATCTTCCTTTCACTCTCATCAATCCTACAATGATCCTTTATTTACACCTGTTACAATGCTGAAAGTTTATAAGAGATCATCTCTTTCTCTCTTTATTCAAGATTCTTTTTCAACTTAAGACCTTTTATTTTCAAGTCATAATGATGGGGTATTATTTCAAACCTCCCCAATACTGTCCTTATGATTTATAAAATGTGAGATACCCCTTTTTGTCTCATCATCCCACATTATGAATTTTTATTTGACACCGTTATGCATCAAAATTGCACTAGGATTTTCCACTCCAAAACAATTGTGTAGTGAATACTCTGCCCATTTTCTATCAACAGTATTCAAATTTATGCACATAAATTTATTTATTAGTGACTTAAAAGTATTTATTACATATTTCGTTATCATGGAATAAATTATGTTAATGAATGAATTCATGTTGTATGATCTATGTGGAACACTTAAGCATGAAAATGAAATGATTACGAAGGGTCACCCTGATAGCACTCTAATTAATTGGATAATGTTTAGTATCATGATACATCATGTTGGGATAGGGGTTTACCTGATTCCTTTATGGGACTTTTTTCTACCATGAGGTTTTGACAGTTTTTCCTTGACATATGTTCATGATGCAATGTTTTAAGTTGGTGCCACAATTCCCATGTTATGATTATCATGTTATACCATGTCTTATTATTTATGTTCTTTTAATTCCTAATTGATATGACTATTGTCTAACATGTATATCTTATTCCAAGTTTATTTCCTTAATGGGATTTATAGCTCACCCTTTTTTATGTATGTCCCTAGGATATCTCATGCAATTTTATGAATGATGGATTATCATGATAATGTCATGGATTTTTTCAATAATGTTATTGTATCCCATGTTATATGTTTGTCATGTGAAGCATGTAATTACTAAATACACTATACTTATTGATATTCGGGGTTGTATCAAGTGTAGTCTCATGCAATAAATCATGTATTAATGTGTAATAAAAAACCAGGTTGTTATAGTTGGTATCAGAGAAAGGTATAGTTATTTTTGGTAATTGGATTAGGAAACTATAGAGAATGCCTTATAGATAAGTCTATGTATAAGAAAATATTGCTATATTTTTGTTAGTATAGAGTAATTGGTTTATAAGGAAAATACATCCCTGTTTGGATACTATAAGTGGATGTGGATCTGACACATATGTACCTAGGAATGTTCTCACCCTATCGTGGGGTAATCTAGTACATAAAAATGGGCCTTACTATACACCTAGTTTTATACTCTTAGATGAAATTCTTTGGCAAATTCATAAGATCATTATGAAACATTATTATGGGAATAAAAAAAATCCCATGATAGTTTGTGTTAGGAAATTTTTCATGGATAACATAGATTAAAGCCTATAAATTTATAAGTTAAAGATATAATTTTAGTTTTTATGTTATCCCTTGTATTTCATTGAATTCCCCCTTTATCCATTAATAGTTTCAAAATACCCATACCTTATTTTCTCTTTGTTCTAGCCAATGGTGGTTAATAGGGAGAATTAGGTTAACAACTGATGTGATGGGAAATGTGATGACTGCATGAAAGAGAAGCCCAACCCGATGGTAGTGGAAATCACAAACGTCATGAAGATATTATCTCACCTAAATCAGGTTTTGAATAGAAACCTGGATCAGAAGGAGCATCCAAATCCCCCTAAGAGTGAACTAGTTACAATTGTTTTCTTTATGCAATAATGGCCTCTTACATTCAATGGATCAATTGATCCCTTAATAATGGAAAAATGGATCAAATCCCTTGAGATGATCTTATCCATCATTCAATGTTCCAAACAAAACATGGTTTTAGTGACTATTTATTATATGGATGAAGAAGTTGATCAGTGCTTGACAATGATCAAGAATACAAATTCAGGGAAAGAGATCGAAGCAATGGAGTGGAAGGAATTCTAGAAACTTTTTTTCGATAAATATTTTCTTTACACCCTCCATCTTAAAATATAAATACATTTACTTGCACTAAAGAAAAATGTTGATGAATCTATCCAATAATACGAGGAAAAATCACAAGACTTTCATGATACAACTCCAGTTTTGACATTAACCTTGAATGCATGGTTGACTACATCTTTGGTGGGCTAAATCCTAGTCTAAAAAAGTCTTTGGCGGTCAGTGACTTTGATATTTATGAGGAAATTGTCAAATGTTCCCTCATAGTGGAAATAGAGATTGGCGAAACTTAGGGATATCATGGGGATAAGAAGTGGAAAGTGGAGTTTAATATTTGTGTCTTGATATAGAGATCTAATGATGCTAATAAATTTCATTATCCCACTTTTCAAAGGTGTGGGAAGAAGCACCCCGTAAAATTCATAAGGGGGATAAAGAATTGCTTTAGGTATAGGAAGGAAGGAAACCTAACTAAAAATTGATGATAAGAGAAACCCTCTATTTAAATGGAGGAAAACAACTTTCCAGGAAACCCTAAATGCATTGTTCATTTCTACAACTGTAAAGAACCCATGCACTTTACAAGTCAATGCCCTAAGACTAGGGATTTTAGAGGCAACCAACAACCACTAAGGTAGTAAAGGAAATCTATTTCCATCACTACCACTGAGGTGAATCTATACAAAGAAGTGGTTATAGGTATTATAGTTATTCATTCATGGATAGCAAATGTACATCTTCATTATAGTTCTACAAATTGCCCCATGTCACTAATGTTTAGTAGAACTATTCAAACACCACAACAAACCATGTAAGTAGTCATATCTATGAAAAAAATGGGTAAATTATTTAATCTCAAGTATATAACTCCTACCCTATAAAAAGTTTTGGGATAAACTTCCTAAAGAACCTTTTCGTAATCCCTTTGGTAGAATTTGATGTAATTCTAGTCATTGATTGCCTTTCCCTATATAGATCCAAAATAAACTACCATGAGAAGGATATAACTCTTTGTATTGTGAATCGTCCTTCGATTTTGTACAAATACAAGGATATTTTTTTAAAAGGCAATGCCCTAGTCAATGACAATGATAGAATTTATTAAAATAAGGAATGAAAATTACCAAAGTCTAAAAGAGGGAATTTTATTACAATCTTTAACAAGAAGAGGGAGAAGATCATCCAGCAACTCATTAGTCCATGTAATTGCATGGCTGATCCCCTTTTTGGAAATACCATCTACCACCATATTAGCTTCATGGTAGGCATGGGTGGCAATGTATCTACGCTCCAGGAGTGAGTTTTGGTAGTTCTTCCAACTCGCAGTAAGAGGCCAAGAAAGATGAACAACCCCATTCCAAATCCCATGAACAATGGTGGTAGAGTCTCTTTCAATCCATATGTTGATCCTTCCTTTTTTTCTTAACAAAATGGATAGCATGGATGAGATCCAACATCTCATCTTCAAGGGAGGAGGTGACACCACAGCTTCCATAGAAACATCCATGGAAGTGTCCTTGGTTGTCTTTGAAGATTGCTCCACAACCCACAGGGCCCAGATTTCCTTTTGAAGCCCCATCCACATTGATCTTGATCCATCCAGAATGCGGGGCTTTCCAAAAAAAACTCAAGAAAGAGTTTTGGATGAGGAAAAATGCCATCAATATTAAGACACATAAAGATAACAAAGTCACTGATTGAGTTGTCACAATTAGCTTTCTGGATCGTGGCAACATCTTTAATAGCAATCAGGATCCTCGAACGACCTGCAATGAAATTGGGTGAGTGATTATTGTGAATAATGGAATTTCTATCATACCTGATAATGTGTAGAAGCTCCACCACAATAGTTAATAAGAGGTTATTGACTTTCGGTGATTAGTCAAACCCCACACATTGCTTTAGCTTGAGGAGGATATTGTCAGAATTAGAATATCTTCAATAAAAAAATTCAGCAATAAAATTCCAAAGAGCAGAGGTCCTAGCACAATATAAAAACATGTAATTTATATCATTTTTATGTTGCTGATAGAGTGGAAATTGTGAATAGAGATGAATTCCAAAGTCTTGATGGAAAATCTCAGTAGGAATACGATTGTTCACAATACGCCAAATAAGATTAATCCTAGTAGGTTTTATCCAAGTTGTTTTAAAAGACTTCCACCAAGACAACATGGAATCAGCGTCCAAGAAACAATGATTGTAAAAACATTTTGAGTCAAGAATACCATTTCAAGAAGGTTCCCAAACCAGGAAATCATCATCATAAGATAAAGGGTAACCATCAACTACCTGCATGATAGAATCAGGGAGCTCCAAAGTTCTAGAATGTATCACTTCCTTTATGGTGAAATTAATGCTATTAGGAGAAGAGTTAGGAGGAATCATGGAGATAAGAGGAGAGCCAGTCTAGTTTTCCGGAAGAAAAAGAATGTTGGAGTCCATTCTAACTAGCCATCTTGAGTTATTCATGATTCATACAAACATGTTTCTTAAGAAGGGCCAAAGAGAGGATTGGACATAGTTCAAATTCAAATTTTTTAGTTTGATGAGAAATTTGTTTCTAAGGAAAATAAGGGAGTCATATTTTTTATTGATCAGTCTCCAAGTGAGTCTATCTTGGAGGGCCTCATTGAACAGTTTGAGAATTTTTATACCAAGGCCAGGCCACCTTTCTCAAGAGGGGTGCAGCTGGTCTAGTAGGGAATGGTAACATGTTTCTATTAAATGATGCACCTGGTATAGAATTTTTTTTAATATAGGTATTTATTCTCTTAAGGAGACCAAGAGTCCATTTTTAGATCATGATGGATTAAACCAATTTAGAGATATTGGTCGATTTCACAAGGAAAATCCTACTATCCATGGATAGGGATTTCCCTCTCTAGGAAGAAAGTTGATTAATCACTTGATCAACAACAGAATTAAAATAAATAGATTTAGGCCTGCAACAAAAAATGGGTACACCTAGATAGGTAAAGGGAAATGAACCTTCCTTGATGCCTAGATTTTCTATTATGCGACCTTTCCTAAAGAGGGGTAAGAATTCCCCAAAAAAGATAAAGGACTTATTACAACTGATGGATTGACCCAAAACCTCTTCATAGTGGGATAAAGATTTTTTAAGGTTAAGGAAATTCCATTTACTACCATTGGATAAATGAATTATGTCATCGGCGTAAAGGAGATGGTTTGGGATAGTAAGATTTATGGTTGCCGAAATGGGATTAAGATTTCCTTGATTAACAAGAGAGGTGAGAAATCTACTACGGTAGTCTTCCGCAATGGCAAAGAGTATGGAATAAAGAGGATCACCTTATCGAACTCCCTTTGAGCATTTAAAATTTTCCTTGGAAGATCTATTGACAAGTATAAATATTGAGGCTGGGTTAACGAGAGAGTGAATCCTACTAATGAATATATAATTAAAGCCAAAAGTTTAGAGGACTTTGAAAATGAAATACCAATCAATAGTATCAAAAGCCTTCATAACATCATGCTTAATGGAAATATTGCCCCCTTGAGAGACTCTGTTTATAGAGTTGGTGCATTCCAAGGCAAGGAAAATGCAATCTTGGATAGATCTACCTTTGATGAATCCAAATTGATTCCAGGAAATAATTTTGTTACAAAGAGATGAAAGTATATTACCAAGGATCTTGGTAATGATTTTATAATTAGAGTTGATTAGTGCAATGGGCCTAAATAAGTGAATTTCTGAGGCATTATCCACCTTGGTAATTAAGGTAAGAAATTGAGCATTTAACCCATAAGTATGTGATCCAGTATTAAAATAGTATTTAACAAGTTTACAGACGTCTGTGTGGACAACATCCTAATGAAGTTGAAAAAACCCATTATTGAAACCATCAGGACCAGGAGCACTGTTAGGGTTTGGAGTGAAGACAATGTCTTTGATTTCATTTTACAGGGGAGAATTCAAGAGAAAAATATTGTCATCATCATTGATCAAAGTTAGAATGCTCCCCGAGAGAATATTCTTAATAATATGAGGACTATTATAAATGTTTTCAAAATAAATGACAACATGATTAGTAATGGCAGGTTCAGAGGATAGGATATTGTCATTATCTTTAAGCTTGGAAAGTGGTCGTTTGACTTTTCTAATCCTTTGAAGGGCATTGTAAAATTTAGTGTTTATGTCCCCATCTATGATCCATTTAGTTTTTAAGACTTGTTTGCAAATGTTATATTTGAAAACTAAAAGTGAGTTGAGCTTAACGACAATGTGAATTTCGGTATGGGGGTCATAGGAAAAATCAGAGTTATTGGAGTTGATTTGAATTTGGTTAAGTTCATTCTCTAGTTTGGAGATGTCTTGTTCAATATTTTTGGATTTCGCACTACACGTACCTTTGAGATAATTCTTATGGTGAATGAGCTTTGTGATATAATAAAAAGCATCAGAATGGTGGCTCATAGAATTCCAACAACTTTGAATGAGCTGAGAGCAGTCCAAATAATTGGGCCAAGCACTGTTAAATTTGAAAGGGATACTAGGCTTGGTTCTTTTTTAGTGGAAGGTAAAATGAATTGGATGATGATCGAAATTTATTTTAGGTAAGGTGATGCTAGAATTAGTTTCCCCCGCATCAAGAGCTAGGAAATTCTCTAGGGCCCTATCAAGTTTGCTAGAGACAACCCAATTATAATGTCTTCGATACCAGGTGAATTTTGCACCTATAAGATTGACTTCAACCAGATTACATTCTTCAATCGAGGCTCTAAATTCTTTAGAAGAAATAGGTGAATGAGAAGGACCCATCTTCTCACTGGGAGAGAGAATGGCATTGAAGACTCCAAACACAAACCAAGGGTCATGGATGGAGTTATCTAAGGAAGAGAGATCGTTCCAAAGAGGCCTATGATCTTGATAACTATTTTTAGCATAGAAAAAGGTGAAAAAATGTTCTTGCTATCATAGTTAAAATCACGAGTGAAAATTTGGTCAGAGAAAATGAATATATTAACATCTTGAAAAGAGTTGTGATAAAGGATCCAAAGAGATTCATCATTACTACCATTAGTAAAAGCACCAAGAAAATTATAACCAATAGTAGATGGATGCCTAATATTCATAGAGAAGTTAGTTTTGGGTTTAGAAAGAGCTAAAATTTTGGGTTTATGAGTCACAATGTGTCTTTTAAGAACGAATAGATTGTTATAGTGGGATATACCCTAACAATTCCAAAAAAAATACATCCATTTAAAACATGTTTTTGAAGATCAGGCTCCTTTTTTACATTTTGGAACCCTTTGAGCCCTTGTTCCTCTTAGATCTTCTGAGGTTTGAGGATGAGGTTGAAGGTGTCTTCAGAACCTATTTTCTCATAGGAGAGGCAGACAAGATGTTATTGTAACCTAAAACATTCAAGTCTTTAGTGGAATCAAGTTATTTAATCACAATAGTGGTGACTATATGACCATCATAAGATATTTCTTTTGATTTTAAGGTCTGGTGAACATTAGCCAACACTGGGGAGACCAGTGTGTATACTGTGCCGGGAGTCAAAGGAACCCAAGTGCTCACTGCAGTGCTATCAACAATTGTAACCAGATGATCAGATGAAAGCATACCAAAGGAACATGCCTTATATACAATGGCATGAGACAGGTCATTTTGAGACGGATGTGGAACACCCATAGAACAAGATTGATTTAGAGATGCAATGCCATGTTGCGGAGCCTGAGCATTGTCCAAGATATCAACTTGGAAGGCCATGTTACTGCTGCCTTTATGTGAAGTATCCACTGAAGGAGAGGCAGATGCGACCAATACTGAAGAGAAGGAAGTAACATTCTACACCTCATGGAGACCCGGATTAGACGTGCATGTGTCCAGAACAAGACGTTCAATGTCGACCAGAATGTCATGATTGAGATCTGTGAGCTCCTCCCCTTCCACTTGATCAATCCAAGTGACTCCAAAACATTATCCTAGGATTGAGGGTTTTTTCACCCAGACATCAGGTTTCTTCTTATGGGGCTTGGGGATAGAGGAGTCACAGCCTTACCTGAACTTTTCTTCTTCACTTCATTCCACCCGTCATCTGAAGGTTGAGTGCCCTGATTTTTGATCACTCGACATTTAAACATTGAGTAACCAATGATTTTACTTTGTTCACAATAGGGAGGCATCCTCTCGCTTTCAATGCGAACTTAAGATCAATAACTGTCATCATTGAATACAATGGTGTTCGGTATTTTTTCAACTATGTTGAATTCCACCATAATGTGAGAGTACATACTAGGTTCTTCATTAAGTGTTCGTTGGTCTAACTTCAGTGGCATACCAATACATGAACAATGTCATTGAGGATCCACGGGTGCCAAAAATACGAATTCAGACCATGCAAACGCACCCAGATTTGAACTAAATAATTCTTTGTGTTATACGAGTTGAAAGTGAGATCCAATTTAGAGATACAAGTAGCGCCTGACTTAAGTTTCAGGTTTCCAAATTTCCAGACAATATCCATTTTGTCTTGCGATTTTAGTAAGATATGAGAATAACCCTTACCGTGAGGGATGGGCTTCCAGACAGAGAAACCCCAAATGTTATAAATTCTTGCATTGAACTCTGGGTTCAACACGGGTTTGTTGCCCTTGAGATATGAAATACGGCCTAGGACTGAGAACTTACAGAGTAGCGATCTCCGTTGAAGCATGTCTAGATTGGCCTCAACTGAGTATCTACCATCTTCAAGCTTCTTATAGCGATACACATGCATCTCAGCAGATTTCCAATGGGCAATTCCCTTGAGAGACTCGATGAAGGAGAAACATTTTGGATTATCCTTCATGAGGATATCATCCTACTGAACCAAGATTTTAGTTTTGAAATCCAATTCGACTTCCGGATCAAAACCAGACATCTAAAGAGAAATATTGGATCAAATCGAAGCTGGCAGTTTCGTCTGATCTGGGAAACCCTAGCGGATGCGGCGTAAGCGACAAGAGCAACTAACCATTGCGCATTTTTTATTGATTCCTCATTTTATTATATTTAGAGATGTCATTGTGCAAATACAAGGAGATGGGTGAATCTTGAATAGCACCATCTTCTCAGGCATGAATATTATTGACCTATGAGCAAGATTTTCTCACTCAAATGATTGAGTCTAAGGATGGAATCATCCTTGATGACATTCCCATTTTGGGGGAATATGCCGATGTGTTTCCTGAGAAATTTCATGTTCTTCCTCCCAACTGAGAGGTTGAATTTTCCATCGATCTTATACCCTGGGAATTACCAAATATCCAAAACTTCATATATAATGGCTATTGTGGAACTTAAGGAGCTCAAGAAAAAACTATAATCGAATCTGGATAAAGGGTTCATACGCCCAAGTGTTTCACCATGGGGTTCATGAGTCCTATTCCTCATGAAGAAGGATGGATCGATGCGCCTTTGCATTGATTGTCATAAGCTCAACAAGATCATGATAAAGAACAAGTATCCTCATCCTCAGATTAATTTCTTGTTCCATTAGTTATGTGGATCAAAATACTTCTCCAAGGTGAATCCATGGTTAAGATGTTATCATGTAAGAGTGAATAAGGAAGTTATCCCCCAAACTACTTTTCGTACAAGGTACGATCACTATTAGTTCATAGTGATGCCATTCAGACTCACTAATTCTCTAACAATATTCATGGATTTGATGAGTATAGTCCTTAGATATTACCTCATCAAATTCACAGTAGTCTTTATCAATGATATTATAATATACTCCAAAACTAAGGAGGATCATGAAGAGCATATGATTACTATGCTAAAGACCATGAGAAAGGATAACCTTTATGAGAAGTACCAAAAATACGAGTTTTGGTTGAAGGATGTCTCTTTCTTGGTGCATATCATCATAACCAATGAGATATCTATGGACCCTTAAAAAACAAAATCAATTAAATGATTTCTATGGCCAAAATCATTGATATATATCTATAGTTTACTTGGGGTAGCAAGGTATTACTGCCGATTTGTGAGAAATTTATCACAATTGTAAAACCCTCTTACCAACAAAACTCAGAAGGGAGTCAATATTTCATGGAATGATAAATTTGAAGAGAGATTCAATGACTTGCAGAGGGGTCTTAATAGTTCCCCTAATCTTACAGGACCCACAAGTGGATAGTTTTTTTGTGATATTCAGTGACTCTTCAAAGAAAATACTATTCTCTCTGTTAATGCAAAATGATAAATTCATTGCCTATGCCTCAAGGGAGTGGAAAATTCATGATCAAAACTAACCCACACGTTATTTGATGTTGGAAACTGTGATATTTTCATTCAAAATCAAGTGGCATTATCTCTATGTGTAGAAAGGTGATATACATACAAGTCACAAGAGCCTCAAATATATATTAACACAATAAGAGTTGAGTTTACACCAATGATGAAGGTTAAAGCTAATCAAGGACTATGACTTCTCAATTCATTACTATCCTAGGAAATCAAATAAGGTGGTAGATGCTATAAGTAGAAAGGACCCAACAATTCTATCATTGATGATAATTAAGAAGAATATGATCTTATTGGATTTTAAGGGGATGAACATGGGAATCATAAAAAAAGGGACATTATCAATCCTTTCACAAGTTATTGATCAACCATCTCATTTGGAATGGATAAAAGATGGTCAACGAAATGATGTGGTAATTCAAAAGAAAGTGGAAACTATGAGAAAAGGGAGTTCTTTATAGTTCAATGTTGATGAAGAAGGAATTGTTAGACTTGGCTCAAGACTATGTGTTCCCTAAAATTTTGAGTTAAAGAAGGAACTATTGGAGGATTCACATAGTTCGACTTTATCCATTCACCCAGGAAGCACAATGATGTATCAAAATATCCATGGGAACTATTGGTGTGACAATATGAAGAAGGAGATCAATCAATATACATCAAAGTGCCTGGTATTCCAATAAGTGAAGTCTGAGATTCTGAAGTCTAAGGGTATGATGAATAAATTACCAATACAACATGAAAATGGGAGAACATAACCATGTACTTGGTCATTGGACTTTCAAAGTCATCTAGGGGAAACATTTCTATATGGGTTGCGGTGGATATTCTTACAAAGACAGCTCAAATTATCGCAATTTGAGAGGATTTCTCACTAGATCATCTTATAGGGATATATATCAGAGAAGTGGTAAGGCTTCATGGATTACCACTATCGATTGTATCCGATTGAGATCCAAGATTCACCTCTAAGTTCTGGAAAATTCCCCAAAATGCTCTCAAAACCGAGATAAACATTCGTATGGTCTATCATCCTCAAACAGATGACCAATCTTAGTGGACTATTCAGAAACTGGAAGACTTGTTGTAATCATGTTCTATGGACTTCAATAGAGAACAAGATCAACATATCTCTTTGGTCATGTTCTCTTACAACAAATTTTTTTAATCGATCATCCAAATTCACCCCTGTGAAGGCCTTTATAGGAAGATGTACATAACACCTACATGATAGGATTATGTTGGGGAGTAAAAAATTCTTGGTCATGAAATGGTTAAGAAAATGGTAGAGAATAATAAGACCATTCAGCAACACATCAAGGCTACTCAGAGTCGACAAAAGAGCTATGCTGATAATCATTGACACGACCTAGATTTCAATGTTAGAAACATGGTATTCCTCTACATATCTCCATGGAAGAATGTAATAAGATTTTGAAAAGGGAATGTTTAGTCCAAGAATCATCAGCCCCTTTGAGATCCTTGATCACTTCTGAGTGGTGGACTACCGACTAGCACTCACACCAAACCTATCTCAAGTACATGATTTATTCCATGTACCTCTCATGAGTAAGTACATAATAGACCCCTCAAATGTAACCAACCTAGAGGCGGTATCATTAGAGAATTAAATTTTCTATGAGGATTAGTTAGTGATGATCTTATATTGTAGAGAAAATTTTATACTAAATAAGTCAATGCCCTTTGTCAAAGTGTTCTAGAGAAACCAAAAGTTTGAAGAAGAAATGTTGGAACCAAAGGAGGCGATGAAACAATGTTATCCTCATCTGTTTTAGTGTGGGAAAAGAAAATTTCATGGGTGAAATTTATAAATGGGGGAAGAATGTAATGACCCAAGAATTTATAAATAAAATATCCCTTTTGGATTAAATTTATTATTATATAATATGGTTTTAGAAAACACATGCATTATTTTTAATTATTATATACATTTGGATTTAAAAGACTATTAAGTATAACTACCATTCATAATATATCCATTTAATAATGATCACATTATTAGTATAAATATAGGTTTTTAAAAATCCCAACTAACATAGACAAAGGAAGTTATGACCTCAACCAGTTGGATGATAGCATTTGAAGCCCATTTGTATGTGCTTGTAAGGGATATATCATTTATGATATTTTCCCCTGACCAATCCCAAGATGAGATCCAACAACTTATGCATGATCTAATCCTTTTATGGGAGAAGTTCAAGCTCATTGAGATCACTTCCCAAACCATCTTCACCAAACAGCCTTATGAATGCCCCACCATCGCACACCTTACTCTTAAGATGTATACTAGTGTATTAATGGGATATGTAACTAGACCTTAATAATATGAATATGTAAATTATTTTTTTTATATTAATGTATATATTTACATCCTATTACTATTTATTTATATATTATTTTTAATTGCATACTTTAAAGCACAAATTGTATTTTTTTCTTAATTTTTAAATTCAATTAATGAATTTATAAATTAATGGATTTTTGAAAAAAAATATATTTTAATGTAATATTATTATTTATAAAATATAAATGATCATATAAATTTTATGTTGTCAAATTTAATTTTTATTAAGGTTCGAATACTATTATTGTAAAAAACACTTCATTTTATACAAATGTCAATATTTATTTTAAAAGTGAAAATTAAAATATTTATAAAATTATTTAGATAATATGAATATTATTTTTGGAATCATGATCTCTTAATTATCTAATGTTTAGTTTTTCATAATTTTTTGAAACAGGTAAATTTTCTGGTAAAAATTAAATACTGTATAAATATACTTTGTGTTTTATGAAAACATAATGACCCAAATGTGTAGTGATAATTAAGATATAAGAGATACACAATAAATTAAATGTTTTTCCTTTAAAAAAATTTTATTTTATGTTTATTTTATAAATAAATTATGAATCCTTCAAGACTTATAATATATCTTAATATTTTATAATCATTTAATCAAGTGTGTGACTCACCTTCTCATCACAATGATTAAAATTTTTACTAGATCATCCCTTTGACTTAAAAAATAATTTCTACCCCTCCAATTTTGTAGAAACCATTGGAAAAAACCAATGGATGGTTTGGGGTATTGGATATTTTACTGTATAGAGTCCAAAAACCTAAGTTTATAATATTTTATTGAATTATCCTTTCATTTCCTATATAATCCCACATAATCTCCCACTTATCTTAACTCAAAACCCTTGGATAACATCCACAATCTACAATATACTCCCTAGTTTCCCCCCAAGGTGCCCCCTAGCTCTCACGAATCCCTTACCAAGCCTCTGTAGTCACACATTCAAGTAAGGGATCTCACCCTCTCTTTTTTTATTCTAGTGCCTCTTTTATCCTATGACTCTTAATTCATATTTATTTACATGATATGAGAGACCCCCTTAACTTTTATTAATTCCACACATAATCCTTTATGTACACCCATTACTATACTGAAATTCTACAAGGGATCTTCTACTCCCCTTTTTTATCAAGCACTTCATTTATGTAATGTATTTTATGTTAAAATTGATTATGATTGGGATATGTTCTTACGTACTCCACTTAATTTAGATTTTATTTATAAATAATGAGATATTCCTTTCACTCTCATTAATCCTTTCATGATTCTTTATTTAAACCTGTTACTATGCCAAAATATTGTAAGGGATCCTCTCTTTATCTCTTTATTCATGATTATTCTTCATAATATTCCATTTTATTTTCAGTTCCTAATATCATGGTATGTTTTTTCACTGCCCCATACATTCCATATGCCATTGAAATGGTGATTTACCCATTTTACTCTCAACAACCCATTTACTAAATTTTTATTTGATGTCGTTATGCTGGCAAAATTGCATCATAATTTTACATTCCAAAACAATTGTGTAGTGAATACCAAGCCCATTTTCTATCAAGTGTATTAATCATTATGCACATATACATATTGATTTTGGAATAAAAAGTATGTATTCCATATTTACTGATCATGGAATAAATTATGTTGATGAAGGGATTCAGTTTTATGATCTATTTAGAACTCTTAAACATGAGAATTAAATTATTATGGGGGGTATACCTTGATAGCTCTCCAATGCATTGGGTAATGTTTAGCATCATGATACATCATGTTAGGAAAATTGTTTACCTGATTCCTTTAATGTAATTTTTTTCACAATGAGTTTATTTCTATTTAGCCTTGACCTAAGTTCATGATTCAGTGTTTTAAGTTGTTTCCACAATTCCCGTGTTATGATTATCATTCTACATAATCCCTTATTATTAATGTTCCTATAATTCCTCATTTATACAACAATTGAATAACATATGTCACTTATTCCATGTTTATTCCCTTACCAGGATTTATAGCTCACTCTTCTCTTATGTATGTCCTTGGGATATCCCATGCAGTTTTAAGTATGGTAGATTATCATGATCATGTCAAGGAAGTTTTAAATAATGTTATTTTATCCCATTTTATAAGTTTTACATGTGATGAAACTAATTCACAAAGACACTATACTTCACAATCTTTGGGGTTGTATCAACTGTAGTATCTTGTAATAAATCATGTATTAATGTGTAATAAAATGAAAGGTTGTTATACATTTCATTGGAATGAATAGTCTATGGAATTGCATCCCTATTCTTCTTATCTAGTTGGTGGATCAAATACTCGGAAAGGGTTCCCCAACCTCCGATAAAAACACCCACTAAATTAGAAATAAATAAGTATTTATTAAAAAATAGAAATTTCATTGATATTATTTATATTTTATCACAAAATTGTAATTTATATAAAAATATGTTACATGATAAAACTAAGTTATTAACTGGACTCTTAATTAATACTAATATTAAAAGAACCTTTAAAATGAAAATAATATCCATTCATATAATATTTTTTCATATATTCACTAAATAACTCAACAATACTATTAATAAATAAATTCCACCCAATTATTCTATATTCAGATAATAGTGAATTTATTTATTCATTGGTGATTGATTACATGGACAACTCTCAAACCTCGTGGTGGGGCCCTCCATGTCCTATATAACTTTTCACAAGAATATAGAAGATTATTCAATAATTATTGTGTGTGAACCTCCAAGAACTTATATCAATAACATTGAATAATATTCACATACAAAGAGAAAATTCAAGCAACCCATCAAAACCTGTAACGATGTACGGAATAGTCAAATCAATAATAACCATCCTATGAACTTGTACTGTTTAATATAATCTCTTTTTCTAATGATATCACATAATCCAGGATACACACTTGTGTCATCATCCTTTCAGGATTTATTATTTATTGATGTAATTGGATAGAATTACCTTTAACTAAATTGAACAAGGATTTATAATGGTATTATTACCTTGATCAACTAGACCCAAGATATAACTTCCTTATCTCAAAAGTGACAAATTCTATATTGACCATTCATCCAATGTTCTACCAACCATGACACACCCTACATAAGCAACCTCACTATGACAGCATTGTCATGGTCTTTTCCTTTAATCAAATACATGATAAAATGGAATACATTAAAAATTATCTCATGTTAAGAGATCAATACACCTTTTTCTTGATTGGAAAATATAATGAACCACAATTCATGTGGTGTTCCTATTAGTGGGTCTGTCCTCATGATCTCACCTACCAGAGACAACCATGTAAGAACTTTTTGAAAATAAGTCACAATTATTATGAGGATCTAGAAGTTGACAGTCATACATAAATGATTTCTAGTTTTTAGATGTATCTTGACCATATGAAATATGTTTAATATCTATGTTATAGTATCTTGAGTTTTGAATTGTAGTACATGAACTACTATAACTATTTCATAAAATAAATAATCTATATAAATTACCATTTAAATAGTGGATGATGAAATATATACAACATAATGGTAAGTGTATGTCTTGTATAACTCATTATATATATGGTATGGTAATAAAAATGAACTGATAAATTTGGGTCTATTGAACCAAGTATTACAACACAATCCTGATCCCAGGACTCCCATAAAATCTTAATTTCTTATACTAGAAGTATGATAACAACTATGTGTGATTATCCTCTAAATAGAAAGAAAACAATAGTCTCAAACCATAATGTGTGATTATCTTATCTATGAGAACAAACAGATAATATCAAACCCCAATGTGTGATCATCATATCCCAGGGAATACACCAAAAATCTCAAACCTCAAAGTGTGATCATCTTCCCCTAGTAACACACATAATATCTCATACAATAATTTTTGATCTTCATCACCCTAGGAAGATAATTATATTCTCAAACACTAAATTGTGATCATCTTCCCAAAGGGAATAAAAAATACTCCAAAACCCCAATGTGTGGTCATATTCCCTTATGCGAACACACTTTCCCTCTTACCATCCAAATAAGTTTCACCACAAGACATTAAACCTATAACCAAAATTTCCCCACATGATGTAAAATATGTTGCCAACCTATTTCCACAGGATGTTAAACATGTGACCATTCCATCCCCACAATACATTAAACATGTGAAATGACTCAAAATCCTTTCACTATATAATAAAAATGGGATTCCTAGGGTATATAACATTGGATGTCTTACACCCTTGGTGCCAAATACCTTGTGTCTGAAACAAGTTCCTTAGGTTCCATACCTATGATTCCTCATATGAGAGATGAATCTGACGCCAAAGTTCAAAGAATTTATAGATTCCTAACATGACCAATGTCCAACAATGCTCAAACATGTGTAATAATACTTTTTTCACTATATGAATGTTGCTTCCCTTTCAAGAAAGATGTTGTATAATTAACCAATGTTAACCTAGAGATAGTGCCTTGAACAAGTTTCATGAACATGGTTGAAATCTACGAGGGAGACCCAAACAAGGTGATGACCTCTAAGTAGGAATCCTTGGAAGGAGTAACTAAACTCTCATCATCCCATTTCGATCGAGGTTTCTACCTCACCAAATTATACTGATGAAATTCATCCGCCTATAAAAAGGAGGAATGTGGAGAAACAGCTATCTGTTGTAACTAGATGATGCATGCCCAAGAAAAAACATAAAATATAATTTTTTTTAAAATAAATACTATTTTCCATAGAATACATGATAAACCACATCATTCTTAAACGAATAAATAAATATTATTTATTAAATGTTATAATTATAACATAGACATTAAAATGGAATATATTAACATGATTAACTGAATAGAAAAAGTATGGTTTAAACTTGTATATATAATTATTTATTTTGTAACCAGTTAATTATAAATGAATGTAAAACATTTTTTTAAAAAAAATAAATGTTTTCTGAGAAACTACTTAAATGAGAAAAAGTGTGTTTCATTCCAATAAAAAAACAAATCACGCTTGTTGGATTATATTAAAGAAATACATATATAATATATTCAATCTAATGTTTAAAATTCATCTTATATGTTTTGTATACATGTTATAAGAAAAATTCCGGCTTTACGAATAAAAAGTATTTATTTAAAAAGGCAGTTTGTCGCATTTTGATGGTGCAGTTGTTTTAAATATAGTTTTGACCTTTTATAAATTATTATTTAAAAAATAAAATTCTTCCTTGAAATCAGAGTATGAAAATTTACTTTGATTGATTTTTTTTATTTTTCTAATAAGATTCGTGTTTTAATGAATAGTGAAAAATACTGCATTTTATTTGGAATCAACTTTTTGTATAAATAATTTATAATGTTAAACTATACATTTGGTTGGTTTTAAAGTATAATTAGATCTCATATTTATCATTTAATACAATTGTTTTCCTTGGATTCAATTTCAAATTGAAATTGTGTATAAAAACATTTTGATCTCTTTAATGTTTTCACTTTATTAACTCATTTCCTCACCCCATCAACTGGATTAATTTTAAATAAATCTTAAACAATTTTAGGTTTATAATTTTGAAAAATGGATTTAATATTTGAAATAATATTGTACAAAATTAGAAAATAGGTTCCATTAACTTTTGTACAAAATATGAATAGTAACATTGGTAATTTTTATTACCACGGCTAAGAGTAAATCATGAAATTAAGGGTAAAAATAATATTATAAATATTAAAAACTTACCTTAACACTTGTCCACATTTTATTAGTTGACTTATTGTTAACAAAAATCATACTTGGGATTATTATTTTGAGTTCTTAGAGCCACATGGATGAATTTAAGACATTTATAGTATTTTATCTAAGGAAAAGTCAATATTTTCGTACTTTTGATTTTAACAAGTAATTTTTTAATATATGTTAATTTAGAAGATATAATCAACTATAAATTTTATTTGGAATGATAGAATATTTTTTTCATAATTATAAATTATTTATAATTTTTGGGAAGAAATAATAAATTTAAATACTTACACAATGATAATGCAATAATTGTTTAATTAATGGAAATATCAAATAAATGATATTAAAAATGTTAAATTAAATATAACTTGAAATAGTTAATGTAATATATGAATTATATTGATTAATTTGAAATTCTATTATTTTTTTATAAGTCATGGTTCGAATTTATATTGTTTTTATTATTATTTTATAAGACAAAATAATGGATAGTGTCAAAGTTTACATTAATAATATTTTAAATTAAATAATATTTTATTAAATTATATAAACTATATAAAATATTAAAATTCAGAAAAATGATTATGTTAAGGAGTAACATTTCATTCATTACTCATTTATGGTTTTTTTGGCATTTTATTGCAACTATATTAACCATCATTGTGTAAAAACACATATTGTCATAGTAAGAGTTAAGAATATAAATAATGTTTAAAAAAAGACATGGGTAAGAATGTGACCTAAACTTGTATAAAAATTATGGTATGACGAAGATTTGAAACTTATGACCAAAATATTGGAGTTGTTTAATGGACATTTTTCCCTGAAAATAACTGATATATTATTTATGTCAAAGATAGTTCCAAAATGTCACTCTATTTGTATTTAATATATTTTATGTACCCACATGGGGAAAAATCAAGATATGAAAGAACCGAAATGTATGTTTTGGTCTAAATGTAATTAATCAAATTATATATATTTTTTTAAATATTTTTAAATTATATAATTACCTAAAAATATTCTTCAATGGTAAAACAAAATTTATCTAATTTAGAGAATAATAAAATAATTGATTCCAATAATATTAATTTTTATATATTTTGGATTATTTAATGTGTATAATTAATTTTATAGATCTATATAATATAATAGTAATTAGTGAAATCTTTATATTCGAATTCATACTTTTTCATAAATTATTTAAAGTCAAATTAATTGAATAATATCAAATATGACTATAATCATATTTTATTGAATTAATAATTTATTAAATTAATTAAAAATCATAAAAATATTAAATAAATTCAAAATGTGCTATAATATTGTATAAAATTTCTTCCTCTATTCATTTATATTCATTTTTTAGGTCTTTTACTTTATAATAGCCTTACTATATTTTAATATTTTTGGATTTCAAAAATTGCCCCTCACCTCAATTATAAAAGGGATCACTTTATTCCCTTTTCATAACACATAAAAACCTATTTGTCTTGGCCAATATATACAAACATCCATTACTATAACCCCTCGTTAAAATATAGAGGCTTTAGTTTAGGCATAAGAACATCCTTTGAAGTGTAACATTGTTGATCAAAGGAGATCATTCGAAGTTAAGGTATCATTTTTAATTAAGTGTTTCTATTTTATTTCTTCTTGAAGGTCCTTAAAACCTCTTTAAAACATGATTAAATAATAACTCTAGTATCTTAAATATATTGAGTTGTTATTATTTTAATATTAGCACCAATATCCATAGCCTTTTCCATCAAATTGGAACAGAATTATACGTTCGTGTGTACAGAAGACTACCACCATGTGAACCGATATAATTCATTTTTCATCGACATCTCTCAAGACTGGTTATAATGATGTAATTAATGTATTATATGATATTATTGAAATATTTATCATTAAAAAATAATAATATTTCATTTAAATTATCCCATTTCTAAGCACATAATAAGGATAACGTCGTTTGTGCGTATGTGTGAATTATAACCTCCACAAATTGATGTGATTCATTTTCTATCATCAAATAAAATGGATTATACATATATATATATAATTATAACTAAATGATTAATATAATATTTATTATATTTTTATCATTCTATAAAAATAAAATAATTACTACCTTCTTTCAATAATGATCACTGAAAAATGGAAATGTTACTCATGCATACCTATGACGTACTATCTCCAGGATTAAAACATAGATTGTTTTTCATAACCATACATAATGGTCATCTTTAAAATTGTAATTAATATATAAGAGTTATTTTTATATCATGATTATTATTTTGGATATGATGGAATAATTATCACTTTGACTATAAACATCATACGAAATTCATTTTAGACTCAAATACCAAATATCGTCAAAACATCTGACATGAACATAAATAATTAAGAAATTATTATAACACAATAATAATTGATATAAACGGAATAATAATCTTTAAAAAGGTTCCCAGGAAAGTAAAAAATTAACCTATGTTAATTTTTTAGGAAGATAATTATTGTATGTGATGAGTCAAATTCAACGTAAGAGACACATTAACTAAAACATCATTTTAAATGTTTTAAAGATTTATTATTCTAAAATCCTTAATTTATGGTCCATGATTCCAAAATAGTTTTTCTAAATCCATTTATAGGGACATGAATGTTTTAAAATTGTAATTTTCAAATTCCCTAATTTCTTTTTTCAAAATGAATCCTTTTAAATTTTATGAAGGGGCTTTCTTTTAATACCCTCTTTTAAAGTTACTCTTGGGAATATTTTTTTCAAATCCTAAAATGATTTTTTTTAAAAAATATATAGCATAGAGGAAATATCTTGATTTCTTGTACCTTTAATGTTTGGATGGTTCTTTTACAAGTTTACAATTTTATTTTCAAATAATGTTTTTCATTTATTACTGTGCAACTTTGTAAATAAATAAAAATTAATTTCAATGTTGTCATGTTATTTTTTATTTATTCATGATTTAAGTGATGTTTTAGTTCATGGGAATTGTTTATGAGTACAGGTGGTTCCATGATAAACCTAGGGTGGGAGATCCCATTATATCTTTCCAATAAATTGGGAAATGATATGGAGTTAACCATTTGGATTTATCAAAATATATTTAGTGAATATGTTTTTGTAGTTATTCTAAATTTTACCATGAATGTTACTCCCCTTGTAGCTGTGATAGATAAATTAAATGTAAGAGTGATAAGGAAATGTTTCCATAAGTTACTTTTATGATTTATATTTTATATGTAGATTTAAATAATGATTAATATTTCATGAGGTAAGCTAAATAGATTATGTATTATGGGTGAAAATTACAACTTTTGAAAATGATTTCATGGGTTTATAAGTAATCACGAGCTTACAATTTCATTATTTATTTTTATGTTCCTTAATGATAGTTTTTCTCTCATACCAAGTTATAAAATGTTTTCCATAGGGTATATGGTTGGTTAATAGAAACAATAATTCCAAGTTGAATTTTATGAATAATTTTAATGAAAAGAATACATGTTTTATTTTAAAGTGTTATATTTTGTGAAAAAATGGATATTGAGTAGAAGTTTATATTTTGAGATATTTGAGTTCTTTTAGACTAATTATCTAAAACAGTAAACTTGAAAATATCCTCAATGTGAAAGAAATTATATTCTTGAATAAAAAACAATATTATGTAATGTTTATGGTTGGGTCCTTATTTTTTTTATCAAAGGATTGTTTAAATAACTTTATTATATGGATTGATTCAATAGGCATCAAAGTAACAATGGATGTGAACGAAAATGTGATGGTTCTCTAAATATGAAATTGAATTAAATGGGATCTTCATTGAGAACTATTTTGGTTATTATAAACCAAATTTTAAGAGTAATGATTATCCACTATAACCTTGGTGACTTTTCTAATGCATCATATATGTGAGAAATTAATCCTTGTGGATGTTCAGGGAATAATGATCATAAAGTTAAATATATTCAATGAAATATATGTTAAGAATGTGGAATGAAACACCTAGAAAAATGTCTTAAATGTATGGGAAGATTATTTAAATGTGGTAAAAGATTTCATAAAGAAATATTATTACATGGAAAAAGGAAGCATTTGGATGACTCCAGGAAAGAGAATAAATTTCTTCTTGAGTTACCAATTGAATGATTTAAATGTGGGGTGTATTTTCATTATGAAACTTGATGTCTTAAGAAGAAGGCTCATGAATGGGATCAACAAGACCATACATATATATACTTTGGAATACCTAATTCCATTAAAATAAAAGATGAGGAAAATGAAAATGACATATGTATGGTATGGATTATTTCAGGGTTCTTGTTTTAGCAGTATTAAATCATAGGATACAATTAATATTTTTTTGTAGGAAATAAGTATCAAGGAATATATTTTAAAAGCATGGTTAAGGGATTATGAAGAATTTAAAATGATTAATATGTCAATATATAAGGAATTTGAGAGCTTTGTTAGGTCTGAGGATAATGAAATTTTTTAAAGTATTAATACTCTTATGATTATGGGAGTACATTGGAAGGATTTTTTAGATTTTAATATATTTAAATTGATGTTTTTTATGTAAAAATGTTATTTGAGGAAGAATTATATTTTCTTATATGGATATAATTATATAGGTATAATATAACCTTTCAGTTAAAACATGTTGTGGTTATTTTTAAGGACTTTATAATATTTTAAGAATTTTATAAAAATTATATAGTTTTAGTGAAAGGATAACACACAGGAAGGGTGACAACCCGTCACATCCGGAAAGGCCACATGAATTTAACCCACAACTGAAGGGAGAAAAGGGTGCGTTGTCTACCACTAGCCTACGCGAAGTCTCATTTAGTATGTATTTATATTTTTAGTTAAACATCATTTTGGAGAAATAATACATTGATTTTGTGAATATATGTTTTATAAATAGTTAACCTTTAGATTGGAAAATTATTTAGAGATTAAGTGATTGAAGTTATTTCAATAGACATTCAATATTTTGGAAACTCTATATGAACAAGGTAAACATAATACAATGGTTATTTATTCTTCTGAATAGTAAAGGCTGAATTACAGCTTGGTTTAATGTGTGATTTTATTTTTGGACTTCAGGTGATTTAGATTATTTATGGAAATATTTATCATATCGTGGAGATTTTCTGATTTAGAAAATTACATTTTTGGTTCGAGACATTAATAGTGATTGTTGTTATTTGGAGAAATATGTTAAAATTTATATTAGAAGACCATGTTATAAATCCTTGTGAATTTTGGGATTCAGAATTAGTTTGGATTATTTTGAGGAATGTTAAGGAGAGTAATTTTTTGAGTGGATGATGTTGAACTTTGTGTATTACTATTGAATTAGGGAGATTAAAGTAATTTTTTATCCTATAAGGTTTATTCTTTTTAAGGAATTATCTTATCCACTACCTTCCATTTTAGTATTGCTTAATTTCTAATGATAAAATAAATTAGTAGTTATTCTTTTTTGGATTATGTGATTCTCTAGAAGTTGATTCTAGTGCTTAAGATGTAAAAAATTTACCTTAAATACTCATCATTTGGAGAAAATATGTGTTTGTTGTGGAAATTGATTAAGTTATGAAACTCTACTTTTTACGTTAGTATGTTTCCATATGTTCTTAGTCTGTGATTTAAAATAATTTATCAACTCTCTAAAAAGGATCTTAAAACAAAAACATTATCTGTTCACTTTTCTTACTAAGAAATCAATGACCTTTGAACCCATCACATTTTTTTTGTTCTTTGATTGTTAACTTTATCATGATTCTATTCTGTATCACTCTCCATCAGAAATTTATAGTTACTTTTCTCTTCCATGTCCAATTTTTATTCATGTAACCCTAGTATATGTTATCTCAAGTGACCTTAGTACTTCCCTTTCTTTCTATTAATTTGAATGCTCTTATTAATTCTTTTTTTTTCTGATGTCAGATTTCAATAAAGTTATTTGTAAAAGTCAAAACTCTGTTACCAAGACCAAAGTCAAAATTATGAGGAGGAAATTTCCAATGGGGGTGGGGGTGGGATAATGTAACATCACAATTTTTAAAAAAATAAATACTATGTTTGATAGAATTCAAGATACACCACATCATACTTAAATGAATAACTAGATATAATTATTTAAATTTTATCATTATAACATAGTCGTTAGAATAATGTGTATTAAAAATATTAACTAAATTATGAAAATAATTTTGACACATTTATATATAATTAATTACTTGGTGACCAATTAATTATAAATTATTATAAAATGATTTTAAAACTAAAAGAAAATATTTTTTTGAGAAAATATCTAAATGTGTAAGATTGTGTTATATACCAAAAAATTAAAAAGTCACTCTTTTTTATTATATTAATGAAATATATATATATATAATATATTCAATATAATATTTATCATTCATCTTATTTGTTTTCTAGACATTATATAAGAAAAAAGTTCAATTATACACATAAAATAAGTCTTTTCTAAGAAATAGGTTTTACAACATTTTGATGGCACACTTGTTTTAAATATAGTTTTTGACACTTTTATAAATTAAATTTGAAAAAATAAAACTCCTATTTTCAAGAGGATTATCAAAATCTACTTTAGATTAATTATTGGAATTTTTGTGATAAGTTTCATGATTTGATTAATAGTGAAAAATACTTAATTTTAACTGGAAACAACCTTTCATCTAAATAATTTATAGTATTAAACTATAATATTGATTGGTTTTAAAGGGTAATGAGATAAAATTGTTATACATTAATCGAATTTAGGACATTGTAATCAATTTATCATTGAAATTGGATACAAAAAAAGTTTGATATATTAAATGTTTTTACTTGAATAACCCATTTTTTCTTCTCATCAAAGAGATTAATTTTAAATAAATTTTAGCCACTTCTATTTTTTGAATTTTGAAAAATATTTCACATATTTGGGATCATAAGGTCTAAATTTATTAATTAGGTTCCTTTTATTTTTGGACAAAATATGAATAGTAATTCTGGTGATTTTTATTTTCACAGTTAATGGTAAATAAGTTAATTAAGGGTAAAAATAATATTTTAATATTATAAAATTACTCTAACACTTTTCAAAAAATTATTGAATGAGTAATTTTAATCCAAAACCATCCTTTTACAGATTTTATTGAGCTATTGGATCCAATTGGATTACTTCAATCTATTAATAGTATTTTATTACAAGAAAAGTCAATTTTGTCATAATTTTCTTTTTAACAAGTGATTTTTTTATAGGGTTATTTAGAACATGTCTTTGAAAATAAGTAGTATTTTAAAATATAAAATGTTTATATTCAACATGATAATTTATTTATAATTTTCAGGGAGGAAATAATTAAATTAAAGGCTTACAAAATGATGATGTAGTAATTGTTTAACTAAAGAAAATATTAAATAAATAATATTAAAATATTAAAATAAATATAATTTCATAATGTTAATTTGATACCCTAATTTTAGGGCTCCCTTTTAAAGTTTTTAATTTTTTATATGTCCTGGTTCAAATTTTCTTATTGTTTGGAGTTTTTTATAAGAAAAAATAATTGATAGTGTCCAAATTAGCTTTAATGATATTTTAAAATAATAATAATATTTTATTAGATGATATAAAATATTTAAAAAAATAAAATTTGAAAGAATAATTAGAATATGGGATAAAATTTCATCCATTAAATATTTATGGTTTTTTTTTATTTTATTGTAACTATATTAACCTTTATAGAGTAAAAACACATGTTCTCATGGTAATAATGAAAGGTTTTAAATAAATGTTATAACGAAAAGATAATGGTATTAATGTGACTTAAACTCATATAAAAATTATTGTATGAATAGGACTCAACACATCTCACCTTAATATTAACTTGGTGTTTTTTAATGGACACTTATCCTTGAAAATAACTTATATATTATTTAAGTCGAAGGTAGTTACAAAATGTCACTCTCTTTGTATTTAATATCTTTTGTGTATCTACATAAGGAAAAAACAAGATATGAATGAACCTAATTATATATTATTATCTAAATGAAATTAGTTTCATCATATAATTTTATTTTTAATTTTTAGAAATCATATAATTACATTAAAAGCTTCTTCAAGGGTGAAACAATATTTATTTAATTAATAATAAAATGAAATACTTTTTTTAATAATATTAATTTTCATTTATTTGGGATGAGTTAATATGAATAATGAATTTTATAAATTTATAATATTTATTACAGATGTGAGAAAGATTTATATTTGAATTTTCTCTTTTCCTTGATGTATTTAATGTCAAATTAAATGAATAGTATCAAATTTTACAATAATGAAATTTTATTGATTTAATAATTTTTTAAAATATTTAAAAATCATAAAAAATAAAATAAATACAAAATTGGATATTTAATGGTCTAAAATCACATCCCATATTCATTTATAGATGATTTTGAAGTTTTTGTCTCTATAATAGCCATGTTATATTTTAATATTTTTGGATTTCCAAAAGTGCCCCCTACCTCAATTATAAAAGGGGACCCGTTTTTTCTCATTTATTTAAACTTAAAAACATATTTGGTACGACAAATATCTACCCAAATCCATTCCTAAAATCCCTCCATACAGTCTAGTGGCCTTATTTTTGGAATTACGCCATCCTTAAAGGTGTTAAGTTGTTGATAAAAGGAGATCATTCGAAGAAGAGGAATCATTTTAAATTAAGGGTTTCTATATAATTTCTTCTTCAAGTTTCAAATATCCTTTATCCATGATGAAAAAAACTATGGTATCCTAAATATACTGGGATGTTATTATGTTAATATCATCACTAATATCTATCTTCATTTCCATGAAATGGGAAAATAATTTTTCCTTTGTGTGTACTGCGGATTACCACCTAACGAACCGATATAATTTGTTTTTATCACCATCCCATAAGGATATTTAAAATTATGTAATTAGTTTCAATTAATTATATTAATTAAATATTTATCATTATTAAATAATAACATATCATTTATGTTCATACTTTTCCAAGAACATAAAAATGATAATGTCGTTCATGCGTACGTGTGAATTATCACCTCCACGAAGCGATGTGATTTGTTTTTCATCCCCACATCACATGGATTATATATATAAGTATATTTTATTTATTAATATGATATTGATTATATTATTATCATCATTTACTAATAAAATAATAATTATCTTCTTTCCATAATGATCATTGAAAATTGGAAACGTTACTCATGCGTACATACGACCTACCGTCTCCACGATTATAACGTAGTTAATTTTTTATAACCATCATAATGGTGTAATTTAAAAGTAAAATTTATATATAAAATTTATCATTATGTCATTAATATTATTCTTGAGATAATGGAATAATGAACACTTTGACTATAGTCATCATACCAAAGTCATTTTGGACTCAAGTACTGAATACCATCAAAATATCTCACAGAAAATTAAATAATTAAGTAATCTTTATAACATGATAATAAGTTATATAGAAGGAATAATAGTCTTTAAAAAGGTTCTAAAAAAGGGAAATAAATAATGTATTATTATTATTCGTAATGATAAGTATTGTATGTGATGATTCAGACTCAAGGAAAGAGACTCCTTAACTAAAACATCATTTTAAATGTTTTATGGATTTATTCGTAGAAATATTTCTCTTTAATATCCATCATTTCAAAATGGTTTTTCTGAATTAATTTATATAAACATGAATGTTTTAAAATTGATATTTTCTAATTCTCTCAAAGTTTTTCAAAAGGAATCCTTTTAATGTTTTATGTAAGGAACTTTATTTTAAAAACCTCCGTTAAAGTTATTCATTCAACTATTATTACAAAACCCAAAAAGAATATTTTTTAACATATGACATAATAATAATTTCCCGCTATCATGTATATTTTATATTTTTATGTTTCCTTTACATGTTTACAATTTTATTTTCATATATAGTGTTTTCATTTAAGATAATGTTACTTTGAAAATTATTGAAAAGTGATTTCAATGTGGAAAAGTTATTTTTTATTTTTCATGATTTATGCGATGTTTTGGTTCTTGATAATTTTTTATGAGTATTGGTGGTTCTGTAATAAACCTAGGGTGGGTGAGACCGTTATAGCTCCTCAATTTAGTTTCTAATGCGACGGAGTTAACCGATAGGGTTTCTCCTAATAGATTTAGGGAATACACTGTGATGGTTATTCAAAATGTAACATTAAAGGTTACTCCCCATGTAACTATGATAACTATAGTAAATGTAAGAGTTATATGGAAATTATTCCATTAAAATCCTTTATGTTTTATGTTTTATATGTATTTTTATATGAAACTTATTATTTCATTATTTATGATGAATAGATTATGGTTTATGTGTGACAAATATTTCTTTTTAAAATTGTTTTCATTGGTTTATAACTGTTCATGGACTAATGGTTTCATTATTTCTTTTTTCTGTCCCTTACTGAGCTTTCTATGCTCATCCAAAGTTTTAAAATGTTTTTCAAAGGGTATAATGATGGGTAAGAGAAATAAGGATGTAAAGATGAATTTTATGAATAATTTTCACGGAAAAGAATCCAGGTTTTATTTTAATGAGTTATATTTTGTGAAAAAATGGATATTGAGTAGATGTGTCTACTTTTTAATATTTGAGTTGTTATGGACTAATTCTATAAAACTATAAAGCTAAAAATATCCTCAGTGTGAAAGAAAGTAAATTCTTAAATAAAACTCAATATTATTTAATTTTTAAGGATGGGTACTTAAAAATCAGTAACATTCATTACAATTGAAAATTGTTAATTTATAAAACAATAAAGGATTGATACAAATAAATAGAGTGATTCCAAAAAAATGTACACCTACCGCAAATAAAAAATGGGTTACGATTCACTTAAAGGTAAAGTAAAATATATTTTAAAACAATAGTAAAAGTCTCATATGATATGATACAATATATGTCCCTTTATTTATATAAATATTGATGAATTGGAATCTAATACAACTTCCAGCCCATGTCATTTACTATGGTATGAGGATCATGTTAATAAAAAAATAGAAATACTAGATTAAAACATTAAATAAGTACAATAGTCATTTGTTTTCATGAAGTAATGGAAATTTATTATTCTTTATAACAATATTACATAAAATTATTTATTTAAATTCTAATATTTTTATATAGTTTAGATACAGGAATCATAATCAATATTTCTTGTAGAACAACTACATTTATTAGATTTAATGTGGCCAAAAAACATAACAGCATTAGAGGTGTAGTTGTTGGAGTTTCAACTCAAGCATATTTTGAGAAAAAAGTCAACAGGCGATACATATAAGATAATGAAAGGCATACAGAAAACACAGATGGTTTTAAAGGTATAATTATTTTTTCTAGTTCGGTGAACCAGTTTACACAAAATGGTAATAGGGAACCAAGTGAAAAGTAATGATTCATATAGGAAGTGCCACCTTACCTCTCTAGATTTTTTTTCTAGCCTTTCCCATTGAAATACTACCTTACCCAAGGTAATCAACTTTGTCATGACACTTTTTACTAACTATGAATTAATAAATAACGATATTAATATATTACTATAATTTTATAAGGGTGAAATTATATGCAATTTATATCTGTCCACACCCACTTATCACCTTCTTGTGAGGGGTTAAATATACAATATACAATGAGACATGATACACAATAAAAAACCCAAAAAATAACTCATGGTATTGGGATTAAAGTAGTTCATGATCCATGCATTGATTTTCATGTTTCTCTTGATGATCTTGATGTCAACATGGTTGATAATGCTATCATAACTTTCATTGAATGGTTATCTAATATTATAATGACACATTCTTATTATGAGGTATGTCATTTATAATTGTTTTCAAATAAAAAACCATTAATATTAAATGAATAAAGTTTGAAATTAAGTATGATATTAAATATAGAAAATATATAGAGAAAACTAAAGGTTTAATCCAAACAATATATTAGATCAACCAAGAAATCCAAAAGGCCATCTAAGAATACATTTACCCAACTAGTTCCACTACCGTATATATTAATATTACAAGGTCTGGAAGATATGACATTCAAAGATTTAAATTTTACCTATATTGAAAATGGAGAATAAATATTTGGATGTGTGATTACATATCTTATTCATCTCGAGAGTATTAATGAATTTATCATGTTTTAATAGCCGAGAGTCTTAGTTGTGAATTCACACATGAGGTACATTTTATAATTAATTTATCAAAAGAAGGATCTACTATGTTTGATATAATAAATAATCATTTGTATTTTACATAGTTTATATGTTACCATTGTATAAATAGAAGATACTACAATGAAAAATTTGGACTCATTAATCTTACTATCATTTTTTTGAAATAATTTAATTATTAAATGAAATAAATTTTATAAAAATAAGTACTACAGATTATGTTTAAAAAAATTGACTATAGAATCTTCTTGATGCCTCTAATAAAGCTGTAAAATAATAAAATATAATAATATTAGATATATTTTGCTTTTTTTTTTCATTAATTTTTTTGAAAGCATTGGATTATCGTTGTAATAAATTTGTATAATTGGAACAATTATTTGTTGGATTCAAAGCATGTATTTCCAAAACATGTCTCTATATGAGGTACATTATGTTGTTTTAATGCTCTAAAAAAACATTTTATAGTTAAACGAAAAATTACATGATTGATATTATCTTTTAATGATTTTTATAATGATAGGGTGACCTATAAATTTCATTTATATCAAAGTATGTGGTCAGTGACTGAGCACAAAATGCCTATGAATTTCTAAAAATAGAGACATGTTATGGTATAAAGAGTAATGTTTAACAAAAAAACATATTTTAAAACAATTTAATTACCCTTTTCAATGTTTATATAGTTTATAAATAATACTAATGACAATTACTATGCATATTATATTTTTAAAATTATAAACTATATCATATGTTATCAACAATTTAGCATCCTCAAATAACTAATTAAGATGGTATTTAAAATATCATTTATTTTTTTAATCATTTTTTGTTTATATATTCTATATTATACTAGGATTTCCATTATTTTATATAATCTAAAGAATAATTTGATTTGTTTAGAGATGAGTGGATTGATTATGTTGTGTTAGAATATTCTCTAACATCAAGTTGTGGTAATTACATATTTTGTCTATAATTATTTTATTTTATTGAGATCATAATGATATGAACACACATCAATTCTGAAAATGATGACAAAGGTTGGAATACAAGGGCACATTCAAAATATAAAATGTCATTCTAGACTAGAATATGATTCACATATCCTAAAACAAGTAAATAAGATTGGATAGTCCTTATAATTTACGACAATGATATATAATTTATTATTTACATATTGGAATATACCTTAGATAAATCTGGAACAAGATGATTTTATTATGACTCAAAGTGTATATTTTCAATATATATGTTCCATTACAGTCTAAAATGCCATTCACATAGCAAAAACGGATCAAATTAGCTCATATTGTCTTGAAACATTTAGAAAAATATCCATAATTCATTTGAGATTTTTGGGAATGAAAATTATATCAATCTGATACATGTTTTGACCAAATTAGACCGTATGATTGTGTTCACAATAAAAAAGTGGTATTTTATTCTAAAACATGATTCAAAAATCCAAAACCAATCAAACAAATGCATATTGTCTTAATAAATTTTGAAAATGATCCATATTTCATTTCTGATGCATGGTAAATGATTCCACATCAATCCAACAAACATTTTTGTTGGTATGTCAAAAAGTAGATGTATTAACATTAATGAAGTGTCATTTTTCAATAAAACATGTTTCTCATATCCAAAATAATGAAAACAATCTTGGATTGTCACGATAGATATGTAAAATGATCCATAATTAATTTTTGATGTGTAGGAGTCGACCACATGTCAATCTATCTCACGAGTTGTCTGAAATGAATCAATGTGCGTGTTTTCAATATAAATGGTTCATTTCTTTTTAAAACATGATTCACATAGACAAAATAATAAAAATGTGATCACATTTTCTTTATAATTTAGTAAAATGAAACATAATTTATTTTTAATATTTAGTAACTGACCGCACATCAATACAAACCATGTATTAGTCAACATGACTCAAAGTGCTTCTTTTCAATAAAAAAACATCATTTTAGTCTATAACAAAATTAACATAGCCAAAATCAAGAATAAGATATTAAATTGAATTGATTATTTGGAATAAAGACACATATTTTATTTTTGATGTGTAGGAATTGACCATACATCAGTTCAAATATATGACATGTCAAGTATGAATCAATGTTCATGTTATCAATAAAAGTCTCATTTTAGTATAAAACATGTTTCATATATGCAAAACTGATAAAATGAGATTTTATTGTTTTTATACTTCAGTAAAATGGTCTATAATTTATATTTTATTTGTGAGAATTGACATTATTTCAATCTAACACCCGACATGATTGTAAGACTCTAAGTGCACATTTACAAAAAAAACCCATTATTTTAGTCTAATACATGATCCATATAGTCAAAACAAAGTAAAATATATTAAATTATCTTCATACAGTAGGAAAATAATACTAAATTATTATAGTATTTGTGGGAATCCATTATATATCAATTAGGCATAGGATGTGGCTGATATAAATCAATGTGCATGTTTTCATAATAAACAAGTGTCATTTTACTCTAAAACATGAAACACATAGCCAAAATTGGTCAAACAATTTTTGGATTATCTTGATACATTGGGAAAATGATCCATAAATCATTTATGTTGTGTAGGAATTTTCCAAACATCAATCTAACTCATGAAGATTCTAAAAAGACTCATTAGGTATGATTTCGGTTTAAATGTCCCATTTTAGTCTAAATTGTAATTCATATGGGAATAAATATAAAATGAGTTAACATTTTCCTGTTACTGTAGGAAAATGATCCATAATTCTTTAAGGATGTGTTGGAAATCACTAAAAATAAATCTGAAAATGAAGTGTCTATAGTGACCCCATCCTTCTAAACATATTATTACATGTTTTTTGATATAAATATCAGAATGAAAACTAAAGTATTGAGAGGAATAGTTTATTTGGAAGAACAGGTATGTAAAATATCAATATGAAAATGAAACATCATTATTTTAAACTTTATATTGAGATTATAAATTACTTTGATCTCTAAATTTTTTATGGGATATCCTATGGAATACGTAGACAAAAGGGGTATACTAAAAATCTAGTAAGGAAATAAACATGATTAAGAAGAATGACATGTGATCTAAATGTATAACATGATATCATAATGGAGAATGTTCATATGAAATCACATGGGAGAATAAAAATAGAAACATAGTATCATAAGATCCTGATAATATAGAAAATTTGGAAGTCACACAAAACATGATATAAATATACGTAAAGGAAATCTTCCAAGATAATATCACATGGTTGACAGAATCCCGTAGTGTATTAGTTATAATCTATAATCTAGTTGATAACATATTAGGTGAAAAAAAGATTCTAACAATGCATTGGAGCACTATCTAGGTGCACCCATAAAATCATGTTCATGATTATGTGTGTTATAAAAAGAAATTCAATCACATGTCTTAATCATAACAATTACTCATGGAATATAATGGGATGCATAATATTTCTACATATCATAATAAAAAGATATTTCATAAATAATAAATTTTAAAAACAAATATACAAATTGTATTACACGTTTATTGTATGGGATAGAAATATATTTAGATATTTTTTAGACATATATACAAAATTTAGAAGCATTTCATAACATAAAATGGAGAGATAATGTATGTTAGAGAGAGAATGGTCATAACCGAAACAAAATTAATAGTTTGGAGAGATCCAATACTTTTTTCTAACTCATCAAATACATTATTTATCTTATTAGATACTAAAATTTGGTTATTTTGTTTAATTTCTTAAGAATTTTTTTAATATTTATTATTTCTTTCATTTTATACAATTACTTTTGTCCTCGGTGTTCATTTTTCCAATATTTGACTAATACGCCCAAAATGACTTCGATAGGTAAGATATGGTTGATGTAATCATTAATTGATCATATCTAAAACATAACAATGACCCAATTATATTTGTTATAAATAAATTATAATTATAAGACAAACTATTAGTGATGATTAAGAAAAATGAACTACATTACAATATTGGAGATGTTAGGATGTACATACACATGAGTAAAATTTCCATTTTAAAAGATCATTACATAAATATGGTAAGTGTCATTTATTATTTCAATATTGATAATTACATCATAAATATCATTTTATTTTTTTAATTCCAATTATATATAGTGTTTGTGTGATGTGGTTACAAATAACAAATCACATCGCTATATGAAGATAGTAATCCACACGTATGCATGAATGACATTATTGTTTTTAATTGATTGGAAAGGTAATAAGTTAGATGATATATTATCATTAGAGAGTTTTAAATATGTCATTAATATTATATATATATATATATGGAAAACCCATCATTACAGCCGACCATGAGTGGCGCTTATGGAAAGAAAAGCACAATAGTTCGTGAGCAGGTATTCTGCCATTCACATGAATGATGGCTTATTTATCCATTTTATGGAAGATAAGATAGATATAGCTTATTAAATTAACATAATAATGTACTTTTATATTTAATATAATTATTTTATTGTCTCTTTAGGGTTGGATATTATTTCATGGAGGTATACAATGAAATAAAACTAAAACATTTAGTAAAAACTATTGATGTTATTTGGACAACCTCCTTTTCATTTCGGATTAATGACTCTAATGATGGTATTATGATCAAAATATGTCTTCTATAATGTTAGGAGGAATTTTTTTAATGTATTTTTATAATATTTTATTAATGTAAAAGTATTTTGAAGTGTTCTACAAATAGAAGAGGTGGGGCCCTTTTATAAGTGAGGGGGAGGCTCTCTTATAATTACATAAAATATTAAATTAGTACAAATTAATTCCCCTGGAAAAAATTATTAAAATCGAAATAATTTCAATACAATATGTGGATTATTCTAAATAATATCATGAAATAAAATTGGGGAAAGTTTATATTATTTTTTTACCATTATCTCTTTGTTTTAGCCTATGTTAACACTTTTTGACAATTGACACAATAATGAATTTCTAAATATTTAAGGGCTAATGTATTCACTGTAAAATTAAATGTTTCCAATAAAAGTATTATAGTTTATATTTTTAATCTTATACCAATAAAATGGATAAATATATGATTTATATGAGATTTTGATTATTTAATAAAATATTATATATTATAAAATAACATTAAAGCCATTTTTGGAACTATGTATTGAATTTGGAATTGAAAATAACAACAAAAAAAAGAAATTAAAATATACTAATTTCAAACACTTATAACTAGTTATAAAAATATAATAAAGTTGTTTAATAAAAAATCAGTCAAATTGTATTACGTTTCATATTTTTAAAATCATTTATTTATTCTTTCCACTAATTGAATAAATAAAGTGTCCGTGTTGAGTAAAAATTTATGTTAATTATTTCATCACTAAAAATTAACATAAAAAATAAATAAATAATAATAATTTATATTAAAAAAAAATTATAACCAAACCTATCATCCGTTTATCCCTTTGTCAAAAAATTAGTGTTAATAAAAGAAACCAAAATAAATTTTTGACTAATCCTTATATAAAATATTATAAATGTCTAAATCATTTCCAAATGGAAAAAATAGTCATATATCCAATTTTTAGATTATTATGAATGAAATGGACCCATAAAATTAAATTAATACATGTTTTATGCTTATTTCTAGTCCATATAATATTATGTTTGACCTTAATTAGCTCATTTTACCTTTACCGTGGTAATGATAATTTACTAATAATATTATTCATAACGAATAAAAATAAAAGGAAACTATTTTATAAATAAAGACCTTGTAATTCATAATATATATTCCATTTTAAATATTCAATTCATATAATTGGTAGAATTTAATTTGAAATAAAATAGAAAAACATAATCAAAAGGGTTTTTCAGAAAAATGCCTTTTATGTATAATTTTTTTTATAACAAATCAATTTATAAAATTCATTCCAAAGATCATAATTGGATTAGGTTTAATAAAATTTAACTAACTAAATTTTATAAATAATCCAAAATATAATTTTACTTTGTAATTTCATCAAATGAAAAAATTGTTCTCATCAAAAATTAGTATTTTCACTATTCATTAAAAAATAATTGTTTTATGAAAAAATCACAAAACTTTAAACCAAATTTTCATTTATATTTTGATTTAAAAAATTAAGTATATTTTTATATTTAAAAAAATTCTCATATTTTCTCCCCATAAGAAATCAATAACATTTACGAAGAAAACGTATTTTTGAAATATAAAATAACTTTTCTGAAAATAGAAATCTTATTTCCTTAAAATTAATTTATAAATATGTATTGAGTATGAAATTTAAATATATTTCATATTGTGATAAATCCTATTCGTACCAACCATATTAATGGCTAGGTTGTAACAATTATATTTAAATAATATATTTCATGGTTCAATTAGGACTGGTGTTGCATGTCGTAAAAGCTATCAAACGTGGTATTCTTATTAAAGTATCAGGGTTTTACATTCTTCCCCCCTTAAGAATTTCCACCATTAAAAATTCATATTACTTAATAAGGTGAAAAAGGATGAGGGTAATTCCTTACCATGTCCTCCTCTAGTTCCCATGTTTCCTCCTCATATTTATAGTTTCTCCATAGTACTTTTATTAGTTGACTTGTCTTGTTCTGTAAAACTTAATCTCTATGATATGTGACATGAAATGGATTCTCTCTAAAAGATAGTTTATTTTAAATCTTACCACCTATGAATTTAGTACATGTGAGGGATATGTTATGTACTTTCTTAAGAGTGATATTCAGAATATGTCATCTACATGAGGCAAGGTTGGTGGGACTGCTAGTCGGTAATCTATGACTCCAATGAAATTAAGAATCTAAAAGGGGGAAATGAATATGAGGATTAGGTTACCCATCATCCCAAGAATAATGAACTTATTACATGGAAATATTCAGTGAAACATATTAGCACTGACCTCAAACTCCAGGTCTCATCGATGAATGTTAGCCTAGCTCTTCTATTAACTCTGTATAACCTTAATATGTTGTTGAATGGTCTTGATATTTCGTATAATCACCACAACAAGTACAAGTACCAACATATTTTGTTCACTATCTTAATCCATGTGTCTTGGTGTTCTAAATCTCTACATATAATGAGCTTTATAAGGATACATTTGGATGTTTTATTGTAATCTATTATTGTACATGAACTCAACCAAAAGAAGATGTTGATCCCACCCCCTTTTAATTCAATCAAGAATGTTTTCAAAATTTCACCTTGTTTCAAGATAGTCCAATCAGATTGAAAACCATTTTGGTGTGATAATATGTACAAAAGTGAATCTAAATATTTATAGAATGTTGTATACTCTTCCCGAAGATGGAGGTAAATCTCAAATCTGGGTTAGATACAATCGATAGTGGTGTTCCATGAAAAATCACCACTTTGTTGATGCATATCCTTAAAATATGATCAAATCATAAATCCTCTTAAATTGCTATGAGGTGAGTTGTCTTCATAATAGAGTCCACCATAACCTATATATAATTTTTATTTTAGATTTCTTCAAAACACCAGTGACAATATCCATGGTGATGTATTAAAATTTATATGATGGTATGGATAATGGTTGCGCTAGCCCCTTACAATATTTCTATTCCTCCTGTACTTGATGACAAAACATGCACTTCGATAAATAGTACTTGATCACCTTCTTCATATTGTCCCCCTGAGGGTGCTCTTGAGAATCATGATACATCTCTATGCTCCTCAGTGGATGGAGAAGGTTTGGTTATGTGCATAAATCAACAACTCCTTAATCTTAAGATATTATAGCACAAATAGTCATAAACACAATCTAACAACTAATTATTCATCAATATTGTTCTATATGTATTTCCCTTATTTAATAGTATCCATCTTCATCTATATTTCCATATCATCTCTACAATCATCTGTTATATTATTCATAAGGGATTATTGAGTAATCATTTGAGAAAGAACTGAATATGTTCCTTCCTCTTTAATACTCATGACTTTACTTTTCATGTATAAGAATACGAGATTCTTATCATTTTTCATCATTGATATATTTTTCTGATCCTTTATACATAAGGAATCTACCAATTTGTTTTCTTCTCCTGGATGATAATGAATTGAGTAGTCATAATTCATGATAATCTTTAACTATATTCACTGACACATAATAATATTCTTCTATTTTAATATATATTTTAGGCAATTAAGATCAATATATAATTCACAGATTGCAGCATATAAATAATTCCACTATATTTTTAAATCAAAGATCACTAAAACTTACTCCATATCATGTGTTGGATAGTTTTCTGTATGAAAATTCAATTTTTTAAGGAATAAGCTATCACTTTATCATTGTATGTCAATAAAAAACCTAATAAATTATTTGAGTACTCACTGTATTCCATGAAATTTTCTCGACTTGTTGTTAGTGTAAGTATTAGTGAAATAATAAGCCTTATTTTAAAATAATTTAGGATCTCTTCACATTCAATGGTATAGAAAAACATCATCCCCTTCCATGTCACCTATGTAAATGGGTTTTACAATCATGATAAATTTCTCATAAGCAGTCGATAATAAAAATAATTTTAAAGGAATCTATATATCTTTGTTTTAGATGCTAGTCTAGGCTACTCCCCAATTGCCTTTATTATATAATAGTCTTGAGTTATCCTCTTGATTGGGATTACATGCCCCTAGAATGACAATTATTTCATCTGAAACTCACATTTACTATATTTTTCAAACAGAACATCCTTTTGAAAGGTATTTTTCATAGTATTAAAATAATTATTTGGATCTTCTGTTCATTTAGAGTATATTAGAATATCAAATATAAATAATACCAAAATTATGTCAAGGTAATCCCTAAATAAACAATTAATTATTCCCATAATGATTCCTGGGTCATTAGTGATTTTGAAGGGAATAAGAACAAACTCATACTGCCCATACCTTGTTTTAAGGATGGTTATTGAAATATCTTCCTTCTTCACCTTTAGTTAGTGATATCCTGACCGAAGGTCAACCTTAAAGAAATACTAGAGGAATGTTGTTGATCAAAAAATACTTCCACCCTATGAATGAGATACATTATCTTTATTGTGATTTTGTGAGTTCAATGAAATCAATACAGTGGAACATTTACCCATCCTTTGTCTTGATGAAGAGGACCAGCGCACCTCACTATGAAACACTCAGGTTCTTAAATACTTTTTCTTAATTCTTTTTAACTGATTTTCTAGTTCATCCAACATAATCTGGGCTATTATGTGTGGAGTAATGAATATGGGAAGTGATCTAGGTATAATATTGAATGATAACACAAACCTCCCAATCAAGAGGAAGTCTAAGAAACTCTTTGGGAAATACATTAATATAATACCTCATAATGGTATTGTCTCCAATTATGATTCTCCGCTTTTAATTAATAATTTTAACTATATATTATTTCTCATAAGTAAATAATATCCACTCTTGAAAAAAATATTCCAATGTAAATTCATCCTTCTCCCTATAATTGTAAAAAATCATAGGATGACTCGAGATGGGAAGACAGATGCACCTGTCCCAATAGTTGTTGTGTTAATTATATAAGGATATCCATTCAGAGGAAATTATAGAATACAACTACACTAATGGAAGTAATACATGATTGAATGGGAGGTTTAGTCCAAAAACATTGCACTAAGATGATTTATATACATGAGATGCAATAATTTCTCTATTTTCTATTTTCAATGATACCCCAATCCCCATGTTTTGAGGTGGTGTTTGAATAATTCAACTAAAATTATATGATATAAAAGAATGTGTTGAACTAGAATCAAGTTAATAATTTCTCTATTATTCAATGAATTACTAGCATACCTATCACTACAACATTATTTTTGATCCACCTCAGCAATAGTTTTGCTATATTCCATTCCAAACTGTCTTAGAGGTTGTTGACATTGATTGTGTACAAAAACCTTTGTCTTGGAGAATTTGCATGGAAATTCCAATGTTCCTTACAGATAAAGCACTGTACCACATGAATAATCTTGATCTAAACCTTGTTTTCTATTTTCATTAGTGGGGTTCTTTATTTAACATTCGATGTTATTATCTCAATTATCTTCTTTTCCAAATTTGGAAAATATCCCAATTCCCATGAGAGAGTTTTTGAGATGCTTTCGCCTACACTTTTGACTTGTGGGATGCTCGATTTTTTTACACCATGAGATTTATCTGTTGATCCTCCGGAAGAAGACTCTATTTTACACATCTTATCTTGTAAAGACCAGTAAAATTCAAGGGAATTTTGTTTTTCTTAATTTGCTTTGGGATTTTACAAGAATGCAGCTTCTGACGACACCTGATTCCGAGGCCCGGTGTGCCTAGAATCATTTTCCAAAGTTTAGCTCGGGTACCTTCAGTGAACGAACGAGCAAGTTTTCCTAATTTTTAGACCAATACTCGGAATCGAATTCCGAGGGCATCGATGGAATCACAGCGCTGATAATTTCTTATGAACACCTTTTCTAGAGTTGTGTTTGCTCGGGTGAGGTTATTAATTATTTGGGTTAACTAAAGAATAAAATAAAATATTATGCAATAGATTTTATTTTTATTCTAAGTAGTGTTAACCTAGGCATGGTGGTTGGAGTGGGACACACTGATATCCTAACTCCTAGGTAGGATATTAGTGAGGTGGGTCTCACACGAGCCCCACCCCTTTATTTCCTTTTTACCTCCTACGTGCATTTAATATGGTAACTCACCCGCACCCCCTCTTAAATGCCAAGTCAACTCTCATGTTTAATTGAATTATTAAACGCCTCATTAATTGGTCAACACACGTTAATTAAACCATGTATTAATTTTGAATTTCAATTAAGAGTTGGCATGGGAAATAAAATAAGGCAACACCTTATTTTATTATGGTTGTTTGGTTGTGCGAGAAGGATTGGGAGAAATTGCTCAAGACTTGGAAACCTCATCTTCCTCCTTGAAGAATGCGAAGAACGCACCGTCGCCGACGAAGAACGCCGACCTCCGACGAAGGAAGACGAAGAATGCCGAATCCTTGGAGATCGACGATGCGACATCATGTACTGCGATGCCGATGATTCTCTTCTCCGCAGCGCCTTTTTTTCCGTGATGCCTTCTTCCGCGACGTTCATTCCCGCGACGAACCTTCGTTCGACGACACATTGATGTAGGGGTTAATTGTTTTACCCGTGAATTATTTTCCTTGCCGTTCATCGACTTCTATTTGGGCCGCCTGTTATCGAAATAACGAGAGGAGGTCAGACCGCACCAACACGGCCGACCCTCCTCCCCCATTGATGATTTTACTTGTTGCGGCACGAGAAAAGGCGGCGCGGTACAACAACACCATGCGGGAACAATGAAGAACGGGCGAAGAAGCGCGGCGCCGTCGTACCACGCCGTTGCGGAGATTCGAAGGCTCCGAAGATTGTTTAATTGATGGCTGATCGACGGGAGATGAAAGAACGCACCACAGAGGCGGTTTGATGTTTTCGCAGTAATGTACGAGACCCTAGGTGAACGCCAATGCAGACGGAATTGAAAACGGACCACCAGAACAACTTCGATGGCCTGCAGACTACACCAGCGGCGCGGGTTGTCAGCGCGGCGACACCGGCAGACGGAGGCGGCAGCCGGCACCGGCCGGTAGCCCGGAGGCGGCGGCGTCCCGATGCGCCGCCAAGAGGGACCACCGCGGCTGAAGCCGCAACGGCAGGCGAACGGTTCCGCGGCCGCGCTGAACCCAGGGAGACGAGGCGCTGGGCCGCGTTCGCTGGCAGGGAGCGGCCCCCACGCTGGGGCCGCAGCTTCAATCAAGGGGTCAGCCGCCCCCTTTGCGTGTCCGCTCGGCCAGCGCCAAGCCCACAGGGCCGGGCCGGGCTACCCAGGTCGGGCCGGGCCACGCCGGCTGGGCCGGGCCACACCCACCAGTGCAGACCACGCCCTAATGGGCCAGACCCAAACCCGGTTTTGGTCGACGCAGTTCGGGCTGACCCAGGGGGTCTTAGGCTGGGTCGGCCCTGGCCCAAAACCCCCTTTTTCCGGACAGTTCCGTTCAAATGCCCGTATCATGGGCTACAGACCTCCGATCGATGCACCGTCAGTTGTGATGCGATCCTTGGATCAAGAAAGTTGTTTCGGTATATTACACTAAATGTTTCGGAGAACTTTCTGTATGGTCGGGTTGGTTCGAGCACGAAACCAACCAGGCCCTCGGAGCGAAAATGATTATAACTTGAGTTCCGGACGTCCAATTGACGTGCCATCAACTTTGTTGGATTCCTCTTAGTGAGACGAACCTTTTGGATTACTCCGCTCGAGGTTCAGATGCAGTTGGAGTGCTGTTAGGTTGGTTTTTACTTAAAAACCAACCGGTCCCCTGGAACGAAAAGGCCAATAACTCTCAGACCGGGTGTCCGATTGACGCACCGTCTGTCACGTTGAGTTACTCATGTCGAGACGGAACTTTGAGATAAATCAACTCCGTACTACGTGTCAGTTGATGTATCGACCCCTTGGCTCGTGGAGCAGACCCTCCCGGAATGAGCATGCTGTGTGCGGGAACCCTATAGCTTGCTGCGACTGCGACTGTGACGACTGCACTGAAATCCTATGTGGGTTCGGCAGCGATGAAGACCGTACTGAAATCCTATATGAGTTCGATAGAGATGAAGACTGCACTAAAATACTATGTGGGTTCGGCAGCGATGAAGACCGTACTAAAATTCTATGTGGGTTCGACGGCTATGAAGACTGTACTGAAATCCTATGTGGGTTCGACAGCGATGAAGACCGTACTGAAATCCTATGTGGGTTCAACGGCGATGAAGACTGCACTGAAATCCTATGTGGGTTTGGCAGCGATGAATATTGTAATGAAATCCTATGTGGGTTCGACGGTGATGAAGACTACACTGAAATCCTATGTGGGTTCGGCAGCATGGCTGGTTTAGTATCCTACGTGGGTCCCAGCTTAGAGGAATCAGTGGCTATTTCTGATCATCTCTATCACCGAAGAAGTATACCTGTGTGAGTTGGGTCTTGACTTCAATCAACATCTTCGATATGATTGACTTATTATCTTGTGTGTTCGTGATTGAATTTGGGATCGAATGTTGGAGCCGAACTGGAATTGATGACTTAGGTATATGTATGGGCACATACCTAAGTAGTGTTGGATGTTACTACATGATTGTATCTTTCCTTTTTGGATTATCCTTTGTGGATTCTGGGAGACCTTTAGGGGTCTCGGGGTCCCTACTGAGTAGCGTATACTCACCCCTGCATGGGCTATGCCCGTACTACGTTGTGTTGGATGTAGATGATGAACAACACTGATCGTGGTTAAGGCTTGTGGAGCAAGACGATACCTGGAGGTGGACCACTTGGCGGGACGTACACAGAGCGGACGGCTGGACCCGAGGAGCTGAGGAGGCTATCTATACCCACCCTTCAGGTGGGACTTCCAGTGGATGGCTCGACGTTGCTGCTTTACTTTCAGTTGTTGTACTTCTTTTCAGTTGTACTTTACTTTCAGTTTGTGTTTGTATTCTGGCCCACTTACTTTTCCACACTACTTTTGTACCCAGTTTTACTTAGTGTTTTCTCCTGCTAGCTTACTCTGTGGTGTTTGTTTACTTTATAAAGGCAATGACTTCCCCTTTTTCGGGATTTACGCCTTGGTGCAAGTCTCCAGCCCTTGTCCTATGGGGGGCGGGCTTGGGGTAGTCACAGCACGGGTCCCGAGGATGGGTCGTGAAAAATTGGTATCAGAGGAGTTCGGTTCTACCGCAGAACTCTGGACTCTGATCTTTCTTCTATGTGAAGCAATATTGTTAAGGGTATTGAGTGTGGTTATCTGTCCAGGGAGTCCAGTGTTGGTGCGGCAGCCGACGTATCCATACATCAGGACCCTGACTTCTGATTTCCGACTCAATACATGAAAACATTTATTGCATCTGTGTTTCAAAAGATTTATTTGTTATTACTTTGTGTCAGCTCACCAGGTATACTGTTTGACAATGGCACACCTGTATATTTTCAGGATAGCCCCACGATTGCAGCCAGCTAGGGTTCTGAGAGTTGTGCGAGACGACAGCCCGTCGAGCGATGAGGCCTCGGTGCAGGGCCCTTTGACAGCGGAGGCACCGGCGGTACCTCTACCCGCTGAGCCACCGACGCTACCATCCCCAGCCGCTGATATTGCACGTTGCCTTAGTGCACTGCATGAGTTTCAGCGTCAGATACCGCCCAGGTTCCGTGGGGAGATGGGCCCTCAGGCAGCCGAGGATTGACTGGAGGCGGTTGTGTGAGTTTTCAGGTTAGTGGGGACACCAGCTGACTTCATGGTGATCCTCGCAGCGAGCCTCCTGCACGCGGCATCAGGCAGATGGTGGAGCTTGATGCTTCATGTGCATGATGAGTAATCACTCCTCTGGACAGACTTTGAGAGCCTCTTCTGCTCGGAGTTCGTCCAAGCCACCCTCTGTGTGGTGCGCATCTAGGAGCTTCTATAGCTGCGGCAGGGCAGCATGACGGTCACCTAGTACTCGGTGAGATTTACCGATCTCTCGCGCTATTCGACGGGCATGGTATGAGACCCATTCTTCCGGTCCCAGACCTTCGATCACGGACTGAGGCATGAGATCAGCGAATTGATGATATCCCTCAGCATTCCGACACAGGCAGGAGTACTGGATTGATCTCTTCTCATTGAGAGCTTTCTTGCTGATCCTACGCCAGCTGTGAGACCTACCGCAGGGCGGCATGTAGTAGAGTCGTCTACAGCTGGAAGTAGACGAATTTCAGAGGGTTCCAAGAGGACCGGACCGTCAGGAAGACGACCTCAGGACACTAGTACAGAGGTGCAGGGCACGGGGCGCAGAGCCAGCATTCCGAGGAGTAGGCAGTGCTACACATGCGGCGGGCAGAGCCACATGGCTCGTGACTGCCCAACCCGTCGTGTAGAAGAGCAGCAGACGGTTGAGGGGCCACCTAGGTAGAGGCAGAGGGTCGACCGTGGTGGTCCTCCGAGAGAAGGCATACGAGAAAGGGGAGCTGGCCGTGTAGCAGGTGGTGGGAGACGCTTTGAGGCTTTACCACCACCACCACCAGGAGGTCCACCCCGACCACAGGGAGCTGGCGGGCAGAGACAGGCTCAGCTTCAGGCAGTAGAGGCCTATGATAATGGCATGCCATAGATGATTCAAGGTACTATCTGTGTTTACTCCACCCTTGCTGCAGTTATTATAGAAACAAGATCAAGTCATTCTTTTATTGTTGTTTCCCTTGTTCAGAGCTCGGAGATTCCGACGGAGCCGTTGGCCCGATCCTTATCACTAGAGACTCCTACGGGAGCAGACTCGACAATTACACACTGGTGCCGGCAGTGTGAGCTTACTATAGGAGGCGATAACTTCGGATGGGATCTTCTTGTAGCGGCGTTGAGGCCTTATGATGTCATCTTGGGCATTGATTGGTTATCTACAGTCCATGCTCAGATCGACTGTATTAGGCGAAAGGTGTGGTGTGTTCGCACCAAAGGGAGCAGGTTCACCTTCACCGGCGAGAAGGGAGCCTTTGAAGCACAGGATGGACTCATGAAGAGGAGAGGACAACCCATCACTCATCAGTTGGCTAGCGTCATCCTATGATCAGTTGACGTGCAGAGTCCTAGTTTTCTTGTAGTGGTGGATCAGTATGCAGATGTTTTCCCTAACGACGTTCCAGGACTACCCCCTCGCAGAGAGGTAGACTTTTATATAGACCTGTACCCCGAGACAGCCCCAATATCCACTCAAGAATATCATATGACTCCCGTTGAGCTTCAAGAACTACGGGTATAGCTGGAGGACTTGCAGGGAAAGGGATTCATCTGACCCAGTGTTTCTCCCTGGGCTTCCCTGATCTTGTTCACCAAGAAGGTGGACGGGAGCTTGCAACTGTGTGTCCACTATCATCGCCTGAACTAGGTTACCGTGAGGAACAATTATCTGCTAGCGAGGATTGACAACCTCTTCGATCAGATCAAGGGAGCACGGTAGTTCTCAAAGATAGACATTAGATCAGGCTATCATCAGCTCAGAGTTCGAGACGTGGACGTGCAGAAGACGTCCTTCAGATGTCAGTATGGACAGTATGAGTTCTTGGTTATTCCCTTCGGTGTAACCAATGCTCAAGCAGTGTTCATGGGTCTCATGAATAGGATCTTTCATCCATACCTCAATCTATTTGTCGTGGTCTTCATCGACGACATTTTGATATACTCAACCACTAAGGAGGAGCATGCCTACCACTTGCAGGTTGTACTAGACACACTCTGAGTGAAGCAGCTTTATGGAAAGCTCTCGAAGTTTCAGTTCTGGTTACATGAGGTCCACTTATTATGACATTCCATCTCTGAGGTGGGAGTTGCGGTGGATCATGCGAAGATCGTGGCAGTGCTAGCTTGGGAGCCACCTAGGAGTGTGACAGAGGTGCAGAGTTTCTTGGGACTAGCTGGGTACTACCGGAGATTTGTGCCAGACTTTTCCAGTGTTGCGGCCCCACTCTTAGCTTTGACGAAGAAGGGGAAACCCTTCGTGTGGTCAGACAGATGTCAGCAGAGCTTCCAAGAGCTGAGAGAGAGATTGACCAGTGTGCTTATCCTGAGGCTACCTGAGGAGGGAGTAGGTTACATATTCTACTGCGATGCATTAGGGACCAGAATCGGATGTGTCCTGGTGCAGGAGTGGGCAGTGATAACCTATGGATCACGTCAGTTGAGGTAGCATGAGCAGAACTATGCTACCCATGACCTGGAGTTAGCAGTAGTGGTCTTCACTCTGATGATGTAGCGACACTAACTGATGGGCGAGCGCTTTATAGTCTACTCTAACCACCAGAGTCTCAGGTACATATTCTCGCATAAGGACCTGAATCTGAGGCAACGGTGATGGCTCGAGTTCCTCCAGGACTATGACTTTGAGATAGTCTATACTCCTGGAAAGGGGAACGTAGTAGCTAATGATCTCAGTAGGAGGAAAGGCATTCAGCTACTCGGGGAGGCGACAGAGCAGCTAGTCGCTTTGCAGATATCCTTCGTGGATAGAGATAGAGTAGCCTTTCTTCAGTCCCTCATAGTCACTCCTCCACTACTGCAGCGGGTCAGAGAGGCATAGCGTGGGGACGCTGGCTGTGAGACACGGCGTGCGCAGATATCCTCAGGATTGGCACCTGATGGATTCTCCATAGGAGGAGAGCACAATGTCCTTTTCAGAGGACGTACCATGGTACCAACTGATTTTAATGAGGAGGTGCTGAGAGAGTTTCACACATCCCTTTTAGCAGTACATCCATGAGTGGTGAAGATGTACTAGGATCTCAGATGACAGCACTGGTGGTGGGGTATGAAGAAGGCTGTGGCGGAGTTCGTTTCTCGATGCCTCACCTACCAGAAGGTGAAGGCAGAGCACTAGGTACCAGCAGGCTTGGTACAACCCTTGGAGGTCCCAGAGTGGAAGTGGGAAGAGATATCTATGGATTTCGTGACTGGACTTCCACGTACATCCAGAGGTCATGACTCCATTTGGGTGATTGTTTACCGACTCACCAAGTCGGCCCACTTCTTACCCATAAGAGAGTAGGGCTCAGTAGAGATCTTGGGATGTCTCTATATTCAGGAGATTGTACGAATTCATGGTGTGCCATCATCTATCATCTCCTATCAAGATGATCACTTTACTTCCTGGCTTTAGAAGGGGTTGCAGGAGGCATTCGGGATGCAGCTACGTCTGAGCACCACCTTTCACCCTCAGACTGATGGTCAGACGGAGATGACCATTTAGACTCTCAAGGACATGCTCTGCACATGTGTCCTCGACTTTGGTCGCAACTGGGAGGACCACCAACCCTTGGTGGAGTTCGCGTACAACAACAACTACCACTCCACCATCAGGATGGAACTATATGAGGCATTGTACAACAGACCTTGTAGATCACCTCTGTGCTGGACAGAACCTGGGGAGTCAGCACTTGTGGGACCGGAGATGGTCCAGGCCACAACAGAGAAGGTCCAGGTCATCCAGGAGCAGATGAGGACAGCTCAGAGCCGGTATATGTCTTATGCTGATAGGGGGCGGAGTCCACTAGAGTTTGAGGATGGCGACCACACCTTCTTGCGGGTCTCATCTCGATGTGGATTGCAGAGATTTGGCTGAGGTGGCAATTTATCTTCGCACTTCATCGGGCAATTCCAGGTCTTCAGTAGGGTAGGCGAGGTGGCTTACCACCTGGCTCTACCACCTCAGTTGCACTGAGTGCATGACGTCTTCCACGTATCTCAGCTGAGGAGATACGTGCATGACCCGACGCATATCATCAACCATGGGGAGATGGACATTGACGATGGCGCGACTTTTGCAGAGGTCCTGGTGGAGATTGAGGATCGACAGGTTTGGGTACTACGTGGATGGTCGATACCTCTAGTGCGGATCAGATGGCAGCACAGAAACCTCCAGGAGAGCACTTGGGAGTGGGAGGGTCAGATGCGTGCACAATACCCACATTTGTTACCCTAGTTTATGATGTATCTTTACGGGGATGTAAATCCCTGAGGTGAAAGTAATGTAAACACAAGTGAAATTCAAGGGAATTTTTTTTCTTAATTTTCCTTGGGATTTTAAAAGAAGGCAGCTTCTGACGGCACTTGATTCCGAGGCCCAGTGTGCCCGGAATCATTTTCCAAAGTTTAGCTCGGGTACGTTCAGTGAACGAATGAGCGGGTTTTCCTAACTTTTTGACCGGTGCTCAGAATCAAATTCCGAGGGCACCGATGGAATCGTAGCACCGGTAATTGCTTAGGAACACCTTTTCCGAAGTTTCGTTTTCTCGGGTGAGGTTATTAATTATTTGGGATAACTAAAGAATAAAATAAAATATTGTGCAACAAATTTTATTTTTATTCTAAGTAGTGTTAACCTAGGCATGGTGGTTGGAGTGGAACCCACTGATATCCTAACTCTTAGGCAGGATATTAGTGAGGTGGGGCCCATACGAGCCCCACCCCTTTATTTCCTTTTTACCTCACACGTGCATTTAATATGGTAACTCACCCGCAGCCCCCTCTTAAATGCCAAGTCAACTCTCGCGTTTAATTGAATTATTAAACGCCTCATTAATTGGTCAATGCTCATTAATTAAACTATGTATTAATTTTGAATTTCAATTAAGAGTTGGCATGAGAAATAAAATAAGGCAACACCTTATTTTATTGGTTGTTTCATTGTGCGAGAAGGATTGGGAGGAATTGCTCAAGACTTGGAATCCTCATCTTCCTCCTTGATGAACGCGAAGAACGCACTGTCACCGACGAAGAACACCGGCCTCCGACGAAGGACAACGAAGAATGCCGAATCCTCAGAGATCGACGACACGACGCCGTGTACTGCGACGACGATGATTATCTTCTCCGCAACACCTTTTTTTCCGCGACACCTTCTTCCGCGAAGTTATTTCCCACGACGAACCTTCGTTTGACGACACATTGAGGTAGGGGTTAATTGTTTTTCCCGTGAATTATTTTCCTTGTCGATCATTGACTTCTATTTGGGCCACCTGTTATCGAAATAATGGGAGGAGGTCGGACCGCACGAACACGGCCGACCCTCCTCCACCTTTGATGATTGTACTTGCTGCAGCACGAGGAAAGGTGGCACGGTGCAATAACACCGCGTGGAAACAATGAAGAACGGGCGAAGAAGCGCGGTGCCGTCGCGCCGCACCGTTGCGGTGATTCAAAGGCTCTTTAGATTTTTTAATTGATGGAGGATCGACGGGCGATGACGGAATGGGCCGCAAAGGCGGTTTGATGTTTTCACAGTAAAGTATGAGACCCGAGGTGAATGTCGACGCAGACAGAATTGAAAACGGACCACCGGAGTAACTCCAGTGGCCCTCGGACCACCGGAGTAACTCCAGTGGCCCTCGGACTACACCGGCGGCGCGGGTCGCCGGCCGGCACCGGCCGGCCGCCCAGAGGCGGCAGCGTCCTGGCGCGCCGCCAGGAGGGACTGCCGCGGCTGAAGCCGTAGCGGTAGGCGACCGGTCCCGCAGCCGCGTAGGACCGAGGGAGACGCGGCGCTGGGCCGCGTCCGTTGGCAAGGAGCGGCTCCCACGTGGGGGCCACAGCTTCAATCAAGGGGGATCCGGCCCCTTTGCGCATCCGCTCGCCCATCGCCAATCCGCACCTGGCTGGGCCGCGCCCACCGGGCCGGACCCAGACCCGGTTCGGGCCGACCCAAGGGGTCTTGGGCCAGGTCAGTCTGGGCCCAAAATCCCCTTTTTCCGGACAGTACTGTTCAAATGCCCATATCATGGGCTATGGACCTCCCAACTATGCACCGTCATTTGAGATGCAATCCTTGGATCAAGATGGTCGTTTCGGTATATTACACTCAAGGCTTTGGAGAACTTTGGGTACGACCGGGTTGGTTCGAGCACGAAACCAACCGGGCCCTCGGAGCGAAAACACTTATAACTTGAGCTCCGAACATCCGATTGACGTGTCGTTGACTTTGTTGGATTCCTCATAGTGAGACGAAACTTTTGGATTACTCCACTCGAGGTTTGGACGCAGTTGGAGTGCGGTCAGGTTGGTTTTGACTTAAAAACCAACCGGGCCCCTGGAACGAAAAAACCAATAACTCTCAGACCGGGCGTCCGATTGATGCGCCATCTGTCACGTTGAGTTCCTCATGTCAAGACGGAACATTGAGGTAGATCAACTCCGGACTACATGTCAGTTGATGTATCGACCCCTTGGATCTTGGAGCAGACCCTCCCGGAATGAGCATGTTGTGTGCGGGAACCCTAGAGCTGGCTGCAACTACGTCAATGAAGACTACACTGAAATACTATCTGGGTTCGGCGGCAATGAAGACCGTACAGAAATCTTATGTGGGTTTGACGGAGATGAAGACTACACTGAAATCCTATGTGGGTTCGGCAGTGATGAAGACCGTACTGAAATCCTATGTGGGTTCGACGGCGATGAAGACTGCACCGAAATCCTATGTGGGTTCGGCAGCGATGAAGACCGTACTGAAATCCTATGTGGGTTAGACGGCGATGAAGACTGCACTGAAATACTATGTGGGTTCGTCAGTGATGAAAACCGTATTGAAATCCTATTTGGGTTCAACAGTGATGAAGGCTGCACTGAAATCCTATATGGGTTTGGCAGCATGGCTGTTTTAGTATCCTACGTGGGTCCCAGCTTAGATGAATCAGTGGCTATATCTGATCATCTCTCTCACCGAAGAAGTATACCAGTGTGAGCTGAGTCTTGACTTCAATCAACATCTTTGATATGATTGACTTACTATCCTGTGTGGTCGTGATCAAATTTGGTCTCGGATGTTGGAGCCGAACTGGAATTGATAACTTAGGTATATGTATGGGCATATACCTAAGTAGTGTTGGATGTTACTTCGTGATTGTATCTTTCCTTTATGGATTATCCTTTCTGGATTCTAGGAGACCTTTAGGGGTCTAGGGTTCCCTACTGAGTAGCATATACTCACCCCTGCATGGGCTATGCCCGCACTACGTTGTGTTGGATGCAGACGATGGACAATGTTGATCATGGTTGAGGTTTGTGGAGCAAGATGGTACCTGGAGGTGGACTACTGGGTGGGACGTACACAGAGCAGACGGCTGGACCGGAGGAGCTGAGGAGGCTATCTGTACCCACCCTTCAGGTGGGACTTCCAGTGGACGGCTCGACGTTGCTGCTTTACTTTCAGTTGTTGTACTTCTTTCCAGTTTTACTTTACTTTCAGTTTGGGTTTGTATTCTGGCCCACTTACTTTTCCGCACTATTTTTGTACCCAGTTTTACTTAGTGTTTTCTTCTGCTTACTTACTCTATGGTGTTTGTTTACTTTATAAAGGCAATGGCTTCCCCTTTTTTCGGGATTTATGCCTTGGTGCTAGTCTCCACCTCCTGGCCTATGGGAGGTAGGCTTGGGGTAGTCACGACACAGGTCTCGAGGACGGGTCGTGACATATCTCCTGGTCCATGATACAATTGAGAGTCTCCAATATTTTTTTGCCCTTGAGGGTATAATTGAAAATATCTTCATAGCTATCAAATTCTCAAATCACCAATTCATTCCATCAATATGGATTTAATCGACTAAATAAATGGTTCACATTACATTTAGTGCTGATTAAAAAGCTAGTGGTGAATTGTGAAATCCTTCTTAATTCTTCCTCATGCACCCCGATATATTATAATCATTTTACTTCAGTTTATGGAAATGACTTTCCATTTTAATATAGGTTGTTCTAGGAAAATATTATTTAAAAAATATTTTCATGAATTCGTCTGATTCCATGGAATCAATATCCTCTTTAGACTTCATCCTCTTGATCAACATCCACCACTAATCTTCTTCACCCTCCATGTGATCTATGTCATTATCTTGTTATGATAATTAAAGGAGAGGAAATGTTCTCTCAAAGTACTTAATCCATTATTCTAATATGAGGGGATCAAAAGATCCACTAAAGATAAGAGGCCTTTATCTTAGACTAGAATCAACTAAAACAATATTTTTCTTAAGAGAAAGTGGGAATTCAACCTTATTCAAGTTACTATTGAGATCATGAGTCACCTAATCTAGTATACTCAGGAATATCCCAACTTCCTATACGATAAGGTAGGGCATCCCATTAGGAAAATTATCACATTTCTTATCATGCTGGTTATTGGCATAGTCCTTCAATTAACTAAAATAACAAAAAAAATTTGGGGGTGTGAATAACTAAACTATAAAACATATAAAAATAAAAAACAATGAACATATATGCAACAAATGACATATAAATACCAACTAATTAATATATTGTTTTTAGTCAAGTTTATCCATAGTAATGTTTCCTATTTGATTTTCTACCCTAACAACCTATTCACGTCCTTCATAATGGTTCATAAAGAGTTTTTAAATTTTCTAATTAATATCCATTGAGTGTTTTAAACCTGGTGTGTATTAAGGTATCTCTTTCATGCACTAGGTGACAATCAATTTAAATCCACATGAATAGTTTTTGGATTTATTTCTCCTAGGTTCAACTTTTCCATATCCACATCCACTTGTAAAATATATACAGTGATGTAATTTCTTGGAAATCACTTACTCCATACTTCACCATTATTCAAGGATAATTTCCTCTAATAAGAAATATACATAGAGTTATTAGTAATTTATTCTAGTCCAAATACCTATAAATAAGTAGACTTTACTATGATACCAACTATAGCAACACAACCCTTCACACATATTATTTTTTTTTAACATAAATACTAATTAAATTCCACCAATTTTCTGAGGGACCTTGTGTCATTGGAATAGTATTTACATATAACATCATGAAGAAAATAACAATTTTTTAGTCTTCATAATGAGATACAAAATCCCTTTTATCTCATAAATATTCATGGGATAACCTGAGGAATATAATGATAAAATGGATGAGCTAATAATCCCCGTAATTGTATAAACATGTTAAAGAAGCATAACATTTGATCCAAAAGTATAACAACAAATCATAAAAGAGATGGATCATGAGTAATCAAATGAGAGTGTAAAAATAGGAGCACAGTATAATAATAGCATGGAATAATAGAAAATATTTTAGAAACACAAAATATGACATAAGCATAAGTCAAGGAAAACTTCTAAGACAACATAACATGGTAGACATAGTTCCATAGTGGAATAGATTTACTCCCTAATCCCACGCATAATTCCCTATAAGACAAAATAATTAGCTAATAATTTAAATCACATTCCTGGAATACCCATAATTACTTGTTTATGATTAAGTATTCCACAAAATGAACCCAATAATAAAGAAAAATAATAAGAATTACCCATGAAAATAAATCAGTTGTATAATCTTTCCACATATCATAATCAAAGGAAATTTCATAAAGAAGGATTGTGATAAATGAACATTAACCATGAATTTTACTATCAAATAATGGGTAAATAAGCTATGTATATATTTGGGAGACATATATACATAATTTAGAAGCCTCCCATAACATTATGTAAAGAGGGAAAGGTCATAACCTAAGAAAAAAGGTGGTTCAGAGAGATCCCTTACTTTAAGTCTAACTCGTCACGTACATTCTCTATTTTCTTGAAAAATAAATATATCTTAATTATTTACTTTCTTAGTTTTTTTAATTTTTATTATTCCTTTTATTTTATAAAATAACTTTGGTTATCATAAAACAATTTGAAAATATTTGACTTATATGTCCAAAATGACTTCGGTAGTTTGACTATGGTTAATGAGATAATTTGTCGATCATATACAGAATAACAAGAATGGAATAATTATAATTTTTATACGTCAATTAAAATATTAAAACCAATCATGAAAGATGGTTATGAAAAATGAACTATGTTAAAATCATGGATACAATAGGCCGTATATACGCATGAGTAACATTTTTATTTTCCGGATATCATTATAGAAAGGAGATAAGTATTGTTCTTTATTTACAAAATTATCATTATACCATAAATATAATTTTAATTATTTATATACATGTATATATAGTATTAGTGTGATTTAGTTATGAAAAACAAATAACATTTCATCGTGGAAGTTGTAAACTACACATACACATAAATGACGTTATCATTTTTAAATGAATGGAATGGTAGGAAATTAAACGATATATTATATTTAATTAATAATAAATATTTCAGGAATATAATATAATTATAGTAAATTTGTCATTACTATAAGGCCCTATCCTTAAACTTTATTAAAATTTTGAGTTATTTCAACAATTCACATTAAGGATCTTTTCTGATTTAGAGTTTTAGAGAATTAGATCATTAATCAAGATTAACATTCCATATAGAAACTAAGTGATTACAACAAAACCAGTATACATTTTTTTCCATCAAAAGTAACTTATTTAAAATAAAACATGGTTTCTTTCTTTACACGTCCTCAACAATTTCATCAAATTATGTACTTTTCCCTTGACTCGTAAAAAACATTTCAAAAACTCAGGATGAGCATAAAAAGCTCAGTAAGAGATATAAAAACACGGAAAGAAAACATTAGTCCATGAATACATAAAAATCAAAGAAATCATACTTTACTCATTAAACATAAATTCTTTAACATACCTCATGAAATCATAAGACTAACAACTCATAGATATCAAAAATCATAAAGGTAACTTGATGCATTCATAACATTCTTACACAGGGAGTAACCTTCGTGGTTACGTTTGGAATACCCATCACAATATATTTCCTAAATCTCTTTGGAGCAACCTTAGAGCTTAACCCTTTCACATTACCCAATGCATTGGAGAGCAATCTCAGGATCACCAACCCTTAGTTTATCATAGAATGACCCAAATTCGTAAACAATTCCCAAGAACCATAACATAATCATATCGCATAAAATATGTATAAAAGAAAAAATAATATTTCCCCATACAATCACAACATATCATTACAAGATATACAAGAATTATCAAAACCATTTTCAATACCAAATTACCCTAAGAGGAAAATAAGGTTTTTATTTTTCTTTTGAAAACATTACGGCTTGTAGAGGAAGACAAATATCGAATAAAAGTTTTGGCGGCAGAGAAGTCATTATCGCCGCATATGTTAAAAATATTCCTTTTGTCATTTAGTAAAACGCTTCATAAAAAAAGATTTATTTTGAATTAAATTAAATGTCAACGTTCTTTAATATATAACTTATAATAGAAGGTCCTGTATAAATCGATGTATGCCTCAATGAAATGAGATTGATACGTAGTCCATTACCTTGAGTCTGACTTGTCTCGTTTGTTATTTTATGTCCTGAATAATAAACATAGGTTAGTTTCTACGAGTTTTAGAGCCTTCTTCATGTTATTAAGACATCTTATATCACTTATAACCATATTATAACAATTTGTTAATTATTTGGGTTTATATCGGATTATTTGTCGATGTTCGGTTCATGAGTCAAAAAGGAAATTGTTTTGAGGAGAATTGACCATGTGGTCATAGGTCCATCATATCCAGAATGGTATTAATTATTTAATTATCATATATAACCATAATATATGTATTTATAATATTCCATAACTTTTGGAGATAATAAATGAAATTAACCGTTCACGGAGACGATATGTCGTACGTGTGCATGAATGCTTCTTTCATTTCATTGTAATTTAAAGGAATTTAAAACAAAATTATAATTAGAAATATTATAATTACAGTAAAATATATATGTTATATAGGTAACATATGTTCATTAATTCCATCCTTTATACATTACATTTACGGCATGAATGAGCCATATCACTTTGAGAGGGCGGTAGTCCGCACTTCCTCAAATGAAATTATCATAGTTACATATCAGAAAAGATCTAAGTTATTACTTAAATATAAATTAAAAAAGCATATATAAAACATAAATATCATAAATATCATATATAAATAGATTTTAATCATAATTTCCACCATGATAGGTGGTAGGAGAAACTTGAACAATCATCGTTTCGGGAGGCATCAATTCGCAGTCCACAGAAACAATATGTTCTTTATCCATTAGATGGAGTTGTGTATAAGTGTCGGTAAAATAGCTATCATAAAAAAATCCTAGTATATTTAGGATATTTCTATTGTTATGTAATTAAAAATTTAATAGATCATTGGTAGTGAAGAAAAAAATTGGAGAAAGAAACTTGAGAGAGGACATTACCTCAAAATCGGGTAACTCCTTAAGATTGGAGCCAAAAGGATTTCTGGAATATTCATCTACATAATTTAAGGATTCTAGAAGTAGGGGAAGGATTTTGAGAGATTAATTTAGCAGATTTTTGATGACCCAAAAGGCTTTAGAGGTGTGATTAAGTGGGTATAGGTGATTGGTTTTTATAAGAGGGAGGAGGGGAATTTTAGGAAGCCTTGAAATACTATTTTATTATTAAATATATTTCGGTTCTAAATGGTCCCAAATTAAATTATTTTTAATATAAGATGAGAAGGGGCAGAAATAAATTCATCCAGTAGGTTTTAGAAAAGTGTATGACATATAATTAACCTTATCTTTTAGTATTAACTCTTAGATACAAACATTAACTCTTACCATGTCTTTTTTTTATTTTCATACCACATGGTTAAATTAGTTACTATAAAATTCAAATAGAACTAAATGAGGATAATTAATGTCATATTTAATATAATATATAATATTTGGCCTAATATTATATTTTTAGGACTACTATATCATTTATTAAAATAATTGTTTTTTTAAATCTCATTTATGTCAATTTTGAAACTATTTAGTTTTTCATTTTTTGTAAAGTAATAAAAAGTTTATTACTTCGAATAGAATACCTTACAACATATCTAATATGTCATAAGTATACAAAAAATTCATGGATATCATAAAAAGTCCCAAAATAAATTTAATTTCACATTTATAATACGATTTATTTGAATTTTTCATTAATAGGGTAAACACTGCTTCCACATTGTGACATAAATAGATTTCCTTATATATTGTCTAAAATTTTTAAATAATATACCATGATGTGGGAAATAGTCTTAGATTTCCAATTACAATTTATAGTCGAAGATATCATTTACATAGTCTAAATTAAAAAAAAATTACTTAGAAAATTCATATTTTTGTTATATTTATCTTTTTATAAAAATAATATTATAAATGGTCACTTTCAAACCCAAGTGGATCCATGGGGTCCAAAAGTCAATAAAAAGATTCCAAAGGTCGTCCATGACTCATCCAATAGGGTTAGGACGTGTTCTAGGGTAGTTGTACATTATTTTAAAATTTTTTTTTACCCTTATTTACCCAATTTTTTATTTAATCACGGTAAATATAAACTATTTACTGAGGTTGCTATTCATAATGTCCAAAAACAGAAGAGTATTATTTACATAATTTGGACCTTATGATTTCAAATATAGAATCCATATTACAAAATTCAAATAACAGAAATTACAATATTTAATTTAAAATAAATCCCGTTGTTAAAACTACAAAATGAGTTTTTAAGTAGTAAAAACTATCAAAAGATTGACTTGTCTTTATGTCCATTTTAAAGGTAAAATTACTCAAAATGAACAAAATTGTAGTAAATGATAAAAAAATAATTCAATTAAACTTTAAAACCAATTAATGTGAAATCAAACTATCTAAATAAATTAGATAAAAAGGCAGTTTTGACTTAAAATGCAGTATTTTCACTATTCATTAACATATGAATTTTATAAGAAAAATACCAATATTTCAACCAATGTAAATTTTGATGTCCCACTTCTAAATAATAAATATATTTTGACCAATAGAACTTATAAAATTGTCAAAAATTATATTTCAAATGGGTTTTCCATCAAAAGGATGTAAAACATCCTTTTAAAAATGTTAGTGTATATTATGCTTAAAATTGGTTTTATCCTTCTTTTAACCTCTAAAACACTATGTAATTCATAAATAGATACATATATGAAAATTTATTATTCTTTACTTACCTGGGATGTTATATTCTTCCCCACTTTTGAAAATATTATCCCCACAATTTTATTTACTTATCAAATAAGCGGGGGTATTTATCCCTCATAGCATTTTCAGATTCTCATGTTTCCACTTCAACCATATGGTTTTTCTACAAAACCAATACTTGATGAATCACCTTATTCCGCAACACTTGCTCTCTATGGTCAAGAATCTGGATTGTCTATTCCTCATAAGAAATATTCTCTTCCAACTGAACTACCTCTGGACGCAAAACATGAGATGGATCTGGCATATACTTTCTCAACACTGAAACATGAAAAACATTGTGTACCTGAGATAAACTCGGAGGAAAATCCACTCGGTATGCAACTGATCCAACTTTATTCAGAATTTAGTAAGGCCCAATGAACCATGGACTCAGCTTTCCCATATTACCAAAATTCATAACACTTTTCTATGACAAAACATTGAAAAAAACATGATCACCTACCTCAAAAGAGAGATACATCCTCTGGTTCTCCGCATAACGTTTCTACCTACTCTGAGCTGTCCTCATGTGATTCTAAGTCAACTGAACTTTTTCTTCCATCTCTACTACAAATTCTGGTTCCAACTACTTCCTTTAACCTACTTCATACCGAAATCTATAGTTTGACACCGCCTTCCATATAATGCATCAAATGGTGCCATTTATATACTGGAATGGAAATTATTATTATAAAAAAACTCAACCAAAGCAAGATGTTTGTCCTATATTCCCCAGTAATCCATTGAACAAGAATGTAGCATATCCTCTAAAGTCTGAATTGTTCATTCTGACTACCCATCTGATTGAGGATGAAAAGCTGCGATAAAATTTAATTCAGTACCCAAGGACTTCTGAAGGCATTTCCAAATGTTAGAAGTGAACCTAGGATCACAATCAAATACAATGGAGAGGGGAACTCCATGAAACCTAAATATCTCTTTAATATACAATAGGGAAAGTTTATCTAGAGATATAGTATCTCCTATCAGAAGGAAATGATCAAATTTTGTCAATTGATCAACAACAACCCAGATTGCATTATTACTTCGAGATGTCTTTGGTAATACCACAACGAAGTTCATGGATATATTTCCCCATTTCCACCTTAGAACTGGAAAATGCTGAAGCATCCATTTCAGTAACTGTTTCTCTTCTTTAACCTTTTGAAAAGTGAAACACTTCATAGTAATGTCAAAAATATCTCTTTTAATTCCATCCCACCAGTAATACTCCCGAAGATCCTTGTACATCATAGTACTGCCTAGATGGACTGAAAAAGGAGAACTATGAGCTTCACATAACAATTATTTCATCAACTGTAAATCACAAGGCACACAAAATCTCCTCCCAAATCTCAAAATACAATCATATTCAATGTTAAACTAAGGAAACTTACCCTTCTAAAACGAATCTACCTTTTTCTACAACTCTTTATATTGCTTTTGCGTCTGCTTAATTCTGTCTAATAGAGATGATTTACTTGATACCTAAAACAAAACCGATGACCTTATTAAACCAGAAACATCCATTCCAAATTTTATCAAGTCATTAATCAAATGGTCATGTTCTAAATGTAACATGGTTAACGAAGCATTACTTTTTCAAATTGAAACATCTGCTACTTTATTTTCATTTCTTGGATGGAAATGAATCATGTAATAATAATACTTGATTAATTAAAACCATATCCTCTGTATCATGTTCAACTCTTTCTGAGTGAATATATACTTCAAACTTTTGTGATTAGTATATATTTCTCACTTAACACCATAAAAAATATGCCTCCAAATTTTTAAAGCAAAAACAACAGCAACTAATTCCAAATCATGTGTAGAGTTATTTAACTCATGGGTTATCAACTGACGTGAAGCATAAGCAATTACTTAATCATTATGCATTAGGACACAACCAATTCCATTCAACGAAGCATCACTGTAGATAACAAACTCACCATTTCTGGAAGGTAGTTTCAAAACTGGAGTATTCACCAATTTTATTATCAATTCCTGAAAACAATCATCACATTCTATTGTCTAAATAAATTTAACACATTTTCATGTTAACATATTCAGTAGGCTAGATAATCGTGAATATGTTTAACAAACCTTCGATAAAATCATTAAAAACCAAGAAAACTATGAATCTCAGTTATATTTGTGGGTCTTGGCCATTCCTCAAGAACGTTTTTTTTTCGGATCAACAGTTATTGCATATTTAGAAATAATGTGACCAAGGAAAGAAATTTTTTGCAACCAAAGCTCACAATTTATGAATTTCCCATACAGTTTCTTTTATTTTAAGGTTTTCATTACAACACTTAGATATCTTTCATGATTATCTTTTATTTTAGAAAACACCAAAATATCATCAATGAATACAACCATAAACTTATCCAAGAGCTCATGGAAAATTCTATTTTAAGATTCATGAATACCGCAGGTGCATTAGTTATCCCAAATGGCATAAAAATAAATTTATAATGGCCATATCTAGTAAGAAACATAGTCTTTGGAATGTCTACTTATTTTACATTCAACTGATGGTACCCTGACCGGAATTCAACATTCAAAAAATACTGGCCTCCCTAGAGATGATCAAACAAATCCTCTATATGAGGAAAATGATATTTTCCCTTAACAGTGATGTTATTCAAGGCTCTATAATCAATTCCAAGTCTCATTGAACCATCTTTCTTTTTAACAAACAAGACAGGAACACCCTATAGTGATGTGCAAGGTCAAATGAAACCTTTCTCTAAAAAATCATACAATTGATTATTTAAATCTAAAAGTTAAATTTGAACCATTCAATAAGGGGGTTTTGAAATTGGCTTGGCATGAGGAACTAAGTCAACAGTAAATTCATCTTCCTGATTATGTATTATAACAGAAAACTCATCAGGAAAAAAATTATGATACTCATTTACCACTACCACATCATTAATCTGAACAGTTCCTTTATTTTCAACAATATGTTCAAGGTAACACTCATTTCCATCTTTTACTATTTTCTCAGCCTCCTGATATGTTATCAAAAGTAAGGGTTCATTCTTTTACACAAAGTGATTGTATTTCTAAAAAGAAACTTCTTTATCTCTATAGTCAATCTTAGCAAGGCAAAACAGAGATCCAATCCATAAACAGGATAACATCAAACTCTACTTGAGGTAAAACAACAAGGTTTTCTAGTGGATTCTTTCCAAAGATAAGGATAGGAAAGTAATTATAAATTCATTTTTCCTCAACAATTCTACTAGGTCTTTTTACCACAAGTTCATGATTCATTTCATGAGATGGAATTCCCAATTTACTAGAAAATTTCCCAGAAATGAAAGAATGTGTAGACCATGAATCAAAAAACAAATTGGCATAATAAAAAAAACAAAGAACCTAATACCCCTTAATTTGATGGCCCAACAACTGCTGAAGTAGTTGGAAAGGATTTCACCATAACTTTCTGCTTGTAGTCTGATTGATTCCCATAATTCATGTTCTTTGTAGGAAACTCATTTGCATAATGACCAAATTCAGTGCACTTAAAACATTTTACTAACTGTAAATCAGATTTTGTCTTACCACTACCCTAATCATTTTCAGTGCAATCACGAGCCTTATATCTAATTTTACCACATTAGAATCACTTTATAGAATTTAAAAGACATTCCCCAGTGTGATTTTTACCATAATTATCACAAACTGTAAACTTGTTTTCTTACCATCCAACCTTTTTGAAGTATTCTTCCCTTTCACTTTCCACCTCGATCTCTTTTTCTATTGTTTCTCAATGAACACCATATCATCAGTACACTCCATTTCCACCTTCTCAGCACATCAAACAATATTTTCATAACTTTTGAACTCACAAGAAATTAATTCCCTTTGATACTTTGGCTTTAATCCTATGTAAAAACGATTGATTTTACTATCAAGTTCTCAGATGAAATTTGAAGAATACCTTGTCTAACGTCCTGACTCGGCTCACCTCTAAGATGGTGGCTGGACCTGTGGGTCACATAACCTCAAGAGCATCTCCCCAAACACTAGAGTCTACCGACTAGCAGTGAGGGCACATTTTTTGTTTGTGGGGGAGACTATTCCCTCACAGGTAACAGATAATATCACAACTGAAGTAAACAACAACAAACAGTAAGTATCAGAAGCATGTGAATGAATAAACTGCTGTAGAAGAAATGTAAACAATCCAACTAGACAATAATAACCAAGTGAAGAAGCTCACAAAAGATGGAATGCCTTCATGTAGGTCTAAACTGAATGTATAGAAAAACAGAACCCAAACACACAGTCAACTAAAAGAAAATACACAAGTAGCAACTGCATCATGATCAAGGCCTGATCTTCTGCCCCAGTCTCCATCCTAAGCAGTAATGAATAGTCAATCATCGGAAGAAGCACACTTCCTCTTGTCCATACCTGCGAGCATGTAATCTAATCAGGTGTTAACGATGACTGAGAAGGGTGTTAGATAGAAACTCTAGTAGGTCGGCACCCACAGTGACTAAACCTTTCCATTTTGTGCAATGATAAAAATGCAGTGTTCCATTTTATAACAATTTCAGATAATTAATTTGAGTGTAATGAAATAAATATGTCAGCCCGAGTCCCAAACAGTAACCATGCCTAATCACCTATTTCAGCCTAATATGGTAGTCTAAAAAGGTAACTGTCATCATAATGAATGAACATGTAGATATATATAACTCAAGAAAGCAAGGTAAACAAGAAATAGGTATACCCCAAGCTTGTGCGTTGGCTTGGGGCCTAAGTCAAGTGTCAACCAGGTGTACTTTCACATATTAGAAGTATGTCTCAATTCTCAAGAAATCTCAAATGGAGATAATATAAACTTTAAGTGCATCATTATTATGGTTCATGTTGAGAGTTGGAGTCTGAACCCATCCCGAAGGTATCTCTATAGAACATTTGTCAATTTATCCAATACCACCAAGCCCATGCAAGGAAATCTTTTGAAAGACCGAGTATCGCTCGAGGCATGGATTTACCCTGAGTCCGTCCCTATCTCGCAAAAGGTGTTGACTGTCATCTGAGGCTGGCTTAGCCACATTGCCAATGGATCCGTCCTAATGGGCCCTTTTGGAACTGGTATCACTCTTAAGCATTAGAAAGTCCAGGGAAGTCTCAGTATAGCAAAGCCAATGACACCACTCCCCGGCACATAATAGTAACAGTCAGGAATAGAGGGTCTAAGTGTGGCCATTAATATGAGACCACCTCCTTTCCTTTTCCTGAATTTAATTACAGTTTTCACAGCAGCAGATATGACATAATCAGTATATAAACTCGTAGCTTGAAAACTAACAAGAAACACCTGTGCATCACTAGGTATAAATTAATACCACAACATAACAAATTTCAAGGCAATACACTTATCATATCAACAATATTGGATAATAAAAATTTTAAAATAATAAAAATTCCACCAAAACAAGTGCCATTGATCCAACAATTCAAGTTCATGTTCAAGCAACTATTTATTTAATTTAATTACAATAAAGGGGGGCTTCGTAACACATGCAATTAATTAAATAATAAACTCAGCTAATGGAAGAATAAACTGATCATATCGGAACTCCCAAAGGGGTTTTCGACTTTCTTTCAACAACTAAAACAACTATTTATTTAATTTAAAAATAATAAAAATGGGTTGTGCAATACCTGCAGTTAATTAAATTAATAACTCGGCTAACGGAAAAGATACACCGACTATGTCGACACACCCAAAGGGGTGTCCGATCTTGTTTAAAGCATTCAAAAAAAATTAATTTAAGATGATTAAGGCTACAACAATTAAGAAAAACCATTAATGTAATTAAATTGGGTAAAATTGCACAAAGCCGGTAGGCACCGACTAATAGCACAACGGTGTATTTTTATAAATCGCACCGAAAATGAGAGAAAGAGAGTAAGAACCCTACCTTGTAGTTGTAGATGACTCTAAGATCTGCGGTAGACTTTTATATGACCATAAATGGATAAAAATGAAGAATTTTAAAATAACCCCAAAATAGGATAAAACTATTCTGCGACGAACTGCGCATAGAAAACTCAACAGAATAAAACGATTCGACATGCACAATGTTAGAATTTCCCTAAGATTTACTACTCACCTAAAAGTAAAGGAATCAGACACCGGACGGTGGAGTAGTGGCCTTCCAAAGGGGATGCTGTTTGGTGTGACAGGAATGAGGGGTGAGACGTGATGAAGGGGAGAGGGAGAGAGGAGAGGAAAAAAGAATGAAAGGAAAGAAAAAGAAAAGGGGGAAAAAATAATAGAAAAATAAAAGATAAGTAAAAAGGAAAATAAAATAAAATAATAAAATAATATAAAATAGATGGAATGGAAATAAAAGATAAAAATAATTAAAAATGGAAATCCCCTATTTGAATTATTTTCATTTTTCCCGTAGCACCCTTCTTATTTTATTCCAAATTTTTTTTTCATCATTTATTTATTTCTCTTAAATCTTCTCTAAATCTCTTATTATTATTTTTCAATCTTTAACTAATTATTTAAACTAGAACATCGTGCTAAGGTGCGAAGTTTCATTTTTCATTAAACATCTGCAATTATTTAAATTGAAGAAAAAGTTTCCCTGGACTCGCAGCGAGGTGTGTAGGCACGCACCCCAGGTCGCTTAATTAATTAGACTGTAATAATTAATAATGTTACATACCTGGTTAAGGCTGGGATGTTATAACCTCCCCAATTTAAGACAACTCATCCCCGGGTTTCCGTTCCGAGGGTAGTGGAACGTCGCTAGAGAAAATTTCTGGCCACTACACACGTATATCCATCTCTTGCTCCCATGCCTCATCCTGAATGCATCCGTGTTGCCATAACACCTAGACTAGTGGGACTAAATTTCCACGGAGGAAATTTATTCTACGATCGACAATACTGATCGGATGCTCCGCAAAGGATACATCTGCGTGAAGCTCGATGCTGTTGGGGTCAAATGAATGAGATGGGTATGGGTGATATTGTTGAAGCTGAGATACATATAAAATGTCGTGCATAGAATGGTACCTCTGAAGTAGTAGTAACCGATGGGCTACCGGACCAACTCTCTCCACTATCTCGAATGGCCCGACATATCTCGGTGATAACTTCCCCTACCTCTTGATCTGCTTGTGACCCAACCTCTGTGAAACAAGCAGAAAGACTCGATGTCCCGCCTCGAACTCCAGAGGTCTGTGGTGACGATCAATATAAGACTTTTTTCTAGACTGAGTTGTATTCATACACATCTAAATCAGCTGAACATGCTCAGAAGTCTCTTGAATTAGATAAAGACCCAACAGAGCTACCTCACCTACTTTGAGCCAGCACAGAGATGAACGGAACGGTCTACCATAATGATCCTCATTCAGAGCCATTTGGATTGTCTCCTGGAAGGTTTTATTATAGTAAAACACAACAAGAGGTAAATTATTCTCCTAGAAACCTCCAAAATCAAGGATACAAGCTTCTAACATATCCTCTAAAACTTGTATAGTTGTCTCGGACTGTCCATCAGTCTGAGGGTGATATGCAGTACTCAGAAGTACCAGTGAACCATGCACCTTTTGAAACCCTTGACAGAACCATGATGTAAAATGAGCATCCCTGTTCAAGACAATATAACAAGGTATGCCATGATGCCGCACAATCTCCTAGATATACAGCCTTCCCAACTCATCAATCGTAAAGGTCTCTCAGATAGGCAAGAAGTGCGCTACCTTGGTCAACCTATCGACACCCACCCATACTGCATTGCTGCCTTGAGGAGATATTGTAAAGCATGTAACAAAATACATGGTGATTTCATTCCATTAACATTCACGAATGGATAGAGGTTGTAGGAGTCCTGCAAGTTGCTGGTGCGCTACCTTCACCTGTTGGCAGGTGGAGCACTGAGTGATGAAACTTGTTATCTTCTTTTTCATACCTGGCCACCAATACTGTTGACACATGTCTCTATTCATCTTGGTCATACCAGGGTGAATTGCCCAAATGGAGGTGTGAGATTCCTTAATCATCTCTCCCTGCATACCTGAAGGTACCCATACATGACCACGGTAAAGGATAGTTTCACTTCAATCAATAACCCAAAGAGGAGGTGGGTTCTCTCATGAAACACTTTCCCTAAAAAAAGTCCCTCAGGGTCAATGAAATGTTTTCATCAGACTTTATCTAGAAGAGAGGATGTCACTATAAGAGCTACTAGAACAAGTTTTCCACTCTGCTCCAGAACCTCTAGATGCATCTCTGAAAACAAGACCATCATCTGCCACTCACTGCTAGCTACCTGCACGAACCGTGTCTATGTCTTACAGCTTAAAGTGTTCGCCACAACATTTCCCTTCCCATGGGTATAAGAAATCTCAAAATTTAATGACTACAAGTATTTGATCCACCTACGTTTCCTTAAGTTTAAGTCTCATTGAGTGGAGATATATTTGAAGCTTTTATGATCTGTGTAAATAATGAATCTCTCACCCAACATAAAGTGTCTCCAACAATGTAGTGCATGAACCATAACTGCTAACTCAAGGTCATTGGTAGGATAGTTCTTCTTGTGAAGTCTCATCTGGCATGATCCATAACCCACGACTTGATCAACATGCATTAAAAATGAACCTAGTTCGATTCTTGAAGCATCATAATAGACGGTATTGCTCTTACCAAGTTCAGGGAGACTCCGAATTGGGGCTGAGTTCAGTCTTCCATTCAACTCATGAAAAGACTTTTCACATGTTTTTGACCATATGAGTTGTACACCTTTATTAGTAAAGGCTGTGATAGGAGCTGCTAAGAAAGAGAAATCCTGGATGAATCATCTGTAATAGCCAGCAATCCCCAACAAACTACGGATGTCGAAGACACTCTTGGGCTGCTCCCATGAAACCATGGTGCTCAACTTTTTTGGGACAACTAATACCCCTGATTCAGATATAATATGACCCAAGAAGTGTACCTTATCAATCCAGAAGTGGCATTTACTGAGCTTAGCGTATAGCTGGTTCTCTCTCAGTGTACTCAGTATGATCTCATGATGGGTTGCATGGTTGTGTCTAGAACATGAATACACTAAGATGTCGTCCATGAATACTACCACAAAGGAATCAAGGTATGGATGAAAAACCGAGTTCATCAGATCCATGAAGACTACTGGCACATTTGTGAGGCCAAAAGGCATAACCAGATACTCATAAAAGTTGTACCTACTTTGGAAAGCTGTATGTGGTATGTCAAATGGTCTCACATGCACATGGTGGTATCCCAACCTCAGATCAATCTTGGAGAAAACCGTTGCTCCCCATAGCTGGTCAAATAGATCATCTATATGAGGAAATGGATATCTATTATTTACTGTGAACTGGTTGAGTCGAAGATAATCCACGCACAAACTAAGGGTACTATCTGCCTTCTTGTCAAAAAGGACAGGTGAACTCCATGGTGATGTGCTAGGTCTGATGAAACACCTAGCCTCAAGGTCTTCAAGCTGCTTTTTGAGTTCTTGTGGCTCTGTTGGTGCAATCCTATAAAGAGGAATATACACTGGTGCCGCACCTGGCATGAGGTCAATAGTGAACCCCACATCTCTCATAGGTGGTAGGCAAGAGAAATTGTCAGGGAAGACGTCCCTAAAAAGATCCACCACTAGAGGGAATTCAACTAGTTGCGTTCCTTGGTTGCTCATGAAGAGACATGCCAACTGAGTTGTCACTCTACCCAAACCTGCGTATTTAGGCTTAGCTTGGTATTTCTGTATATCCCATTATCCTTTGTGAAGATATGTCTCACCCTTAGAGGATGTAAAGGACACCCGATGGCAATAGCAACCCACTTGGACACGGTAAAGAGAAAGGTAGTTCAAACCAAGAAAGACTTCGATGGCAGACATATCAAGGATATAGAAATTCCAAACAAAATGATACCCACCTATCTCGAGGGGGCACTCTGGGAACTTGTGTATGCCCTCTGTCCTGACCCCAAGAGGAGTGTCGAGAGACATGACATCACAATGATACTCAATTGGAAAACCAAGACATTCAACAATAAAAACAGATATGAATGAGTGTGATGCGCCAGTATCAAAAAGGGAAGAAACTAAAGTAGTGGCTAATAGAATAGTACCAATCACTGTAGGTGGTCCTGCACTTAGTTCCTCTGGGGAAGATTGCACTGCATACATGAGACCTGAGCCATGGCCCTAATAAGCTGACTGGTTGGCCTGAGCAGGTCCACTTTGATGAGGTTGATAATCTGGAGCTTGATTTACTTGACCACGACCTTCACCATTACCTCGGCCAGATCGACCGGTGGAAAAATAACTTTCAGCCTGTTGTGGAGTCATAGATCCCATACCTAACGGAGGTGCAGGTGTGGGTCCTCTACCACTGGATTCTGAAGAGAAGGAACAACAGAAACGCTGAAGGTGACCCATCCTGCCGCAATCTTGGCACACCATCAAATCCCTCGTGCACTGTGGATTCGTGTGACCATCCATTCCGCACTGATAACATGTGACAGAGCTATCATTATGTGCTTCTTGGTTAGGATTTCCCCCATGTGCACTTTCAAAATGGAATTTCATGTGCCAGAAAAGCCATCCCCCTGATTCAGAACTGAACCACCCTGGATCATTGGTTTAGCTTCCCTGACATTTCACTCTGAGATTAGAGCCTGATTCACGATCTCTGTAATAGTGGTCAAATGGAAGACGTTCACCTGCGAGCGGATAGTATACTCAAGTCGGTCTTCAAAAATCCTCGAAGTAGTCTGCACGTCGCCAATAAGATATGGGGAAAAATGCTGATGTTCTAGGAATCATGTAGAATACTCTATCACACTCATAGAGCACTACTAAAGATGTAGGAACTCCCGCACATGATCATATCTCAGAGTCTGTGACAAAAAATGATTGTAGAAGGCTTCTTGAAAATCATCCTAAGCCATGTCACTAGACTTCTCAGCCTGAGAAGCAACATCCCACCAGTGCTTGGTGGAGTCACGATGCATATAGACTGCAAGCTTGACACTTAACTATGGAAGAATCTCATGGTGGTCGAAGATAGACCTTATAGCTTCAATCCAAGACTCTGCAGCATGAGGGCCGCCACTCCCTAAGAAGGTGGGAGGGTTCTGCTGCAGAAAGTCTCTCATAAGGTCTGCTATAGATGGGGTAGGTCTGGGGATATTCTGAACCGACTACATAAAACTGAGGAGACTATCCCAGAACTGAGCATCAAGGTCTCGCAGAAGGTCAACATGAGGTATTTCCACAGGAGACTCTACGAGAGGTACCACTGGTGGTTCAGGACTCACCATCTCTAGAATGTTCTTATTCCCACTCTCCTGAGGCACCACACGAAGAATTCGTGGAAACATTTTTCTACAACAGCCAAACACACCTTCAGACGGGGAGTAAGGAAGGTGAGAAAAACAAGTATGGCATAAAAAGAGGTTAGGTACATAGCCTTCCTCTGAACGCTAAATGATAGACATCCCACCTCAAGGGTTGGGTTTTGATATAGATGAGACAACTAAAAAGTAATACTAAACTGGTTCTACAGTCCACTCCTCAGTTAAGTGAGGCTAACATCTAACAGACTATCACAAGTTTATCTTTAACAAAAAGTATTTCAAAATTTTACCCCTAGAAAAAACAACACTCACATGCAAACAGGAAGATGCACACTGAAAGTATATATGGCATGGAAATATGCATTGCATTTAAATCCTATAGTGCCTATTATGATGCATGGGATGTTTTTCCCTCGTATCATCAGGCTGCAATGGTAAACCCATTATTACAATAATACCAACACAATAACAACACAATACAAGTGAGTCACCCAAGGTGAAATCATATCCTCAGTAAATAGCATAATCAATAACTACAATTCCCAACCAAGAATTTGAGTTTTCCCTTGTACATGGGTTAGCTACATCCAAGAACAGAGTATATCCCAAATCCTTATATCCTAGTCTCCTGTCTAGATCAAATAGTAAGACAAAAAGAAAAACCACCTCTGATACCACTTCTTAACGTCCTGACCCGTCTCACCTCTAAGACGGTGGTCGGACCGGTGGGTCACATAACCTCAAGTACATATCTACGAATGCCATAGGCTATCGACTAGCAGCGAGGGCCCTTTTTGTGTCCGTGGGGGAGACTATGCTCTCATAAGTAATAGATAAGATCATAGAGAAAGTAAAAATCAACAAATAGTAAGTAGCAGAAGCATTTGAATAAATAAACTGCAACATAATCAATGTAAACAATCCAACTGAACAATAATAACAATTTATGGAAGCTAACAAAATATGCCATGCCATGATTTAGATCTAAACTAAATGTACAAAAATATAGAACACAAACACACATTCAACTAAAAGAAAAGACACAAGCAGCAACTACATCACGAGAAAGGCCCATTCTTCCGCCCAAATCTTCATCTTAAGAAGTAATGAGCAGTCAAACAGAAGAAGGAGCACAATTCCCCTTGTCAATACCTATGAGCATGTAATCTAATCTGGTGTCAATGATGCCCGAGCAGGGTGTGAGATAAAAATCCCAATAGGCCGACACCCACGGTGTCTAAACCTTTCAATTTCATTCAACGATAAAAATGTAGTGTGCCATTATATAAAAATTCCAGATAATTAATTTGAGTGTAATGAAATAAATATGTAAGCCCGGGTCCCAAATGACACCCTTTCCTAATCACCTGTTTCAGTCTAAGCTGGTAGTTTGAAAAGCTACCTGTCAGCAGAATGCATGAACATGTATATATATAACCCACAAAATCAAGGTAAACATGAAAGAGGTATACCCCAAGCTTATGTGTTGGCTTGGGGTCTATGTCAAGTGTCAAGCAGGTGCAATTTCACATATCAGAAGGATATCTCAATTCTCAATAAAACTCAAATGGAAATAATATAAACCTTAAGTGCATCATTATTAAGGTCCAAGTTGAGAGTTGGAGTCTGAGCCTGTCCCGAAGGTATCGCTACAGAACATCCGTCAATTTTTCCAACACCACTGAGCCCGCCCAAGGAAACTTTCAAAAGGCCGAGTATCGATCGAGGCATGGCTTTACCCTGTGTCCGTCCCAAGCTCGTAAAAAGGGGTCGAGCGTCATCTGAGGCTGGCTTACCAACATTTCCAACAGATCCATCCTGATGAGCCCTTTTGGATCCTGTATCGCTCATAAGCATTAGAACGTCTGGGGAAGTCTTGGTCCAGCAAAGCCAATTTACACCACCCCCCGGAACATAACAGTAATAGTCAGGAATGGAGGGTCTAATTGTGGCCCTTAATATGGGACCTGCCTCCTTTTCCCGCCATGAATTTTATTAATGTTTTCACAGTAGCAGATATGAAATAATCAGCATATAAACCCACAGCTTGAAAACTAACCAGAAACACCCGTGCATCAAAAGGTATAAATTTAATAGCACAACATAACAGCTTGCAAGGCAATATACCTATCGTATCAACATCAGTGGATAATGCACTTTTTAAAATAAAAAATAGTTCAGCAAAACAAGTTCCAATGATCCATGAATTCTTGTTCATTTTCAAGAAACTATTTATCTAATTTAATTACAATAAAGTAGGGCTTTGCAACACATGAATTTAATTAAACAATAAACTCAGCTAATGGAAGAATACACAGATCATGTCAGCATGCACAAAGGGGTGACAGAATTTGTTGAAACAATTCAAACAACTATTTATTAAATTTAAAAACAATAAAAGGGGTTGCAGAATACCTGCAGTTAATTAAATTAATAACCTGGCTAACAGAAAAAATACACCTACTAAGTCGGCACAACCAAAGGGGTGTCCGATCTTGATGTAAATATTCAAACAAATTAATTTACGATGATTAAGGCTGCAATAATTAATCAAACTCATTAAAGTAATTAAATTGGGTAAAATTGCGCAAAGCTGGTAGGCACTGACTAACAGCATAATGGTGCATTTTTATAAATAAAAATGAAATAGAGGGAAAGAGAGTAGGCACCCTACCTTGCAATCGTATATGACTCTAATATTCACAGTAGACTTTGATTTGACCTAAAACAGATGAAAATGAAGAATTTTAGAAAAAAACCCAAAATAGGGTAATAATATTCTGTGACAAAGTATGTGCATAATACTCAATGGAATCAAACGATTCCACTTGTGCAATTTTTTCCTTTCCCTAAGGTTTACTTCACAACTAAAAGTGAAGGAATCAGATTCCAAACATAGTAGCAACGACCTTCGGAAGGGGCTTTTGGTTGGTGTGACAGGAATAAGGGGTGCGACATGGTGAGGGGGAGAGGGAGAGAGGACAGGAAAAAACAAATAAAGGAAAGAAAAAGAAATGAAATAAAAAATAAGAGAAAAATAAAATATAAGGAAAAAAGGAAATAAAAGAAAATAATAAAATAAAATAAAAAATATGGAAGGGAAATAAAAGATAATAATAATTAAAAATTGAAATCCCCCATTTTAATTATTTTCATTTTTCTCATAGCCCCCTTCTTATTTTATTTCAAATTTTATTTTCATACTTTATTTATTTCTGTTAAATATTCTCTAAATCTCTTATTATTCTTTTTCAATATTTAATTATGTATTTAAACCTGAACACCGTGCTAAGGTGCGGCATTGCATTTTTCATCAAACATCTGCAATTATTTAAATTAAATAAAAAGCTACCCGGACCCGTGGCGAGGTGTGTAGGTGCATGCCTCAGGTCGCATAATTAATTAGACTGCAATAATTAAAAAAGGTCCGTACTTGGTTAAGGTCAGTATGTTACACCTTTCAAATTGAGTGAACGTTTCTTATTAAGCATCCACTAAGTCTTCATCCTGCCTCAATTCCAAGAATTTTTTTTCTATCTTAAGTCGAACAACCTTAGGAAAATATTTCTCAATAATCATAACATTGAATTCATCCCAATAAAGAGCATCAATCTCATCACTATCCTTTATATTTTTAACCATCGACCACCACTAATCTTCCACACCTTAAAACTATAAAAAACAAGACTAACCTTTTGATTGTATGAGGACTCCATGACAACGAAAATATTTTCCAGTGCTTTAATCCACCTTTCAGGTAGCACAAGGTCAGATGATCCTCTGAATGATGGGGGATGTTGTCTCATAAAATTATCAACTACTGACATGTTCCTCTGCAGTTGATCTGGTGGATCTCATGCATGGATAACACCACCGTTGATAACCTGAGTCAACTATTACATTACTGCAACAAACTATTCTAGTTCTGATCCCAACCATCTCTGGTTGCTGATTTGGTAGGTTGTTTTCTTCTTGATGTTGTCCCAACATAGATGCCCTATTTACTCTGTGGAAAACCATTTTCAAATGCTATATCATTTCAATTTGACCGTAATGTAAAAAAAAGATTATGGATATTCGTTTATCAAAATTCTAACTCCTAAAGATATCTAAATCACCCATTGATACGAACTATAAGGCCTCATCATTAAACATTACATAATATTGAGTTATTTTAAGAATTAACATTGAGGATATTTTCAGGTTTAGAGTTTTATAAAAATAGATCATAAATCATGCTTATCATTCCACATTGAAACTAAGTGGTTACAAAAAAATCAGTATACATTTTTCCATAAAAGGAACATATTAAAAATAAAAGATGGTTTCTTTCTTTACACATCCTCAACACATTCATCATATTATGTACTTTTCCCTTGACCTGTAAAAAACTTTTCAAAACTTTGGATGAGTATAAAAAGCTTAGTAAGGGATATAAAAACATGGAAAGAAACCATTAGTCCATGAATACATAAAATTCATAGAAATCCTACTTTAATCATAAAACATATGATCTCTAATATACCTCATGAAATCATAATACTTAGGAATAACACATAGATATGGTAAATCATAAAGGTAACTTGAGGCATTCATAACATTCTTTTGTAGAGATTTACCTTCATGGTTACGTTTGGAATACCCATCATAGTATATTCCATAAATATCATTGGAGAAACCATAGGGTTTAACTCCTTTGTGTTACCCAATTCATTTGAGAGCTATCTCATGCTCACCCGCCTGTATTTTATCACAGAACCACCTGAATTCGTAAACAATTCCCAGGAACCATAACATAATCATAACACATAAAACATTCATAATGGAAAAGAAATATTTCAATATCCAATCACAACATATCATTATGAGATATCAAATCCATATCAAAACCATTTTCAATACCAAAATACCCTAAAATGAAAATAAGGTATTTATTTTTATTTAGAAAACATTACAACTTTTAAGGGAATCCAAATATCGAATAACAGTTAGGGCGGTAGAGAAGTCGTTCTCACCGCATATGTTAAAAACATTCATTTTTACATTTAGTAAAACACATCATTGAAAAATATTCCTTTTAAATGAAATTAAAAGTCAAAGGGGTTTATTACATAATGTATGAAATAAGGTCGTGTATAAATTGAAGTATGCCTCAATGAAAGAAGATTGAGACGTAGTCCCATACCTTGAGTCTGACTTGTCTCGTTTGTTCTTTTATGTACTGAATAATAAACATAAGATATTTTTTACTTTTTTCATAACCATATTCATGTTATTTATTCATTTTATATCACTTATTACCATATTCTTACAATTCATTAATTATTTGGGTTTATATCGGATGATTTCTCGATGTTCGGTTCATGAGTCAAAAAAGGAACTGGTCTTGATGAGAATTGTCCATGTGGTCGTAGGTCCATCATATCCAGAATGGTATTCATGATTTAAATATCATATATAACAAGTATATATTTATTTATAATATTCCATAACTTTTTGAGATAAGAAATGAAATGCACCATTCCTGGAGATGGTAATCCGTACGTACGTTTGAACACTACTTTCGTTAATTTGTCATTTAAAGGAATTTAAAACATATTGATACATAGATATATTATAATTAAAGTATAATATATATTTTATATAGGTTAAATGTGTTAATTAATTCAATCATTTATATGTTACATAGATGGCATGAACGAGTCATATCACTTTGTGGGGGTGGTAGTCCGCACTTCATAAAATGAAATTATCGTAGTTACATATCATGAAAAGAACAAAGGCATGATTTAAATATGAATTATAGAAGCATAGAGAAAAAATAAATATAACATATAAATATATTTTCATCATAATGTCCACCATTAGCAGTGGTAAGAGAAACTCGAACAATCATCGTTTCGTGAGACAGTAATTCACCGTCCACAGAAATTGTGTGTTCTTTATCCATTAGACGGAGGTGTGTGTAAGTGTAGATCAAATAATTCTCATATAAAAATCATATAATCTTGATTATACTAGGTTTTTTATGTAAAAAAATATTAAAAATATCATGGGGAGTGAAGAAAGAAAATAATAGACAGAAACTTGAGAGAGGGTGTTGCCTTAAAATCGGGTAACTCCATAAGATTTGAGCCAAAAGGCTTTCTTGAATTCCATTATTATTAATTTAAGGCCTCTAGGGGGAGGGGATGGATTTGGAGAGATTATTTTAGAAGAGTGTGCATGATAAAAGATGCTTGAAAGGTGTAATTAAGTGGGTAGAGGTGATGGGTTTTTATAAGAGGGAAGATGGGCATTTTAGGAATGTTTTGAAATATTATTTTATTATTATATCTTTTTCATTTCTAAATGGTACCAAATTAAATCCTTTCGAATATACGATGATAAGGGGTTGAAATAAGTTCATCCTATAGATTTTAAACAATTTTAGGGAATATAATTAACCTTATCTTTTAGTATTAACCCTTAGTTACCAACATTAACTCTTACCATGTCTTTTTGTATTTTCATACCACATGGTTGAATTAGTTACTATAAAATGCCAATTGACCCAAATGTGAATCATTAATGAAATATGTAATATAATATATACCAATTTTCAGAATCATAGATTTTTATGACTATTATATCATTTAATAAAATAACATTTCTTTTAAAAACTCATTTATGTCAATTTTGAGACTATTTCTTATTTGATTTTTTAAAGCAATAAAAAAGTTTATTCCTTAGAATAAAATAAATTAAAACCAATTTAGTATGAAATAATTATAAAAAAATTGTTTGATAGCATATAAAGTCCCAAAATAAATTTAATTTAATATTTATAATACTATTTATTCGAATTATTCATTAATAGGGTAAACACTACATCATCATTGTGTCATAATTAAATTTATTTATTTAATGTCTAAAAATTATAAATAAAATACAATTAATAGGGTAAAAACTACATCATTGTTGTGTCATAATTAAATTTATTTATTTAATGTCTAATCAAGATGGTTTACCTTTGCATCTTGGAATGAAGATATGTCAAGAATTTTTGCAATGAACCTATCATGCTAACACCATATGTAACCACTACACTTCTGGTTGTCTCACCATTTAAATATTCATACCTTGTATCCCAAATTCTAAAAGAAATTATAATATATAAACATAGAGAAATCCTATAATTCCTTCCATGAGTAAGCATCTCATCCATTATTTTCAATTATATCCACGATAATTTTGAAATTACCTCCCATTATCCATGTTTTGTTCTCTAGGATGAAGTATGATAGATCATTCCACATATATTCACAAGCATGTGAATCACACATGGAAATGATGAAAGTGATAAGGAAATAGTGAACTCCGACACTGATTTTTGTAGTAACAAACTAATCAAAATCACCCATGAGATCCATTGAAACATTGGCTTTCTAAAACATCTATATATGATAATAATGATGATCATCATGCATGAAGGAACATACTCACATTATATACTTGACTTTTGAAATCATATATGTATGTTTCGTTGGATTGAGTAATGCCATAATTGAGGAGTTTCTATTATGAATCTTGTTTGATATGGAGCCTATTTTTGACCAGGATCCCAAACTATGGAAATTAAATATAAAAATGATGTCATTGATGGTGGGAATTGTTGGATATCACTTCTAATGAAGAGTATATTTCAAGGTTAAAGCCCATGGAGGATTGAAGTTTAGTTTCCACCTGGTTCAGACCCTATAATGGGGGTAGTGGTGAATATACTGACCTAACCCAAGAATGCCCAGAGTCGGTGTCCTTCTACCATTACAATGCCATAAGATATAATCAAAAAGCATCCTAATGGACTGAACAATTTATTAGTCATGGTAATCTAGATACATACACGAGTCTTTTATAAAAAATTAATATAAAAAATACAACATATTGTTTTTTGATAGTAACATTACTCCATGTAGCATATCCTTGCATATCTTTCTTATTACACTTCAAGGAATATAGGGTAAAGGAAACAAAATTTGGGTGATCTCAAATACTCACTAAGGGTAAAGTAGAAAGGAAGAAATAATGACTCAATGATCCTGATCAATACATAAAGGTAAATGACATGAAACACATTCCATATATAAAATAAACTCATAAGGAAGTTCATAAAAAATATAGAAAGGTAAATAACTCAAAAACACATTCCATTTAAATAACCGCATATGGCATAATAAATATGGAAAAATAAATAATTGAAAACCATTCCATTTAATCCATAAACTGGGAATGAAATACATCCATATATGTCTTTATAGTTAGAATATCATGGATAATAATAACTAAATAAAAATCAAGGTAACGATTAATTATTGGACGTCAAGTATCTGGGATATGAACCACTACACTGTCAAGATATATCATGAAGATGGTTTATGGTTTTTGGTAGAAACCCATCTAATTCTCCTTGGAAACAAACATGATGGTTTTTTACCAATTAATTTTATATCATGACACTATTGATTAATTTAAGGGATTATTTCTAACAGTCCCCAACCCGTGTAGTTTATGTCCAAATAATTCCTCATATATTGAATAATCAATTTAATTAATGAACAATGTGCCTTATCAAATATCCATATTGAGTAAGGAATATGTTTTTATCAACATCTCCCTAGATAATCAAATAAATATCAATATAATTAATATATGTAAAAATGGTATACATATTAGTAAATGAACATATACATTATAAATTATATGGATAATTAAGGGAAATGTACTTTTCAATGACCACAATAAAGTGAATATTTCAAGGGGAATACAAATGTGAATCAAGGAAGTGAATGTCCATACTATCCTTAGAAAAAGAAATCAAAAACCATCCAAAGGAAGAATATGGATTGTATCAATACAACATATCCAATGTGGAGTAAACATAAAGAGTTTGTTTCATTGATGAATAGAAATACGATAAAAATATCATTTAAAGAAATTGAATTAGAAATTAAATTTTTTGTTCGGAAAAATAGATTGAAAATCCATTCCATTGAAAACCACTTTTTAATTTTGTTTTTTAAAACAAACATTTTAAACTTGTAAATGAGGCTTCAATGAAATGATAGAGGCTAAATACTTACATTTTGTAAAAGGTAATAAAGACATTATTTTTGTAAAGTCAAAATGTTTAAATGGTTCCTAGTTAGGAATACAACAAAAATATTCCCTATATTTTGTAAAAAAAATCCTTTAATAAATCGTTTTTATGTTTTTCAAAACTATTTTAGAAAACATGGTTTTAAAAAGTAAACATCATTTTAAAAGGAAATATATTTCTAACCCAAGTGAGAAGTAAAGTCAGGTTTTCGTAAAAGAATTTTCTAAAACATATTATGTACTGGAGTTCAAAAATGGTACTATTACTTGAAAATGATCATAAATATACATTGGAGATGAAAATGAAATATTTTATCAATCAATAATCATATAAATTCCTTTAATGGAATTTCAATAACATGCATCTTGATTATAATGGGATTGTGAAATAAACCCTTAAAATTCTCAAAATGTTTAAGTGAGAACTAATCGCTGAATAGATTATCTATATCAAATATAAATCCACATAAAATAAGTAGAAATATAAAAATAAATTTTAAATATTTATTACACACATAATCTTAGAATATTAACATCAATGAGGAAGTAATATAACCCAATGAAAAGGAATTAGGTTATGAAATTCTTTACCAATTGGAAACATTATATTCAAATCCCCATAGATGAAATAATTAAAATTGAAACTAAAAATACCTTGAATAAAGATGTATTCATGATATTAAATTTCAAAGGGGTAGTGTATACATAATATAAATAAAACTTGGTGCATAACTTTACAATATGCCTCAATGAAATGAAATTGAGTCGAAATCCCTATACACATGGTAACTTTTGAATCATATGCCCCTAAAGTAAAAAACATCAAATGAAACTTTAAATACCATGAAGTTAAATTTATTCATTATATAAAATATGATAGGTGCAGTATATACACAACACAAAAATAAATAAGTGGTGAATATGGTGTATACCTCACAAAAGTAAAAGTGAGAAAAAATCCCTTACCTTGCATTTCTTTTAATGTAAACATACTTTTAACTATTGTATAATGTTTTTAATCATATAAATAAATTATAACAAAACCACGATAGTATTTATAATATCATAAATGAACTTTTTATTATATCTTATTAGCCATTTTTTAATCATAATATATTATTTACAAAATTTTGGGTGTTAATTTCCTAGTTTTTCAAGTATGTTTTGACTTGTTATATTTCATTACTTATACATAAATAATTATTTTGTTATCTGAAAAATGTAAAACATGATTTAAATATCTTATATATTATATATGTATGTATTTAGTGTTATCCATAAAATTTTTAAGATAGGAAATGAAATATACCATTCATGGAGATGGTAGGTCGTACATACACCTGAACATTGTTTCCATTTTCTTGTCTTGTTTAAAGAATAACATGAAAATGATATGAATTATAGTTATAGTATAATATTTATGTTATATATATCATATATATTTATTAAAAATATCCTTAATACATTCCATATATAGTGTCAATGAATCACATCACTTTGAGGTGGTTCTAATCCACACTTCTACAAAAGATGTTATCATATTCCAAAAAAATTAAAATCATGAAGTTATGTGTTATATATTAATTCCAAAAGTATAAATACATTATAAATATAACATATATCATATATAAACTATAAATACATCATTATTCCTTACCATGAATCATGGAAGTGGATGAATGAACAACACTGGTTCACAATGCGGTAGTCCTCCATATACACGAATGATGATTGCATATCCCTTTTGATGGGTGTCTGTGTGATTGTAGAAAAAACCATAGAATAAAAATATCTCAGTATAATTATGATACTATGTTTATTATATAATAATTATTTAAAATTAATTGAAGGGTTGGATAAGTAAATAAAATAAATGTGATCATTGAATAATGCTACCTCTTATTTGGATAACTCTTTTGGGTTTATACAAAAATACATCATTGGATTTCATTATGATAAAAGTGATGCTCTTAGAATGTGTGGAGGGATGTTGGGAGTTTATTTGGATAGGAGTGGGATGAACCAAGTGGCTTGGGAGTTGTTAATAACTGGGAGGGCTGAGTTCTCTTTTATAGAGGAGAATAAGTGGCATTCTGTAAAATATAAGAAGGAAAATGCTATTGGGAAGTATCCCTTAAATAACGTCATTCCAATAATGAACCCAAATTAAAACAAAGGAGGATATAGTCGAATTATATAATGATAATAGGTTTTGGGCCATTTTAATGTTCATTTAGACCCTTAAGTTAATGTTTAAAAACCCAGTTTTGATGACCCCCTTCCTCTAAAGTGCACCTCTCCCGGGATGGCAATAAAGAAAGGGAGACAATGAACTCCATGTACCACCTCCAGTAGGCCTCTGGTTTGTGACTAGAACCATGGGAATAATCAACATGAACATGGGAGGCATTACCATCTATGAAAACAAGAAATAGAGAGATGGGAAGGATACACCAACCAACACCTACTCAGACATACAAAAGAAATCCCAAATGCACATATGTTATTTCATGCATGAACTACTACAACTAAAAGGAAAATAGAAAGTACAAAAAAAATGTAAAGACAATAGCGACCACAAATCCGAAATATCTCATGAAAAACCCACGAGCTAGTACTAACGAGCCAGGTCTCCAACCTTCTCCATGTGTCCGTAAAAACAGTTTATATATATATGCAAGGTGAGTAAAATCATATACTCAGTAGGATCCTTCTATGAGCCTCTCATGAAAATGTAAAGAAATCATTATAATGAACAGTGAACAACAAGTGAAACTAACTCGTCACCTAAACATGTATAATAAGTTCCAAACCTCACCATGGCTACTCTCACCATGTATTTCATACAACAGTATATAATATATTAATTAATATCAAGGGTACCTCACTACTAAATTCCCATTATTTTCCCCCTTTTCCCAAATGTTGCATGTCCTAAGAATATCCATCTAAAAAGGATATCCTATAGACACCTGGGAGAATAACCAAAACATGAACCTTATGCAATAGACCACCAAATCCACATAACCAAAAGTAACTAGAGAGTTTCTTGGAGCCACCACTACCCACATAACATGTATCATAAATCATGTATTATACCTCAATCCATCATTTCCCTTACATCGAGTAAGGATCTTTAAGCCATCATAGCCCATACACATTATACTAATAGCATTCAGCAGGGTAACTATATCCAGAATACATGTGTGTAAAATAAGATAAAGCCATTACAACCCTCTATACACATATATTGGTAAAACAAATCAGCTTGCATACCAGCATAATTAACTACCAGGGAAGAGAGTGAGGCCAGGGGGGTAGTCATCCATCCATCCTCCCACCGGGATATTGGGAATAACACCCTCCTAGGGCTTAGAATCCTTGGGGTGTCAGTATCCCTAAACGACTAGGTTGAGTAGTGTATCGAAACACAAAAAGTAAATGATATAATATAGCTCAAAACCACACAATGGGTATAACTTAGTCTCATAATCAACTGTAGCTAATCACCCCCGGACTCCCAACTGCCACAGATAAAACTAGATATCCTATAAGAACACAACCATTTAGAGAGCTACAATATGTTATTTTATCCACTTTTCACCATTTTTACTTTATGTTAATTAATAAATTTACAATTAATTAACCATTATCATTTTCCCTAGTCATTTACATAGTAATACAAAAAGTTCCATACCCTCTAGGCATAAGGAAACTGAGTCCATAGCTTCTCAGAATTTACATCCTTAGCATTGCGTCCCAACAAGCTCCACCCTCATAGTTTAAACATTTGTTCACATTATTCACATTTTTTACTTTCTATATTACCAGGTATTCTAGGAAAACATCTATGATACCAAACAGAAGGCCCTCAACATGGTGAGAATATAAACTACCCATTGAGTCTTTGCCACCTATAGTAGGATCATATACTCATCCAAACTCAAAAGGCTAAACACCAAAAGCATGTGGCATACCCTGCGTGTCTTCATCCCACTTAGATATTGAGTAACCAGAACCATCGTCCTCAAGAAGCGGGGAAAGTGAAGCAGATTAAAAAAAATAGATCAAACAAGCATCCAGCTTACATCCCTATGAGAATGCCAAGTTTCAACCAATTTCTCATCTCTGATTTGCTTCTCGATACCAATATGCATATCCTAATGCATCCCACCATCACATACATCAACTATTGCCACAAAAGCTAGGACTATCTACCCTACATACAACAACAAACCTCTAGGATTAGCTCTCCCAGGCTCACATCATATCGAAGTCTCCATGCCACTTATACCATATTGGTTGTATCCAATGCACATCACAAGCAGTAGGATCATACAAAGAAACTAGGATCTCAACCCTAAACAAGGCATCCAACCTTTTATATACAATGAGCTATCATGGATCCAAATCCCAAGGCACTCGACCTTTAAAATAAAGTGGGATACGTTGACCCTGTAAGATCACTATCATTTATTACACAACCAGTTCTTATTCCATATTGAATTAACTGATTCATTATCCATAGGTTCCACCTACTAACAACCAAAGAAATAAGCTATCTCATGCTATAATGATTTAATAAAATAATTAGTTAGCAAGACTATAATTCATTTTTCAATAAGAATAAACATGCTTTAGGTTCTTTAACCAATTTTACATCATGAAAAACATTCCAAACCCAGAAAATCATAGATATCACAGTATCTAGAAAATCATGAGGCAATCTGTTATCCCGGTACAAAGAAACTATATCGATACATGATTGATACCAATTATTTTATCAAATTCAAATAATTATTAAGTAAATTTCATAGTGATATAAAGGGATAAAACATGCTAGCTCTATGATTTCATGAAAACAAATAGAGAAGCAATGAATCCCCTACCTCAGAATGTCATCATTTTTTTTCGCACGAGAACTGATCAATGCAATGGATCTCTGATCACCTATCCCACAAGAACTGCATCCATCTAAGAATTCTGCAACATCATCACACCAACATCAATCAAGAGAAACCCCATTAGAACTGTGAGAGATCATCCACCATCGTATGAAAATAAGAATGAGAGGAAACAATAGATAAAATTGGGAGACACTGCTAGAATACATAAGAAAATAACACTCCATGGATCAAGTCATGTCAGTAAGGATCGATGTTGGATGCCTGAGATTGATTCTTGTCAATGTGATCTCTAAAATGCTGAAGCGGGGACTCCCAAGTCTCCTGGTATAAGAGATAGGAAAGGTATAGCCATAGAGTTTCATAATCCGAGTGGTTGGAAAAACACATAAAACATTATATCATCAATGGATTACATGATGTGTATTCCCCTTTCACATCTTGTAATGTCTCGAGGTTGGTATTCGACAAAAAACCTATCGCCTTTTGATTTTATTTATTTTTCCATCCCTAAAACATTACATGGCGTGAAACCCTCTTCAATGTTATGTAACTCTTCATGACATTAATTCCTCCCCTACTTTTAGAAACTAGAAACTGAGTCCCTCTAGAATTCCTCTGATCCTCCTTCGAGCACCCCAGTATTTATGAAAATACAAAGGGTTAATCCATGTGAATCTAGAACCTTAATTTAGATACCTCTAAAACTATTATCATACACGAGAATCCAAATCCAAACCATAGATAAAATAGAAAATGGGTTGTTCGAATAGATACCTTGTGAGATACCTCCCAAGGATCTCTCCACCATAGGAGCTCAACCACCTCATCATAGGAACAACAAGAAACCATGAAATAACCACAACCACCTCTTAAACACACTCCTAGGGGAGATACCTACCAAAAGAAAGTAATAAAAACAAGAAATAATATAAAGTCATCTCATAAAGCAGAAAAGGGCTACAACCATTAAATGAAGAATGTTATTAGAGGGGTAAACATCAAATAGATCAGGGTACCAAGTGTGTATATACAAATCACATTTCCACTTACTCTCCTACATACCATTGTGCCACCATAATACACAAACCAAGGGGATTGCTCGCCTGTAAAACCCGCTTCTCTTGGAGGTCCTGGATCACTATAGGCTTCTCCTTGAAGGTCGTGTCATCATCAACATTGATATCACCCCAATCGATGATGTGAGAGTCACCTTGAAGATAATGACATAGCTACAACATGTGAAAAACATCGTGTATCTGTCTCATCTATGGGGGAAGTGCTATCTGATTTGCCACAGTTCCAACAAAAGACAGCACCTCAAAAGTCCAAACAAACCAGGGTGAAAGCTTACTTCTAGGACCAAACCTTCACTGTCTATGAAGGGGGTCACTTTTAGGAACACATTATCCCTAATGTACAACTCCAAAGGTCTCCTCATATGATCAAAAAAAGATTTATGATGATCTTGTGCTGCCTTGATCCTCTTGTGAATAACCTGAACCATCTCTGTCATATTCTGTACCAGTTCTTTCCAGAGAATTACTAACATTATGAACCTAGTCCAGCATAATGGAGGATGAATAGGTTGGAAATATAAGGCTTAAAATGGCTCCATATAGATGGTGGAGTGAAAACAATTTTTTTAAGAAAACTCTACCAAAGGTAGATGACTCGTCCTTGAGCCTCAAAATTCTGGGGCACAAAAGTGCAACATGTCTTCAAGAGTTTTGATGGATCAATCTATTTGATTGTCTGTATGTTGATGAATAACAGTGATAAGATAATGTTGAGAATGAAAATCATGTTGAAGACCTCTCCACACCCAGGAGGTGAATCATGGATCATAATTAGAAATGACCGTCCTTGGGACTTAGTGGAGTCTTACTACCTCCTCTTCCAGATTCTTCCTTGATATAACATCCAATAAGCTCAGCTTCTTAATCACTATAATGTGGGATGATTTTTTCAAATGACCCACTACCACCCATAAATCTTCATAGACTCCCTGAGCTCAAGGTAAACCAGCAACAATGTCCATCAGGATGTCTTCCCACTTCCACTGAGTAACATATAATAGCTGGACAAAACCACTGAAAACAAGATGCTTAACCTTCACATTCTGGCAGACCAAAAAATGTGACAAAAACTATGGAACTACATGATGGAAACTAAATTGAATTCTCAAGGCTCGGTACATCTTTGTAATGCCAGGATGTACCACCAAATTAGAACTATGGAACTCACTGAGAAATATCTCACACATCACCAATGGAATGAAAATCCTTCATTGAAACAATACTTATTGTCGTTCATCATCAGACCTACCATCATGGGCCTCGATACAAACAACATGATCACTCTAGACCTCTACCTCAGGATCCCCAAACTAGGAATCCTCAACCTAATGTACCAAAGTTAACTACACCATCATCTAAAAAAGAATACCTTTTCCCCCAACTTCTCCCATATCTTGATGTAATGATATATGTTCTTCCACCACTCTCTAGGAATAACCAAATTAACACACTGCATCACTACATGAATTCCTTCTTAGCGCATCGACTTCAACATTCCCCTTTCCAGGAGTATATGAAATCTCAATGTCATAATCCTGTAAAAGCTCCATCCAATAACGTTGATATAAGTTCATGTCACGCTGGGATAAAACATACCCCATGCTCTTATGATTGGTGAAGACCAAAAAACATTCACCGATGAGGTAATGTCACCACAATTTTAGGGAAAACACTACCACTGCCTACTCATGATCATGGGTGGCATAGTTATGCTCATGGGGGTGTAACTATTGAGACCCATAAGAAGCAACTGATCTCGGGTATATTAGAACACAACCAAACCAAAGATGTGAAGCATCACAGAAAACTTCAAACTAACCTCCTTCTATTAGTAGAAAAATAAATGGAGCACTTACCAACTTATCCTTCAAATACTCAAAAGATGCTTGACACAGATTAGTCTACAAGATATCCTAATCCTTTCTTGTTAGAACTGTTAGAGGTGTCATAACTCAAGAGATGTCATGAATGAACCTCCTATAATATCATGAAAGACCAAGGAATCTTTGTACCTCTACCACTATCTTAGGGGTTTCCTAAGACACAACTGCTTCTATATTCGACAGATCCATAGCTATTACCTACTGGGATATAATATGCCCCATGAAGTGAAATTCTTGATCCAAAATCTCACACTTTTGAAACTTCCCAATCAACTTATCACGACGAAGAACTCCCAAAATAACATGAAGATTATCTTCATGATTTTCCTCAGACATGAAGTACACAAGGATTTCATCAATGAAAACCACCACAAACTTATCTAGAAACACATGAAAGACAACGTTCATTACCCCCATGAACAAAACTATAGTATTCATTACACTGAACGACATACCAAAAAACTCATAATTCCCATGACAAAAATAGAAAGCAGTCTTTAGAATATCCTTATCCTTTACTCACAATAGATGATATCTTGATCGTAAATTGATCTTGAAGAACCAACTTGCACCCTTCAGTTTATCAAATAAATAATAAATATGTGGAAGGGGATATTGGTTCTTCACATTTACCTGGTTCAAGCAATGATAATCGATAAAAACTATAAAATTCCATCAACCTTCTTCCCAAAAAAATGGTGCACCCCATGGTGACATGCAAGGTTGAACAAAACTACACCATAACAGTCATTAAGCTGTACCCACAGATCCTGCAACATAGAAGGTTCCATCCCATATAGATACATCCAGATAAAAGACAGGCCTGACTATAGTTCGATCCAGAACTCGACCTCACATCGGGGGGGGGGGGGGGGGGGTAGTGCAAAAACATCCTCTAGAAAGACATTGAGGTACTCTTCTACGACCCTGGGAAACACTGTCTGTTCAACCTCCTACGAAATCAGCATCATCTCATCCATCAGGGATGACATGGATGGAACACACCTTTTACCCATATGAGGGTATCGCTCACCAAAAAACACTATTGGATCTCCATTAACATTTAAGAACACAACCTTCCCCTAAAGAAATCCATGATAAACTGCACAAAATAAAACTAATTCATGCGGAGGATGACATCATATGGTTGTATCTTTAAACATAAGAAATCTCTCCAAGAGTCATGCTTCCCCAGCACTATCTCACAGTCTCTACATATATCTAACATGTGAGATCATCCTTCTGCTAGTGTAGTCAATACCAAGGTCACTAGAAGCCACTCTACCTTAACTCACAAATCATGAAAAAGGGAAGGTTATATCAATGAGTTCCTAACTCCTAGATCAAAAAATAGTTACACCCATGTAAAAAAACAAGAATATGGTGCATAAAATGATGTTCGGATCGTCCGATACTGGCAATGATAATGCATGAAGCTGACCATGACCTACTCCATAGCCTCTTTGACCCTCATGATGAACACCTCCATGGACACACTATATTCTATGAGGATGGGGTGCATCTTAGATATTTCCTATTCTTTCCCTATATAGTCTCTCCTAACCCCAAACTAAAGAAACCTGATGCTACTACCTCGACTGGAACTGCCTCAATGGAAGAACCTGAAGCGGAACACCCGGTGCATGCTGACTATCCATGAAGGTCAGGAACGCTCAGTGCTGATGACATTATCCTCCATAAGAAGATAAAACACCTGATCCCTTGACATAGGATAGAGAGCCGTGACTCCTGGAGAAATAAGATATCTAAGTTTGGGACCTTCCCTTGACTAATTAGAAGCTCTCTTGTCCTGAAAACTGGCAACCACAGTGCAAAACTCTACTTCATGTGGAATCCTGTCAACTCCCCTCTCGTGATGATATGGTTCTGGATAACATCCTTTTGATGAACTCTTCCCTAACCAACACCTCGAGAGAAATATTCAGGATAAATAGGGTGTCATAGCACTTCATCTCTGGATACAAAGCCTCCTCAAAATGCCTTGCCCTGGTCTCCACATCTGGAAACAAGTCCGAAGCATATCATAAATGCATCCTAAAATGGATTCCAAACTCTCACTCTGGTCTCCTCAATTGGCAAAAACTTCCAAACATCTTCTACATGAAACTGATGAGGACATCGACATGGAGCCGTACTTATGAAATAATAACCATTTAGAGATTCTAAACATGGAATATGGAAGACTTTAACATTAATTAATTTTTTTCTTTTATTATTTTTAGGTTAACATATCCCATGTTCCACCCATTCAAACATAGGCACAGAGAAGAATTATGCATGACACTTTCCTAGGTTTCTACCCTCTAGTCGGTGTCACTTAGTTTAGTAGCTACTATAAGCATAAGCATCCATGCATCAGATCACAGGGGGACCCAAATAACTATATCTCAGCCGGTCTCCCATGTTTATAGTGCTTGGTAGACTTAGCTGACAACATTTCCCTTCCAACCCATACAACCTCACCTATGCCTATTTCCAAAATCCATCCAATCCCACATACACGAGATTTGATACCTCTCTGTCAAGAACCCCTAACTCCAAAGTGTACCCCTCCTAGGCCGACATTGAAGAAAGGGAGATTGTGACCCCTGAGTCCAACCTCCAGTAAGCCCCAGGTTGGCGACTAGGATCAAGGTCATAATAAACATGCAGATGGGAGGCATTACCATCTAAGAAGGAAAGAAAGAGAGATTCAAGACGAATACATTGTAATGACCAAAAATTATCAATGGAAATTCCCTTCATTTAATTATTTCTTAGGAATAATCACATAATATTACTTATAGAACATAATACAAACCTTATAAATGAAGAATAAGGGAAATAAAAGGTATCACTAGATGTTAAGGAACACATACCAATGAAATAATAAATTTACCTTTGGAATAGTAATGTGACCCTTATGAATAGTAAAACAACCAATGTAATAGTAACCTCACCAATGAAAGTATGAATAAAATTTATCAATCTTAGAAGTGACAATATATAATAATTATATATTAGTTAATGTAATTAAATATTTAAAAAAATTACTAGTAAAGTGTTGGTATTTTTGTAAGTAATGTATATTTAATTATGATTTTATGACTAATTTAATAATTTAAAAGAAACTGTATTTTCATAAAATTCATTCATAAATTAATATCTTTTTGTATTATAATTTTATGATAATATTAAGAGAACTTAATTAATTATTAAAAGTATTATAATAGCAGTTATAATTTTAAAATCTGTATTTTCCAAGTAAATGATGTTTTTAATTAAAAATATAATTACAAATATTTATAAAATTATTTGTGAAAATTTTAGTTCATTTTTCTATTCTACATGTCAAAAAATGGTAAGGGTGAATATTTTGGATTTTTCTAAAATACTTGAATTTTTTATGAATAGTGAAATACGATAATTCCCAAAATAATCAAAATAAATTAATTATGGAGTCATGTGTGATGTGATGCTGATGTAAGATTATAATCTCAAATCCTGCTTGAGTCATTTAAGATATTTTATGACTTTTCTTGAATTATTCATAGACTTGAGCTTAAATGATAAAATAATGCCTAAATAATGGGAAAATCCTCCCCTCCACTATAAATACCATTTATCATTACCTCTTCTCTTCAATCCTCTCAAGCCATGAGACTCCTCCATGTTCTGCTAAAATATCTTCTCAAACCTATACCCCATGTCTAGTAGACATTGGTATTATAAAAATACCAAAATCATTTCCCTAAAGAGGCTCTCAAGGGAGATAACTTCAAGATGTAAATTTCTCTTTTTTTTCATTTCATGTTTCTTTATTTTCTTTTATATCCCCACCTCCTTTTATCCATATGTAATGATAACTATAGTGCCTTACATGTACTAGGATTTTGTTTTTTTATAAGGGAATATTTCATAATCATCTCTTACTTCCCTTCATTTATAATAGTAGTAAAAACACCATCCGAGATGTTTCAATTTACCATATTCCAGGATGATGGGTTTCAATTTCTATTATCATCTTTATTTCTGGTCATGAAACCATTTCTGTTATGGTTGAACCAGATAGTTATATATTTAATACAACCTATTTACCATTCTTTAATCCTTTTTTACAAATGTTATTGAGTTATAAATAATATTGAGTTCGTTGTAATCAAAAATCACCAATTTACCAAAACAGTTATCATTAAGGTTCTATATAATAATTCATCATCACTGAAAGTAACCAAAATAAATTTACAATCATGTAAACATCTGGATGTTCAATAATAAAATATAACTCTAATTCTAGATAACCATACCAAGTTTACATGATTCTGCATTTATGAAAATAAGTAAACTGATCATGAAATCCAAGAAAACAAACAGACCCAAATAATGAAATTGAACCATATAACACATAAAAGGGCCATGAATGAACTTAAAATTGGTTATACAAAATTGATTTAAATATAAATAAGGTTCTGTACATATTTATTAATAAACTTCATTTTATTAGTTAGGTCATTAATATCAAGTGGAGAACACCAACAGACATAAGGTAAGGGATCCTCACTATTTCACTCTTATTCAAGAATATCCCCAATGTTATTCCATTTTGTGATTAATTCCTAATGATGGGGTATAATTTTGAACCTCCCCCATACTTCCCTCATGATGTAAAAGTAATGAGAATCCCCTTTCTCTCTCATCAAGCCCCTTTCAGGTACACCCGATGCCATGCTGATAATTCGTAATTAATTCTACCTGATCCTCCTTTTTTTTAAAAGGTTGGGGCCAAATACTCATTTTATTATTAATGCAAAGCAATGACCTCTTTTAACTGGGTATAGGGAGACCCATTACATATCCTGAGGTCCCAGTGGCCTTGTATCCCATTACATAACCCGTAGGCCCAAATATTTGGCCTAAGGCCCATTCTGTGAATAGTAAGCTGATTGCTACAGTGCACGCCGCTGCTACAGTACCCTACCGCCGCTACAGTACCCACTGATCATCAATACCACCACTGCTATAGTACCACTACATTACTGCTACAGTACCAGTGCCCCATGGGTTTTGAACCCCCATTTTTCATGTAGGATTACGGGGTGCTTACCACTAAGCCAAACCCCAACTAGTCTACCTGAACCTCCCCTGTTCATTCGTGTTTTCTTATCTTTATTTCTACCAAAATGATGTTATCTTATCTATTTATGCACATATTTTAAATTTTTTGTAGTTGTAAAAAATTCATTTATCAAGACCATTTCATCAATCTCTTTTGGGTATGTACATGTTTAATGTGATTCCCTCCTCAACACTTCCCGATAAGCAAACCTGTTTTAAGAGAACTTCCCAAACTCATACATGATTTCAAGTGTACTCTATCTTTTATTTTAATCCACCAATATCTTTATAAAATCAAAATTTTTATTTGTGAAATCCTTTATGGTTCACTGCTATTTTTGTATAAAGGATTTCTCCCTTTCTATTTTAAAGGATCTACTGTGTTTTCCTTCAAACCACTCAAAAATGTTTGAATGCTAGAATTTCATAAATACATTTCCTTCATGTTGTCACTTATACATGATAGTAATGACAATGATACATGCCTATATTACTTTATTAATGTCTTTGTAAATTTTAGTTCCTTTCTTTCATGGACACTTTTATGATACGCCCATTTTTTATGCTTTATGACATGATTATGTTACACAATTCTTTCCATGGGTAATCCTCATGTTTACGTTTGATTCCTTATATATGATTCATTATGTGTAAAACATATTAATGAAAATGTTATGATTGGTGAACCCAGATAGTTTTCCAATTCATTGGGTAATGTTAAGTCTCATGATATGTTATGTGAAATGGTCCTGGCAGTTATCTTGGGCTTGTGCTACTATGGGAAATGAGATTGGTGGTTAGCCTTGACTCATACTAAAGTCATGTTTAATGTTGCTGCCACATTTCTATGAATCAATGTTTATATGATCCCATGTTTATATGATCCTTTGTTTTTATGATCCTCTATTTATAAGATCTCATGTTTATATGATCCCATGTTTATATGTTATGAATCCATATGTTCCATGTTTTTTATATCATTATGTCTAGCCTCTTAACTCATGTGCTTAAGCTTTATTCTTATGTTCCTTACCTTACTGGTATTTTTAGATCGTCCCTTTGTTCACATGTTTCCCAAGGGAACCCAATGTAGATGTAAGGTCTCAAAGGAAGTTAGGACCTCTTTTTGGAGATTAAATAAAGGCATTTTTTAGTCTCATGTTATCAGTGTTCTGTACCTAGTTTTCAAAGATGCTAGACATCAAAATCCTTCGCTTGTACTCTGATGAATAATTATTCTCCAAATAATGTAATGTTATTTGTAAAAGTTTAGGGTTGCTATAGTTGGTATCATAGGATGGTCTAGTTATTTTTGAAGATTAGGAATAGAGCACTTTAGTAAAAACATTAAGAATTAGACTTATTAAATGAAAACAAAATTAAATGTTTGTAAGTATAGAGTAAGTGGGTTATCAAGAAATTAAATCTCTATCATGATATGAACAGGTAGAGGTGGCTTTGTCACAAATGTATCTAGGGGTAAAACCCAAAAACACCGCTTTGAGCTAAACTCGAACTGGAACTGGTGCACGACAATGGTCCTTTCTGTACTCTTGGTTCGACACACCAAAGGGATATGATTTATTAAATTCATAAGCTTAGTATGAACCATTATTAAGGGAAAAAAAAGAATCGCATATGAATATACGATTATGGATACCCTAGATTGAAACCTAGGGAATCAAAAGTTAGGATATACTTTCATTTTATAAATTTATCCTTCTATGCATAAAGTTTCCTTTTCATGCTTATTTTCTAAGTATTAAATCCCCCTAATAGTACATTCATTTTATATTTAATGATGGTAAAGAGAAGAACACATGAAAATAATGAATGTGATAGTTAATGATATGCCTTATATGATGGGAACATGTTCTAAAACCCTCATGATAGTACATGATCACTTGGATAAAGTTATGAATAGTAATTGAATCAAGTGGAACACTCTCACACTTCATGTATAGATGATGTTTCCATAGAATCCTTCATGCACCAAAGGCCTCCAATGTTTATTGTATCTCCTGATCCTTTCCTCGTGGAACGATGGATTAACTCCATTGAAAAGATATTCTCTATCCTCCAATCCCTGGAAAAAGAAAAATCCATACTAGATGTCTGTCATTTTGATGGGGAAGCTGATCAGTGGTGGAAATTGATCAATAATATGAATTCCCACGAGGAAATTTATTTCATGGATTGGGAGGGATTCAACAAAATGTTTTTTGAAAAATATTTTCCCGAAACCCTTTATCTCAATATGGAAAGAGAGTTCCTCAGACTCAAGAAGAAGGAAGATGAGTTCATTTGGGTATATGAAGAAAACATTAGAAGGATTGCAAGGTACACCTATGGCTTTTTCAGGAACACATAAAGAAATATAGATTTCTTTTTTAGCGAACTAATGTCGAGTCTATAAAATGTTTTGGTAATTAGAGAATTTGACAGTTATGAGGGGTCTTTCCATTGTGCCCTCAAGGTTGAAATGGAGATAAGAGACTCTCAATGGTCTCCTGGGATCAGTGAAAAGAAGATAAAAAATGGAATCTAATGTGGGTGGTCCTACAAATGGAAAGAAGCCCGATCATCCCATGTGTAAAATTTGTGGGAAGAAGAATCCTGGGAACTATCTAAAGGGAACCTGGAATTGCTTCAAATGTGGAAAGTTTGGACATCTGGATAAAAACTACTGAAGGGGTATGAAGAATCCCACTAATATGAAGAATAAAGGAAGGAATAGATCAACCCTCGGCCTATAGTGATTTTTTACACCTTCTAAAAGAATGGAAATTATGCGAACAATTTCCATAAGGCGAGGGTTATCAGAGTGAATCAACAAAAAACTACAAGGCAACAAGGAAGGGATTATTCTATCACTATAGGTGAGGTGGATCCAGAAAAATATGTGGGGAAATGTACACTATTTATTCATTCAATAATGGAAAACATACAATTTGATTCTGGTTATACACATTCTTTCATATTTTACAAGTTTAGTAGAACTATTCAAACACCACCTCAAAATCTTGAGGTTGTGCTATTAGTGATAACAACAAATGATGAATTTATCAGATCCAAAGTTTATAACTCCTCCCTAGTTAACGTTTGTGGACTGAACCTCCCAAAAAATCTTGTCACTCCATATGGTAGAGTTTGATGTTATCTTGGGCATGGATTGACTATCTTTATACAAATCCACCATCAACTGTCGAGAAAGGGAGATCACTCTTCAAATGCCAAAGCAACCTCCAATTCTTTACAAGTGTAAGGAGTAAGATGGGCCTCCTTTCGAATCATTATTTCAAGTGTGGATATTAATTATTTATGAGTGAGAATATCTAGCCCTAATGATTGATACAAAGGAGAGAATCATGCTCAAAGACATTCCCATCGCGAGGGATTACACCGATGTATTCCTTAAATAGATAGTTTGTCTTTCTTCTGATTGATAGGTTGAGTTCTCAATAGAACTTATTCCTGGATCTCTACCTATATTAAATACACCTTATAGAATGGCCACTATAGAGCTGGAGGAGCTGAAGGAGCAGTTGTAGGAGAATCTGGAGAAGGGTTTTATACGCTCGAGTGCTTCACAATGGGGAGCAATAGTCCTCTTCGTCAAGAAGAAGGATGGATAGATGCACCTCTACATCGATTACCATAAGCTCAATAATATCACAATAAATAACAAGTATCCCCTACCTCAGATAGATGACTTCTTCGAACGGCTGCGTGGGGCCTGTTATTTCTCTAAGGTGGATATTCGGTCAGGATATCACCAATTAATGTGAGGAAGGAAGAAATTCTTGAGACTGCCTTTCAAATGAAGTATGGACACTATGAATTCATAGTGATTCCCTTTAAACTCACTATTGCTCCTGCAATATTCATGGGCTTAATGAATAGTGTCTTTAGGGGTTACCTCGACATGTTTGTGGTAGTCTTTATTAATGATATTATGATATACTCCAAGATCAAGTATGAACATGAGGAGAATTTGAATACTGTGAAAAAGACATTGCGAAGGGAGAACCTATATGAAAAGTAAAGTAAATTCGAGTTCTGGATGAAGGATGTATAATTCATGGGGCATAATATCACCAGCAAAGGGATATCTATGGACCCTTCAAAGACAAAGGCAACTGAAGAGTTTCCCAGACCAACATCTGTAATGGAGATCCATAGAATCCTTGGTCTAACTGGGTATTATCGACAATTTGTGAAGAACATTTCATGCTTGTCAAACCTAATTAAAAAACTGATGTTGAAGGGGGTGATGTTTTTCTGGACTCAAGAATGTGAGGAATGATTTAAGAAGCTCAGAAAAGGCTTATCGCTGCGCGAGTACTCACACTCCCAACAAGTGGATAACTCTTTGTGGTGTATACAGATGCTTAAAAGAAAGTATTAGGCTGTGTACTAATGCAAAATGATAGAGTGATATCCTATTCTGTGTGATAGTTGAAAATACATGAGAAAAACTATCCTACACATGATCTGGAGTTGACAGTTGTGATATATGTGTTGAAAATCTAGTGAAATTATCTCTATGGGGAGAAGTGTGAGATATATACTAATAACAAAAGTCTCAAATATATATTCACACAAAAGGAGCATAATATTTTCAAGCGAAGATGGTTAGAGCTTATCAAGGATTATGACTGCTCAATCCACTACAATATTGGTAAAGAAAATAATGTCGCAGATGCTCTAATTAGAAATAATACTACATCTTTATCAATGATGATAGTTGAAAAGGATCCAATCTTCTTATATTTGTGGAGGATGTAAATTGTAATCATTAAGGGAAGAAAATCATCAATCCTTTCACAAAATATTTCTCAACCATCACTTGTGGAGAACATAAAGTATTCTCAATGAGAAGATGTGTATATTCAGAAGAGGGTGGATGCTATTAGAAATGGGAAATCCTCGGATTTCAAGATTTATGAGGAATGATTTGTAAGATTTGGATCACGACTATGTGTACCATCTGATCAAGAGATAAATAAATATCTTCTGAATGACACACATAGATCTACCTTCTCTATTCACCCATGGAGCACAAATATTTGCCAAGATCTCCAAGAGAACTTTTGGTGGGACAATATGAAGAGGGGGATTGTTTAATATACATCAAGGTTCCTGATGTGTTAGCAAGTGAAAGCTAAGAGGAAAAAGTCTCAGGTGATTATGCAACCACTACCCATAACAAAATGGAAGAGGGAGAACATTACCATGGACATTATTATTGAACTTCCATAGACATCCAGAGGAAACAAATATATATGGGTCATTGTGGATCATCTTATAAATATAGCTCACTTTATCACAATATGAGAGGACTTTTCATTGGATCAACTTGCATAGATATACATAAAAGAAGTAGTAAGGCTCAATAGAGTACCACGATCTATTGTATCCGATCAAGATCCAAGATTCACCTCAAAGTTCTAGAAAAGTCACCTACATGTTCAAAGCCCGGAATTGATCTTTAGCACTTCCGATCAAACTCAAACTGATAGAGAGTCTGAGAAAACTATTCAGACATTGGAAGATATGTTGAGAGAATGTTCTATGGACTTTAAAGGAGGATGGGACCAACATCTTCCTCTAGTGTAATTCCTTTACAATAATTGCTTCTACTCGAGCATCCGAATGAAACCATAGGAATCCCTTTATGGGAAAAGGTGCATAACACCGATGTGTTGGGATGAAGTCGGTGAACCTAAGCTGCTATGACCTAAAATGGTCGAAGAAACAGTAGAGAAGGTGAAAACTATTTAGCATCACATCAAGTCATCCCATAGTCGACAAAAGAGTTATGTAGACAATCATCGATGAGACCTTCAGTTCAAATTTATAGGCAAGGTATTTCACCATATATCTCCATGTAATAAGGTCATGCGATTTGGGAATAACGGGAAGCTAAGTCCTAGGTAAATTGGCCCCTTCGAGAGCCTTGATCAAGTCAGATCTAGGGCCTATCAACTGGAACTTCCACCTACAATGTCTAAAGTACATGATGTCTTCCTTCTATCCCTCTTAGGTAAATACATACTAGATCCTTCACATATACTCTCATCAAAGGTAGTACAGTTGTGGGATGATCTTTCTTATGAGGAACAACTAGTGGATATCTTGGACCATAGAGATAATGATATACATACAAGAATACTCACCTGGTTAAAGTACTATGGAGGAATCATAAGCACGAAGAGGCAACATGGGAACTGGAGGAAGTAATGAAGGAAAAGTAATTGCACCTATTTATGGCCTAGAATGTAAAAATAAATTTTGAGGGTAAAATTTCATATGGGATGAAGAATGTAATGACATGAAATTATCAATGGTTATTCCCTTATATTAATTAGGTCTTATAGCATAATCACATTATATTACTTATAAAACATAATAAAAACCTTATAAATGAATAATAAGTGAAATAAAAGGTATCTTTAGAATTTAAGGAACACATACCAATGAAATAGTAAATTGACCTTTGGAATAGTAATGTGACCCTTATGAATAGTAAACTAACCAATGTAATAGTAACCTCACCAATGAAAGTATGAATACAATTTATTAATCTTAGAAGTGACAATATAATATAATTATATTCTAGTAAAAGTATTTAAATATTTTAAAAAATTACCAGTAAATGTTAGTATTTTTTGTAAATAATGTATTTTTAATTACAATTTTATGATTAATTTAATAATTTAAAAGAAATTTTATTTTTATAAAATTTAGTCACATATAAATATCATTATGTCTTTTTATTTGATGATAAATTTAAGAGACCATAAGTAATTATTAAATGTTTTATAAAAGCAGTTATAATTTTAAAATCTACATTTTCCAAGTAAATGATGATTTTAATTAAAAATTAAATTACTCATATTCATTAAATTATGTTTGAAAAAAGGAGTTAATTTTTGGATTCTACACATAAAAAATTGGTGAGGGTGAGTTTTATTGATTTTTCTGAAATACTTGAATTTTTTATGAATAATGAAATATGATAATTCACAAAATAAGCAAAATACATTAATTATTAAGTAATGTGTGATGTCTTGCTGATGTAAGATGATAATCTAGAATCCTCCTTGAGTGTTTAATATAGTTGATTACTTTTATTGAATTTTTCATATTCTTGATCATAAATGATAAAATAATGTATAAAATAATGGGAAAATCCTCCCCTCCTCCACTATAAATACCACCTCTCCTTACCTCTTATATTAACACCTATAAAGCCTTGAGAATCCTCCAAATTGTACTAAAATATCTTCCCAAACCACTACCCCACGTCCGGTAGCCCTTGGTCTTATAAAAAATCCAAATCCACTTCCCTAAAGAAGCTCTCAAGGGAGATAACTTTAATAGGTAAATTTCTCTTTTGTTTTCTTTTCTAGTTTCATTATTTTCTTTTATATACTCACCTCCTTTCATAAATATCTCATGATAACTCCAATAAAATAAATGTACTAGGATTTTGTGGGTATAAGTTAATATTTCATCATCATCTCTTCATTTACTTCTTTTATAATCGTAGTAAAAACACCATCTGAGATGTGTCAATTTACAACATTCAAGGATGATGGGTTTCATTTTCTATTATCATCTTTATTTCTGATCGTGAAACCATTTTTGATATGGATGAACCAGATTTTTATATACTTAATATACCCTATTTATGTTTCAGTAATCCTTTTGTACAAATGGTATTATGTTATGATGAATATTGAGTTCATTGTAATGAAAACTCAACAATTAACCAAAACAGTTGTCAGTAGTGTTCTATATAATAATTCATCTTCACTCCAAGTAACAAAACTAAATTTACAACCATGTAACCATATTGATGTTGAATAATAAAATATAACTCTTATTCTTGATAACCATACCAATTTAACATGATTCTCCATTTATGAAAATTAGTAAACTGATCACGAAAACCAAGAAAACAAACGGACCCAAACAATGAAATATAACAATATAACCCAGAAAATGACTATGAATGAACATAAAAAAGTTATAATAAATTGATTTAAATATATATATGGTTATGGAAATATTTATTAATAAACCTAATTTGATTATTCAGGTCATTAATATCATGTAGAGAACACCAACAGACTTAAGGTAAGGGATCCTCGTTATTTCACTATTATTCAAGAATGTCCCCTATGTTATGCCATTTTTTGTGTCATTCCTAATGAAGAAGTATAATTTTTCACCTCCATAATACTTCCATCATGATTTATAAGTAATTATAAGACCTTTATTTTCTTATCAATTTCTTTTTGGGTACACCTTATGCCATGCCGATAATCCGTAATGAATTCTACCTGAACCTCCTTTGTTCCTTTGGGCTGCCTTATCATTCTTCCACCAAAATGAAGATATCTTATAAATTTATGTGTATATTCTAAATTATATTTAGTTTTACTAAATTCCACTATCAATACCCTTTCATCATTCTATTTTTTGGATATACATGTTTTTATGTGATTCCCTCCAAAATACTTCCTGATAAGCAAACCTGTTTTAACGGAACTTCCCAAACTCTTACCAAATTTCAAGTGTAGTTTAGATTCTATTTTAAGACACAATTTTATTTATAAAATCAGCCTTTTTTATATTTAAAACCATTTTGGTTCACTTTTAGTTTGTATAAAGGATTTCTCTCTTTCTATTTTCAAGTCTCTATACTATTTTCCTTAAAACTGCTCAAAAATGTTTTAATGCTAAAATTTCATAAATAATTATCATTCATGGTGTCAATTATAATTTACTACAATAAACATTTTATTTGCCTATTTTTATTTATGAATGTCCACGTATATTTTAGTTCCTTTCTTTCATTGAAACTCTTATGAAATTCTCATTTTTATGTTTTATGACATGATTATGGTACCCAATTCTTTCTATGGGTAATCCTTATGTTTACATTTGACTCCTTATGTATGACTCATTATGTGGAAAGGATATTAATGAAAACGTTAAGATGGGTGCACCCAGATGTTCTCTAATGCATTGGGTAAAGTTATGTCTCATGATATGTTATGTACAACGGTCCTGGCAGTTATCCTTGGCTTGTGCTACTATGTGAAACAAGATTGGCGGTTAGCCTCAACTCATACTAAAGTCATGTTTAATGTTGCGACCACATTTCTATGAATTAATGTTTATATGATCCCATGTTTATATGATTTAGTATTTATTTGATCTCATATTTATATGATCTAACGTTTATAGGATCCCATGTTTACATGATCCCATGTTTATATGTTATGATTCCATATGTTCCATGTTTTCGATATCATTATGTCAAGACTCCTAATGCATGTTCTTAAGCTTTATTCTTATTTTCTTTCCCTTAAAAGGATTTTTAGCTCATCCCTTTGTTCATGTGTTACCCAGGGCACCCTATAATTATGTAAGGGATCAGAGGATGTTAGGAGCTCTTTATGGATATTAAATAAAGTTGTTTTTTGTCACATGTTATCAGTGTTATGTACCTAGTCTTCGAAGACGCTAGACCTCATGATCCTTGGCTAGTATTCTGATGAATAATTATGCTTAATACCATGTAATGTTATGTGTAAAAGGACAGGGTAGCTATATAAACCAACTAAACCCTACTCAGACCTATAAAAGAAATCAAAAATGGACATATGCAATGTCATGAAAGAACTACTACAACTGAAAGGGAAACTACAAGTACCAAAATAAAGGTAAAAGTTGACAGTGACCATGAAGCCCAAACAACTCTCATAAAACCCCCCTACAAAACTCGGGCCTCTCTTCCCTACATACCAGAACAGGCCTCTAGGCTCAGCCATCCCAAGCTCACATTGCATCTGGGCCTTCTTACCCCATGCACCACAAGGATCATATCCAAAGCATATCACAAGCAGCATGATCAAACAAAGAAACCAGGCTGTCAGCCCAAATAATGGCATCCAACCATTTCACAAAATGAAATATCATGGCTCCAAAGCAAAAGGCACTCAGACATTACAAGAAAGTGGGAAACTCCAGCCCTACAAAAGCATTATCTTTTATTACACAACCTCTTCTTATTCTATCTTGAATTAAAGGATTCATTATTCACATGTTAAAACTATGAGAAAATAAATCAATAAGTCATCTCTAGCTATCAAAATTTAATTACACAATTAACTAACATGTATTTAATTCATTTTTCAATAAGAAACAACTTGCATCGGGTTATTTAACCATTTTATCATCAAGAACAACATGCTAAACCAAGAAAAGAATAGATATAAAACTATATAGAAAATCTACAGGTAAACAGTTATAACTGTGGAACGAAAAACCATTTCTATATGATTGGTGAAAATTATTTAACATAGTTCATATAATTATTAGTTTAATTTCATTATGATCAAAAGAGATAAAACATTCTATCTCTATGATTAAATGCAAAAAAAGTAGATAAGTAATGAATCCCATACATTAAAAGGTTGTTGATGTTCTTCACATGAGAATGGATCAATGCAATGGATCTCTAATCACCTATATAAAAAGAACTGCATCCATCCAAGGAAGCTATGAAATCACCACACCAACAACTGAGAGAAACTCCATTAGAACCATAAGAAATCATCCTCCATTGTATGATAAAAATAATAGGAGGGAAAAGAGATCAAACAGAAAGAAACCACTAGAAAATGAAGGAAAAACACACCTTGGATAAAGCCAGGTCACCATAGATTGAAGATGGATGTCTAAGACGGATTCTCAATGAAGAGTTATAAAAAATGCTGATGAGGGGACTTTTGAGTTGCTTGGGACGAGAGAGAGGGAAGCTGCAACCGTAGGGTTTGACCACCCGAGCGGTTGGAAAAACACTTAAAACATTAAAATGATGGGGGATTAAATTACTTTTATTCCCCTTCCACATCATGTAATTTTTCCTGGTTGGATTTTTCCAAAAAAACCCAGGGCCTTTTGATTTTATTCATTTTTCAAACCTCAAAACATTACATGGTGTGAAACACTCTTTCATGTCGTGTAATTATTCACGACATGAAGTCCTCCCCTACTTCAAGTAAATAGCAGCCGAATCCCATTGAACTTCCTCGAATCCTCCTCCAAGAACCGCAGTATTCAGGAAATGAAAAGGGTTGATCCACATGGATCCGGACTTCTACATATGTAAACTCATTTTTACCTTAATCATCGAAATTAATTTTAATTACTTTCACTATTTTTTTCTTCAAAAAAATTGGTTGAGAAACCTAGTCATTATAAGTTATTATGATTACAAATATGGAAACCATTTTTGAAAATTCCACTCATATAATTTTGATGAAAATAATTTAAAATTAATCCAATCGACGGGACGATAAAGCTGGTTGATAAAGTAAAAATGATAAAAATATTGAAATGTTTATATATGCAATATCAATGTTAAATTGATTACAATGAAATTAATTATATTAAATAATGTATAATTAAAATAATTATTCTATGAAAATATATTACAATATAATTTAACATTATAAATTATTTATGTGAAAAAGTATTCTAAAATTAAAATTCAGTATTATTTACTATTCATCAAAAAAAGAAACCACACAGAAGAATACAAATAATTAAACTTGTGATAATTTTGAAATTATTATTTTAAAAATGAAGTTTATTTTTTCATATAAAATTTATTAAATTGTATAAAATTATTTCTGAAATGGGTGTGAAAATAAATGGTCATAAAACTGCATTAAGAAAATTATAGCTTTCTATGTGTAATATTGGGTTTGTTCTTATCTTAGGCATATCAATTCTATTGGATGTATTTAAAAAATACTTTATTGAATTTCTAATATATAAAAATCATTATGATCATTTGATAATAGTAATTAACAAAATTTGTTAATATAAAACTCCTTTTTGAGCATAAAAAATGTACATTATATTCAATTAGTTTTTATATTCATTTATAGTTAATTGGTAACCATATAATTCCACCATATATTTTTATAGGTTAGTTAACCCATTAATAAATTCAAATTTAATGGATAAGTTATATCTTATTTTATTAAATAATAATATTTTAATAATATATTGTTGTTTGATAAAACTTTGTTTTGCATATATTACAAGCTATAAAAGAAACTCATTGTTGCGTGTGACAGAAACTAACTCAGTACAACATGAATTATAATCAATAGAATATATTGATTTTATTTAAAATATTAAATATACCATAATGTATGGAGATGTTATATTACTTTATATATTAATATTTTCTTTTCATACACGATATCAAATAAAAAGATATTATTTTTGAATTTTCAGGGTGTTACATTCTACCCACATTAAATAAATTGTTTCCTAGAAATTTAAATTCGATATTGGTATTCAAAGATATTATATTTGTAAACTAATTTGTTGAAAATCCAACATCATGAAAGGGTTAATAAAATATCCTCTTAATAAGAGATAAAGGAAATTACAATAATCATATGGAATAATATGTAACTATGTTTCCAAGTAGGGGAACATTGATGGAAAGTGAAGATACAGACTCTATGGAAAAGAGTATGAGATTATAGAGGGAGATTGATGTTATTGATCATAAACAAGTGAATGATCAATGGAATGTTGATGTACTCAGGTTCATAAATATATGATGATTTAAAATACAAATATTTTATAAAAAATTAAGATATTAAGGGTAAATTTTATTTCTTGATCAATTTTCTAATGTTGGGTAATTATTTTATGGCCTATGAATGTAAGAAAATATACTTGAGATATTTCTATTCCATAAAAACAGTTTTTATCAATTTTTTATACTTTGATAAATTTCAAATTCATCCAATACTTCTTGAAATGGATAACAAAAAATTAATATTAAGGCCTGATACAATAAATAACACATTTAACATATCATAAGGCCCATAAAAGATTGAAATTTCATTCCACATGTCTCTAACAATTATGAAACGCCAACATTATTAATACAATAATCTCAATACATAAAAAGTTACACTACCATTTCATCCATAATATTTATTCATCAAATTGATTAATAATGGAATACTAACCAAGACATCGCATAAACCCATGGTAGGACCAAAACCCTTACCGTCATTCGTTCAGGGATTTAAGCCCCATAACCTTTTCAAATGCTATGGGTTGTCACCCATCAAGTGGGTTTTTCTTTATCTAAACTATAGTAATATAATTTATATAAAGTTTCCAAAACGTTTGATGGTCATCCTTGAAATAATATAAATTATTAAATAATGTTTTTACTAGGGTTTTCAATACAATCTATTTTTTTCATACAATGTCTAAAAATCATATTTGCATATCAACCCTAATGTTTATCAGTACCATTAAATTTTTTTCAATATAGTGTAAATCCATTATTCCTCATATAAATTTTCAACTAAAAAATATACTAATCTATTGGGTTGTATTTCCATAATTGTTTTCCTAAAATCTCATTAATCATTGTAGACTATCATCACATAAAACCCAAAAAGAGGTTTAAAGACATTGACCATATCTTCAACCATAATTACATATCTTTATGGTAGTATCTAGAAAGAGATTTATTTCTAGGAAGACCCACTTAATCTCTACCTTACCCAAACAATATTATTTTATTATATACGGATCCTCAAATTATATCATAGTACTGTGTTTGGTAATTTATGTTTTCATAAATCTAGTTCCCATTATTTTTAATAAACATTCTCTAATTCCAAGTATAGTGAACCAACCCTAGAAATCCCAGATTCAGTGTTCTGATACCATTACATCGGAATAAGATATATGTATATTTCATCCAAAATGAATAAAGAATTTAGTAGTTTTGTCAAACTAGTTACATATATGAGTCTTTTATTACAAATGAACAGACAAAAGAATTTTTTTTATAAAAATTGTATTCCATATATTATATAATTACATATCATTATTAGAACAAATCAATGAATCCTATATAATGTTAATAAAATATAGGAAAGCTTAAATGATCGGTAAGGGTAATGTACAATGGGAGAAATAATGACTCAATGATCATGATAAATACAAAAAGGTAAATGATTGAACACACATTTCATATAATAAATAAACTAATAAGGAAGTGAAATAAGAATATGTAAAGGTAATAAACTAAAATCACCTACCATTTAAATTACTGGATAAGGAATAATCAATATGGAAAAATAAATAACTGAAAACCATTCCATTTATTCCATAAACTGAGAATGAAATGCATCCATAGATTTTTTCATAGTCAAAATCTCATGGATAAAAATAACTGAATAAAAATTAAGGCAATTCACAATTATTGGATGTCATGTATCAGGTACATGAACAATAATATTATTAAGATATATCCTCAATATAGTTTATGTATATGGTTAAAAACATGTCTGATTCTTCTTGGAAACAAACATGAAGGGCTTGTCACCAACTGATTTTATATCTTGAGACTACTGATGCATCGATGGGATTATATCCAATGGTCTCTAACCCATGTATTTCATGTCCAAAGCATTCCCCATATTTTTAATAATTTATTTAATTAAAGAAAAACATTCCTTATCAAATATTTGTATTGATTAATAAAATCATATTTATCATTATTTCCCTAGATAATAAAATAAGTATCAAAGAAATCAATATATGTAAAAATGGTAAATAGATTATGTAATGAATATATCCATGATAAATGATATGGATAATTAGGGTAAATATAATGTTCAATGATTATAGGAAAGTGAATATTTCAAGGGCCATACAAAAATGAATCATGGAAGCGAGGGTCAATAATATCCTTGGAAAAATAAATCAAAAACAATCTAGAGAAATAATAAAGGTAGTATCAATACAACATATCCAAATTTTATTAAAAATAATGTGTTTTTATCATTAATGAAGATAAATAATATAAAAAATCATATAAAAAACATTCTTGAGGAAAATATCATTTTTGTTTTGGAAAATAGTTTGAAAATAATTTTGTTTTAAAATCACATTTATGATATTTTTATGTATAATTTTAATCTTCTAAAGGAATCTTCAATGAAATGATGGTGGGAAAATCCATACATGTTGTACAACGTAAAAAGGTTATTCATTTTTCAATGGAATAAGTTTTGAATGGTTCCATGCTTGGAATACAAAAAAAATATTGCTTTGAAAATATCTATAAGACAACCTTTAATAAATGTTTTTTAATATTTTGAAAACATTTTAAAAAAAATGGTTTTTGGAGGAAAACATGCTTTTAAAATTACTTCTATTTCCGGTTGAAGAGATAAATAATGTTGGCTTTTCATAAATATATTTTCTACAAATATTTTTTGTACAAATGAGTGGAAAATGGTACGATTACATGAAATATGTCATTAATAACCAGAAGAGAATAAAATGGAAGGGTTTATTGGAAAATTATTATATAATTTCCTATAATGGATTTATATGAATAAGCAATATGGACTAGAATAATATTATAAAATAAACCCTTAAAATGATCATACTATTGATGTGAGAATTAATACTTGAATATATAATGTGTATCAATCATAAATTAAAATAATAAAGGTAAAAATATAACATTAGATATTAGAAATTGGTCACACACATAATCCATGTATATTAATGACAATAAGAAAGTAATATAACCCATTGAAAATGAATCAGGTTATGAAATTATTTACCACTTGGTATCATTATATTTAAATCTCATTAGATGAAATAATTATAAATTGAACTAAAAATTCAATTAATAATGATAATTCATGATATTAAATATTAATTGGGTAGTGTATACACAATATTAAATAAACTAGATGTATAACATTACAATAGTCCTCAATGAAATGAAATAGAGATGAAATCTCTTACCACTTGGTAACTTTTGAATCAGAATCCCCTTGAAATAAATAACATCAAATTAAACTATAAATATCAAGAATATAAATTTATTCATGTTATAAAACATAATAGGGGTCGTATATACACCAAAAATAAAGAAATAAGTGGTGCATATGGCATATGCCTCATAAAAGTAAAAGTATGATAAGAACCACTTACCTTGTATCGCTTTTTGGGTGAATGATATTTTACCTCATTTATAATGGTTTTAATCATGTTACTAACTTTTAAATAACCATAATCATATTTTTAATATTATGTATCATATTATTATAATATATTATATCCCAGTTTTTAATAATCTCTCATTATTTTCACTATTTCAGATGTTAATTGCCTAGTTTTTTGAGTATGTTTGGAATTGTTATTTTTAATTCCTATTTAAGATATCATAATTTATTTATATCTAGAAGGTAAAAAATTATTTTACCATAATATATATTTAGTATATATATATATTTATTATTATACATAAATTTTTTCATATGGGAAATGAAATACACTGTTCACGGAGAAGGTAGGTCGTGTGTAGACATAAACATTGTTTTCATTTTCTTATCGTACTTAAAGAATGAAAAGTAAATGATATATACTATATTTACAGTATAATATTAATTTTATATATTTCACATATTCTTATTTAGACTATGCTTAATATTTTCCACATATAGCGTGAATTAATCACATCACTTTTAGCAGGCGGTAGTCTACACATTCACAAACGATGTTATCATATTCCCCCAATGTGGATGGAATAAAGGTAAGTGTTATAATATTATAAACATAGTTTTAATACATTATAAATAACATATATATCATATATAAACTATTAATATTACATAATTCCCATCTTTGAAAGCTGGTAATCGAAGAATGAATGACATCGTTTCATGAGGTGGTACTCCATCGTACACACGAAAGATGATTGTGTATCGCATTTGATGGAAGTGTGTGTGAGTGTAGGTATAAAAATTATCATAAAACTAATCTAATTATATTTATTATACTGAGTGTATTATATAGTCATGATATAAAAATATTTAAGGGGTGGAGAAGTAAATGAATCAAAAGTGATCGTTTAAGAATGTTACCTCTTATTCAGAAAAATCTTTTTTGGTTTATACAAAATGACTTTCTTGGTTTAATTTTTTCCAAAATGAGGCTTCTAAAATGAGATAAAGGATATTTAGAGATTATTTGGGAAGGTTTTTGAGGATAAAAATGGCTTGAGAGGTGCGAATAAGTGGGAGGGTTGAATTCCCTTTTATAGTGGAGGAGTGACATACTTAGAAATATAAAAAGAAAAACACTATTGGGAGGTATCCCTTACACCACTTGATTTGCATAATGAAAACATTTATATAAAATGGATAAAATGGTTTATAATTTTTATAAAATACATTTTTTACAAGTTTCTAGGTCATTTTTCCCTTTAAGATATTGTTTAACCACAATGTAAACTCATTTTTTCTTTAATCACTATAATTATTTTTAATTACATTAACTAATATTTTCAGTCAAAAAAGGTGACCATATTAGAAATTATAAATTATTCTAATTAAAAATATGGTATACATTCTTTCAAATATCACTCAAATAAGTGGAATAAATTTATTTAAAATTAATCCCATTGACGGACCGATAAAGCATGATTTTAAAGTAAACATGTTCAAAATAATGAAATGTTTTTATATCCATTATCAATGTGAAACTTGTTAAAATGAACTTAATTGAATTAAATGATAAATAATTTAACTATTTATACTTTAAAACCAATCCAAAATATAATTTTAAATTACAAATAATTGATGAGAAAAAGATGTTTTCAGTTAAAATTGAGTATTTTTTCTATTCATCCAAAATTAACATTTCCGAGAAAAAAACAAAAAAAATTACATTAAGATAATTTTTATGTTAAAATTTTAAAATGAGGTTTATTATTACATATAAAATTCATAAAATTTAAAAAATTTAGTTTTAAAATAGTTTCTCTATAAAAGGGTAGAAAAGAGACTTTATAAAATATTTACTTTCAGCGCATAGTATAAGGTTTGTTATTATTTTATGCCTATAAAATTTATTGTATTAATGTAAAAAATAATTTACTGAATATATAATATATAATGTCCATTATGATAATTCTACAATATATATTAACTTAATTAATTAATAAATAACACCTTTGTGAGCATAAAAGAATTTACTTTGTATTACATTCGTTATTATATTAATTTATTATTAATGTGTAACCATTAAACTTCACCATATATTTTTATAGGTTACTTAATCCTATTCATAACAATGAAATTAATATCTACTTTATATATAATTATATTAAATAATAATATTTAAATAATATATTATGGTTCGGTAAAACCCGGTCATGCATGTAACGCATGTTATCGAATAAACTCATTGTTACATGTGATACTTGCTAACTTAGTAATGTGTGCCTTGAAAGACATAGAATATATTAAATTTATTCAAAATATTAAGTATACCATAATTCTTCAATAGGTTATATTCCTTTCTATGTTTGGTTTTACATTTTATACACGCTATCGAATAAAAAGTTGATCTTTTAGAATGTTTGGGGTGTTACAGGGATGTTATTTGGAGATAATGCTTCTAGTTATAAGAGATATTGGGGGGGGGGGGTGGAAAGCATGTATAATCTATTGGATAGAAATATGAGACATAGACTAATAGGGATGGATACATCTTTTGAGAAAGTAACTGGTAAAACTGGGATATCCACTTCCTTGCCAATCCTTTGGGGAGACATGAAAATAGGCTACGAAAAGGCATCCAAGGAGACAACATGTATATGTTAGTTAATTATTCCCATGGTAGATGGTGAATTGGGGTGAGTGTGGAAATACTGAGTTGATCAGGGAGGGAAAACACTTTCTATAAAGGGATTTATTAGAGGGTGAGAAACTAACAATGATAGAGAAGGAACACTAGAGAGGGGGTGTAGGGAGGGGGGTAGACGACGGGGTTGTGATGACTAGAGGGGAATGATCTAGGGTATGGGAATGGTGTAAAATAGAATAAGCATCACCAAAACCTGAAACATGGGAAGAAAATCCATTCTTCCTTCAAGATGAAGATGAGAGGAATTGATACTGACATCTTGAGTAGAAGAATTTCAAAGATGAAGGGTATTTCATCTTCCAGCAAGAGAAAGAGTATCCCACTATGACGAGTATGTTATAAATACTTGGGCAGGAGTGATAAACATCTATTAAATTTCTAAAAACAAAGGCATCAAGTAGCTGGGTAGTGCATTCATCCATACACATGAAATATCCTATAACATCTCTTAATGATTTAATAATGGAGACATTGTAGAAGGGGAAGGAGTATCTTGGAAGATTGAATCAAATGATAGTCTTAGGAGAGTCACATATAGAGTGAACCCCTAGGACCTCTAGAATAGAAGAAAAAACCACATAGAACATGAACTAGATCAACATGACTATGATTTCTCTAAATCCTCCTTATAAGAGACAACCACATAGAAAGACTTTCGATTTAACATTGACACCCTTGCCGGAGAAGCATGCCCCCATGATGCAATGAAGTTATAAAGGTAGTGAAGTGGGGGGGGGAACTCCTAAACGATATGACCCACAAAATTCCATCTTGATGGTTTATTTTGAATTCATTCAATAGATTTCTCCACAATTGATGGAAAATTTTGATTTAGATATTATATAATATTTTTTTAATTTTGAAACTAGAATCTATTTAAACTCACACAATGTTAATATTCTCACCACCAAAAATTGAGAATATACCAATCATTATTCTCAAGTAATCAATAATCTTATTTAATGAAATACCATGACTCTGAAAAATATTGGATAAATATATACCTGCCAAAATAAAATAATAAGATTCATCGAGTTGAGTACATTACATGGTATACATGATAGATCATATCGGTGAAAATAACAAATATTTTATATGTTTCTTATTTGTGACATCATAGAATGAAAAATGTGACTTTATTAGAATATTTCATTGAATTATTATTAATTACCTCCTTTGGGGTCTTCAATTCTAAAAATTGTTTTCAATTTATTAATCTGTTTGTTTTAAATCATCCCATGAAGCCTCATAGATCAATCTCTAGTGACTTCATACCTTGGATGTATGATAATTTACCCAGGTCATTCAATTATAAAAACATTCCCAACCATAACATTTTAAAATATAATTATGGAACATATTTTTGACAAATAATATTGAGCGATATATAAATAAATAAATACCACACTAATATGAATGACCGCAATTGATACAAAATATACATCTATAATTTATATGAAATAAAACTCTTTTATTTTAATTTAATGTAATATTTTCTTTCCCCGAAATTTATACCGCAATCAAAAAACTGAACACTATTGAATACAAATATTAGTATTATTATTTATCCCTTTAAATTCTTCAGGTTGTATCTTATACATTCCCTATAATAAGTTCTCATTATGGAAAGAAGTTTTGATATCTATTTGATACCTCATAATTATAATTTTGTGCAATGGAATTCTATATTCAAATAGAATTTATCTTCATACCTTTTAATGAGTATTCATTTTAGTCAATACTAATAATTATTTTATAAAATTCTCCACTGAAAAATCATTATAGGTAGATACTTTTCTATTCATATAATTTTTATTATGGAAAAACCAATTGAACCATATGGATCTCACAATTTCACATGTATCTACCATCATTAAATATGATTAGTATACACAGGGTGAATCTCAGTTCCCATAGACAACATTAATTTTGTGAAATAAAAACTCTTAGTGGCCTCTTATGTGGTATTAGATTCAACATTCATGACCATTAATTCATTATCATATTCTATAATAACTATATATCTCTCATGATATAGATGAATCATAATAGACCTTCAAAGTTCTTTTGTAACATGAGTCAATTATTCTTTCAAAAAGATTTTGAAACTTGCAATCTTTCCTATTGGAACCATGGTCATCTATGCATGAATATGGAGTATGGTTTGTGTTTGTTGTCAATCCTCAGAGGAATTTCAGAATGTGTGCTAGAAAAGTGCTCATACAGGTCAAGCATATTACAGTATTGAAGGTGGTGCCGTTTTGCAGTGTTTGCCAAATTTTTGGGCCTGAAAATCGAAAAAATGAGAAAAGTGGTTTTGGAAAATAGAGTTGCACGCCCTGTAATTGAAGGAGAGGAAACATGCGCGCCTAATGGTTTTCAGGATCATAAGGTCAAAATATTGAAAAGGAAAGAGGGTCGTGCATGTATTGGTGTGGTCGCATAGGTGACTTGCGTGCTGTGAAGAGACTTGCGCGCCGATGCCTAGGAGGCTTGGTAACTTGCGCTCTTGTTGTTCTTCAAGATTAGAAGATCAAAATTTGTCAAAGGAAAGTTGGTCGTGCAAGTGACTTGCAGGGGAAGAGACCTGTGCGTTGAGACTTGCGCGCCGAGGGTAGACTTGCACGCAATCACGTAAGCTGACCAAATGCCTATAAATAATGGACCATCCCTCCTTATTTTCAATGAAGTTAAATACTTAGAGATTTTTTGAGCTCCCTTTGCGTTAGTAGTTGAGTCACGCAAGTGGTTGTCGGGCCGCACAAGTAGAGGCTGTGCGCCGGTTGTTGGCTGTGTTCCCAAGGAGGTTTGGGTGAGAATGGAATTGAGTCGCACATGTTTTAAGTTGAAGTGGGAGGTGTCATGCAGGTGGTTGGATGATACCTGTGCGCCAGTTTGAACTTGTGCGCCGAATTTGTGTTGTGTAGGAGACCTGCACGCCAGGCAGTAAAGAAGTACGCCAGTGTTTTTGAGCTTCGTGAAAGTTGGGATATTTCCCAGTACCCTTGAAGGGAAGTGAGATTTGACTACAGGTGAGAGTTGGACTTCAAAAGATCATCTACACACAACAGAGGATGTATTCTTTAGAGATTATGAAGAGACCTTCATGTCTATAAACTGAGTGTGTCTTCACCTAGTGTTGTGACTGAGGGGGAGTCAATGGGAGTGACCTGTGGGAAGCAGTTATCTATCCCTGAACCTTTGTAAAGGTAGTGAGCCTGAGACAAAGTGACTATGCCCAAACATTTGTAATCCACAACTAGTGATGATTAGTGGAATTTGGTACGACTGAAAACTTGTCGGCGTATGCTCTTTGGACATAGCCCTTATCGATGAACCAAGTAAAATTTCATATGTCATCTCTTTGCATGTGAATGTATCATTGGTGATCATATCCATCATACAGGTTTAACTAGTTAGTACAAACATGGGAACCAGATCCTTGTTTTTAAAAGAAAATGTTGACACCCTGATTCACCCCTCCCCTCTCAAGGTGTCTCAGGGTTCTACATTTCCATATCAAGAGAAATTTTGGATTGCTGATTTTAAACATATACATTTTCTGTTTTCCTTCCATTAACTATTAATTTAATGTGGTCCTCTGGAAAGAACCATCTTCACACATAGATATTTTTTTAACAGTATTATAGAAATAATATCCCATAATTTATTAAGTATAACCAAAAAATAATCATTTGTTCTGATTTGAGTTCTTTTTTAAATCTAAACATTTTACATAGGTCTTACAACACTAAATTCTCATATAGGACAAATTGGGACACATCTTTTTCCATATAACATATCGTGCTATTATGACTACATTAGATGTAATGTGATTAAGTAAAAATCCATGAGTTTCTAGAGAAAATACTTATAATGATTAGTAAAATACTAGATCAATTAATCCACTCCATAATATGATAATACAATATAAATACTATTTTATAGGTCATTATGAAAAGTAATTATATTCCACAAATAATTGATTTTTTTAATACATCCATCATTTAAAATTAAAATGTAATTTTTCTATTTTTCATAATAAACATGATTCATATTTTTCAAAAATTTTAAATTTGAATTATTTAAAATATCCATCTATATGATGTTATTGGATATATTTCACATTCATGTAATTAAAAAGACAATGAAAATGATATATAGTGTTAGAAAAAAATGTAAACTTATTTTATTGAATGTTATATATTAGATTATCCATATCTTGAATGTATAAACTATTCACTATATTCTCAATGCACCACAACATTTCATTCTTTATCATACTATAAATCTTTTTGTTAATCATAAAATAAATTCCATGTATCTCTAAACTAGATAAAACGTTAAATTTCTATTTAGGGATTGATTATAGTAATAGATTTATAATTTTAGAACTAAACCACTTTGTATACATAGATCACACGTGTCAACTTCCAATATGTCATACCTCGACCTCCCTTTCCCATGTTTTCATATTTTATTATTTTTCATTATTTTAATTTTACAAGTTTATGGGATCTTTGGGATATCTATTTTCTAGAAGAGGGGCACAATTATTTTTTGAATATGATCCATGTCTTGACCAAGGTTATTTATTCTATGACTAGGTAGACTATAATTCTTTATTTGTTTACTACAGTCCATTCATAGTTGTTCCTTGGATCATTCTATTGTGGCTCGGTTTTCCCCAAAGATAGTAGATCAAGATTACTGGCCTCCATTTTATGAATAATGGAGTCATGCAATAACTATGTAGGTTCTAAAATCTTTCATACAAAATTAATTTTTTTCACGCATTGGTATTTCATAAAACCTTCCAAAATAGTACTCAAAATATAATACCATTGAATCCTGCACAATATTATATGACGTAAATTTTTGGAAAATTAAATGTTGTAATATATAATTTTCTTTCCATCATAGAGGTAATAATACATATATTATTTAATTTACTCTTGATGAAAATGGGATGTTTACATGGAGGTTTTTTAGAGGTGAGGGTGAGTTTATTGATTGATATGATCATAATAATAATATTATTATTATTGTTTCATGAGGAATGATTAAATCACATCTATTTATATGTCATTGGAAATATAATGTAGCATGTTGTAAAATTTTGGGTCATTTAAAATCCTAGTTAGCATAATGATCAAAACAATGTCTCTAACTTTAGACATCATTATGTTTATGGGATTCAGCCCTTAGTAAAGTAGTTAAATACCGAGGTTCAAGGTAGGTTTTTTTGTATCTGGTTTAGGTCCATACAAATTAATATTATGTTAATTATTTAATATAATATTTCTCAAGGACTTTAGATTCCCATGATTCACTTGATCATATCACACTGATTCTTTTTTATTTTTACAATTATATACTTTATATTTATCTTGAATCATCTATATTTACTAGAAATGTTTTTAATCACCCTTCTTGATGGAGAAATATGAAAACTATTTTGAGAATGATTAACATTCTCATTAAATTAGCCCATTTTCCTCAATATTATTTTGAAAAAATAGATTTATCTAATTTGTAAAATGGTTTCCCCATTTTCATGAATAATGTTTTTTCTTATGAATTTTATTTGATTCTGGGTTTTTTAAATGTAATACATATATTCAAATTTTATTTAAAACTATAATGAAATGGTTTTATTTTTAAATGTTATTCATGGGGTGTGTGGAAGATACCTATCATGCATGTATTTCTCAATATTATCCTATTATCAGTTTTACATGTTCTACTTTTATTTGTTAGAAGATCTATTTGGTTTAGATTTAATGGATTTTTAAACTACATATGTTCCAATTTCACATTGAGATGGGAAATATGTTTTTTTGTTATTGCATTATTGTATCATTGATTTATTGGCCTACTCATCTTCTATAAATTTACCAAATCGTATTATATCATTTTATGGTTCTATGGGAGGTTTTTCTAGTTCAATTTACTATGTGCGACTAATCATTGTTTTTAGATACAATTTTTCTTCTATTGTAATCTAAAACTTCTTATTATGTTGGGTGTATTTCAAAATTAATGATTGATCATGATGAATTTATAGGTGGTAAATCCATTGTTCATTAATTCATCTATCAAGTGAAATTGTTCACAATAAAGATTTCATGATTCCACAACACTAGTTTCCACCCCATATGGATTAGGAATGCCTTTCAGGCCATGTCATGGGCTAGCTTGATGACCTAGATAAGGGGTAGACAACGTTGGCTCATGAATGATTTATATCAGACTTACCATGTTATTTGGTATGTTATGGTACATTTAAGATAGTATTTTGATAACTTAAGAGGTCTTTCAAGGGTAGGATATTTACCACCACCTACTCAAATAATATCATGAGTGTCTAGGCCTATCTAGGATGCATTTATGTCTTGGAAATCAGTATTGGTTCTCATTTTTTTAAAGATTTCTAGTAATTATTATAGTAAATGTTTTAGGATTTATAAGTTATCTAGATACAAAATTTAATTATAAGTGAAATTTTGGAAAAGACTTAGCATCATAATGTAACTGTGAAGGTCAAGGGAACCCTGGTGAAGATAATATAGACAAATACTGGAATATTTCAGTGGACTTAGTTTGGTAATATCATGGTTTTCATGATCATTTCTCTAATAAGTGTGTTATTATGAATTTTATTGATCAATAAGATTTTTATTCATAGGTAATTTTATATATTTTTTATTTTGTATTATTTGTTAATATAGTATAGACCAACTAAGATTTAATGGATTATTTTAAGGATTCTGTGGGTGGTTCCCTGCAAGTATATAATTTGGTTGATCAATGTATACCTGAGCTGATTGTTTCATGAACTCTTGATTAGGATCATTATAGATATCCCATTCATTTTCATCCTAGAGACTTCAATAAGAATTTACATGAATTGAAACCTCTTAATTTTCATCGGCATCTGAATCCTTGAGAAGTGGAAGCATGTTTCTAAGAGTTATTGAGGAATTTCACCCATACTGAGATCATTAAGTCTCTTAGGATCATCTTTATGATCATTATACTAAAAGGTCTAATATATAAGTTGTGGAAGTCAATCATCTAGTTAAATAAATAGGAGAATCATTCATTATTGGATTTCAAAGCACTGTTTATCTATTTTTTCTTGTAAAAAGTAGTGGATGTTTCAAAATAAATGGATTTGTAAATCTCATAATAATGTGATTTTTTGGTGTTTGATTATGATCACTAATTATTTGGACTACTATCATGTATTCTCGATTAATCCATGAATGATTTTATGATAGGTCGTTATTATGAATGAGGTATGCACTCATATCTTCTATTACTTATGTCCTCAGTTAGGCATAAAACTTATAAAGATACAATCAAGTATGATGTTACGTTTGAAATAGGATTGGATGGATATCCAAAATCGGTTTATATTTCTCCCAATCCTGAACGTAGATAATGTATTTCCAATAAAGGAAATGGAATTTATGCTAAGATTAAAAAGATGAATGTCAGTATTAAAATGCCACATTATTTCCTCACATCAGCTTCTTCTAATGTAATCACTTTGTTTTCTATTAGTTCCAAAATATAAGGTATAATAATTCATCATGTTATGAGACTCCTAAATCCTATGAAAATTGCGGCTTCCTAGATCGTATGTAAATGTTCTATATTAGAGTTTCTAGTAAGAGAGTTGGATACACACCTTTATCATTAGAATATTTTCAAGATTAACCAGCTAAAACTAATGTTGATATGGTGAATAATTAAACCCTTTCGTAGTTTAGTCATCTTTATTTGTTATTACTATTGAATGATAGTGTTTTATTATGGTCAGCTCAAAATTATGATGGAAGCATTAACAAATCATTAGTATCATAGATTTATTTCCCTTATGTGGTATAAAATACTTGTTTATGTGGATATTAAAATCAAAAAAATATTATTCTAATCCATGTATTTTTATGGATTCATAGATTTTTTCTCAACATCATGTGTTTAGGTTTGATGATAGTCTTTAAATTGAGGGGAGACCTCTAGAAAAGGCTTCTTGTGGTGAAAGGATGTCTCATTTGAGATAATAGTTTTCTTAATTATTTTTCATTTTTTCTATTTTTATGATTAATAGATAATATTTAGTGGTTTTAACCTAACCTAATCCCACCCATATAGATATCACTTGTTTTAGGTTATAAAATGTGCCTTGGTTTTTTTTCTTTAAGTCACCGATTTAGTGTGTTCCTTTGTTTTTTGGAATGTATTTTTGGAATTAAAATATTCCCTTTTATTTTATGTGTTTTTATCTTATTATATTTAGTTCATTGTATTTTTAATATGGAGTCCATTATGATTGAATTTATCTAAGAGTTCACATTATTTTGATATAACTGTGATTCTTATTAAGGAACAGGTTCGTGGTGATTCTTTCAACTGCCTTTTCTTTTATAGTCACTTTAGAAATATCTATGATTATATGATTTAATTTCACCCATTTCATGAACATCCACTCTCATTTATATTTTAAGGGTGTTGAAAGTGTAATTGTGGTGAGAAATATCACAACATGACCTCACATTCTTGCGTAATTTTATTTCATTAATGGTCAACATTTGAATTTTACATTTATGGAATTTTGTGATTTTCATGGTATTGGAGTTGTGATTTACTTTATAAACTATAGAATAGTCACGATACCACTATGGTTTGTCACACCATTATTGTGTTTTCTATTGGTCCATAGTTTTTACTGTAATCCAATCAAAACCATGAATGATGTCTTCATGCTAGGATTGGTATTTTCCACAAGTATACAGTTTTGGATTGTAGACCTCATTCTGTGACACAGGAAACCACATGAAGACCATGTGGGTTTTGAAAAACTTAAAACTATGGTGAAATGTTTCACACAAGGATGTGTCTATAATAAACTCTTAATTTTAGGAAATATCATTTTTTTCTCGTACATTGATTTAATTCATCTTGGGGGTCTTTTTTTATTTAGAAAGCTCAACCCCAGATGCCCCATTTATATCTCCGCTTCCATTAAAAATGACCTAATTTATTTGATCGTTAAATGATTTTAATTTTACAATGCAATGATATTATAGTCTTATCCTCTCATTGTTTTATTCATTTTCTATTTATTTCATTTCTTAATGAGGTCTCAGCAATAGTGAACCATGTATTTCATCCATAATTATAATTTAACATTAGATTAATATTATTTTCATAACATGACAACCCATTACATAATTATATATGTCTATTAAACATGTATACATAACAATTTGGTTTATAAATAATTTACACTATCTCTCAGTTAGTTCTTCATAATAAGAACCCTTCATAGAAGTATCATAAAAATACATTTCTTCATAACATGGGAAATGAAAATATAAGAATGGGTGAGTTCTACTACTCAGTAAGGGTTAAAATGATAACTTTCTATGATCACAAAATCATAACATGAGAACAAGGGTTTAATAAAATGAGCATACCATTTGAAAACTATACCCTAAAAATCATAGATCATAATATTAATTCATGGTATAAAACATGGAAGCTTATAAGACATGAATCATAAAGGAAATAATAATTGTATAAAACATGGATTTCTGGTTTACTCATAATCATAGAAAACCTTATGTCTTAATACATTCATAAAAAATTTAGACTATAGATAGCCACCCATGTGACCACTTCGAAATTGGGATAAACTCATGTGTACCCTCCCTCAGGCTAGGAACAACCTCTCACAAACCCTCTCATGGGATTGGTATAACGTTCTATGTACCATCTATTGGTCTTAGGATAACCACTCATATACCCTTTGTGCTCACAGATCATTATTAATTACCCAATTAATTTGAAAATATAGGTCCCACCCATCATATAATTAATATAATATATATATGTGTGGAATAACATCATATAACAATCATTATATCTTAACCCATGAAAATAAATGGATTTCAGAAACATTTCATCATAGTATAAACCGTGGAAATGTAATGGGTTTCATAAACATCCTTTCATCATGAACATAAAACAAGTAGAAAAATAATAAATATGTTTTCATTGTATTATATCCCAATAATTCTTAGGTAACATCAACATATTTCATCACATATGGAAAAATTACTTTGAATGTTCACTGCAAACATATCTTATGAAAAATAACCTTCAAATTTTAAAATCACTTTTTATTAAAAACTATTTATGTATAAAGGTAAATAGTATCTTTTTAAATAAACATGTAAACTTATAGAGGAATCTTCAAATAAGAAATTATTCTTGATTGTGGGAAAATCCAGTCAAGTAATATATGTTAAAAAATATTCCTTTTAAATTTTTGGTTAAAATTCATAATGTCTCTCATTTAGAAAATGACATGAATAATCCTTTGAAATAATTTTTAGAAATTAAAATAGGGGTAAAAATGAATTTAAAAAATCATAGTATAATAGTAAAAAACATAATTAAATTTTTTTTTGAAAACATATATATGGGAGAAGAATGTTTTTCAAATGATGAGATTATGAAGTTGATTTTCCTTTAAAAAACATATTTGCAATCTATTGAGTTCATAAGGTGAGGAAAATGAAAGGAAAAATATTTAAATTGAAGAAAAAACAATAGGAGAAGAAAATTATTATTTATCTTGAGAGATATATCATAATATTTTATCATTATAACTAAATAAAAAACGAACACGATAAAAAATTATATTTTAACATAATACCCATTAATACTTTTATATCATTTAAATCATAACCCCCATGAAAGAAATAAACTAAGATATATAATTAAGTAACCTAATTTTCAAGACAATAATCATAGAATAAATTCATGTTTAGTTTATACACCCAACAATAGAATCAAATGCTGTATAAGGCATGTATCCCACAAAAATAAAATTTAGATTAGAATCCCCTAAGTTGAGTTCCACTTTCTTCAAAAGTGTTACATCCACTTGTATAAAAAATTTAAATATTATGATACATTTGAACTATAAACATATAAATTATAATTATATCATATATATTCATTTTATACCTAAATTTAGAGTCATCCTTAATGTAAGATACAGAAAATGAATTACACTATTAATAGAGATAGTATACCATACATATGAATGAACCTTGTTTTCATTTCTTGACGTATTAATCAAAATAATGGTAAATAATAATTATAATTTCTAGAATAATTAATATATAATATAAGAAATATATATCCATACTTATTACCATCCATGAAGAATAAAAATTTAAGAAGAGTAGCATTATTTATTGTAGGTGGCAGTCCACACACACACATGAGTGACGTTATCATTTTCCAAAAGTTTATAAGGAAAGAAGGTAGATATGGTATTGTAATTTTAGAATCATAATTAAATCATAAATAACACATATAATCTTTAAACACATCATAATAACACTACATAAAAAAATAGTGATGTAATATGAATTGTATCATCACGTGGAGATGGTAAACGACACATATGCACGAGTGATACCTTTGCTTTCCAATTGATAGAAATATGGTGGATAATGGTGGGTTCATAATAATAACAACATTTAAGTATATTAATGACAATTAAGTTATTATTTTATGTTAAATACCATATATTCATAGGAAATAAGAGATGAAGTAAAGAAGAAAGTGATCGGTTAAGGGAATTGCCTCTTCTTTGAACAAACTCCTTTTGATATCATCTTAAGGATCCAAGGGTCAGTATTTTGTGAAGAATAGTGTTGGAAAAACCTTATATTAATTCTCAAAAATAATTATTATTATGTTTATAATGATATTAATGTTTTATAATAGTGTATTATTTTATAAAGAACAGTTTTGAAGAAAATATGCAACATATTGAAAAGTATTATTGTTAGTACAATTGTGCCACCGCCAACATTGCCACTACTAGAGTGCCACTTTTAGTTCAAATTTCTTTACCCCCAGAATTGTGACAATGACAGAGTCGTTTTATAACTAAATACATTACAACATCATAAACCTACTACCGTCAGGCTTTCCACCACTAGACTCATGCCACTACCAGAGTTCTGCCATCACTAGAGTATTGCTACTGCTGGATCCATGCCACCATAAAACACTCTCTACCATTAGGATTGCCACCACCAGAATCATTTCAGTTACAAACTCTTCTACTACTAGAGTCGTGCTACCACTAGAGTCATTCTACCATCAGAGTCATGCTATCACCAGACATGCTACCTTTAGGTGTACCATTGTTGGATCGTGCTACCACTAGACCACCGTTAGCTTGCTACCATTGATATTTGCTACAATATGAGGTGATCCATGAAAAGAAATACTACCATTGTTGTTCTAATGATTTAATATTTTATTCTTTCAGGAGCTACTACAGTGGGATTATTCAATGTTTATTCCTAAATAATTGCATAGATGCATTGAATACAAAACTAGATGTCTAATATGAGGATCTATGAAATCATCTTGATTATTCTTCAATGCATAATAATCTACATCACTATATATTTAAGAATATTCTTGTCATGATCAATAGTTATTAAACTCTGAAAGAATAAAAAATTACTTGTTGCATGCATACAGAAATAGGAGTGCAAAGGTATGAAATATATCAAAGATAAAGCTCATTTCTCACGCTAAATCAAGATAAAACTTTCAGAAACATCTTCATACAGAAAATATAATCCATGAAAATTATTTTTCAGCACATTAAGAAAAATTAGTTCAATATCCTGACTAATTCAAATCCAACGTTATTCAGGCATCTTAAGCACTATATACCAAATATCACATCATTTATTCATTTCTATTTATTTTTTCAATTTATTTCTTTACTTTCTAGAAGTATGATTTTTTTATTTGTTAATTTACACACTTCAAGTCCTTCATTTTAATTTTAGAATACATGATATTATGTTAACCCTTTTTTCTATACACCTATGAAAAATGAGTAAGAGTTCCTATATAACCTACATTGTTTTGCTTCTCACATATAATCATGGAAGTGGATTTGAGCATAGACTTCTTATTCTGTTGTTTGTATACCTGATCCAGTTGTGGATTTAATTACTGGTTAAAATAATCTACTAGTCAGAAGGTGATTTCCAGGTGGAGGGGACTGGGTTTTGGATCAATACTGAACCCCTTGATTATTCCATTGTGTTTTTGTTTTTTGTTTACATTGTTTCAAATCTTAAACTACAATATTTTTAAATCATTAAACAAAACATATAATTTTATAGTTAATCATACCCAGTGTTTATATAATTTTTTTAATGTAAATCGATTTCAAATGTTAAACTAATTTCATTTTTTTAACTGAGCCTTAATAACACATTGATATGTATTTTTAAATGTATGACTTATATTAAACTAATATTTTTATTAATTGGGAGAATTTTTCCAAATTGGGGTATTTCTTCATAACATGTTTTTAAAGAATTTTTATTGGGAAGTCATTTCACCCCCTTCTTGATTTACTCACTCAAACAAAAATTTATATGTCAAATGATTTCTAAGATTGTTTCAACTGTGATTTAGTTATATTTTAATGATTTAAAATTTCTATTATTTCAAAATCAATTTCGTTATTGATAATATACAATATTTACTTTCAACCAAAAACCCTCCTTATTTTAATGAATTTAATTATTCCCAATGGAAAATTAAAATGGTAATGTATCTTGAGATTATGAATTTTAATAACTGGATAGGAATTGAAAATCTATATGAATTACCTCAAAATGATAGAGTTACATGGAGTGATTCTAATAAAAAAACTTATTATAATAATGTAAAATCTTTGAATACTCTATAATGTGCTTTGGGTGGTGATGAACTTAATAGAATATCTGTATGTAAAAATTATTTCTCAACATGGGACACATTAAATGTTTCTTATAAGGGAACATCAAATTTAAAACTAATATACTTAAACACATTTACTATTAAATATGATAATTTTAAAATTAATCTTGCTAAAACTATTTTTGATATATATCTCATGTTCAATGAGATTTTGAATACAATAAACTCATTAGGGATACATATTTCTGAAAAACACCATGTGATGTGACTGTTGAGGTGTCTACTATATTGATGGTAAGAAACCCCAATGTAAATTCAATAATTGTGTGATTAAAGAAGGTTACCGTCCTAGAATTAGATAATAATAATAATGATGTATAAGGAAGAACAAAAAGGGAATATATAATATGAGGATAAACCAAAAATAAAAATAGTATCCTTAAAAATCACGACCTCAAAACAAAAGATTAAAATTCAAGCTCATAGTTCAAGTGATGAAGAATCAACTTCTTAAAGTGATGAAGAGATGGCTCACATGGATAGAAGAATAAAAAAAAAGATGAATACATTCTTTAGAAAACCCATATATGAAGGTAAATTTGATATTAATTAACACATTAGAATGGATATGAAGACGGATGATGCTTCAAATAAAATGAATTTATATGATTGTAAAAGGATTGGGAATGTCAATGAATACCATCCTAAGGTAAAATAAAAATTGAAATATGATGATATGGATAATAGATAGAATAAATTGATGAAAGAAATATGGAGCGCTTCCGAACACATATCAAGTGATTCATACACAACCCAAGAGCATAATCCTAATAGAGCTAACATCTGCTTGATTAAAAGTACATCTGAGGTATCCAATGTTTGTACTGCTTCCCCTATTCATATTTCTAATCATTATCGAGATAAATAAAATGATGAAAAATTTCTAATGATGAAATGTATGAGTACCGTAATATGATGGAATATTAATTTAATGAGATTAAGGATAAATATAATATTTTAAATAAGCACCATGCCTTGATTGATAATTTTAAATCTAATAATTATATTAAGAAAGAGAAAAATTCTGACCTTTTAAAATAGAACAACAAATTAAAATTTGGTAATGAAAAACTAAAGAAATATCTAGAAATAATCACCAATTAGAGAAATAATATTAACCACATCTTGGGAAAACTGATAACACCTAAGTAAACTACTGATATAGGGTAATATCATGGACATAGAATGATTTTTTAAAAATAATTTCATTCATAGTTCTTTTTTTGAAACTAGTTTCTATTCATCTTGACCAAAAAAGTTTTTAGTTATAAATGATTAAATACATTCTATAGCACACAATTTAATAAAATATGTGTTCCTAAATCTTTGATAACTAACCTTTCTAGACCCAAAAAGATTTGGCTACTGAAGTTATTTTTAATGTAAAATTGTTTTTTATAGGAAACCTGCTTAAAAATATCAAGTAAAAATTTATGGTACCTAGACAAAAGTTTTTCCAAAATCATGTCTGTATATTATTCATATTACAAGAATTTTATATAGGTGGATGGTGGACATGTCACTTTTCGTGACAAATTCCAAAGGGAAAATTATTGGGCTTGTCCAAATCAGTAATTCTAATACTGCTTTATTTTATAATGTTTTATTTATAGATGGTTTAATGTACAATATGCTTAGCATCTCACTACCATGTGATGATGGTTTTCATGTGCAGTTTGAAAATAATTTCTGAAATATTTTTTATTCAAAAAATGATCTAGTATATATTTCGTCAATAAATGAAAATATCTATTCTATTAATTTAGAATCCAAATTTTTTAAAAAATACCAACTATGTGCCATTCATAATGAATCTTGGCATTGACATAGGAGACTATGCCATTGTGATGTTCACTCACTAATAATGATAACTAGAAAATGGATTATCAATGATCTACCTAAACTATAATTCCTAGTAGATAATGTCTATAACCCATGTCAAAAATGGAAGCAGTAAAAGACCTCTTTCAAATAATGGAAAATTGTTTCAACTTCTCAACCCCTAGAGTTGGATCACACAAAAATTATTAGAACTTCTATATTTTATAGTTTAATATTTAACATCTATGTTTAAGTTTTTTAGATGAAATTTATAATTATACTTGAGTATTCATTCGTGCTCACAAAAGTGAATCCAATTATTCTTTTTCCAAGTATTCTAAATCTATAGAAAATCATAGTGGACATAGGATTAAGACCATAAATATAGATAATGGAAGTGAGTTATGAAATCATGAATTTGAATATTATTTCCCATAAAATATATATAATTATAACTTTAATACTCCCATGACCCCAAAGCGGAATGGTCTTATAGAAAGAAGAACCATAACCCTTCAATAAACTTTCCAAACGATGAATAATGAATATGACCTTACTGTTTATTTTTGGGAATAGGTGGTGAATTCATCTTGTAATATAAGTAATATAGTTTTATTTATAACTCTATTTATGAGACCCACTTATTAATTATGTAATGGTATGTTGACGAGGGTTAACTAATTTAGAGTTCTTAGTTTAAAATTCTTTATTATTAATAATAACGATAGTATTGAAAAATTTTCTTTTATGTGTGATGGAGGAATTCTCATTGGTTATTGAACTTCTAGTAATTCATATAGATTGTTTAAAAAAACAAATCATGTTTTGGAAGAATATATTCATGTAAAATTTGATGAAATAGATCCACATGAGCATAAGAACTCATAAAAAACCATCAGGATGATCTTTCAATTCTGAACATCAATGGAAAACATTTTAAAAATTTTGTGAAATAAGAAAAAAAAATCTAGTTCTGTGGGACATCTAAAACATTAACCTTAACCTATGAAAGAAAATGAGATGTCTATACCTTATTTTTATAGATCTATTAGGACTCATAAATACCATCCTTTAGATGTGGTAGTCTGAGACGCAGATAGAGGTACACATACTAGAGATTAACATAGAAATCAGGATGGACATCATAAATTATTATCATAGTTTGAACCTAAGAACCTCGATGATGTGATCAATGATAAATTCTAGGTGATGGAAATACAAGAGGAAATTAATCAGTATGAAAGGAATAGAGTTTTAGAACTACTAGTTAGACCTATAGAATCTCTGACTATTGGGACATAGTTGGTGTTTGGAAACAAAGTTGATTGGTTGGGAACTATAATAAGATATAAAAATTGATTGGTTTCACAAGGATATATTCAATAAGAAGTTATTTACTATGAGGAAAACCATTCAATTGTTGATATACTTGAATCTATTAGAATGCTTCTTTCATGTGGAGAAAATCTGGATCTCAATCTACATCAAATGGATGTCAAAAGTGAATTCAAAAATGGTTATATAGTTGAAGACGTTTTATTCAAACAACCACTTAGGTTTCCAAATACTCATTTTCAAAATAATATATTCAAAATAATAAATTATTTATATGGACTAAAATGGGTACCTAGATCATTGTAAGATAGGATCACATATTTTTGGATTGTTAAAGGTTTTTCAGAAGGTATAGCTGACTGTACTATTTTTATAAAAATAATTTCAAAATATGTATTATTGGTTCAATTTTATGTTGACGATATTATTTTTGAATCTTCTAAAAATTATTAGTATATTTAATTTTCAAAGACGACGCAAAGTGAATTTCAAATGCATTTAATGGGTGATGTTAATTTCTTTCCAAGTTATGAAATTTTTAATAATAAATATAAAATTATTTTAAGTCAAATAATGCTCACCAAATACCTTCTAAAACATTTTGGGTTGGATAGAACCAAATGTATTGATACTCCCATGGGTACTACCTATAAGTTGGATCTTGATGAACCTATAAAGCTAGTGGATCAATCAAATTACGGAGGTATGATTGGAATCTTGCTATTCATAACTTCTAACAGACCATATATTATGTTTAGTGTGTGTATATATGCCCATTTTCATGAAAATACTAAAGAGTATCATTTAATCACCATTAAGATTATTTTTAAATACCGAATACAAAAAACCAATTAAGGGTTGCTCTATCCTATAGGAAAAGTATTTGACTTAGTCTGTTATTCAGGTGTGGATATTGGTGGTTGCACTTAAGAAAAATAAATCACCTTAAGAATATCTCATATTTTCAGAATGTTAGCAGTATCTTGGTGTAGTAACCAAAAAAATTCTAGTGCACTGTCTATTGTTTAAGTTAAGTACATAGCTGAAGAAAATTGTTCTGCACAAATATTGTGGATGAAACAAACTTTCCTAAATTATATATATCAGTTCAGACATGTTCATATAAATTGTGACATAAAAAGAGTCATAAATATTTCCAATAATCCTATTTATCATTATAAGAAAAATAATGATGATGTAAGACATTACTTTTTGAGAGATAATTTCCAAAAGGGTGATATAACTCTTGAAATCATAGGAACTGAAAATAAGATTATTTATATTTTTACAAAGTCCTAGAATTATTAGAGATTAATCTACATCGAACAAAAAATATGAATTATAAGTTTTTGTCATCATTAATCTTGTAGGATCCACAACTGGACAATCCATAGTTTGAAAATCCATTATTGGATAGGGCTCTATTGAATAATCCTCCAAGAGATAAGCCATTATTGGATAATCCACCAATTAGACAGGCCATCATTGGTAATCCAACAATGGTAATCCACCATTAGAAATATACAAAAATGGTAATACACTATTGGAAATATCCAATCTTGGTAATCTATCATTAGAGTGATCAACCATTGGTGATCCACCATTAAAATAATACACAATTGGAAAAAGCCACTGTTGGGATGTTAATGGTATTTGTTTTGTTTTTCTACTTTTTATATTATTCTATTTTTATTTTTTTATTTTATTTAAATGTTTATATATTAATATATTTTTCAAATTCAAAACCCTAAATTATATATATACCATTTAAAATCAAAATTTGAGTCACTTTCACACTCGTGTTTTCTCCCTTTGAACTGTTTCTTCATCTCATTCTCTCTTGAAATTCAACCTTATCACACCGTTGATTCAAACATTATTTCCCTGTAATGGTTATATTTATGTTCCCTTTAGATTCATATTCATATAGATCAAGTCATATGAAGAAATATAGAGCAGAATCAATTCATGCTTCAGATCTACTGAGAAACCCCCAACATTCAAACTGTGAGATTGTTGTGAAAAAAAAAGTTTACCCTTAATATTTGTTATTGAGAAAGTATTTTGTGATCAGGATGATTATTGAAAAGGGATTTTAAAAGGTTATTTCATTAGTTCTATCAGTACACATAGTTTAGTTTTGGTGCAAATTAAACTCTATTCGAAGTAGGACTGATGTAAAGAGGTAACGTTTTCTTCAAAAAATGCGGAATATGTATCAATGATCTTCATCAAGTAGTTTACTATTATAATTACCCAATATTAACATAAAACATAATTATAAAACTTTTGAGGAATACATAAAACAATACAATAATCAACACCCAAACACCATAATAGTTTAGTGACTTTGGAAACATGGAAACACAAACACTGGTACATGAGCGAGTTACACTATCTTTCAGTTTGTTATCCATGAATAAAAACCCTCTTAGACATATCATAAAATAAATATATCTTCATAACTAGGAGAAGGAAACATAAAAAAGGGTTGACATCATATGCTCATTAAGGGTAAATAAGGGAGACATGTAAGCTTAAACAAGAGTATTAGGGTTTGAGAACAAGATCGTGAACAGAGAAGATCATACGTTGCATATCAAAGATCATAAGCTTGATTAATGGAATAATGATTGGCAGCTAATAAGACTTGAATCATAAGGAAATAAAAACATAATACATTAAAGTAGAACATTGGAATAAAACATAGAATTATTGGAAACACAAGAATCATATAAAATGATTTCCATGGTAGTCAAGTAATTACTACCAAGGTTATATTAGTGAAAAAAGTCTTTTACTGAACTGGGTTCACTCCCCATTCCAGCCTTTTTTTACTGAACCGAGTCAATTCCCTATTCCAGACCTATAATACTGAACCAATTTCATTTCCCATCCCAGACCTGTATTACCGAACCAAGTGTATTTCCCATTCTAGACCTATAATATTGAATCGAGTTCATTTATCGTTCCAACCATGTATTACTAAAGTGAGTTTAATTTCCAATTACAGACCTCTATTAATGAACTGAGTTCATTTTTCATTATAGCCATGTCTATCTCATGGGATATAAATCATTGACCAATCCATTGGAGGGAGATATAGGTTACACCAATCTCATAGTGAAATCATAGATACATGTACTCCAAGATTATGAAAAATCATATCTTATCCCATTAAATGAAATGGGTATCATAAAAATGTTATAATATCATAACCTATGGAAAAAGATATAGGTTTCATCTTTATTTCATCAAGAAGATAAACTATTAAAAGAAGTGGGTTTCAAAAGCATATAACCCATCAATGAGAAACATGTTTCATAATAAAAACAGTATCCATTCATAGAATGAATGTGAATGTAAATATTAAATAATTTCCCTAGAATTGTATTAGTAACACTAATGGATGCAATCTTAGATGGTAAATAATCCTGAATGATCTTTTAAAAAAATTTCTTTAGGAAAAATTACTTTATTATTTGAAAAGGGCTATTTAAAACCTAAAACCTTTCGGAACCATTTTCTTGAAAATAAACATGAATGCCAATAAAGAAACCATCGAAAATATTTTGGTAATATTTTTATTTCAATACATATAAAGAGTGTTTTAAAACATTTTGAAATCATATAAACGAAGTTTGAAAGGATTTTGAAAATCATTTCATTGAAAATACTTTGAAAACATATAAAGAAAGCTTGAAAATCTATTGAAGAAAATTTCATTGAAAATAAATTGAAAACTTATAAAGAAATATTGAGAACATTTTGAAAACCATTTCTTTGAAAATACTTTGAAATATTATAATTAAATCTTGAAAACATTCTTAAATACATTTTCCTTGAAAACACATAAAATAAGCTTGAATGAATTTGAAAACCATTTCATTGAAAATAATTATAATCATATAATGAAATCTTGAAAACCATTAGAAAACAGTTTTTATTGAAAATAAATTTATAAAATATAATTAATACATAGAATATTTTTTAGAAAACATAGTTCGAAAGAACTAAGATTTCTGACAGAAGAGAGAGGTAAAGTCAGACTATTTTAGAAACACTTCCTTAATCATTGTGTGTACCAAAGAGTGATAAAATGGTACCAATACATGAATATTTCACTAATAGTCATAGGATAGGAAAATCCATGAATTCTCTTGAGATATGGATCATAATATGTCATCAATGGAATCACAATCATACATAATCTTGATGAACAATGAGATTGTTTCCTAAAAACATTTAGCACTTGGTCACTTTGAATCATACTCCACATGTAAGAAAATGAAATTAAATGAAGCTTGGAATATTATGAAAATAACTAGATTCAGGATATTAAATTTCAAATGGATTTATATAAACCACTTATACAAATTTAGGTTCATAATAAAACATGTGCCACAAAGAAGTCAAATTGTGATAAAACTGCCCTACTAATTTGGTAAATTTTGAATGTAAAATAACAAGATGTAGAGATTATATTATGGATAGGGAAATATCCATAAACATAATTATAATAATCATATAATACATTCATGGTTAGTATTTACACCACACCAAATATATGAGTGGTGATTCAAGCATGTATATCATAGAAATAAAAAGTGAGATGAAATCCCTTTACCATATGTTTTGACTCTCATCATACTCATTAATACGTATTTTATATTAAATATAAGATTATTTTAAATCACTATTAGAACCTTATTTTTATATCTTATATCATATATGGATTTATTATTACTTTAAATTACCCACTTGTTAACAATTCTATTTTAAGTATTCTCTTTGGGTAATATCCGCTTTGTTCTACGCATGTGTCTTAATTTGTTATATATTTGGTCCTTATAGTTATATCATGATTCTAAGAATGTTAAAAGTGGTATAAAAATCATTTATATTCACTATATGTGTATTATAATAATCTATCGAATAAACAACTATGAAATGGAATACACTGTTCCTGGAGATGGTAATCCGTAAGTACACATGAATGTTGTTTCTATTTTTTATTGTATTATGGAAAGAAAGAAAATAAATTATATATATATATGTGTGCGTATATATATATATCATAAGTACAGTAGCAATATTATCTCATATATATAATATAATTTTACTAGATACACCCTTGATACATTTCAGGTAGTGTGTGAATGAATCAGATCACTTTGAGGGGGCAGTAGTCCACAGTTCTTCAAAAATGATTATTATATTTACAGAAGATGGAAAGTGTAAAGGAATTTGTTATAAAATAATTAAAAAATCTTAAACTAATAATATTTATCACATATATATCATATATAAATAGAGTTTCCATCATAATTATCAGCATGAAAGGCGGTAAGGGAAGAATAAACAATCATCATTTTGTGAGGCTATAGTTCACTGTACGCATAAATAGTATGTTCAATATCCATTAGATGGTGGTGTGTTTACATTTAGGTCAAAAACAGTGCATAAAAACACTTCATTATATATCATATAATGAGGTTTCTATGTTATCATAAAATAAGAAGAATTGAGGTGGTGGAGAAAGAATGTAAAAAAGGAGATTAAGGGAGGGTGTTACCCCTTAATTGGGTAACACCTTTTGGTTTGCACCAAAAGGCTTCCTTGGGGGGATTTATACCAAAAGGGAGTTATCATGGAAAATTAGAGGGATTTTAGACGACTATTTTTGATGATATTTTCCAAACCTATCTGGTTTGAGAGGTGTTACGAAGAGGGAGAGTTGGTGGCCCTTTATAGTGGAGGAGGAGTGACACTCTTGTAAATCTTTGGAAAAGTAATTCCGCCAACATTTTTCCCATTTCAAGTGGATACAATAATTTTAAAAAGATGATATAAGAGAGTATAATTTCTAAATATTTCTATAAAATGGGTGTTAGACAAGTGGCTATGTCATTTGGGCCTTTATGTTTAAAGATTATTCCTTTTCCAAGATTAATTTTACCTTAATCACCATAAATAGTATTAATCACTTTTACTAATCTCTTTGGTGAAAAATTAAGTAGATATTATTAGACTATAAATAACATAATGATTACAAATGTGTATGTTTATTTTTATAAATAAAACTAAATTAATCATCAATATTAAGATCAATGCTCATCATAGTGATGGGACTGCATCGCGGATTTTTATAGTAAAAAGGTCAATAGTTTGATAGGTTTTTTTATATCCAATTTCAAAGTTAAACTGATTCCAATTACTTAAATTGGATTGATTGATAAAAAGTATTATTTAATAAAAATAATAAAGTAATTTAAAATATAATTTATACTTATAAATAAATTAGAGGAAAGAATAGTTTTGGATATAAATTCAGTATGTTTCACTGTTCATCCAAACAAATGATGTTTCTCAAAAAAATCCAATAAATTCACCCTATTCTAATATCAATATTCTAAGCTCAAAACTAAAGTTTATTTATTTAAATTCTATTTCTAAATATTTCTATAGTTAATTTTATTGTATATCATCGAATGACATGAAAAGTATTTTATTTGATAAAATAGTATTTTTAAACATACAGAGACTTTACAAAAAATTATATTTTTCAATATCAATAGGATTAATTTATATAAAGAAATTATAAAAATTATTTTAAATGTAGTTATTAATTTTAATATTATTATTTTTAATGGTTAGTCTATAACTATCTTGTTTAAATAATTATAAAAATAGAATGATGGTCTGTAGAAACCCGGTGTTGCATGTAACGTACGCCAAATTGGTGTTGAATGTAGCACAAAATAGGTTGGTGTTGCGTGTAATGAAAACCATGTTCATGCCTTGTGAAAGGAATCTTTGACATAGTGAAATTCATGATATCAAAAAAAACTTTTTTCAGTGTGTAAAACAATCCAAGCATAGTGTTGCGAATACTGTAAGTTAATCCAAGTGTTGATTATAGTGAAATCTTGACCTGGAGTTGCATATAACACAAGAAAGAAATAGTTTTTATCATATAAAAATCTATATTCAGTATTATGTGAAATTGAAAATATCAAAAAGTGTAAATTAATTTGAAAAAAAATATTTCAAAAAATCACAATGTGTTACATATTAACCCTCTTGAAATTAATTTCTCCCTCAAAATTTATCTGGGTTATCAAAGGTTTAATACTTGAATGTTCCTTGAATAGAAACCCACATAATAATAATGAATACTAAAACTTACATTAAAAATGGAAAGTTGTAACTATAATAGTTTCCAAAAGAAACATATAACTGTGTTTCCACATAATTGAACATAGGTTGGGAGTGAATATTTGACATGATAGAAAAGTGTAAATATTTATAGGGAGTGATTGGGATCATTAATCACAAACAAGTGGATGATCAATGGGAAGTTGAGTGCCTCAATTTCATAAATCTGTGATGATTTAAAAGTCCATTGATTCAATAAAAATTATGGTAGTATGACAAAATTTTATTCCTAGATCATTTTTCTAAAGTTTATGACTTTTCATGAAAATATATACTTGCATGATTTCATGACAACCTTACCATTTCTTGTTCCATGATCCACATCACCTATTTATGCAAAAAAAGAAGTTCATTTTTTCAATCTAGAAGAATAAAAAGACCATAAGATCCATGATATTCCATCCCATCTATAATTTGTTATCATCAACACCATGTTATTTGAACAGGTTATCCAATATGCATAAGTCCTCACATGGTGAGATAATAGATTTATCTCACAAATATAATCTGAAGTTTAACTTAAATTTGACCTAAATGGTTAACCTTATAACCCTTCCAAATGATCAAAATCCAAAACATTAATAAGAATTACACTAAATCAGCTTAACATTGATCCCACATATATCAGAATATGGCTCCTAGTTGTCACATGACTAACATTTGAATGCCCTCATAATATATTCTCTTAAAACATGGTAATAACGTGAATTACCTTTAATATTTGGGGAAAAAACCATGATTCCTTATTATAAGCGTGACTGAATATATTCTTTAAATATAAGAAGTTTTAAACTTCATTCATGATGACATAGACCACTTTTTCAACAAATCAGTAATATTATCTAAGGTAATATGGGTTATACGGTTTACTTTATCCAAATAAATAATCTCTATAACCAAGATAAAAACAATTGTTTCAACATCTTGAACTCATTAAGGGTTACCTTCCCTAAGTTCAAAATTTCACTTTTATGAGTGTTCATCCCCATTCAACATATCCTTTTCAATCCATAAAGAAAACATATACCCAAAAAACATATGTATCTCATGAATCATATAACATAATATTTGAATTCCAAAACCTAAGAACTTTATTCGCCCAACTTTATTCTTAGACCACTACTCAGGATTCATCATGTTATTCCATAATAGTTCTTTTATTCAATATGAAATATGAATCATGGTTTTAGGTTTATCAACCTCAATTTGAAAATTATTATTTTGTTTAATGTAAACTATACTGGAAGAACATCACATATCTTTTATATGTTGTTTATAGTCTCTTCATGTTCAGAAGTATTGCCAATACTCATGCCACCATCATGATTTTCATTATGATATTTACACTTGGGAAATTTATTTTCATAATGACCATACTTTCTATATAAAAACCATTCAATATTATCCATGTTCCCTTTGTTCTCTCTATTTACTAAAACCATAAAGAATGGGGATGACAAACACATATCATAGAAGAAAACAACAGAATCATGAAAAATTTACATATAGAATGTCTAAATAATGATACCATCCTTAAACTATGACACCATGGGTTTATACAAAGATATTCATAGACAACTTCTATTTAAATCCTTTATGATGGTTCATGAAGATTTTGTGTATTCCCAAAGCATATCCTCTATGAGTATCAAACCATATGTGCTTTAAGGCCAGTTTTGATGTACCATATTACCCCAAGTCAGACATGGAGCATCTTATAAGAGTTATTACCCCTAGGTATATATGTTATAGAGTCACATCCACTTATAGTATCCAGACAGGGATGTATTTCTAGAAAACTACTCACTCTATCCTCTACCAAAATTTGAGTATATTTTCCTAAACATTAACTTATCCTTATAATTATCCCTAGGGAAATTTCCAGACATATCCTTAGAAATATACCGAGGTATCTAACTAAAGTTTTATCATCCCAGTTTCAATAGGTTAACTAAACCTTACCTCTGATACCAACTATAACAACCTAGTCATAACATAAAAAGACATTACATTACTTTTATGGAATACTTAAAATAATAAAAACACAGATTCCCAAAGACTATAATATATTTAGCTCATTATTAAACATGGAAACATAAACAATGGTACATGAATGAGATATGCTATCTCATAATAAGTTCTCCAAGACCACCACCCCTCATAGAAATATCATATAAGAAATATATCTTCATAACCTGGGGAAGGAAACATAAAAAGGGCTGAGCTCAGATGCCCTGTAAGGGTAAACAAGGGAGACATGTAAGTATAAACAATAGCATAAGGGTATGAGAACATGATCATGAAAATAGAAGATCATACCTCACATATCAAATATCATAAGCATGAATCATGGGTTAAATATTGGTAGTTCATGAGACATGAATCATAAGGAAATAAAGAACATAAGAAATGAAAGCATAAAATATGAAAAAACATGTAATTGTTGTAAACACATAATCATATATAATGATTTTCAAAGTAGTTAAAGCACTGCTTCCATGAAATCTTAGTGGGAAATTTTTTTACTGATCTGTGTTCACTCCCCATTTTAGACTTGTGTTATTCAATTGAGTTCATTCCCTATTAAATCTTTGTATAATTGAACTGAGTTCATTTCCCATTCCAGCCTTGTATTACATAGCTGAGTTCATTTCCCGTTCCAGCCATATATTACTGAATAGAGATCATTTCCCATTCTAGCCCAGTATTTCTGAACCGATATTCATTTCATTTTCCAGCCCTATATTACTGAACCATGTTCATTTCTCATTCAGTCCATGTCTATCTCATGAGATGTAAATCATTACCCAATTAATTTGAGGGAGGTATAGGACCCACCCATATCATTGTGAAATCATTCACACGTGTTCATAAGATCATTAAAAATAATAGAATATCCCTTGAAATGAAATGGGTGTCATAATCATGTAATAATACCATAACCTATATAAAGAGATACATGTTTCATATTCATTTCATCAAAAGTATATCCCATGAAAAGAAGAGGGTATTCCAAGGCATATAACATGGGTTTCAAAGGCATATAACCCTTTAAAGTGAAACATGTTTCATAATAAAAACATAATCTATTCAGAGAAAGAATATAAAAGGAAACATTGAATAATTTATCTATAAATGTATGATTAACATCAATGAATTTCATCTTATATGGGATATAATCTAGAATAATATTTTAAAAACATTTCTTGAGAAAATTATCCTTTATTTATTGAAAAAGGCTCTCTAAAACATAAAACTATTTTAAAACCATTTTCAAGAAAATAAAATTGAATGATTATAAAAAAATATTTGAAAACTTTTTGGAAACATTTTTCTTTCAAAACATATAAATATTGTTTGAAAGCATTTTGAAAACCATTTTCTTGGAAGACATATAAAATAATCTTTAAAGCATTTTGAAAACCATTTCATTGAATATACTTTGAAAAATTATAAAGAAAGCTTGAAAATGTTTTGATAACAATTTCATGGAAAATAAATTGAACATTTTTATAAAAAATATTTAAAACATTTTGAAAACCATTTCTTTGAACATAATTTGAAATATTTTAATGAAATGTAGAAAATTTTTTGAAAACCATTTTCCTTGAAAACATATAAAATAAGTTTGTAAGCATTTTGAAAACCATTTCTTTGAAAATACATTGAATACTTATAAATATTTCATGAAAAACTTTTGAAAACATTTTTGATTGAAAATAAATTGAAAACATATGATGAATAAATGAAATCATTTTCAGAAATATGGTTTAAAAAATAAATATGTATGACTGATTAGAGAGGTAAAGTCATATTTTCTTAGAAACACTTTCTTGATCATCTTATATACCAAAGAGTGAAAAACTGGTACCAATACATGAGGACATAATGAATATATATAGGATAATATTATTCATAATTATCTTGAGATATGTATCATATTATTTCAACAATGGAAGCATAATCATAAACAATCTTGATAAATGGTGAGATTGTTTCCAATAAACTCTTACTGCTTGGTAATGTTGAATCAGACTACCCATGTAAGAAAATGAAATTAAATGAATTTTGTAATATCACGAAAATAATTATATTCATGATATGACATGTCAAATGTATGTATATACACCATGTAAATGAATTTAGGTTCATAATTAATCATGTGTCACAATGAAGGCATGTTGTGATAAAACTACCCTACTGATTTGGCATCTCTTGAAGCATAAAACCCCATGATGTAGAGATAATATTATAGATAGGTGAATACCCATAAACATAATTATAATGGTCCTAAAATACATTCCAGGTTAGTATATACACCACAAAAATAAAATTAGTGGTGATTAAGGAAGATAGCTCATGAAAATAAAAAGTGAGAAGAAATCCCCTTACATTTTGTCTTGACTCTCACCGTACTCATTCATAACTCCAGTATAATAAATTTAATTTTATTATACATAAATATTTGAACCATATTCTTATATCTGATATAATTTATCATATTATTATGACTGTATTTACCCTCTTTTTATCAATTCTATGTTAAGGTTTTACTTTGGTTAATGTCTGATTTGTTCTTTGCATGTGTCTTAATTTGATATATATTTGGCCCTAATACTTATATCATGATTTATGGAATGTATAAAATGATATAAATATCTTTTATATTCATTATATGTGTATTATAATAATCTATATAATATATAAGTATTGAATGGAATAAACCGTTCAAGGAGATGGTAATCTATATGTACATAGGAACACTGTTTTTGTTTTTTATTGTTGTATTGAAAGAACGAAAGTACATGAAATGTATGTATGTGTATATATATATATATAATAATTATAGTATAATTATTATCTCATATATGTCATATATGTTCACTAAATACTCCCTTTATACATTCCATGTAGTGTGTGAATGCATCACATCTCTTTGAGGGGGTAGTAGTCAACACTTTTTAAAACAAAATTATCATATTTAAACAGGATGTAAAGTATAAAGGAATTTTTTATAAGATAAATATAGAATCATAAATAAAAAATATGTATAATATATATATCTTATATAAATATATTTTCCATTATAATTCCCACCATGAGAGGCGATAAAGAAAGAATGAACAATCATCATTTTGCGAGGCGGTAGTTCGTCATTCAAATAAATAGTTTGTTTGTTACCCATTAGATGGAGGTGTATGTATGTGTAGGATGAAACCTTTCATTAATAAAATCTTACTATATTGAGGATACTAAGGTTTCTATGTAATAACAAAAAAAATAATTATTGAGGTGGTGGAGAAAGAAAGTAAAATAAAGGACCTTAAAGAAGGGTGTTAGCTCTTAATCGGGTAACTCATTTTGGTTTTCACCAAAGGGCTTCCATGCGAGGATTTCTGCAGAAAGGGAGGCTTCAAGGAGGAAGGTAATGATTTATAAAGACTATTTGGGTAGATTTTTTCCAAACCTATGTGGTTTGAGTGGAGTGAAAAAATATGGAGAGTTGGTGGCCTATTATAGGGTCGAAATATGGCTAGCCAATGGGTGTTGGAAAAGTGACTAAGTCATTTGTGTAATGATCCAAATCTAGAGACACTAAACTGGTGCCCCGTACCCAGTTCACCACATGACCTTAAGCGCAATTCCACAAATTCCAAAGGATTCCAACTAGCAGTGAGGGCCTTGGTGAGTCATTGGGGAAACTATGCCCTCATTTTGTAAAGTATATGGCAGAAGGAAATAATAAACAATAACAGAAATAGTAAACAGTATACAACAACTAAAACTAACAATGGAAGTAATGTATATATAATAATGATGCAGTAGAATACATGTATCTAAGGAAAACCGAAAAACAAAGCAACACGATGAAATAAACTGAAACCAAAGTATGAAAGGAAAATAGTCAACACCAGCAGCATCGCAAGCCTAAGCTTGGTCCTATAATCTCCAGCTCCAACTAGCAATCATGTACCTAAAGTAAAATAGAGGAAATCCCTATCCACACATGAAACCATATAACCTATTTGGGTCAAAAATCATGACCCAAATAGGGTGTGAGACTAATCCCAGTAGGCAACCACCACGAGATCTAGGCCCTGCTGTGAGTGTGTAATATATAGAAAAAATAAATGTAAATGAAAAATGAACTAGGAATACACAAAGTAAACAATCCTACTATTCTCATTAACATTCATTTATCAATTTATTCATTAATAAATTAGTTGCACAACCATGGAATCTTGCAAAATATCACTATTCCAAAGGCAAACATGTAACACAAAAGGTATCTCAAAAGACTACCTAATGAAACAAACAAGACTAAAAGATACAAGCTTATGCTTTGGATTGGTAGACACATCTTAAACAAAGAAAAAATTATCCACATTAACCCTCTGGGTGTCCCATAGTAGAAAACCCTTGTGGCCAAATAATCAACAAAGGCACAGACACTCTCAGGAAGCTCTCACCGTCAATTCCTCATGTGGTCTTGCATCGATAGCTACAGACTCTATGAGAAAGAATTTACGTCTAATTCCCCAAGTGGTCTTGATTCGTAAACTAGTGGACACCCTGAGGAAGTAGAAAGTCTTATTCCCCCTTCGGTCCCATGAATGGTAATTATTAAACAGACCCTCTAGGGAAGCCGTCAACGTCTATTCCCTCTATGGTCTACCACACCACGTTCTCACAACCCTGAGTAGTTCAATCGTATGTAAACGATTACCTAGAAGTACAAAGTAAGTTCAAAAAATATTAAACCAATAGATACAATTAATTAATATGCATTTAAACAATTGAAAACACATTAAATCAGTATATCAAAGCTAACAATAAATACCACAAGGTCTGGCTCATAGGCAACCTAAGTTAAAACGACGATAAATAGCCAAACAGGGGAAAACACCCATGGGGTGATCCTCAAACATGAAAACAAGTAATTATCATTATCTAATAACCCCAAGATATCATGAAATATAATCAATATAATCAACAAGGTCAAAATCCATAACCCAAAATACCCGATATATGGGTAATCAGTAATTTTGTATATAAAACTCAATGACAAATGAAGAAAGGAAACAAACCACCCACCTCGATCCTAGGAGATCAATATACTTGAACCTAGTCCCTTTAATCATCCTAAAACAATGTAGATCTACAAAAATGTCTAAAATTTTTAACCTATGATAACTCATGAAAGAAGAGTAATCAAGAAATGAGGCTTAAGAAGAACCAAGAGTTTACCAAGGGGGTCTATTACACCCAAAAGTGATCAATTAGGACAAATGAAGATGGATATATATCTCGGGAGAGATTCAATGTTTTTTTGCGTCTTTGGACAAGAACATGGCCAGAAGAAGATGTTTTTGAGGATTAGACGTGACCCCAGTCCGTTTAATGAAATAAAAACCAAAGTGCACAGCATGTTAGTTATAATTACACACCGTGTAGTACCCTTTAGTGGACTCTTACTTAAGAGCATCCAAATGGAGTACACAAAGAATGTACTTTGCCGTTACACGGCCAAAACATGGCGATAACAAGTACACGACGTGTATATAAAAGTACACGACGTGTACTCTGAAAACTTCCATTTTCTTCAATTTTCTTTAAACATCCCAACTTTAAGATCTGCACCAGAGACTAAAGATCCAGGTTTTTACAAATATCCCTCCTTAAAGAAATTCTTCCCTCAATTTCCCTAACAATGTGGCGAAGAAGAAACCTCGAACAACTCTGGAAACTGTGATCGCATATTGGGATCCCTCTCCAAAATCTCATCCTGCACCCGACCGTGCTACCAAAGCACCCGTACCAATGGAACAGACTGGCCACAGAGTACCTTCGCACTACGATCAACAAGTCTTATAGGATATTCCTCAAACTATTCATCCTTCTCTAATTCAATCTCCTCAGGTTGAAAGACATGAGACATGTCCGAAATGTAATGTCAAAGCTATGAAACATGGAAGACGTCATGCACAGCCTGGTACCTCTGAGTTAACTGTAACTGATAGGCAACTAGACCAACTCTCTCTATATCCTTAAATGGGTCAACCTATCTCGGTGAAAGCTTTCCCTGTCTCATAATCCTATTGTGTCCCAACCTCGGGGTAACATGTAGGAAAACCTGATCTCCGACCTTGAAATCTAGAGTTCATCTCCACTGATTAGAATAATATTTCTGTCGACACTGTGTAAAAGCCATCCTCTACAGAATCAACTCCACCTTCTCTATGGTCTCTTAGACAATACGAGGTCCCAATATAGCTGCATCTCCTGCCTCTAGCCAATACAAAGGTGATCAGCATAGCCTACCGTACAAAGCCTCATAAGGTGCAATCTGTATAGTCTCTTAAAAACTATTATTGTATTCAAAATCCACTAGAGGTATATGTTTCTCCCAAGAACCTCCAAAATCTAGGACGTATGCTCACAACATGTCCTCTAGAACTTGAATTGTGCACTTTGAATGGTCATCTGTCTGGGGATGGTACGTTGTACTCAGAAGTATAGGTGTACCCAAAGCCCTCTGTAGCCCTTTCTAGAAATGTGAAGTAAAATGAGCATCCCTATTAGAAAAGATAGTCTTCGGAACCCCTGCAATCAAAGAATGTCATGAATATATAGCCTCCCAAGATCATTAACACTGAAGGTCTCCTTGATCTGAAATAAATGTGCAACTTTCATGACCTTGTCGTTAACAACCCAAATCGCATCATTACCTCAAGGTGATATCAGTAACCCCATCAAAAAGTCCATCGTGACATCAATAAATTTCCCCTCGGGAATGAGTAACTACTGTAAAAGCCCTGCTGGTATCTGATGCTCAACCTTCACCTGCTGACAGGTGGAACACCACATAACAGAACCAGCTACATCCTTCTTCATACCTGGAAACCAATACTGATGACGTATGTCCCGATACATCTTGGTGACACCAGGATGAACTGCCCAAGCTGAAGCACGAATCTCCTGCATCAACTCGAAACTTATGTATGCTGAAACAAATATGCATCCATGAAATCATAACACTTCGTCCTCACCTATGGTCCACCTAAGAGTAGGGTCTTCACCTAACACCCCCCATAGGGATAGGCCTTCAGAATCTGATAGATTCTTCATTCTAACTCAATCTAAAAGTGTAGTGGTAATAGATATATAAGAAATAAAAGTTTTTTCTTGTCTGTCGTGAACCTCCAAATGCATCTCAGAGAAAAGATCCATAAGCTACCAGTCACTGCTGGCCTCCTGAACTGTCTGTATCTAAGTCATCCTGCTTAGTGCATCAGCCACAATATTATCTTTCCCAAGTGTATAAGCAAGTACAAAATCAAAAGATTGTAGGAACTCAACCCACCTCTGCATTCTCAGATTCATGTCACGCTGCATGAAGATATACTTGGGGATCTTTTGGTTAGTGTATACCACAAAATTCTCTCCTAGAAGATAATGTATCCAACGATGCAAATCATGGACAACTGCTGCTAAATCCATATTGTGCATAGGGTAGTTCCACTCTTGTGGCCTCACCTACCGAGATCTGTACGCAACAACACTATCCTCCTGCATAAGCAATACTACAAGCCTGATGCCAGATGCATCACAGAAATCTATATAACTCTTGCCCAGCTATAAAAAAAACTAGAATCAGTGCTGAATTTAATCTCCCCTTCAGCTCCTGAAAAGATGGAAGTAGGATTTTGACCAAACATACTTCACACCCTTCTTAGTCAAGCCCATCAATGGTGCTAATAATTACGATAAGTCTTGTATAAAGCATATTTAGTAACCAACTAGCCCAAAAAACTCTGAACCTCAAAGACGTTCTTTGGCTGCTCCAAGGTAACTACTGCTCTCACCTTCTCTGGGTCTACTAAAACTACTATCTCTGAGATAAAATGACAAGTGGATTTTGTCCACAAAAAATTTTCACTTTGAGAGATTAGCATATAACTGATGCTCTCTGAGTGTACTCTGTACGATCTCATGATGGGTAGCATGGCCGCGTTGAGTGTGAGAGTACACTAAGATATCTTCTACAAAAACCACCATGAAATAATCCAAGTAAGGATGGAAAACACTATTCATTAGTGCCATTAAAACTGTTGGGGTGTTCCTGAGACCGAATGGCATAACCAGATACTCGTACAGACCATACCTGCTCTGAAAGGATGTAAGAGGTATATCAGATGGTCTAACTCGCAACTGATGGTAGCCAGATCTCAAGTCTATCTTCGAGAATACTCGGTCTCCTCAAAGATGATCAAACAGATCATATATCCTTGGAAAGAAATATGAGTTCTTGACCATCAACTTGGTTCAGCTTCTGATAATCTAGACAAAGTCGTAGAGTAGCATCCTCCTTCTTTTCAAATATAATGTGTGAACCCCTAGAAGAAGTACTGGACTGGATAAAACCCATTTCTTGCAACTCCTCCAACTACTTCTTGAGCTCCTGCAACCCAGGTGTAGCCATCCTATAATTTGGTATAGACACTGATGATGCTTCTGGAACAAGCTCATTAGGGAAGTCTACCTCTCGCTCCAGAGGTAAACTTGAAAAGTCTTCTAGAAAGATATCTAGAAAATGATCAATGATTAGAGGAAAATATATCTGGGAAGTCCCATGTTCATCAAGATATAAGATAACTATTTGGGCTATAACACCGCCCAATCCATGATTCCCTGGTCCAACTCTACTCGCCTAGAAATCCCATTCACCCTTGTGTATAATAGATTCTCCCTCTTATGATGTAAAACTCACCCTGCGAAGATAGCAATAAATAAAGGCCTATGAAGGAACAATCCATTCCATTTCGATAATGACGTCTTAACCTGTCATCTCTAGGACATGAATATCCCACAAGAAGTGACACCCACCAACCTCAAGGGGGCAGTCCTTGCACTGACGTACACTAGCAGTTCTAATTCCCAATGGAGTGCTAGGTGTCATCATATCCTCATAAGTAAAGACAATGATTCTAAGGTTATCCATATTGTGAATAGAAATAAAGCTATGGGAATATCTTGTATCAAAAAGTGCAGAAGATTAGACTGAGGCAACTAAAATAGTACCTCTAACTATAGAGGGTCTGAGATCCTGCTCCTAATGAATATGTTCTACTGCAAAAGTCTGGCTTATATTGCGGCCCTAAGAAGCAGTCTGTGATCCCTGAGCTGATCCACCCTAAGCCTGACCACTGCGTCCATGGCTTCCACCTCAGCCTGAGTGGCCTGAAGAACTCCGACTCCCAGTTTAATGCGGAACTGGTTGTTTTGCTTCTACATGGGGAGTCGAAACTGATCCTCTTTCACTGATTCCTAGAAGGGGAACCTTGCAGAAATGCTGAAGATGACCCATCTTTCTGCAATACTAGCACTCTATTGGGTCTCTCAGTCACTGAGGACTCTTATGTCCATTTTCCCCACACTGATAGCATACTAACCTACTACCTGAAAAAATAACCCATCTACCTAGATCACCACACGTAGACTCCATGAGGTGCTTCCAACTGACATCCAAAAAGGTGCTAACTCTGCATGTCAAACCGCCATGGCTCATAACTTCAGTCACCCTTATATTTCACTTTGTGATCAGCACCTGGTTGACAATAAAAGTGATGGAATTCAACTAAATGACGTTTAAATAGGATATGATATCAGGTCTGAGGCCTTCCACAAACTTCCTCGCTAAGAACAACTCATCATTCCCCAGAACAAGAGTGAACCATTGTATCTCGGTGAAGCGAGAGGAATAAACCATAATAGAAATAGTACCATGCTCTAGTTTCATAAACTCTCTGTCTCTATTGGACCTCAGCGTCGCCAGAACGAAATAATCATAGAACATCTACATGAACTCATCCCAAGACATAGCTCGTTGGTGCCCTGCCTGTGAAACAATGTCCCACCATCTCTTGGTGGAATCACAAATCATATAGGTAGTGAGCTTCACCCTCCTCTATGGAGGAATCTCCAGATGCTCGAAGAGATAAATCATGGCTTCAAACCATGTCTCATCAGCCTAAGGTCTTCCTTCCCATGAGAATTTGAGAGGATGATTCTGCTGAAAAACTCAGGTCAGTTATACCATAGAATGGGCTAGATGTTGTGCTCCCTGAAAGGTCTGCATGAACCACCTGGAACCCTCTCTGAATTGAGCATCATCACTTGTGTCTGGAATCATATCAGGTGCCATGTCCCAAAGGACGGTTCGAACTACAGGAAGTCTCTGATCATCCATATCTGGAATACAGTCACTACCATGTTCCTGACCGACAACTGGAGAACGTCTTGGTGGTATGACTCTTCAAGGACAAAAGCACACATTCGTTAACGACGAACACAGGTTTCAACATAGAGGAGAAAAAATGAAACAGGAGAAGAAAACTCTTAAATATAGTAAAACATGGATACACGACATGTACTCTGACTACACGATGTGTTCCCTGAAGTTTTTAACGTAGGTGTGTACACCGACCATCTTGCTCGTGTAATCATCCCAACTACACGGTGTGTTCAAAAAATACAAGGCATGCACTATCCTTTTCCCTCCTTCCCGCTTACTCCTACATGGCTAGGAACATAGACATTCCTAGTAGACAAATACACTGCATTTTTAGTATACAGACGACATGTCCTTATAAATTTTCCCCCTGTCTGTGTCGTTAGTCACACTAACGGACACACGGATACTCACTATAGGACGTGTACTAAACGTACACAGTGTGTTGCCCTTAAGATCATCCAACCCATTTATTTTAACTACACGACTGGCCACAAAGATAACAAGTACACAACATGTATATAAGGTACACATCCTGTAGTCAAGAAAACTTGTTATAGACATACAGAAGAACACATGGAATGTGTTCATAAAACTACATGTCGTGTTGTCTGGGTTTCTAGGCAGAAAGCAGGTAAAACCTCCCACACCACTAAAACCACTAAAAACTAGCATCTATGTTCAAAATTATGATCCATGGGGGGCCATACTCTTTACGAATGAATTCTTGACATCATACAAATGCATATAACAAGTCAAACAGCACAACAATTCATGATCCACCAAATTCTGATCCTCGAGGGCCCATAACACCTCAAAGACCAAGCTTTGGCATTAATGCTAAAGAATATTTTAAAATAAACAATACCCTTTCAGAATATCAGGTATTTCTATCACACCACCTATCACAATAGAATGCATAATCTAAAAAATATCTAACACAATAACATGAAATTTTAATGCACTCGAAATGGCATGAAAAAATGCATGAAATGTGATTTTTCTAACAAGTTCCTATATGATGAATGAGATAACATACCCTTATCTCACTGGGTTACAAAAAAATTAAAACCACAGTAAGATAAACAGTAACATCACAACACAAGTGCACCAGCCAACGGTGAAGTCAATAAACTATAAAACATTGCAAAAACATGAAAATTGCAATTCGAGGAAACATTAATTTTCTTTGTACACATGTTTATATCTTTCGGGAACAGTTAATTACCAATCAACTATTCATTCCTATCCCATTCTATTGTTTCAAAATATTAAGGTAATAGAAAAGAAAAGAAAAACCTCCTCTAATACCACTTTATAACGACCTAAATCCAGATCCACTCAATTGGTGCCCTGTACCCGGTTCACCACATGACCTTAAGCACATTTCCCAAAACGCCAGAAGCTGCCGACTAGCAGTGAGGGCTTTGGTGAGTAATTGAGTATACTATGCCATCATTTGGTAAAGGATATAGCAGAAGGAAATAATAAACAATAGAAAAATCAGTAAACAACCAACAACAACTGAAACTAACAGCAGAAGCAATTTATATATAATAATGATGTAGCAGAATACATATATCTAAGGGAAACAACAAAACAATGAATCATGATGAAATAAACTGAAACCAAAGTATGAAAGAAAAATAGTAAACTCTAGTAGCATCACAAGCCTAAGCTTGGTCCTATGCTCTCCAGCGCCAAGCAGGAATCAAGTACTTGAAGTAGAAGGGTGACAATCCATATCCCCACATGCAACCTTATAACCTCTGTGGGTCGAAAAGCATGACCGAAACAGGGATTGAGACTAATCCCAGAAGGAAACCACCAAAACATCTCTTCTCTGTTGGCAGTGAGTAATATATAGATGATGTAAAAGTAAATGTAGCAATGAACTTGGATTTCACAAAGTAAATAATCCTACTATTCTCATTCAAATTCATTTAACAATTTATTCATTAACTAATTAATTACACAACCATCGAATGTAGCAAAAGATCTCAATTCCAAAGGCAAACAAGTAACACAACAGGTATATCAAAAGACTACCTAAACAAACAAGAAAGACTAAATTATCCAATCTTGTTCTCTGGCTTGGTAGACACATCATAACCAACCTAACAATTATTCACATTAACCCTCTGGGTAGCTCATACTGGAAAACCCCTATAGTCAAGTAATCAAAAAAGGCACAGACACTCTGAGGAAGATCTTACCACCAATTCCCCATGGGGTCTTACAACGATAGCTACAAACTATCTGAGGAAGAACTTACATCTAATTCCCCTTGTGGTCTCGATTCATAAAGTATTGGACACCCTGAGGAAGCACAATGTCCAATTCCCCCTTCGGTCCCGCGAATGGAAATTTTAAACAGACCCTCTAAGGAAGCCCTCAACGCATATTCCCTCTATAGTCTACCACACCAGGTTCTCACAGCCCTGATTAGTTCAATCGTACATAAATGATTTCTTAGCAGCACAATGTAAGTTCAACAACTACTTGGCCAACAATTACAATGCATAAATAAGAATTTAAATAATTGGCAACACATGCAACCGTTTGTTTCCCTCAGAATTCGGGGATGACCTCCTGGATGGGAGATTCAAACGTTCCAATTGGTTTCTATCGGGTTTGTTCGCAGAACCGAAAACATCCAATGATTCCACATCCATTTGGACCTACTTTCAAAGGTAGGCACTTCATTAGTTTGTGTACTAATGAGGCTTAGGAATTTGCATTGGTCAAGAGGATGGGAGGTCGGACTCATCACACCTTTTTGAGGGGAATTATTGTCCACTCCGGGACTCTCTTTATAGATTTAAGTTATGTTCGTGAATCCTTATTATATTACCAGGTATAAAATGATCTTTCCTTCAGTTTTGACAATCAATGATTAAATATTAGAGAAATTTAGAGAATATTTTATATGTATTCAAGGTTCTTCATCAATAGAGAATCATCTGTATCTATTTAGAGATTCTTGGTCGATGGTATCCTTCAAAAAATTTATATAAAAGTCTCTTGGTCATTATAATGACCAGGATGGTTTTAAAGCCACTCAGTGGGGGAACATGAAGTTTATTGTCATCCAGAAGGACATGAATTATTTCAGAGTTGGGATCGAACCCGCAGATGGGATACCTACGTATCCTTTGTTTTGGAAAAGGAATTAGAACCCACGTAGTTTGAGTAAGGGAGTATGATGTATATGATTGATGGCTCAAAGAAGGATGTCATAATTACTTTTACCCTCTAAGCTCACGTGAGTCATGCTCGGTGTGATAAACAAGAGGTATTAGTAATAAAATAGACAATTGGGCCATGAAAGATGTAATCATAAGAAATGGTTTGGGGCTTATGTATGTATGACAACCCAAATAAATGAAGGTTAGGATTTACTTTAGGGAGAAAATCCATAACAGGGTCCATAAAGGAATATGTGCTTCATGGAGATTTGAATACTCTAACTTGGGACTTATTCCTGAAAAGGAAACCCAAATTAGGAGAGGATTGATAATTGGGTTTTACTCCTGAGAAGGAATCCCAGATCAAATGTAAATTAGGACTGGTTAAAGAGAAATTAAGGGACTTGGGGCTTACTTATGAAAAGGAAGCCCAAATTTATGACTGGGGCTTATTCATAACAAGGATTCCCAGGTTAGGGGACTTGGGGCTTACACCTGAAAAGGAATCCCAAATTTATGATTGGGGCTTACTCCTAAAAAGGAAGCCCAAAATTATGACTGGGGCTTACTCCTGAGGAGGATTCCTAGGTTAAGGGATTATGACTGGGGCTTACTCTTGAAGAGGATGCCCAGGTTAAGGGATTATGACTGGGGCATACTCCTGGGGTGGATGCCCAGGTTAAGGGATTATGACTGGGACTTACTCCTGAGGAGGATGCCCAGATTATGGATTAAGGTTTGGGGCTTACTCCTGAGGAGGATGCCTAGATTTGGGAACTTTAAGAATTTGGGGCTTACTCCTGAGGAAGATGCCCAGGTTAAAGGACTTATAACTGGGGATTATTCCTGAAAAGGAGACCTAGGTTAAGGATTCTCTCATTTTAAAGAATGAGGTTGAATGAATGAACTCTCAATCTTTAGTGACATAAAGATGTATAAATCACTATGTTTTGAGAGATATTCCATAGAATTCCTTTCAGATAAGGAAGTCAAATCAAGAAATCATGCCATAAATGGATTTGAAAAGTGTCTTGAAGACTGAATCGTGAATAGAAAAGGTGAAATGGCTTAAGAGGGGTAAAATGGGCAAGATGGGCACCCAAAAAGGCAGGGGCGCGCAAGTCTTGGAAGGCGCGCAGGTACTGCGTGGGCGCGCAAGTATTGGTCATGTAGGTATACCTGCGCGACATGTGTGGTACTTGCGCGATGTTCAGCCAGCATTGAAATACTTGAGCGACTCTTGATTAAGGCCTTTAGAATCTTCTTGAGGTTCTTCTAGAAAAGGGATGCACAAGTTCTATCGAAGGAGTAAGGCGGTGTGCAAGTGTGGCCACTTCCCTTAAGGACTGGCCACTCAGGCGTGCAAGTGTTGATGAGTTTCAACACTTAGGCCTTCCTCCCTCTCTTTAAATCTTCCGTTCTAGGTAATAAATTACCTTAGAAGTGTTCCAGAAGCTTTGAGAAGAGACTTGGACGTCTGGAGCTTAAATCCGAGTTTCTGTAAAAATTCTTTTTCGAATGGGGGGCCCACAGCATCTATTTATAGGCAGGAGAAGACCCCGGGTGGTTACCGGGCGGTTATCAATTAGGTCGCGCAAGTCACTTGCGTGCCAAAGTGTGTCGCGCAAGCCCACTTGCGTGACTATGAGGAAACTTGCGCGGCCTATGGGAAAAGTTCTCCTTGTTCATCCCTTTGTCGATTTTTGATGTTTTCTTCAAACGTCGATCCATTTTAATCTAAGAACTTCCCCTTTTCCAATATTTAGATTCTGTGAAGAAAGGAGCATCAACAAAATTCCCCCCTCAGAGTTGGATCTGGAGAGAAAAGAGGATTTGACTCTAAGGTGAGAAGAAATAAGAAATATGGCTGTTTAATGTCATGCATGTCGGACAAAAAGTGGCTAATGTTTAAGGTCAAAATATCTTTGACCGAGATGGATTATAATTGACTCAATTCCTTGACAACTCATCTGAAAACATAGTACCATACTCAAGTATGAGAGAAAAATATGTAAACTATGGATTTAAGAATATTTGAATCTGAGGAATGATATGAAAAAGAGTTAAAAGGCATCAGAAGAAGTAGTTTCCAAGAATGAAGTTACTATTATTTAACAAAACCCGTTAGGGGGTTGAATTATGCAGGGCCACCTAAGGGCATTGGCTGCATGGTCAAATAAATAGCATCTTTTGGCTAACAATTCTGTTATGTAGACTATTTATGCAAGGCCACCTATGGGCATGTGCTGCATGGTCAGGCAAAGGAACTCTCAGAAATTTACTTTCCTAGTGCTAAAAGCCAGTGAAAGTTTATGGAGATTCAAATCTTCCAAAGTATAGAGTTTGCTGTATAGAAAGAGGTACTTGAATATGGAGAAGATATTTATAGACAAGATTATCGAAGAACTGGATGAATATCACTCCTATGAAGGTCTGACCCAAACTTAGGGAAGAAGAATAAACCACAGACTTGAATACTTTCAGATCATGAAAAAAGACATGGGACAAATATGTTACGGATGGATATTTTTTTCAGATCCCTACATACCGTCATTTAAGACAAATAAAGACAAAAGAGGCATTCTTCCCAAGAATGAAGTTACCATCATTTAACAAACCCGTTAGGTGATTGAATTATGCAGGGCCACCTAAGGGCATTGGCTGCATAGTCAAATAAATAGTATCCTTCGGCTGAAAAGTCTGTTATGTGGACTGTTTATACAAGGCCACCTATGGGAACGTACTGCATTTTCAGGCAAAAGAATTCTCAGAAGTTTGACATTTTTGTGACTAAAAGTCATGGAAAGGGTTATGAAGATCTGAAAATATTTAAGGTTTGGATTATAACACATAAATATGGGTATTGTACAATGTAGATAGAGATACATAGGTCAATGATAACCATAATCATGTTGTGGCTGGGTCCTAAATTGAAATTTTGGACTTCACTACGTATCTCATAAGAATGAGAATCAAGCCATACGTAGTTCTTGAAATGCAGTTTAACGTCGTGCAGGACGAAAGTATGAGAGATCTTAGTTTAGGGTCATAGAGCTCGGACCATAATAATGAATACACAGTGTTTGTTTTCATGAGGACTTTTAAGCCAAGGGACTGAAAGTGAAATTTGGGGTTAGGCCCAAAAGACTTGGGGCTGGATTCGAGGGATACTCGAACGTTCCTACGTATCCCATAAGGATGGAAATCAAGCCCACGTAGTTCTATAAATACCCTTTGTACAAATTTGGTTTGTACATGTGAAGGGTGAAAGGGGACTTTAGTACAATGATGGTTTTACCCGAGATAAAAAGTTTAGGCATTGCCATGTATGCACGTAGTCTTTTGAAATGAAACATGATTGAAAAATCAATGTAAATAATGGTTCCCTCTCAAATGAGGAAATCAAAGAGTATTGTAGTTTATTGTCATACCGGACAAAAGTGTTGTATAGTTTAACGTCGTATAACAAGGACGAAAGTGAATCAAATGTAATGATATAGATTCTAAGGGCGGTTTCACAAATCAACATTGTATGAGATGAAGGTGAACCGAAGTGAAGAGATTGTTTTTTGGGCTTGAACCTTGGGAGGTTGCCTATGTACCCAGCCTGGAAGGCAAGGATCAAAATCCACGTAGTTCAATTAATGAATAAATTAATGATCAAGTTATTCTTGGGGACAATGACCTAAAAAATGATGTTGGGACTTACACATGGTTAGCAGCCCAGAGAGAGTGTTATGGTTGATGTTTTCTCTAATGTCACGTGAGTCATACTCGTTGTGAGAAACAAGAGGTAGCAACAACCTTAACAATGCCCAGTTTAATGTCATGTAGTAGGGACAAGGTACAATTTAGCGTCATGTAAGACATATCAAGGACTTTCTGTACAGTTTAGTGTCATGTAGTTAGGACGATGGGGGCAATACAGTTTAATGTCATGTTGGACAAAATGGCGAATAGTTTAAGGTCATATACATGGACCGTGGATGGTGCAGTTTAATGTCATGCTGGACATAAGTATAGTTTAAGGTCATATAGGACCTTTGATGATTATGTAGTTTAACGTCTTTCCGGACGTAAGGGACTTTCAAATAGTTTAGGGTCTTATGCATGGACCGTTGCTGTATAGTTTAACGTCGTATAGAAAGGACAAACTGGTGCTGCACAGTTTAATGTCATGTTGCAGGGACAATACAGTTTAACGTCATATTGGACGAAAGGGGGACTGTGCAGTTTAATGTCATGCAGTGAGGACAGATTAGGGATTTTGTTTCTTCAGTTTAGTGTCATGCTGGACAAAAGTGTGAATAGTTTAGGGTCATAGGCATGGACCATGGATGGTGTAGTTTAAAGTCATACAGGACCATGGTGTAGTTTGAAGTCATACAGGACCTTTTAGGGAACTTTTTCACAGTTTTACATCATGTGGGACGAAGTTGCATTTTAATGTCATACTGGACCATTGCTGTATAGTTTAACGTCATATAGCAAGGACGAACAGGTGCCGCACAGTTTAGTGTCATGTTGCGGGGACATCTTGTGAATAGTTTAAGGTCATACTAGACCAAGGATGAGTTTAAGGTCATACTGGACCATTGCTGTATAGGTTAACGTCATATAGAAAGGACGAACTGGTGCTGCACTGTTTAGTGTCATGTTGCAGGGACATCTGGTGCCGCACAGTTTAGTGTCATGTTTCTGGGACATCTGGTGCCGCACAGTTTAGTGTCATGTTTCTGGGACATCTGGTGCCCCACAGTTTAGTGTCATGTTGCTGGTACATCTGGTGCCGCACAGTTTAGTGTCATGTTGCTGGGACATCTCGTGCCACACAGTTTAGTGTCATGTTGCTGGGACATCTTGTGCCGCACAGTTTAGTGTCATGTTGCTGGGACATCTGGTGCATCACAGTTTAGTGTCATGTTTCTAGGACATCCTGTGAATAGTTTAAGGTCATAATGGACCAAGGAGGAGTTTAAGGTCATACTGGAACATTGCTGTATAGATTAACGTCATATAGCAAGGACGAACTGGTACCGCACAGTTTAGTGTCATGTTGCTGGGACATCTGGTGCCGCACAATTTAGTGTCATGTTGCTGGGGCATCTAGTGGGGCAGAGTTTAGTGTCATGTTGCTGGGACATCTGGTGCCGCACAGTTTAGTGTCATGTTGCTGGGACATCTTTTGCTGCACAGTTTAGTGTCATGTTATTGGGACATCTGGTGCTGCACAGTTTAGTGTCATGTTGATGGGACATCTTGTGCCGCACAGTTTAGTGTCATGTTGCTGGGACATCTGGTACCGCACAGTTTAGTGTCATGTTGCTGGGACATCTTGTGTCACACAGTTTATTGTCATGTTTCTGGGACATCTGGTGCCGCACAGTTTAGTGTCATGTTGCTGGGACATCTTAGGGGTACTTTGTAGTTTAAAAAAAATACTTCTTCAAAAATCTGGCATTAGTTGGAGTAGTAATGAGTTCTCCATCCATTGAGATTAAAGAGAACCTAATATTAACTCTTCTTCTGATGAAGACTCTTCCTGATTAGCCTGTTTAGGTTGTGCCATTTGATGGGGCAGTGCCCGTGGCTTTGAAGTAGATGGAATAAAGTCTGTCAGAGTCAAAGAAAATTTAGGCTTTGACACATACTCATCTTCTTCTGATTCTTTTTTCTTCTTTGAATCAAGCCGTTTCTTTGAGGACTTTCCCTCTGACGAAGAGGGTTTTATCGCAATATTCATGGCAGAAGACACAATTGGTTTCTTTAATTGTGTTCGCAAAATGGCATGAGTCTGATTGACTATCTTTCTGACCATCCAATCATTATACTTCTGTGCATTTCTGCTTTTGACTTCTTTCCATTCACCTTCCTCCTCTGGAACTGTAGCAGTAACACATGCTACCTGAGTCGAAGAAACTTTCAACTTGACTTGTCCCAAGTTGACCATCTTTTGCAGGAGGTCTTTGAAGACAAAACACTCTTGGATGGGATGCCCCATCATTTGATGAAAGGGAAAATAATTGGGATGGTCTTCATATCCTTCCTTGTTTGTCTTCTTGGGAACTGGTAATTGAACCAAATTATTTTCCAGAGCTGAAATGAAGTAACTAGGAACTTGCTCATTTCGGAAAGAGTATGTTTTAATTTTCAAATCCTCAAATTGTTTTCGCCGTTGATCACATTGATCAATTGGACGAAACAGCCTTTGTTGTTGGCATTTAGGAGGTGGTGCCTTTCGAGAAGATGAAGGTTTTGAAGTAGAAATAGGTACGTGCACTTGTTTAAGCATAACTATAGTAGTTTCCGCTTTACCCATTCTCCTTCCTAGATCTGATGGAATTACATGAGATTTAGCCTTAGCCTATATAAGGAAATCTTCAATCTACTGAGTGATTGAAGTAAGGTCTCGAAACCCTCCTGTGTATTTCAAAGGGATCAATGGCGTGCCTAATTCGTCATGAAAATTTTCCACACAAATTGGCAATAGCTCCTCCTGAGGAAGTGCTAAACTCAGGGAATATGTTAATCCCTTCCAGCGAGAAATGAAATCAGAGACTCTTTCATTCTTCCTTTGCTTGCAGTTTGTAAGATCGAAAACTGACGTTTTTGGCAAAGTTGAGCTGAACTGAAGAAGGAAGTTTTGGAAAAGATCCTCTCATCCGATGATTGACCGGGATTGCAAGCTCGTATACCAGACAAAACTGGTCCTTGCAAGGTTCGCACGAAGCATCTGAGTTTCACTGCTTCTTGCTGCTCTGGAGTTCCCATCATAGGATCACAACAAGACACGTAATGTGTCAAATGTTGTTCAGGGTCACCTGATCCATTGAAAGTAGGGAAAATAGGGTTTCCAAAACTGGATGGAGGAGAAATTGAATCTACCCATTCAGGGTAAACATTCTTTTTTGGTTGAACTTGCGCCCGTTTCCCTTCCATAGTTTCTAACCGATCTGTTAATGACTCAATAGTAGTTATTATCTGTTGAGAAACATTCGGTTGAAATTGTTCTTGGGTAGGGGTAATGAATTGAGCTTGGACAGATGTGGTGGTTGGTGCTGCAACTGATGGTAGCACTGCTAACCGTTGTTGCGCTTGACCCGTAGGATTAGACCTCTGAGGGTGTACTGATAAAGGAGGATATTCCTGATCCATCTCAGTAGCTGCAACAAATTCCTTCGGCTGTCGGACTCCAGCACTCTTAAGAAGAAGACTACTCTGAAGCTGTTCTGCATTCAACCTTCTTAATTCTTTCATTTCTTCCTCCTGTTGTGCAAACCTTTGCTATAATGAGAGCGATTGACCTTCTCTAGAGGAAGGATATGTAACCTGATTCTTTCCCCTCCCTTTGTTGGATACTTTTTGGAGAGAGGGAAGTGGATTACCTAGGTTCTGAGTAATCCTTTGACTTCGTGTACGCACACCTTCTTCATTTGTATCGGTGCGTACATTTTCTTGAGCAGGACGCTCTTCATCTAAGTCCCCTGAGTGAGCCTCCTCTGGTGGATTAGCAACAATGGCATTGATGACATTGATTGATGCATAATGCATCACATCCCTTCAATCAACATTTCTGTGATATCGTCTTCTTTCATGTCTTTGATGAGACATTTCCTTTTGTTGATTCAATCCTTTAAGAACTTCTTGATGAGCTATAACTTGGAGGGAATCTCCTGGTAATTTGGATCTTCGTTCCTCTTGGGGCTTCTTCCCCAATCGAGAAAAGACCGACATTCTCTGAGGAGGGGATTGATGATTTGAAAGAGTCCCCAGTCTCGTGAACTGGGGATGTTCCTGCTGTTTTTGCTCAACTCCTAGAATCCCATTTGTTGACTCTAAGGGTTGGGTTAAAGTAGTCCCCATTCTGACAAGCTGGGGTGGTTCTTGACATGCTATGTCTGAGACCTTCTTAAAAGCTCTCTTAATCTTGAGAACCTTAGTTCGGAAATTAGGTGGATGCATTAACCTGTATCCACTTTTATCACCTAGTTCAACAGACCGTTGGATGATTTCCGAAACTTCTGTCATTTGATGATGTGTTTGCTCCATATGAGAGGCTTGTGCAATATTCTCGCCTTCTTGATGTAGGAGCGATTCAAAAAATTGTTCTCTATATGCTTTATTTTGAGAGGAACTAGTTGAAGCCTGTTCTTGAGACTGCTTTTGATTACAAACAAAGCCCATTGACTGTGGCTTACCATGGGCAATAACATTGCATGAGACCATTTTTGGCGGGATTTGCTGAATGGAAAGCACTGTGAAATGTAGTGCTCCGTGAACACCTCATCCTCTGATATGAACACCAGAAGGGGCACTGGCAATTAACTAACGCAATTTTCTTAGTGCGCCAAGGCATGAACGTTGAAGGTTCTCTGCTGGTTTTCAACCTTTGGATACTGAGAGACTGATAGAGATGCCAAATCAATCTGACGTTGTAGCCCTTCTATTATCTTAAGATGATTTTCATATTCATCATAAGATAATAACTTCTTCTTTAATTGACAAAGAGTTTTCCATATGTTGAGATGAATATCATGGACTCCATCTTCTGTCAACATCTATGGAATGTCATACTGGGAGTCAGCCAAAGGCCAAAACATGACTGGTACCTCACTTTTCTCTAGTTTTTTCCATATGTTTAGCATTTCCTCTTCATCATTAAATGAAGATTCTTCTACCTGTTTTGACCAGATTTGGTGTTTCCTTGTTTCTTCATCGGATTCAATAAGATTGGTAGAGAGATCATTGATCAAACTAGAAGATGCATGACTTAGGGGTGGTTCGGAGAATGACATACACCCTGGGCTATCTTCTGATTGAGAAAGTATTTCACTTTCTAGCGATAAAGCATCAGACATGACTGGTTTCGCATTTGCAAGTGCCTCAAGATAAGAAGGATTTCTCGGCACTACATTATCCACTGGAGTATTTTCCAGGAAATGTGAATCACTACTGCGGAGAGGACATTCGCAGCGAAATTCATCATCATGGGGAGGACCACCATAATGGGTTACAGAAAAAGATGAGATCTCTTGCTCCTTGGTCTTCTGACCACACAGAGGGTTCTTGTGGCTCTCATCTGAAGACGAAACATCAAGATTGACCGAATTGTCACGAAGCAAGCCTTCATGAGGAAGTGTCTATTTAAGACCTTCGGAATTAATGTTCCCGTTATTGGGAACTGAGGGAGTATAACATTGAATTCCAACAGATAAATGTCTGAGGGATTCAAGAACTCCAGCATTGAGCAAGGCCTTGTTACAGATTGGATTTTGATCTCCTGCCTGTGCTGGGCGGATCTTTTTCTTAGATGCCTTCTTAGTCGCTTTGGAAACCACTTGTTGACGAAAGTGGTTGCTCTGAGCAGGTGTATGTGCCTGATCAGAAAAGATGGTCAGGTTAGGCTGATGATCATCACTCAAATCGGGTGTATGTGCATGACTTGGATGTCCGTATGATATGGGGGAGTATGCTCCATAACCCTCTTGGACTGGAACAGATGTGTGTGTCTGTTCTGGAGTCAATCGTTGATGTGTCACTCTACTACTAGGGATAGATTTATGTGTCTTTCCCTCAGATGATTCTGATGTTGTTATGATATCATGTCAAGCATCCAGAATATGAGTAGGAATTTTCTTCTGCTCTTTCACCATCGAAAAAATATTCTTGGTGACTTCAGCTGCCGGAACGGGGATATACGTCCATTTCGGGCTTGGAGTAGGTGTATGTGCCTGCTCCTATCCTCATTTTCCTATCAGTGAATCCTGACAGTACTCAAGTGTGGGGGCAGAGAGTTGAGTCTGCTTCTTGTTTGTCATTGGAGCTTTCCGACTGACTTCTATGTGCGCAACCAAGCGAGACTGTTGGTAGGCTTGATTAGTATTAGCAGGTGTATGTGCCTGCTCATTACACTTCGCCAAACGCGGTTGACGAGATCCATCATATGTAGTCAGGCGAGCCTACTGATTAACTAATGATGTATAAGCAGCTGTATGTTCCTGCCTATAGTACTCCGCTGGAATTGCTTGGCGGGATTGGCGTGATGCTGCCAGACGAGTCTGCTGGACAACGGAATTAAAACGGGCAGGTGTGTGTGCCTGCTCGTTGTTCGTCACCAAGTTAGGTTGGTGGACTTCTCCAGATATGGTAGGGATGAGAACCTGCCCATTGTTAACCGGATTCCGCCTCTGGCGGTTCGTCTTTCCTGCTCAGGTTCGAGGAACCTGAGCCGAACGCCTGGAGTCAGTACCCTCATCATGTTGAGGGCACACTTCCGCATGATTCTGGCAGCGATTGTTGATGGGAGCCCTCGGGAAGGACTCCATTCTTTTTGAATTAAGGTCATAAGGGACCTGCTCATTCACTTCCTCAGAGTAAGGGAGCGAATGGAAATTGCATTCCAGGGATAACGACCCGAAACGGTTGGAGACGGTAGTCAGCACCGCCTACCTCTTGATCACAGGTCATCGTTGTCCGGACGACCTGTGTGAGTTGTTCACTTGGAGGGCCTGTCAGGCAGCCTCTAGAGTTGGGATGGTACCGTGTTGACGGTACTCCTTAACCAGCGCATTTGATACCCAGCATTGAAGAAGCTGAGTAGGTGATGTCATCCTCAGAGCGGATGACGATCCAGTAGGAATAGCAGAAGTGGTATTTGCAGCAGCAGTATTCACAGGTTTGAATTTGAGAGCAGCAATTATGGAAATACAGAAGATTTTGGAAAAGAGTGCCTATTTGATATAACAGACGTAATCAAGATAAATTCAGCCACTTCATCCTTTGGATGAGCACACATGTAAATGATTGTTTTTGTTAGCCCTCTTATTGAGTTTTAAATAGGGGCTTAAAAAATAGGTAAAACATCACTTTAACTTGGTTATGGATTCATGTCGGGTTCACCATTTTTGTTTCCCTTGGAATTCGGGGATGACCTCCTGGATGGGAGATTCAAACGTTCCGATCGGTTTCAATCGGGTTTGTTCACAGAACCGGAAACATCCAATGATTCCACATCTATTTGGACCTACATTCCAAAGGTAGGCACTTCATTAGTTTGTGGACTAATGAGGTTTAGGAATTTTCATTGGTCAAGAGGATGGGAGGTCGGACTCATCACATCTTTTTTAGGGGAATTATTGTCTACTCTGGGACTCTCTTTATAGATTTAAGTTATGTTCGTGAATCCTTATTACATTACCAGGTATAAAATGAGATTTCCTTTAGTTTTGACAATCAATGATTAAATATGTAAAAAATTTAGAGAATCTTTTATATGTATTCGAGGTTCTTCATCAATAGAGAATCATCTGTATCTATTTAGAGATTCTTGGTCGATGGTATCCTTCAAAACATTTATATAAAATTCTCTTGGTCATTATAATAACTAGGCTGGTTTTAAAGCCACTCAGTGGGGCACTTGAAGTTTATTGTCATTCATAAGGACATGGATTATTTAAGAGTTGGGATCGAACCCGCAGATGGGCTACCTACGTATCCTTTGTTTTGGAAAAGGAATCAGAACCCACGTAGTTCGAGTAAGGGAGTATGATGTTTATGATTGATGGCTCAAAGAAGGATGTCATAATTACTTTTACCCTCTAAGCTCACATGGGTCATGCTCGGTGTGAGAAACAAGAGGTATTAGTAATAAAATAGGCAATTGGGCCATGAAATATGTAATCATAAGAAATGGTTTGGGGCTTATGTATGTATGACTGCCCAGATAAATGAAGGTTAGGATTTACTTTAGGGAGAAAATCCAGGAACAGGGTCCATAAAGGTATATGTGCTTCATGGAGATTTGAATACTCTATCTTGGGACTTATTCTTGAAAAGGAAACCCAAATTAGGAGAGGATTGATAATTGGGTTTTACTCCTGAGAAGGAATCTCAGATCAAACATAAATTAGGACTGGTTAAAGAAAAATTAAGGGACTTGGGGCTTACTCTTGAAAAGGAAGCCCAAATTTATGACTGGGGCTTATTCCTAACAAGGAAGCCCAGGTTAGGTGACTTGGGGTTACTCCTGAAAAGGAAGCCCAAAATTATGATTGGGGATTAATCCTGAAAAGGAAGCCCAAAATTATGACTGGGGCTTACTCCTGAGGAGGATGCCCAGGTTAAGGGATTATGACTGGGGCTTACTCCTGGGGTGGATGCCCAGGTTAAGGGATTATGACTGGGGCTTACTCCTGAGGAGGATGCCCAGATTATGGATTAAGGTTTGGGGCTTACTCCTGAGGAGGATGCCCAGATTTGGGAACTTTAAGAATTTGGGGCTTACTCCTGAGAAAGATGCCCAGGTTAAAGGACTTATAACTGGGGATTATTCCTGAAAAGGAGACCCAGGTTAAGGATTATTTCATTTTAATGAATGAGGTTGAATGAATGAACTCTCAATCTTTAGTGACATAAAGATGTATAAATCACTATGTTTTGAGAGATATTCAATAGAATTCCTTTCAGATAAGGAAGTCAAATCAAGAAATCATGCCATAAAAGGCTTTGAAGAGTGTCTTGAAGACTGGATCTTGAATAGGAAAGTTGAAATGGATTAAGAGGGGTAAAATGGGCAAGATGGGCACCCAAAAAGGCAAGGGCACACAAGTCTTGGAAGGCGCGCAGGTACTGCGTGGGCGCGCAAGTATTGGTCGCACATGTATACCTGCGCGACATGTGTGGTACTTGCACGATGTTTAACCAGTATTGAAATACTTGAGCAACTCTTGATTAAGGCATTTAGAATCCTCTTGAGGTTATTCCAGAAAAGGGAAGCGCAAGTTCTATCAAAGGAGTAAGGCGGCTTGCAAGTGTGGCCACTTCCCTTAAGGGCTGGCCACTTAGGCGCGCAAGTGTTTATGAGTTTCAACACTTAGGCCTTCCTCCCTCTCTTTATATCTTCCGTTCTAGGTAAGAAATTACCTTAGAAGTGTTCTAGAAGCTTTGAGAAGAGACTTGGGCGTCGGGAGCTTAAATCCGAGATTTTGGAAAAATTCCTTTTCGAATGGGGGGCCCACAGGGTCTATTTATAGGCAGGAGAAGACCCCTGGTGGTTACCGGGCGGTTATCAATTAGGTCGCGCAAGTCACTTGCGCGCCAAAGTGCGTTGCGCAAGTCCACTTGCGCGACTATGAGGAAACTTGTGCGTCCTATGGGCAAAGTTCTCCTTGTTCATCCCTTTGTCAATTTTTGATGTTTTCTTCAAAGGTCGAACCATTTTAATCTCAGAACTTTCCCTTTTCCAATCTTTAGATTCTGTGACGAAAGGATCATCAACACCGGTATATCAATACTGACAAGAAAAACCACAAGGTTTGCCTCATAGGAAACCTAATCCAAATAGTGATAAACAACCAAACTAGGGAAAACACCAATGAGGTGATCCACAAACAAGAAAACAAGAAATTATCATTATCTAATAACCTCAAGCTATCAAGAAATATAAAATAGATAAGCAACAAGGTCAAAATACCTAACCTCAAATACCTAACATATGGATAATTGGTACTCGTGCATATAAAACTCAAAGGAAAACAATGAAAGGCAACAAACCAACTACCTAGATCCTAGGAGATCGATATACATGAACCAGGGGCCTTGAATCGGCTTAGAACAATGTAGATATGAAAAAAACAATTAAACAACCAACCAATAATAACTCATGAATGAAGATGAATTAGGAAACAAGGCTTAAGAAGATCCAAGAGTTTTCTGAGGGGGTTCTATTTCACCAACCGGTGATTAATTCAAACAACAGACAATAGATCTGCAGCTTGGGGAGTTTCGGAATCTTCATACGGCTCTGGACAAAAACATGACCAGAAGAAGTTGTTTTTGAGGATTAGACATGACCCTAGTCCGTTTAATGAAATAAAACCCAAATTGCATTGTGTGTTTTTATAAGTACACGTCATGTAGTACCCTTCAGTGAACTCCTACTAGCGGATCGAGCTGGAGTACACACGACATGTACTTTTCCGTTACATGACTAGAACACAGTGAGACCCAGTACACGACGTGTATATAAAAGTACACAGTGTGTACTCATAAGACTTCCATTTTCATCTTTTTTCCTTAAATAGACCAAAAACAAGATCCATACCTGAGAATGAAGATCTGGGTTCTTATAATTTGGGACCTCGATATTAAGGGTTGTTCCCTTATAATGATTAATTTTTTGTTAATCCCCATAATTTACTTTAATAACTTTTACTAATATTTTTGGTCAAAAATTAAGTTGGTAATATTAAAATCTAAATAAAATGAAGATTAAAAACAAGTATTTCCATTTTTTCAAATTCAACTCATATGAATTGAAAAGTTAAGATTAATTCTAACCCCAGAGATGAGACGATATAGCAGGGTTTTGAAGTAAAAAACTTCATTAGTCTACTAGGTTCTTTTATAACCAATTTCAAAATGAAACTGATTAAAATGACCGAAATTATATTAATTGATAAAAATGTTATTTAATTAAACCTTTAAAACAATTTAAAATATAATTGACATTTATAAATAAATTAGATTTAAAAGAAGTTTTGGATTGAAATATAGTATTTTTCACCATTAATCAAAAAATGAATTTTCATGAAAAAATCACAAAAATTCACCCTAATCTAATTTCAACATTCTAAACACATAAATAAAGTTTATTTTATAAATGTAAATTTATAAATGTGTCTAAATGTAATACTATTATTTTCATATAATGATATGATGAGAAGTTTATTTTAGAAAATAGTATTTTTAAACATATATATGCTTTAAGAAAAATTATATTTTTCATTATCAATATGTTTTATTTATATAAAAACATTATAAAAATTATTTGAAAAGTCATTAATAATATTCATATTTCTATGTTTAGTGTCTAGTTTATAACAATTTTTTAAATAATCATAGCAATTTAATGATGGTTCGTAGAAACCTGGTGTTGTGTGTAATGTATTCCAAATCGATGTTGCATGTGGCATAAACCAAATTGGTGTTTTATGTAATGAAAGCCAAGTTGGTGTCATGTTAAAGGAATGTTTGACTTAGTGAAATGAATGATATCAAAAGAACTCAGTCTTGTTTGTAACACAAGCCATGTATAGTGTTGTGAATACCACATGCTAATCCAAGTGTTGCATTTAGCGCAATCTTGACTTGGAGTAACATATAACACAAGAAAAACATAGGTTTTTTAAATTAGAAAGCTATATTCAACATTATGTTAAATGAAAAATAACAAAAAGATTAAATTAATTTGACAAAGTATATTTCACAAAATCTCGGGGTGTTACATTGATGAATATCAATGTTTTATTTCAAGTGAAAGTGAGTGGTTTGATTATCAGAATACCCAGCTAGAAATGACTAGAGGTGGTACTATTTTAACGTCTTCTACTATAGAATAAGATGGAGAATTGAGACTAATATTCATGTTTATTCAAAATATGGTGCAACCTAGAAAATTATATTTTAGTACTATGAGGTATTTGGATATCTATTTGTAATTCCTTATGAAAAGATGAGATAATGTTAATATTTATAGATACCTTATGTTACAAATGATGGAGATCTGAAAGTTATCATCAAAATAAAATATTATTCATTTTACCTAATATTGTTTCTACTATGCTAGAATCCAAATGATTCGTAGATGAGGAGGTGGAAGGAGAAAAGAAATTTCGTGGTTTTTAATTAAGTAATGTTACTTGTAAATGGATGAAATTGAATTGGAATACCTGTATGAAAATGTGAGATAAAGATAATGATAAGGTCTTTGAGGATTTTAATACTATGGGAAATACTAATAGACTCAATATCATAGAGGATCTTATCTTTGAGCTATATGATATTGTTTTTTATTCATATGAAGAATAATATATTGATGTTGTTGTAGTACAAGAAGAGGATGTAGATACATCTTGTGAATGGGAAAGTGATCCTGATATTCTTTAATGCCCTGTCAGGTCATATGGATTTTCAAATCTACCTATCTCACCCCCTTCCAACAAGACACTTTTTAGTTATTGTGATGATAATGAGACTGATGTCTCTAAAGACAAATAGAATTAAAGTTCTTATAATTCTTATAAGAATGTTATTGAATATTCATAGACTAATTATAACTTGAAAGGGGATGAGGTATCATATAAGGGAGATCCATCACATGGTTTTAAACTGCATGGTATATCTTATGCTAATTCAGATAAAGATGATAGAAATAATAATGTCACATTAGTCAACCAGAGTATGGTGGACATACTGTCTCAGTAGGTGTTGGGATAGATCCTAAGGGATCTGTAGTGGAGTAAATTTTTCTAGATGGTGAGTTTCTTGGATTTTCTTTTAATACACCTAGACCAAATCTTGTTGATATTGTTATTCCTAGTACTAAGAGAGTTTCTTCCCCTTTTCTTAATTCTACCTCAACACCCTACGATTATGTGTCTAGACCTGACATTAATGTTTTCAGAGAGAGGTTGATTTTATAAATCTCTAGTATTTTGAGATCTCAGGCACATATAGTTACTGAACATGGTGATACTAATTCTAGACAATTTTTTTATTTTGTTATTAGACATAATCTTCCCAAGATGATATAAATGACTCAACATGATGGTATTGAAAATATAAGGATGGATAATGTAAGGGAAACCATGGGATCTATGAATGAGGTGATGAGGTCTTCCTTTGCTACTATCCAGGATACTCTAACAGAGAGAATGGATAAATTACCATCTTTTCTTCATTATCCAGTGACACCTATTACTAGGGACTTCAAGGAATAGGTATACCAGCTCAATATTATCACCCCTATTCTGAAGTTATTCGAGGATGGTATGATGGAATTTTTAGTGCAATGGATAGAGGAAGAAACATAAATATGGATTTTTTGAACATCATGAAGACTTTATTATATGTATCTAGTACAATAGATGTTATAATTCAGGTGATTCCCTTGTCAGAATTCATGACTGTCCTATTTCTTAACCCACTAACTCATCAATATCAGTCATTTAGTATGTCTCCAGATGAACCATTCAATCATCTCAAAACAACTGTGGTTCAAGAGCTCTCCCAAACTACCTCATCACCATCAACATCTATTTAGTTCCTCCTACATCTAGAAATGGAATGGGAACCTTTTATCCTACCTTCCTGGTTGAGAGTGATTCAAATTAAACATACTATTTGATATTTATTCTATATTACCTTGTAATTATTATTTGACTGTAATCCAATTAATTTTTTCATAATAATGTTTCTCACTTCTTATTCATGACCAAATTTTTTATTTTTATTGGTTCTAGTATTATCTATTTGATAATACCAAAAGGGGGAGATTATTTAGATGCCATTTACGATTGATAGTAAAATTATTTGGTTGGAATTTTTCTTTCTTGTTTCATGTTTTGAGTCTAATTTCTTTAGGATTTTATTTTATCAAATATATTTCATATAATTTGGAGTCAAAATTTAATATTAAAATAACACATTAGATTTTTGAAATGTTAAAATATGGTTACCCTTAAAATTCATCTATTTATTCCTATTTTTGTTTCATACATGGATTATAAAATTACATACTTTATGATCATTAAAAGGGGGAGATTTTTGGAACCTCAATATTTTAAGGCTCATAAATCATGATTACTAGGGTTTTAATGGGATTAATGATTTATGATAGTATATTATTTTATAATCAATTGTTTTGATGAAAATTAGATAAGTATTGAAAATTAGTACCATTAGTGTAATTTTTCCACCTCCAGATCTGCCACTATCAACTATGGAACATCCAGAGTGCCCCAGTTATTTCAAAAAAATTTAATATTAGAAGTTTAATACCATTAGATTCATGCTATTGCTATATCTATTCCACCATCAGGATACTATTATTATTAAGCTGGACACTACGAGGCTTATTCCACCACTGGATATCTTCGACCACTAGTGACATGCTACCGTCGGAGCCATTCAACCACTATCATCCTGCTACGTTTAGGGATGCCACTTCCAAACTCATACCACCACTAGAATCTCCTAATTTTAGACTCATGATACCACCAGATTCATTCTGTCATCGGAGTCATGCTACCTCCAGACAAGGTACCACATGGTGTACTACCATTGGCTCATGGTATCGCTGGGCTATTCCAATGTCACCTTACTACTATTGATCTTTGTTCCATCTGAGATAATCTACATTCAAACTTTCTATCATTTCTGTTCTTCTACATTTGACTTTAATACTTCCAAAGGATAGTTTAAGAGAGTAAATGAAGTGGCTTTATTTAATTATTATTCATGAATCATTGAAAAAATTCACTAAATACAAAGTGAGATGTTTAGTTTGAGGATTCAGGAAATCCAATTGATTATTCTTCAAACAGATAAAAATCTATAGCACTATATATTTCACTAGATGTTCGTCATGAGCGAGAGTTGAAGAATGCTGAAAGAGTGAGAAATTAGATGCTGCACGCATACTGAAATCTGAGTGAGAATTTTTGGATCATATATAAGATAATGTTCATTTTTAAAACTGAATCAAGAGATGTCTTTTAGATGCTTCTTCATTTAGAATATAGTACCCCATGAAAACTTATTTTTTAGTTCATTCGGTGAAATATGTTTGATCTCCTCACCAAGTCAAATCCAAAGATCCTTGAGAATCTCAAGTATAAAAAACCACCACTTCATTTCTTTATTTCATATTATTCTATCTCTTTTATTTTTCTTCATCTTTGAGCAATGTGATTTTTTTCTATTTATAATTACTCACACTGACCATAGTAATTAAACTAGAGAATACCCAATATTCTATCAACCCATTTTATTTGTATACAAACAAAAACAGTGGAAGTGTTCTAGTATGGCCTGTGTTATTTTTATTCTTACATATAACTGTGAAAGACGATTCAATCCTAGAAATCTTATATTGTTGTTTGTATACCAGATATATGTTATGGATCAGATTTATGGTTATAATAATCTTCTTGGCAGTGGTTGATTTCCAAGTGAAAAGGATTAGGTCTCCAATTGATACTAATCTACTTACTTTGGTAGTTAATCTAAACCAATTTTTAAATAAATATTTTATTAAATAAATAAATTTTAAAGTATAAGATAATTTAAATTTTTTTACTAAGACCGAGTCATGCATTAAGAAATATTTTGAAATACCAAATTTATATAAAACAACTATTTTGATTAAGTGGAAGAACTTATTTAAATTTTTTGAGTTTTTCTTAAAAAAATTTCAACCAAACTTTTATTGGGAACTCAATTAACCCCCCCCCCCCCCTCACTTGAGTTACTCACTCAGACCAACAACTACAATCTCATGAATTTTGATAATTATGATTAAAAGATATTTATATAGGGAATAGTCATACTAGTAGGCTCCAAGGGGTGTAATGAAGTGAATGAATGGGTTTCCTTTTATAAGGGATGAGAAGGGAACACTTTGAATTTATTAAAATATTAAAATATAATAATTCCATTCTTAATCAAAATGGTACCAAATGGACTATAAATGAATTGGGCATGAGATTTATGACCATATCATATTTCTTTTCACCGTACTTAATATTTTCATAATTTGTAAATAATTTTATAAAATAATAATTTTATAAAATATCATTAATGAAAATTTTGAACCTATTAAATTAATTTTACAAAAAGGCATAAATTCAACGTTTTAATTAGAATATAATTCTTTTACATAACACAAATATGTCATATTTATCTACAAAATTCTTGGTAAACATTAACATTCTCTAATTATATCACATATTTTAATTAAAAATCAATTATTTTATTTTTCTATTAATCAAATTACCACTATCTGGTCATTGTGTAAGAAATAAATATAATTATATAATATATAAATCATAGAAATAAACTTCCATCATGAAATTAATTTCATTTTTAAAAAAATTACTATTACATTTAATTAATAATTAATATTTTTCCATATGTTAGCACATAATAAATATTTAAAACTAGTAGGTTGAAATTTTTTAACATTCATTGATTTAAATAATATATAAGTAATTTCCATGGACATGTGTGAATAAGGTTTTTTACTCATTGGGGGTCAATATAGTTACTATAAATTATAAAATGTGATATAAATGGAAGATGTTTGATATTATTGACCATATATTAACCACTTGAATGAATCTATGATATTTATGAATTTTATATCACTTATCAAAGTATTATTTATTTTAGATTATCATTAATCTCAATTCTTAGTACTATTAATTTCATTGACTTTAATAACATAACGATAACATGGAAAATTAAAAAAACATATTTTAATACATTACTAACATGAAATGTTCATCTAAAAAATCATGGATCAGATTAATTATGTCAAATTATAATACTTTTAAAATTTGTAATATCAAATTGTTGGTTACCATTCATTTAATAATTACTACGACCTCACTATATAAGCATTTAAGGAAATTATATATTTAATAAAAATATAAATTAAATTACCATAATAAAAAAACATATGTAGTTTAAATTAATATCTCTAACTAAAAATATCCTATATTTTTCATTATTAAAAATATTATAGTTATTAGAAAAAAAAGTGTGATATTTTTAACTTTTCCTGACATCAAATATTATAAAGTTAATAATCACATAAAAATGGTAACAAAAGGCCCTATAATCAAATATTTTATGAGTATGGATGAAAGGGGATTAACCAATAAAATTTAGGGATGTTTTGGGGTAACATTATAGTTCTTATAATTTTATTTTTATCCCTTAATCACTCGGTTTATCATTTACCATGGATTTATTTCTATATAAATACTGTTCATTTTGACTAAATATAAATGTGACATATTAAAAATAATTTGGGCCTTATGATTCCAAATAGTTAATCAATTTTTAAAAAAATTAAAACACATTAATAGAATAATTTATTATAGAATCAAACCCCTAAAAAATGATGAAAAACCGTTTTTCAGAAAAATTCCCATTTAAATTGTAAAATATTTTTTTAATAACATTTATTATAAATTCCTTTTAAAAAACACTAATTGGAGTATTTTAAATAAAAAATAACTAATTGAATTTTAATACTGATCCAATATAAAATTTTAATTTTTATATAATTAAAATAAAATATACTTTTAAATAAAAAACATTATCTTCATCAATCCATTGAAAAATCACCCTTTTCACAAAAATATCATAAATTCATCCTAATATAATATTTAAATTATGAATTAAAAAATGAAATTAATTTTTAAAATATATTTTCTAAAATTTTCATATATTATAATATTCACTCATAAAAAAATGAAAATCAATTTTTGAAGAAGACATATTTTTTTGAAGAATAATATAAAATTACAAAATAAAATCGACTTATTATTTAAAATGAATTAACTAAATAATTACAAATTAGTTGTAATATTATATATTTCATAATTTGGTTAATATTATTAATTCCCAAAAATTTAAGGGCTAGGTTATAACGGTCAGATTGAAATAAAATTATATCACTGCTTGTTTAAGGTCAGTGTTGCATGTAATCCCTGCTACTGAAGAATTATATTTAATTTTAAAAAAAATTAATAAAATATCAGGGTGTTACATTTTTCCCCATTTAATAAATTGTGACCTTATAATTTGGTGTTGTGATTGGTAATCAAAGGATTGACAATTGAAAATTCGATTATGGAAACCCACATTTTTATAAGGGTTAATAAAAAGTCTTCTTTATTAGAGATAATTAGAATTACATTGGTCACCCAAAATAACCTAATACTAGGTTTCCAAATAAGGGAACATTACTAGGAAGTGAAAACATGGATATAGAAGAAGAAAATTACACCTAGGGACTCACAAAGAGTGATAAATATCATTATTAGGAGAATCTTAACCATCAAAAAACTATAAACTTGTGATGTTTTAAAATACCATTGATTTTACAATAATAAAAATTAAAAAATAATTTTTTTTAATTATCATTTTCCTATCATTGAGGAATTATTTTACTAACTAGACTAAGAACATAATGAAATATACTTACTTATCAAGAAGAATTCCATCAATCAGTATATTTCTATCATAGAAATATCTTTTTCTCCAAAGAATGAGTATTCAAGATTTATGTTTTTCAGGACTGATTTTATAAAATCAACTTTCATGCAACACATAATTCTATAAAATGATAAAAATATATTCCTCTATTATCTATAAATTAACCAAAACCAAAACATTTACCAAAATATAAGATAACTCCAAAAATGAATAAACCATCATAAAAATAAATACTACATTAGTCAAAATTCAATAGTAATACTCAATGTTCAAATATATTATTTTATAAATAACTATCCTCAAAATCATTTAAAAACAACTGATCATGTTTAAAAGACATAATTCAAAAGGATTTGATAACATAAACTTCTAAAATTAATTTAACATAATTTCCAATCACCATTAGTAACTTTTAAAGTCATATACCAAAAATTTAAATAACCTAATCACATTGTTTCCAATATATAATAATCATTTAAATAAAAAACACTATATTTCAAATTATACTAATAACCTCAATATTAGTAAAAAATTTAACCTCAAAGGTTATCTTATACCTTTAATATTACAACCAAAATGTGTAATAAAGTTATTCTAAAATTATAATTCACATTAAAAGGAAGGGTTTTATATACATTGATCGAATAATTTTTTCCCAAAATATTATAAATCACCTCAAAATTACATTACATAAATCCTCATAAGGGGGTATAATCCAATGATCTAATTATCATCCTCAAACCCATAATCCCGTTATTGTATCCATAACACATATGTTAACCGCATACGAAAAAATATATTCTTACTAAAATTAACACAATCCTTATTCTTTATTTAAGTTCATAGACTATTAAATATATTTCTTAAATCTAGAATACAGTAAAAATTATCAATGATATATGTCCTAAATCACATTGTTATCAAATTACCAAGCTATTTCAAGGTAACCAATACAATTCCATTTACTTCATCATCACCAATAATCAATTTAACCCAATAAAAATATTATCACCTTACAGAGAAATCACATTTCTTGGTTATTGGTACCTTTCAACAAATGTATTCAAATTCATAAAAAAAATACTTTAGAAAAATACTTAGATGATTCCATGATTATTATAACCATAATATCATTAGTTTTATAATTATAAAATTCAATTCATGTGCAAAAATAGAAAACCTACTGAATCATTCCACAACCATTAACCAGGCCCCACCATCATATTCACTAAATAAGTTTTTGATTAATATGATATATGAATCATATATTAATATTTATAAACCTAAACTGAATCATGCTTCTTACTTTTAACATAATAAAAATATTTAAAACACCCCATACCATTTATATGTAATTCTTAGTCTCTTCACCATTATTAGTAAAACCATTACTTATATAATGTTTAAGATTATCTTTTAGAGAATTCCCACCAAGAAATCGATTTTTGTAATTCCCATACTATCAACATTTAAATCATTCAAAAATATATGATACCATAGGGGGACCATTATTCTTATCTATTACATTTACTGAAATTTTCATTTTTCAATAGAAATTTAATTCCATGTTTCCTTATATTACACACTAAAACCTATTCTTATTCCTTTGAAAAATTCACATGAGTGCTTCCCCTTAGATTAGTCACATGTTGGAAGTTGAGTCTACTTTCCTCCATGGCCATTATAAAACTCTATCATTTATTATTAGGAGATCTAGGAAACCTAAAAAAGTTTATATTGTTATTCATATAACGAGATAGATAATTAGAAATAATCACATGTTTTTTAATTCCATCTCTCATTTAAATTAGGATCTCATGTGGACAATAATTATGTTTTTTTAGTGTTAATACGAATCCTCCTAGTAAGATCCATTGAATAAAACCAAAAAAGGATAGTGTAAGAAAAAATAATCATAGTGGGAAAAAACATAATCATGAAAAATAATTTGTACTATGTATAAATTGTGACACCTTCTTCTATTACACCTTTTTCCTAACCTATGTCATTCATGATAATTACCAAAACATTAGGATTTTAGCCTATACTTATACTTATCTCCAGATTTCTCATACATGTTTGTAATGAACATTCATTTTAACAAACGTATATATCATTAGATTTTCAATTTGAATACCATAAATGCCCCAAATAAATATGTATAATAAAGAAACAGAGTTCACGAGAGTGTCCAAGGCATGTTCAGAGACCATAAATCTGACAAAGGGAAAACAGAATGGGCCGTACGGTATTTCTGAAAACATGCGACCTTGGGAGCATGGCTGTGTGGCCGGTTATAGACATAGGACATAGAAATTATTCATGTTTTATGTAGGGTTAGTCGAATTTTTCACCTAACTATGTTGGGGAGACCCTTCTCTATAGAAAATGATGCACACTTGGCCTACGGTTTTGGAAACAATGTGCCTAAACTAAGCACAGTGATATTTTGGTTTGAATTTACCATTTCCCCCCAAATTAATTTTAAATGTTATTTTTCCTTTCATTCATCCTCCATAATCTAAAATAAAATATCCTCCTCCCTTTGAGCTTAAATCCTCATATGGCTCTGCATCCAAGTATCCCAATGATCTAGGGTTCATTTCTTAATCCATTAGAAGCATTATATCACTTTAGGTTTGGTCACCTAGTCTCTTAACTCCTATAAATTGTTATCTTGTCATCCATTGTGAAATTTAGATGCAGGCTCATATGCCCTATTTTTAGGGCATTGGAACATTTCTCATATCTCTTCTGACCTACTCCAAATCTGAGGCTGATATTGAGAAAGGAGTCATCTACGCCCTTGAGGTAGGTGGTCACATTTTTTCCTATTATGTTTTGGTAATTCCATATTTATGTCATTGTTTCATATGTCGCTCTTTTCTGATCATCTCAATTACATTGATTCCTTCATGTATAATTAACCATTTCACATCAGTTAGTACCTATATGTCCTTTTTTAGTGGTTTAGAGATCACACATACCTTATCTGGCCACCCCGTGGGTGTGCCAAGGCAAATTGGCCATTTTTTTTCAAATGGTTCAAAATGCATGGAAATTTTCATTTGATAATGGATAATATTTTAAATGAAATTTCAATTTACACATGTGTAATTAACTGAAACCAAGTCACCTCATAGGTGTTTAGTCCTCCTAGAATTTGAATTTCCCAAATGGTCTTTTACCTTGTTTCCCATGTCACCTTCTAAGTGACCTTTTGATCTTATAAATAGATTTCTCATGTCTTAATGATATGTTTATGGTGAATGGTTTGTATAGGATGGATTGGGCTAGATAGTGGAATCCTTTTTAATGAATTGACCATGAAACCTTCTAATTGGCACCTAGGGCCTTATGACCTATTGGCCATTTTTAATGAAATTAATGAAATTAATGTAATTGATCACTTGGGTTGCGTCATGTATGAAGGATTCTCCACATATAATAAATAAATTGATGTTAAATGGAATGACCCAAGGAATGGTAAGGCCATTCTACATTATTATGAACTATTCATTACTTAATATTAATTGTAAAGCAATGTTATGATTGAGCTTGGTTGTCTAGTTATACGAGAGCTTATGCCTCATGTAATATGCTATCAAAATTGTAATGCTTACTAATATAGGGATGAAATCAGATATTAAGTTCCATGAGATGTTTAAACCTCATGCATTATATATATACAATTAATGATGCCTTTATATGGGTTGTGTACGATGGTAAGGGACATATTGAGTATGGTGATACCGCAATCCTTTACATCAGGTGTTGAGTATGGTATCTCACACCATTGATACAATATGAGAAATATTATTTTATATTCTACATTCTGTATTAGAGTGTTTTCATGGTGGATCACTCTCTATATCGAGTGTTGTAGCATGATGCCTCTCACTCCATTGGGATATAGGGAATTTACCCTATTCCATGGTCTTTTAGGATCTTTAGACTAGTGATGGGTAAGTGAGTTATTCCCCATTCTAGCCACCATAAGTATTCCAGGTATATATCCATTAGGAATTCACACAAACATGGTTCATATAAGTGGATGAAATATATATTATTATACTATATATATAAATTAATACTATATATATATAGTAACTGTTCCCACATTTCTTCTGAAAATGAGCAGAAGCAGGTAGAACCATCTGCTGTCTTTTCAGGACATGGTTGTCCTGGTTATTTATTTAAGCATTTCTTTATTATTCTTCTTACCTGCATACTATTTAGTTATGAGAATTTATTTTATTACAGATAGACAACTTTGGTGGTAGCCTACTAAAATTATATCTCACACCCAACTTAGGCTGCCTTTAGACCCGAGAATATTATCTATCTATAAGTATGGATAAGGGAAAGTTTCCTTTTAATGGTTGATGATATAATAACCATTAGTTGGATATTAGGGGCATATGATCACGATTTAGCTCAATATTTGCATGGAGTAGTTTTTTCCCTCTTTTTATTTTTTGTATTTTTAATATTTTCCTTCCCCTTTATCTCCCTTTTTGTATTACCATAGTTCATGCATCATTTATCATTCATTTACATAGCAGATTTTGGATATTATATTTAGTTTTTTATCTAGTATTGTCGACTGCTTACTTTTTGCAGTTGTTTGTTTACATTTCTGTAGTTTATTGAATCAATCTATTAATATATGCTTTTGTTACAATTTATTATTATTTGTATCCACTGTGCCATTCTGATTTGAAGGTATAGTCTCCCCACATAACCACCTTTACACCCTCATTGCTAGTTCGTAGCCTCTAGCATATGGGGAGGTGCACTTGAGGCCATGTGACCCACCAACTGGAGGCATGTGTTATGTAGTGACACAAGATTTGACCTGTAATACTTTGGATTATTTCTTAAAATATTGTTGAAGCCAAGTTCTATATTGGCACAACAATTCAATGCCCAGAGATCCTCGACGTGATGATTCTAGAAACATTAAATATATTTTGTCACACATGCACAATTTCCCCTAAAAACTTAAATAAAACCCGAGAGGAATCTCAAATCAAATTTCTAAGGCTATGTTTTTGTTCAGAATTTTAGGTTTACCCTAGGCACCACATAAAGTTGTCAGCACTAGGAGTTTTTGATAGATGTGAGTTGGTAGGGTGATTTTCAGGGGATTTATTTAATTAAATTATAATTTAATAAATTAATTTACCATATATCTAATACCTCTCCCCTCCCCTAAAGTTGGTATGCTCGACACAATGAGACTTGTACCTCACCTCTCCTCCTCCTCCACCCCCTTGGGAACAAAATATGAATCATGCATTTAGGTTTCATTGATATCTATTTATGATGTAGATCATCATAATAATAAGAATTAGATTGATCCTGACATCTTTCATCAATCAATGATTCATAATTTTTCCCTCATGGTAGGTGGATTTAAATTTTAGTCACAATTTCTATGTTTATGAATTGTTTTATGGTTCTATAGAACAATTGTGATTGCATTTGATCCCTACTAAGTAGTACTAGGAATTTGGGGAAAAATCGAGTGATTTTGTAGGTAAATTCCCCCATGCATTTACTATCTACATAGCATGTAGTCTAGTGAGTGACACTATGTAGTTCTTCATGTTTAGTGGAGATGATTTTGGGGTCTACTTGCGGTTTAGTAGGGTTACACTCCATGTAGTGGACCTTTCCGTGTGGCTATGGGACATAGATTGGGGAATACATGTGATGATACATAATTGTGTAAAAGTACATAGCTAGAGTAAACAACATGGGGTTCTGGACATGTACATAAGTAAAACTACATGTACATATGGTTGTGCAACCCATACATGCCATGTAGTATGGGATGCACGATGTGTAGATAGACATGTTTGGCCGACCATATGGAAGGGAAACACGACCAGGATTTTGGTATAGTGGGGCACGATATGTACCATGTTTACACATTGTGAATCCTATAATGGTTTTCTACACCATGTAAATAGGATACACGGCTATGTTCTTGGGTAGTCTCACAAATAGTATGGCCTGCATGTCGTGCACTCCTAGGGGATCTTCTAAAAAATTTCCTTATTTTGTATCTCATTCACAATGACTCAGATTCAGGATTCTGAGTAGTCTATCCTGGGTAGTGTTTCACATAGAAAATGACGGTGGAATTTGTTTTGGCCTATGAGAAAAAAGGGGGTATGGATTGAGTAGGGAACTTGGGAAGTGATTCTTATAAGTTTCAGGGGATTGGTTTCTTTCTTCAAGGTTGTGGCCCTTACTGTGTGACTCAGTGATGAGGTGTGTTTTGATATATATTTGGACACTTGAGGAAGTGGGATGATTTTCCCATTGACATGAATTATTCTGACGCAACCAAAAATGTGTTGGCAATTAAGTCCTACCCAAAATGAATAGTATCAAAGTAAGATGATTGAGTCCCCTAGACTTATCTGTTCTGGGTATATTTGAGAGATGTTGGGATAGTACTCCCATATGGTTTAAGTGTGTGATTTTACCTTACCTTTTTCTTTAGTATATATGGGACTCCCCACGTCATAGGTGTGGATTCTTTTAACCTTGGGTAGTTCTATTGGGGTAGGTACTCCTCTGATGGATTAAGGCATGGGTTCCCCATATCCTTCAAGAGTTGGAAATTTATCCCCAACTATGTTAGGGTTCATACCCTCCATTACCCATTGTCCATAAAGAATGGGTACTCCTCTGTTGGACCAGGGATTGAGTCCTCTATCTGTGGAGTCAGTACACCCCTGCCATGTTAGGGCACAGGTCCCCTAGACGTAACGTATTGATAGAGTCGGTACTCTCCTCAATTGTTAGGGTGAGGGTCTTCTATCCTTGGAGTCAGAACTCCCTTATTGTTCTAAGGTTCAGCTCATCCATATGTATTGTTTTGGAAGATTCGTTACTCCCATGTCATACCAGGGAGCGTGTCCTCTAGCAGAGGGTCAGTACTCCCATATCTTACTCCATTTCAGGACCCCCCACAGTTGACTGAGCTGTTTGAGTTATACTCACCTACCATGTTAGGGTGTGGGCCTCTACCTATAGAGTTGTACTACCCTACCGTGTTAGGGTGTGGGTCCTCCATCATTTGATTAGTACTACCCTATTGTATCAGTGTGTGCGTACTGACATAAGATGTAGTACTCCCCTGTCCTTGGGTAGCAGTAGAGTTTGGGTCCTCTATTGAAGTTTTTCTCCCTCATTTATAGAGTATTTTACAAGGAGTAGGCCCTCTATTAATTACATACGATACTGGGTTAGGAGAAGTGCTCCCTTGATGGACTGAGGTGCGGGACCCTCTCATTAGGAGAGTTGATGATTCACATGTTGATTTAGGAGATAGTACTCCCTCATATCTAGGTAAGTGGAGAGGTGTGGGTCCCTCCTTAATCTATTGATATATATGATTCATATGTTGCATAGTTTGGAGCATCCCTCCCTCAACTGTGTAGTGTAGAGGGGCATGCCTCTCGACTTGGGTTTCTTTAACATTGTGTTGGGAACATATTTATCATGACAAGACCTCTAGTGTAGGGAACTAGATATGGGATTTGTGAGTAGTTCCTAATAGTGAATATTTCGTAGACATGTTGCATTCGAGATGGATAAGCATATGGAGCATGCTCTCCTAGTTTTGTGTTACCTTTTGAGCTTCGAGTATAATTCTGTATTGCTGGTGATGAGGTCGAAACATCTTCAAACATTGTTTTTATGTTGAGTATAGCTGGGTGCATTTTATGGATTAACTTTTGGTGTTGTCACTATTTGGGTTGAGATCCCTTATGTACTGAGCTGAACTATCTTTCGTAGCATAGGGTTGTTCAATATGGAGATCCTATCTTGATTGGGTTCCCTCGGGCTGGGTCAAGCAGACTAATGCCTTTTAGTTTCTCTATTTATTTTTGGGTTTTTGGGGTTCCTACTGAGTATTCCTATACTCAACCATACATATGGTTTGCCCGCACATGTTGTGTCTCCTGAAGACCACATGCCTTTTTATGTAGTCCACATAGGACTCGAGGAAGGGAGAGTATTGTGATCTAAACTGACTGATCGGCCGAGGAACTTACTAGAGTTGTACATAGGAGTTTTTTGGATTTAATTTTGGAATCAATCACCTCCTTCTAAGTAGGTTGGATTCTTTTACAATTTTATTTTTTTGGGTGTTTTTTTTCCTTTTTTTTATTCTAATACATATGTTGTAATTTGTTGGGATAGTTGTATGCATGAATTTTAGTTTCTACTTTTTTATATCACTAAACTATTACATCGACGTGTTTGTAGGTTCATGTGTACATGTTCTTAATTCAAAGGCATCCCTATGTAAGTTATGGCTTTAGCTCTAGTCGACATCTTCTGGCCAAAGGAGGCGTCCTTGAGGTATTCATGGCTTGAGCCCTGACATCAATTGGATGGTGACAGAATGCTATCAAATCATGTTTATTCCATGAGATATTGTTCAGAAATTTTTCCTTAAGAGGATTTGATTAGGTTGCAAAGTGATGGTGTTAAAATGTTTTGAGTTTGACTCATAGGATTGAGGTTTCAGTGTTGGTGTGGTGGCCAATGTATCCATCCACTGGAACTCTAATAACCTTCTTTTAAATTCGACACATTAGGACACTAGTCATATGGGAAATAAATGGTACATGCATCATATAAGATTGGGTTTTTGGTTTTTCTTTTTTCCTTCTCGAGTCGTATATCTACATAAACTCATTGACCATGGTACATTTTGATTTAAATTTTAGGATTCCTCTATGATGACAACGTGACAGGGTTTTATAGCCTAATTGTGATGAAAATATACCCCATGATGATATTTCATTGTAGGGAATTGGTTCTGAGGTAGTTCCCTTGAGTGTTCTACTAGGTGTACCACCAACCATTGAACAACTATGTGTGCTAAAAGATTAGGATAAGGATACATATAGGTTGAGTGCACTACACAAGTTCTAGAGGCATCGTCCTGTAAGGTACTGAGGTGATCTAGACCCCTGGGCAACTAATTACTACCTTGAGGTAGTCAACCGTTTTTTCTTCCTAGTGAGGAAACCTCACAATCAGATGGTTGTCCAAGTGGAAAGCCTTCTTCAAGTTTCATCCTTGTGATGATGGAGCTTAGTTAAATAGTCCCATGATGAGGAGGTGACAGCTTGGTTAGATTTCGGGCAACTCATCAGGGGAAAGTTCTACCTAGCCACAACGAGGTTAGAACATATCCAAGAGCTTCTACGGCTTCGATAGAGTATCATAGTGAAGGATGGTTTTTCATCGAGGTTCACAAACATTTCATGCTACTCCCCAGATATGGTTCGAGATCCATTTTTTAGAGCTCGTACGTTTGAGCAGGGCTTCCTTTGTGAGATCAAGGTGTCAATAATACAGTTATTCATTCCCACCTATAATGGAGTATGGAGAGATCTCTAGTGGTGGGGAGATTCTTGGGGGAGGGATAGGTGGATGTGACCTCTAAAGGTGGTAGTTTCTGGGTGGAGGTTTCTGTAGTTTATAAAAGATGATAGATGATGTGATCATCGTGTAGGAGGAATACCCATGCCCAGGCTCAGGCACGTGGTCCTGTAGCATAGAAGCAGAGCCAGGGACCAGGAAAACAACAAGAGAGGTGATGTTATGCTTGTGACAGTTGGGTACATCTTGCTAGATATTTTCCAACCTTCCATGTTGCTAAGAGGGATCAGATAGATATTCCACCTTTCCAGAGGTAGCATCTAGAGAAATGAGTTCTAAAATGTGGCGAATGAGGCAGAGAATCTAGAGCTGGAGCCGGTGTAGTAGGAGGTGGAAGGCAGTTCGAGGTGTTTCCACCACCACCCCGTGGTGGTCCACTCCAGGCTTAGGGAGCTGGAGGGTGTTGGTGACGACAATTTTAGTTCATAGAGGCCTTTGGCCAAGAAGATCCATAGATTAATTGAGGAATGCTCCATTTCTTTTCTACTTTATTTAGTGGTAATTATTAGACACTACTAAGCTGTACTCTTTTTATTTCATTTCATTCTTGTGGTTTGTGTGATGGGGTGTCACAACAGGTCCTGGCCTTTCTAGAGGATATTTTCTACTTAACCCTTCTCTTGGGATGCCCTGATGAAGGGATAGACATTCTTAGAACCATTTTATAGTGGCAGAGTTAGACAATACTATGTTTTCTCAACATGGATGGGTTTCCAACAGTCCATACTCAATTGGGATGCCACTAGTGGGTGTAGCAACATTTTCGTTTTGGAGAGTTGTGTTACAAGTGGAGGTTCATAGATGAAGGTCCCGGTAAGACCTAGTGTTTACACTTGGGAAGCCTTGTTTTTTTTGTTTCCCTCACATACTAGGTGTTGAACATGAATGAAAAACACTTGAGGCGGTAGTGAAACATTCCATCCATGGGAGGATGTGAACAGTGGGGTTAAATTAGTATCTAAATCATGTCAGTGAGGTGGCACACCGCTAGGCCCTATGACTATAGATAAACTATGGTACTTTGTTCTTTTCACATATACTAGCTGATGAGATGTATTTTGATTGTTAAATGATGTAATTTAATTGGATATGGATGTAAGAGTTGTTCGGTTTTGGTGGATTCCTTGAGTGCATGCCTAGAAGCAGCATGGGAACCCTTGTTGAGATCGCTAGCGAGGGAGTTCTAGTGTAGAGCTCAGTTCTCTTTCCATGTACCTAGCCTTTTTTCATTTTGAGGATGAAAAGATATATAGGTGGTAGTGGAGTAATGACCCAAGTTTTGAACTATAATACTTTGGAATATTTCTGAACTTATTTATGATGTTGGGCACTGAGTCGACATGGGAATTCGGGGCCCAGAGATCCACGAAATGATCAATTTAAAAATATTAAATATATTTTTCCATGAGAACAATTTTAGTTTGAAAAAATAAATGACACCCAAATAGAGTCTCAGATCAGATTTTTTAGGCTGTAGTTGAGTTCAAAACTTCGTATTAACCCTAGGAATGAAATAAAGATGTCTGTAGTAGAAGTTTTGGATGGTGGTGAGTTGGCGAGGTGATTTTTGGTGGATTTATTTAATTAAATTAGAATTTAGTTAATTAATTTACCCTAAAACTAATACATCTACCCCTCCCCTCATACTGGTTCACATGACACAAGGAGTGCTAAACATCTCCACTCTTCCTCTTCCTCTCCCTTTTGTGATGAATGGAAACAGAGACAAATCCATGTAATGACTATTGATCTCTATTTCTAAAGAAGTTCATCGTCAAAATGAGAAGAAGAGTGATCCAAAATTATTTCTCCAATCAAAGTGTCAGTGTTTCTACTTCATGGTATGAAGATTTTAGTTTTACACTTGATTCCCATGTTTAATTTTTGTTTAAAGGTTCTAGAGCCCAATTTTGATTGTATTTGATCTCTACTAGGTATATATATGAATTTTGGGTTGAATCTGTGTGAATCGAGTGATTTTTCAAGTAAATTCCATTTAGATTTACCATCTTCATAGAATTTATTCAGGTGAGACACTCCCTATATTTATTTTTATTTTGGTGAGATGAATTTTCAGACCTACTCACCGTGTACCAGGGTTACACGTTGTGTAGTGCCCCTTCTGTGTGGCTATGGAACATGTATTGGGGAAGATGTGTGGGGATACATGACCATGTAAAATTACATGGTCAGAGTACATGAAATGGGGTTCTATACATGAGAATGAGTAAAACTACATGGCCATATGGCCATGAAACCCTAAAATAACATGTAGTATGGGATGCACAACATTTAAAGTGACACGGTTGGCAAGTCATGTTGAAGGGAAACACGGCTAGGGGCTGGGTGAAGCGGGACACAATGTATACCATCTCAACAAGACCTATACACCAACAAGAGTTTCTAGACCATGTAAATATGATACCCAACTAAGTTCTTGGGCAGTCTCACATGCTGAGGGGGTCCCAGTGCACATTGTGTACTCTTAGGGGATCCTTTGGGAAACTTCCCCTTCCATATCTCCTTCACCAGGAGATGGATTTACGATTGTGAGTAGTCGATACTGAGAATTTTTCTATGTAGAACATGATAGTAGAATCCATTTCATCCAAAAAGATATGAGGTGGTATGGATCAAGTAAGGATCTTGGGAATCCATTCCAAGACGATGCTAAAGATTGGTGTGGTTATTCAAGGTTGTGGCCCCTTACTATATGACACAGTGTCGAGGTGTGGTTTAATATAGCTATGGACACATGAGGATGAGGGATTCGTAAATCATTGAGACACATTCTTGTGACTCGACTGGAACCTCGCAGGTGAGCCAATGCATCCCAAAGCAGATAGTATCAAAGTGTAATGATTCAGTGCCTTAGAATTATGTGGTCTGGGAAGATATGTGATATGTTGGTCTAGTAATTCATTAGTGTTTCTAGGAATGGGTTTCCCTTACCTTATACATTCGTAGATATGGGACTCCCCACATCATGGGAGTGAGTTCTTTTCACATTGGGTAGTTCTTTCGGGGTTGTTAATCCCCTGGTCGATTGGTCTGCCGGTTCCCCGTATTGTTCGAGAGATGGAAAGTGCTCTCTTGCCGTGTTCAGGCATATTCCATCCATTACTCATTTTCCATATAGATTTGGTACTCCCCTATGAAACTAGGGACGAATTCCTCTATCTATGGTGTTTGTACTCCCCTGCTATGTCAGAGCGAGGGCCCTCCATATGTGACATATCAATAGATTCAGTACTCTCCTACAATGTTATGGTGTGGGTCCTCTATCCTTGGAGTTAGAACTCCCTTCTTGTTACAGGGTGTTGTACCCCCACATGTATTATTATGGTAGATTTGTTACTCCCCTATCATACCAGAGAGAGGTCCATCTAGTATCGGGTTGATACTCTCATATCGTACAAGGGTGAAATCCTCCAGTAGTGTATTGAGCTGGTTAAGTTTTACTCCCTTACCGTGATAGGGAATGGGTCCTCACCTATGATGTTATAGTCCCCTTCCATGATTGGTTGTGGGTCCTCTATAATTTGTATTGTACTCCCCTTTTGTACCAGGGTGTAGGTCCACATATAGAGAGTTGTACTCACCCATCCATTGGTAGTAGTGGGGTGTGGGTCCTCCATTGGAGTAGTGATACCTTTTTTATTGATCATATTAAGAGGAGTGGGCCCTCCATTAATTACACATGATACAGGGTCAAGAGATAGTATTCCCTTGATGGACTGAGGTATGGTTCACTCCCATCAGGGGTCACAGAGCTTTCAAAGGCTGGTTTATGAAATAGTACTGCCTCGTCTATAGGGCAATGTCAAAGTGTGGAGCCTTTATTCTCTCCCAATAGAGAGTATGCACAGAGTTTTTAGTTTGAAGCAACACTACCTCAACTATGTAGTATTGAGGGGTCAGCCTCTCAAATTGGGTTTTATTAGATTTTTGTTTGGAGTAGGTTTTTCATGACAAGACCTCTAGTGTTAGGCACTAGATCAGGGCTTTGTAAGTTATTTACAATAGTGAATATCACTCAGGTGGGTGCCATCAGGGATGGCTGAGCTCGTGGAGTCTTTTCTCTTGGTTTTACATTAGCATAAGAGCTTCATGTAGAATTATGTATTACGTGTGATGAGGTTGGAACCTCATTAGACTTTGTGTCTTAGTTGAGTATATAAATGTATGTTTTTGGGTTACCTTTCAATGTTGTCAGTTTTTGGGTTGAAACTGCTTAGGGAATGAGCTAACTTGTCTTTAATAGTTTAGGATGGTTCAATATGAAGTTTCTATCTTGATTGGGTTCCCTCTGGCTGGGTTGATAAGACCGATGGATTTTAGTTTCTCATTTTAATTTTGGGGTTTTAAGGGGACTACTAAGTATTCTTTTACTAACCCATGCATGGGCTTTTTCCACCTATGGTGTGTCTTGTGTATGCCACATTCCATTAGATGGAGTCCACGAAGGACTCGATGGAGAAAGATCTTAGAGAGCTAGACCGACTAACTGGTCGAGGTACTTGTTGGAGAAGGACAAGATTTCTGGATTTACATTTGGTATTGATACCCTCCTTCTCATCAGGTTGGATGATTTTATAGTTTTTTTGGTGGGTGTGTATTTTCCCTTTTTTCAGAACGTTTATTGTACTTGGTTGGGATAGTTGTATGCCTGCATTTTAGTTTCCAAATTTTATATCACTATACTATTTCATTGAGGTATTTTTGGGTGTGTATTTATAGGTACTAAATGAAAAGGCCTCCTTGAGTTATTTTTTCCTTCAGAACTAGTCTCCAACCCTTGAACTAAAGAGGTGGGCTTGAGGTAGTCATGGATTGATCCCCGAAATGGGTCGGGTCATGAAAGGTTAAGTGGATCCTAGGTTGGGACATTACAAAGTGGTATCAGAGCTGCTCCTTTCTTGATCTAATATTTGGTGACAATTTATGGGAGGTTTGGAATGCTTGGAACTTAGTCATAAGCCGAGCTTGGCAGTCGTGAACCCATGTTTGGTGTACTGTGTGAGTTTCCTAAATAATAATTCATATTCTATTTTTGCCTATTAAAGTTGATACGACATCACCATTTGGGGGAAAACATGACTTGTGATATTATTGATATTGATGTAATTTAAATCTTGATTTATTTACCATCTCTCACTAAAATGAGGGTTCTGGATTAGATGATGCATCACTATATTAATAATATGATTAATAGGCCATGAATTCTTTCCATGCCACATCTATTTTCAGTGTGCCATTTCTTGTTACATATTGGGTATGTCTTGACTTTATCATGAATTTCATTGACATTCACTACAGGGTTATAAAAAAATTGTTACTTAATGTGCCTGCCCTATCATAATTGTGTTTTCTTGATTATATTAAAGTATACAACATAAGTAGTAAATTATGGAACCTTGAGCTGTGGACCATTTTTCGCATGAGATAGAACATATTATTGTGTGTTTTGAATGGATGCCATGTTTTTGTTTATAAGAAGTACTGGACTTATGGATTTGAAAATGGAAAACCTTCTGATTCGTCCATTTTTAATTGATTCAGATGTTTGAAGAAGCACAAATTCAAAATGTTAATGACATTTCAATTGACAAAAAACATATTATATACATATATACATACATAAATATATATATATATATATATATATTTCACATAGACTTATACTCGAACTTAGCCATCATAGTGGCTAGTAGGGTGACTCTTACATCCTTATGGCCTTTATATGTCTCTTTCTACCACCTAGTCCTAGCTTTTAGAGTAGACAGAGAGGCATGATGTTTTATATAGGAAGGAATTATAGCTATCCTAATTTCTGAAATTTAATCTTCTAAATTGCATAAATATCTTCACAGTTGTGTGTTTCGTATTTTAGTGACATCCCACCTTGATGTCCTCTGGTCGCATGCCCTGAAGGCGGTGATGACCACACTTCTGAGGTGGTGTTCCATGATCCACAAGTCATTCCTCCCACAGTTCCACCTATGAAACATCATATTATTCATAAGATGGTCAATGATTACTATTTTTTAGAGGGGTTTCTATGTATTATTCAGAACATGAAATGCATTGTTTGGCCTACCTATAGTATGAATGATTTGACTCACATGTTTCAGTAGCACCATCCTCCCACATTCTCATGGGGTGGCGGACCCCCTGCTATGGAGTCTTGGATCAAGGATATCCTATCTATATTTGAGCATCAAGATATTCCTCCAGAGTAAAGGATCATGATAGCTACTTATATTATTTATGATTTAGGTAAGTGGTGGTGGGATGTCATCATATAGACATATCAGAATAGGGACATGGTTTTGGCAGAATTATCGACCATCTTCTATGACTACAACATTCCAAGGACTCTGAGGGATAACAGAGTTAGAGATTTCATGAACCTATAGTAGGAGATTATATCAGTTATAGAATACTCTACCCATTTCACTATGTTTTAGTAGTTTTCTCATTCTCTAGAAAGCGATGATCTTATGACCATTAGGTGATTTGATGATGGGATAGTATATGTTATTCGATCACAAGTCAATGTCTATAGGTTGACTACTATTTTTGAAATTTTCATCCAGGACCACATTATAGAGAAAAATCTGAGGGATTTTTAAGGTGAGAGTCAAGGCATCTCAACACCTAGAGCTTCTAGTTCTTCATATTCAGGGTGGAAGAGGTGCTTTGAGGTTACATATGGAGGTAGCAGCAGTTAGTCTCCTTGTGCTGATAGTTCTATTATATTTGACCAGTTTGGGTTGTAGAGTTATATGAAATAACAGTGCTTATGAGATCTATTCATGTGTAGAGGTTGTCATAGGTTGGGATATATTTTAAATTTATGTAGTACATTCCCTCCAGTGCCTAGTGAGAGGGGATCTAAACCTACTCCATTACTCTGTGCAAGGTCATTAGGATCATGATAGGCATGTAGCTGAAATATCACTGGTCATTCTAGCTTAGATGGTGGTCAAGGAAGAGGCACTCAGACTTATGATAATAGGGGCCATCAGAGCAGGCTTTCTTATGGATGTAAGGAAGTGACTTCGGGCCACCGTACATGCCAACTACAGGTAGTCCAACCTATGCTAATAGAGCATAGTGAATGACCACCTACTATATGTGGTGCTATTATAGTATCCTCTACTTTAGTGTCTACTTTTATTGATACAAGGTTAGCTCACTCATTTATATATGAGGCAATCATTGATATTCTTGGCCGTGATGTTGAGCACATTTATGGCATTATGATGCTAGAAACCCCATTAGGTATCTATTCAAAGGGTCTTCGTCATTGTAGGGACAATCTCCTTGAGATAGGCGGTTATGTTTTCATATGGAATCTCTACGTCTTCAACATGATGAGCATTGGTGTAATCATTGAGATGGAATGATTAGTTCCCTACAGAGCCCATACTTACTGTTATCATTGGAGGGCGATGTTTACATCACCAGAGTGTATTACACATATGCATAATGTTGAATGGGATGTTCAAGTAACATGATCAGTACCCGAGTAGGATAGGCTGGGTAGTGTAACATATCATATCTCTATTATTTTAATTGATGGGTAAGGGTTATAAACCACTATTTTACCTCCTATAGTGGAGCACTATAGAGATGTTTTCTTGATAAATTCTTTGGCCTTCCTATAGTGTTAGAGGTATATTTTACTATTGATCTTGTTCAAGGAGAATTAATAGGGAGAATTCCTTATTATACAATGGCACCAAAAGATAATCCAGATCTCAAGAACCAATTGGAGGATCTAGAGTTAAAAGGCTTTATACACCCCAAAACTTCTCCTTAGGGTTCACCAGTCCTTTTCCAAAAGAAGGTAGATGGTACAATAATCTTTGTGTTGATTATCATTGTTTTAATCGTCTCACTATCATTATTCAATATCCATTTCTTATAATAGATGGTCTCTTTTATTTTATTTGAGGAGAAAAAGAGATTTCAATGATAGATATGAGGTTGGGATATCATCAGTTGTGTGTCAGGACTTCAGACATAACTCACAAAAATTTCTAGTGTAGTTATGGTCTATATGAGTACTTTTTTATACCATTAGATCACGAATACACCTGTTGTATTCATGGATCACATCAATTAGGTCTTCCACCCATATCTGGATTCATTTCTGGTAGTTTTTGTTGATGATATGTTGGTGTACTAATTCTCTATAAACTACCATGCAACTCATATTGAGATCATGCTAAATACACTGGGACAGTATCAAATATATTTTAACCTCAGAAAATTCCACTTTTGGATCGAAAATGCCCACTTCCTGGTTCACATTATCTTTTAATTTGGATTTCTAATAGACCTAGAGAATGTGAGGTTTGTAGGTTACTAAGAGAATCCCAAGAACATCTGTGAAATTCAGAGTTTCTTAGGGAATACTAGATATTATAAATTTTTCATCCAGGATTTCTCACACTCTTGAGTGATGCTTACGTGGTTGAAAAACAATTGTGTAAAATTCATATGGTCAGAGGATTGGGAATCAGTATTTCAGGAGATTAAAAGAATATTGTCTTGTGTACCAATACTAATTCTTCCAGATCCTGGAAGAAGCTATACTATATACTGTGATACATCATGTATTGGTCATGTAGTTGTTTTGATGTAGGATGAGAAATCATCGCATATGAGTCTTGTTGTTGAGGCCTTATGAGTGGAATTACCCGATGCACGACCTGAAGCTTGATACTCTAGTTCATTCCCTACACTGTTAAAGACAATATCTACTTGGAGAGTGTTATATGGTATTCATTAAAACCTCATGTACATCTACATATAGTTGGATCTAAATCTATGGAAGTTGAGGTGGGTTGACTACCTACAATAATTTTATTTCGAGCTTGACTACATTCCTGGAAAGGTGAATTTAGTAGCCAATGCTGAGATCTGAAGGAATGAAGTACATTCAATTTTGGAATCTAGTGATGAATGAAATCTTATGGCCTTATTCTCAGAGATGCATGTTAAGGTTCTGGAGGACCATGGTTAGACTATCCTATCAGCCATAGTAGTGACTTCTACTCTTCAAGAATTAGTATTATTGAGATAAATATCTAATCCGGGAGTCCTTATCCATAGGGTAAGTGTTTTAGATAATGATACATCTTCAGGTCAGACTGTGAATGGGGATGATACCATATTCCATGAAAGTGTATGGGTCTTTGAAGACATAAGAGAGAAGATGATCTAGGAATTCCATACCCCGGCTTGTGAGTTTCACCCCAGTGTCACTAAAATGTATCAATATCCTTAATTCTAGTATTGGTGACCAATTATGAAACATGATATTTTTGGTTTCATCACTAGGTGTTCCACCTTCCTTCATGTGAAGGCAGAACATAAGCAAACAGAAAGGCTTTTACAACCATTTCCTATTTTTATGTGGAAGTGGGATGATGTATCAATGGATTTTATGACTGCTTTACCTGGATCATCTAATGTAAATGATACAGTGTGGGTTGTTATTGGCCGCTTAATGAAGGTTATACACTTTCTACCTGTGCGAGAGACCATCCCAGCAGACTAGCTAGGAAGCCTGAATGTCAAAGAGGTTGTACGCCTTCATGGATCTCATCATTCAATTGTTTCATACCGAAATGTTCATTTCATGTCACAGTTTAGGAATGGGTTGTAGAAGGTTTTGGGTACACAAGTGGTTCTGGGCACGACCAATGACTTATAGACCTATGGACAGACAAAGCGTAATATCTAGATGCTAGAAGACATGGTTCATGATTGTTTCATTGAATTTATAGGTTCTTGAGTGAAGTACATTTCTCTTATGTATTTTTCTTACAAAAAAATCTTTTAGGATACAATTGATATGGATCATTATGAGGCCATATATTCTATGCCTTTTCGCTCACATCTATTCTGACTAGAGTTAGGGGAAGCATCTATGCTTGGTCCTTGTCTTGTTCAGGAGACTACAGACTATGTCCAGTTGATCAAAAAGTTCAGGTTGATAGCCAAGTCCAGACAAAATTTATATGACAAATTACACTGGTGACCTCTTTATTTTGAGTTTAGAAAGAATATATTCTTATAATTCTCACCCAGGTTAGGTAATATACATATTTGGACGTAGGGTAATCTATCACATAGGTTTGTTAGACCCTTTGAGGTTGTGAACGGGATCATACCAATAGATTACTAATTGGAACTTCTCAGAAATATTGGTCCTTACATGATGTATTTCAGGAATATTAGCTTTTCCGATACTATACAGACCCATCAAACATATTTTATCCTAATGAGGATGAGTTCGATATGAATGCATTTTTTACAGAGTATCTAGTGTGTATATTGGATCAGAGCATGAAGACCCTTCAAGGTAGGTACATTCCTCTTGTATAGACTCTATGGAAGTATGACTGAGTACATGATGATACCTGGGAGTGGAAAGCTGATATATGATCCCTGTGGCCCAAGCTTGTTGCTGACGATACCTCTTTAACCTTAGAAGGCCAAAACGGTGATGAGTTGCTTTAAGAAGGGGTGGTTGAAATGACCCATATTTTCAATGAAGGTACATATCATTAGTTTTTTTTAATTTGAATACCTAAATAAACCCTAATAAATATTTATAATCAATCCAAGTAGGTCATGGGAGAGTATGTGGCTCATTCAGAGCCTGAACCTCTGAAAACGGGAAAATAGAATGGGCAACAAAGTTTGTTTGCAACCGTGCGACCTGTGGCACATGGCCATGCGGTCATTTTCAAACCTAGGATAGATCTGTTCTATATAGTTTTCACATGGTTAGTCTGACCATGATCCTAAGCTTTCAAGGTACTCTTATCTACAGACATACATGTTCTTAAATTAATCACATTGATATTTTGTAGTGAATTTACCATTTCCCCCAACTTATGTTTAAGGCTTATTTTTCCTTTCTTCATCCTCCAACAGTAGAAAAAGAAGCTGCTCCTCCCTTTGTTCTCAAATACTCCTAAGGATAGGAATCAAAGTATAACTTTGATCTGGGGTCCATTTTTCAATCTATCAGAAGCATTGGATCCCTTGAGGTATGCTCCCCGAGTCATTCAACTTATATCAAAGTTTATCTCTCCATCCATTACACTATTCTGATGTATACTTTTATACACTATTTTTAGGGTATTGGACTATTTATCAAATATCTTCCAACCTAATGAAAATTTAAGGCTGATATTGAGCGAGGAGTCTCTATGTCTTTGAGGTAGGAGGTCACATTGTTTTTCCATCATGTTTTTTTGTTTTCATAATTACATCATCATGCCATATGCTGGTGTTTTCCAAGAATCTCAATTACAATGATTAAATTATGTCTAATTGACCATTTCACCTAAGATAGAATATATTGGTACTTTTTTTGTGGGATACAGATAACAGAAACCTTATATGGATACCCCATGGATGTGCCAAGGAAAATTGTCCATTTTGGCCAAATGGTTCAAAATGGTTGGAACCTATAATTAGTTAATGTCTTGTATTTTAAATTAAATTACCCATAAATCATGTGTAATCAATTGAGGCTACGCAACCTCATAGGTGGTTAGAACTCTTAGAATTGGAATTTCCCAAATTGGTATTCTCTCTATTACCCATGTCACCTCCTAAGTGACAATTTGAGCCTATAAATGGATTTGTAATGTTTTAATGAATTATTCATGGTGAATGGTTTGTATAGGATATATTATTCTAGATAGTGGAATCCTTTGTAATTAATTGACCACGAAACCTTCCAATTGACACTTGGGGCCTTATCACTTTGTTTCCATTATTAATGAAATGAATATATGTAATGGAATTGATCCCTTGGCTTAGATCATTTATGATAGATTCCTCACAAATAATTATTCAATTGAAATTAAATGGAATTCCCCCATGGAATGGTTAGTCAATGTCCCTTTCTTATGATTTATTCATTTCTTAATATGAATTGTAAAGTCCTATTGTGATTGAGTTTGGATATCTAGCTGCATGAGAGGCTATGCCTCATGTCATATGTTATAAAAATTATAATGCCTACTGATGTATAAATTAAATTGGTTATTAAGATGCATGAGGGGTTTATGACTCATTCCTTACATATATACATTTGATTAAACCATTATATGGGATGTGTACGATGTTAAGGGACTTGTTGAGTATTGTGATGCCACACTCCCATACATCGGGTGTTGAGTATTGAATCTCACACCATTGATACTATATGGCTGATGGACATTTACATTCCATGTTCTATCTTAGAGAGTTTCAATCAAATATCACTCTCCATCCTAAGTTCTATAGCATGACGTCTCTCACTCTTTTTGGATTTAAGACATGTGCCCTACAGCATGAGATTTTATGCTTTCTAGACTGGTGATGGATATGTAAGTTATGCCCTAGTCTAGCCAGTATTAAAATTCCAGGTTTATGGCCATTAGGCATCCACGCACACTTGTTTCATATTGGTGGATGTAATATATATGATTATACAATATATATATATATATATATATATATTACTACCATATATATTTAGTGACTATTCAGAAATTCCTTCCGGTAATGAGCTGAAGTAGGTAGAGGCATTAGGTGTCTTTATAGAACCTGAGTGGGATAGTTATTTATTTCCAAATTATGTTATTATTTTACTTAAATGTACACTATTTAGATATCAAAACTACTTTGATGACATGATGAAACCATTGGGGGAGGATTACTAAGATTTTATCTCACACCCTACTCAGGCTACCTTTGGTACCTGAGAAGATAATCTGTCTGCTAGTGTGGAAATGGAAAAGTTCCCTTTTACCACTTGATTACATTCTTACCATTTGTTGGGGTTTAGGAGTAGAGGATGGGGCTTTAGATCAAGCTCATGGAGTAGTTTTTTTATCTTTTTTTACTTTTAGTAGTTATTGTATCTTCCTTCCCCTTTGTTCCCGTTTTTGTTTTACAACATGTTAAACATTATGTATCAGACTCATCCATTGAGGCTTTTGGTTATTATATTCAGTTGTTTAGTCTATATCTTTTTAAACATTCCTTTTCAGTTGTTTCGTTACATTTTCACAGTTTATAAAATCAGTTTATTTATATATGCTTCTACTAACATTTATTGTTGTTTGTATCCATTATGCCATTCGGATATGTGGGTATAGTCTTCCCACTATACCACCTTTACACTCTCACTGCAAGTTGCAACATCTGGAATATGTGTAGGCACACATGAAGCCATGTGATCCACCAGCCCGAGGAACAGGTTAATAATAATTATGTGTCATGGAATAAGCACAACAGTTCATAATACATGTATTATAATGGAAAATAATAATATTTTAAGATATTGATTTTTTGTATACACATAATCGTAGAGAACATTATTCCAATGATACCCAAAATAACATTCATAACATATTAATATTGGGGTAACCACCTATTTATCATCTTTGGCCTTCAGATAAACTTTTGTATTCCATTTCCTAGAATTGCGATAACATCCCATGTACCATCTATTTGTCCTGTGTTAATATTCCATGTACCATCTCTTATGCTTCGGATAACATCTGATATACCCTTTGAGCACATAGAACATTAATCATTACCAAAATCATTGGAGCGAGATATAGGGCCCACCCATCATAGAATGAAAATAATACATATGTGTGTCATGACATCATAAAACAGTCATCATATCAATACCCTTGAAAAGAAAAAGATTTTATAAACCTTTCATCATAGAATAAACCTCTGAAAAGAAATATTTTTCATAAATATATTTTCCTAATAAGAATAAAAAATATAGAGAAAGAATAAATATGATATGATTAGATCGTATCTCTTGTAAAGATTTTAGAACCTCAATGGATATCAACTAAGAATGAAAAATTATTTTGAAATATGACTTGGAACATTTTTTATGGAAAATACCCATTCCATTTTGACACCAGAATTTTTTTAAATGAACTATGTATATAAGAATGAAAAAATTTAATTTGAAAATAATCACATAAAAATATAAATTAATGTTCAAGGAAAAAAATAGTCATGATGGTAGGAAAATCCATCTTTTCTGTATAATTCTATAAAAATATTCATTTTACATTTTTTGGTAAAATTTCAAAAAGTACCTCATTCATAAAATAACATGATGATTTATTTCGAACCATACTTAAAAAGTAAAACATGGGTAAAATAACAATAAATAATCATATTATAATATTAAAAAACTTCTTGAAAATATTTTAAATGAATATGGATATGTAAGAAAATGTTTTTCTCATCAAAGAGAGAAAATAAGTTAATTTTCCTTAAAAATACATTTTTAGTATTTTGATTACTTAAGGTGAGAAAAATTAAAGGATAACATGTACTTAAAATAAAAAATCATAGGATAATAAATTTTATGATTATATTGAGTGATATATCATATGGTTTCATCATCAAAACATAATCATAGGGAATCCTAATAGATAAAGAGATTCTAACCTTAAACCCTTTATCGCATTGGTATCATTTGAATCGTACGAAACAAGAAAGATATAATATTATATGGTTATTAAAATCACATAATTTTCATGAAATATTTTATAAAAAAATTCATGGGAATTATATACACCATAAAAGTGAAAATACATGTGTATAAGAAATGTGTCCCATGGAAATACATGGGAGATAAAAATCCCAGACCTAGAGCTCCATTTTCATCAAAAGTGTTTTGACTGCCTATATAATAAATGTACATATTATTATAATTATATAAAAGAATCAAATAAATTATTATTAAATCATATATATTCATTATATACAAATGTCTTATTTCATTCATAATGGTAGAGTTAGAAAATTAATTACACCGTTCGTAGAGATTGTATTTCGTATGGATGCATGATTGTTATTAACATTTTCTTGATTAATGTAATGAAGAAAAAGTATATTATAATTAAAATTTACATAATAATTAATATGTAATATAAATTATATATATCCATCCAAAATTTCCATAAATGTAAAATAACAATAGAAGACGAATCACACCAGTTCTTGGATGTGGTAGTCCACTTTTACACACGAGCGGTGGTATCATTTTTGAATGATTTATAAGGTAAGAAGGTAGATATGATATTAAGATTTAATAAGAATAACTAAGCCATAATTATCATATATAATCTATAAATCCATCATAATTACCATCTAAAAAATGGTGAAGGATTCTTAATTGTATATGGAGACATTAAGTCTTACGTACGCATGAGCGGTATTTTCACTTCTTATTTAATAGAAATAGGGTGGATAATGGGGGTTTCATAATCATAATTAAATTTTATAATATTTATTATATTTATTGTTTTATTTTATGATAAATAAAATGAATTTATATGAGATATAAGAAGAAGTACAAAGAAAGGGACTAGTCAGGTCAATTGACAATTCTTGGAATGAGCTCCTTTAGATATCCCAATATGGATTCAAGGGTTAGTATTTTAAGAGTAATTGGGCCTATATAATTTATATAAGGAATTTTAGAAAATAGCTTTACAGGGGGTGGTTGTGCTAGTAGTCTCAAAGGGGTTCGAATAAGTGAATTAAAGGGTTTTCTTTTATAAGAGTGGGGATGTACACACTTGAAATTTCTTAAAAGTTTAAAACATAATAATGAAATTCTCAATCAAAGTTTTACAAATTGACTATAAATTAATTGGGGATGAAATTTTAATCCATATATATCCCATTTGACCTTATTTAAACTTTTTATTATTTATAAATAATAAAATATAATATTATTTTAGGAAAATATCATTGATGTTATTTTTTACACTATTCACTAATTTAACAAAAAAACATTAATGAAATTTGTGAATGTGAATATAATTTTAAAAAAAATTAATAGTATGTCACAATAATAAATCATTTCAAGGTAAACATTAGCATACTTAAATTATATAACTTTTAAAATTTTCAAATCATTTTTTATTTTTCCATTAATTGAATAAATACATTTTTGGCATTATCTAAGCATCTATATTAATTATACAATACGTAAAAAGTATAAATAAATATGCATCACTTTTTTATTTAGAAAATAATGATAATTATCCATTCATACCAATTTTTCCATATTTTTTAAAAATAATCAATATTTATAACTAGGAGAGTGGAATTTTGTGACTTTTGTTGATTTAAATAATATATAACTCATTTCCTGGGAATGTATCCATTAAACCCACATTGTATGATGAGTTAATAAAACATCTTCTTGATATGCGAGAATGATAAATATGAGGGTCATCCAGTATTACACAATATTATGTTTCTGATTATGAGAACATTAGTAGGATGTGAAAACTTTTATATGGAATAAAATCATAACTCCTAAAGAGTTATAGTGAGTGGTAGAGAACATAATTAGGAAACATTTAACCATCACAAAACCATAAATTGGTGATGTGATTAAAAAACATTACTATCTTGATTAGAAATTTAAATGAATAACATTTTTTGATTAAAAATTCTTTTCTTAATGTTGAGTAATTATTTAACATCCTATAATATAAACATAATGAAATATACATTATAAGGAAACTTTCGACAAAAAAATATTTTTCTCTAAGTAATTATTATTCAAGATGAATTGGTTTTATTCTCGAAGAATAAAACATAACTTCAACGGATCACCAAATTACTTAAAATGGTAATAAGATATTCTTCCAGTCTCATTAAATTAACCAAAACCAAAGTAGTTGTAACAAGGTAATATAATTCAAAGAATGAATACACCTTCATACAGAGAAATACTACAATAATATAAATTCCGTAATAATAATAAAGGTTCTTATTAAATCATTCCATATATTTCTATCCTTGAACTTTTTAATAATAATATCGAACTTGTTAAAAAAATAACTATTAGAATTATTTGATCACATATTATACTTTTATTAATTTAAAATTTATTTTCCATCACCATTAGTCGACTATGAAGTCATGTAAGAAAAATTTATATAACCAAATCCCATAACCAATATACAAAAAACAATTCCACAAATAATCCTATAACGCAAATGATCTTAATAACATCAATATTAATGAATGTTTTAACCTAAAAAGTTATCTTATACATTCCATCTTACATCCCTAACATATAATATCATTCTTATAACATAATACTTCACATTAAACATATGGGTTATATATATCTCAAATTAATAAATATTTTCAAAAAATATCAATAATCACTTCAAAATTCAATTACCTAAATCCTTATAATGTGGTATTATCCTATGATCTCATGATTAACCTAGAAATCATAAACAAAATATGGTATCCATAACTATTACATTAAACTCTCATGAAAAAAATATATTATTCTAAAAATTAACACAATACTTATTCCTTAATTAAGTTCATAGGATATTGAATATATTCCTTAAATACAAAATTAAATAAATATCCTCAATGATTGGTGACCTAATTTAATTTTTTAGAAAATTAGCATCCAATTTAAAGGTGTACAATGCTATCCCATTTACTTCATCAATTTCAATCATAACATTATCCAAATTTTTTATCATTGTACCATTCAATCACTTTTCTTGGTTGTTGGTAACATTTAATATATGTTTTCAAATAGTTAATGAAGTCTTCCTTGGATTAATCCATGTGTGTTTCCATGATTCTTATACACACAATATCATAATTTTAATACTTATACAATGTAATTCATGAATCTAAATACATATACACTTCATTAATTTTAAAAACATTAATTGAGCATCATTATCATACTCCATAATAATTCTTTTTGAAAATATGAAATATGAATCTTGTTTTATGATTCATCAACTTTAATTTAATCATTCTTCTTACTTTGGAAACATATAATTCCATTATTATATCATATGTATTCTCTTCTTCTTCATTAGTAAAACCATTAATCATACAATAATACATGTTCTCCTCTTAGGATCCCCCCTGGGACATTGATTTAAATAACACCCATACTTACATGTCTAGGTTCATTTATGTAATTAAACTTAAAAAATCCTTTTTTTACTATAACCTTCTTGTGATTTATAAATTTTTTTAATTAATAGTGAATCTTGAGGAATGTGGAGGTGGTTCATAATGGTACCAAGATGATTCCAACCCCTATGATACATAGGTATAATGTTGGAATACTATAAATCATGTCAACACTTGTACAAGGAGTTATTCCCATAGGAAATAGGCTAATTCAGTGTCTTCTCAATAAATCAATTTTTAGATAATCTCATGAAATCTTTTAATTTATTTCCCTCTATACCGTATTTATTTTATGGATGCAATAATATGATCATACAAATAAATGAATTAATGTGGAATGATGTAATATAAATAAATGAACTATGTATAATTATTTCACCCATCATGGTTAATTAACTAAGTAAAATACACTTAATAATAACAAGTCTTTTAAAGGATAAAAAAGACAAATTTATGAATAATAAAACAAAACCCCTCAACATAAAATTATGTAATTATGCCTTATATTTTCTAAATTACGATGAAACCATAGGTAATGTGTTGGGTCATCCAATTTTGGGGAACTTTTAATGATAATTAATTATTAATTAAAATTTTAGTTTAACCTAACGAAAAATATACTAAAATTAACATCCAAATTCTATTAAATTTATATTTTGATGCTGGTGTTGAGAAAATACATGTTCAAGATTCTGGATTTTGGTATCCACTCGAGGGATAAAGGAACTGCAAGCCCACAGTGGGGAAGATCACCTAGTTAAATACCATATCATGGTATTCATGTACAAAGTATGAATCATAGAGAAGTGAAATATGGATCCTTGAACTAAAATTTCATAGGTGATGCGATAGTCTAAGTTCAATGGTGAGGGCCTATTGTGACTTGATAATATAGTGTGATAATTAATATAATCTAGTTATTATTATTTATTAAATAATTTTTAATCATGCAAATTACTAATCATCTATTTTAATTATTATTGAAAATGTCAGGAAAACACACAAAAACTAGTGTGACAATTATTTAACTCAATTTTTGTCCTCGAAATTAAAAATTTCTAGATATGTAAAAATAGTTTATGCTAGGAAATATTATCATAATGTTTTTTTTATGTGTTTGAATCCCTTATTACTGGTCTTCCATTCAAACAAGTGAGATAATGTTAAACTGATTAGTACTATAGATATGTTGAGAATTTTTCTTATATAATGATATGTGATGATACAACATATTTATGTGGATACTTAAACTATAATATATCATTATCTTTTATTTTATCTTGATATGAGATGTCTTGATTAAAATATGATTATTAGTGAATTATATCGGTGTAAAATAGAAGATGTCAATCTAAATACATATAATACATTAAAAATAGGGGCATATATTGACCAGTTAATGAAATTGGGATTCGACGTGGATAATAAATTATTCATTAATCTTATCTTATTTTTCATACCCTAAGGTTATCCTTATTTTACTATTCCTGAGTAGACAGAATGGATAAATTTCTCAAAGAACATTTTTCTATACTTCTCTAAGAGGATAAAGATTGGATGAAAACTATTTTTCTACACCTTATGGTATAATTCTAGAATTATAATGATGAATATACCATGTATAACCTAAATCTGAAAGATCTTTTACAAATTTTTTAAAAGAGAGAAAATATTGACTGAAAAAAGAATAAAAATGAGGCTATTTGGTTCTTATGTGGAGTGAATGGAAAATGAAAAAAAATTGCAATGAATTAAAGAATAAGTTAGTTTTATCCACTTAAGGTATATTTATCTTGTTTCTTTTCACCACATTGTATTTAATAAAATATTTAGACCAGATAAATGTAATTAAATATAGGAAATGAGCAAGAATAGAAATGTCATAGAGTAAACTCCAAAGGAGCTAAAAAAGGGCCATTCCCATATCGTTCATGAGGAGATAACTATTTTTCATTCCCAGAATAGATTGATTCATGTTTTTAATAATTATTACCAAAACATTTATCTATGTATTCATGAAAACACAATGAGAAATTATTACATTTTGGAATAAATGTTCTAATTGTACATTAATACTAAACTAATGATTCAATAACTCATGAATAACAAATAAGCAGTTTATTGGATGATAAATATAAAATATTAGACTCTTACCAGATTGAAAAAATGTAATTCTTTATCATATAAAATTAATATTAGTTGTCTCTATATACACATTAAATTGGTTTAATATCAATTGAAATATGATACTGGATATACAAACAAACTACATATCATGTCTTAGATAAAGGATCCTTTTTAAATAATGGTATATCAGAAAACTATTTAGTGTTGGTTAAATATGGCCATAGGAACCATTATAAAGCTAAATATAACTTCATTTATTTTATCAGATTCCTTTAAGAAATTTTATGGATGCTTTGTGAAGTAAATTTGTGAACCTAATAATTAATGGAGAATCATAGAGTTGGCTTTCCCGAAAACATCTTATCTAAGTAATTATATAGTACATATATAAAGTAAAGGTAATACGAAAAATCACATTTTATTATATACTTTAATTTCATGAGGGTAGTAAATGGTAGATCGTTGATGAATCTAATGTATAATTAAAATATTCCATTATTCATTCCAATAACTATGTTGAAAATAGACGTGAAAAGGATGACCATATGCTAGCTATATTATCTAATATAAATCATATCAAATGTGATATGATAAAAATCTATTAGGAAAACACCAAAAGTGATTTCTAAAATCCATCGGTCAAATTTTGACTGTAGCTAAACACAAACATCATAAGGTTGAAGTGAATATGAGTTAATTGTCCTATAGTCAGAAAATATATTATTATCTAGTCAAGATTTACTATATTTTAAAAAAATAATCAATCCAATTTGAAGATATTCTGATAAAAAATAACTTCTATGAGTTAAGGATCTAGATGCACATAAATTTTTATAGGAATACTATACATTACTAAGTATACTGAGAGGATTAGTTCTAAAGACATATACTACATAGGAATTAATAACTAAAGAGGATGTTTATGTTCACCATGGTGGGTGATACAAATATTATTCTTCCAAAATAAATATTACTATAAATAAGAAATATATGGAAATGTTGTAGTGTTGAAATTTATGTATAAATCCATGTAATAGATTACAAGTATCCAGAATCTTGATTCTATATTTTGTATATTTCCAAGACATGAAACTATGGGTGATTATTCAAGATAAACTGTACATATATGGTATAAGGATAATAATATAGAATAATATGTTATTGAAAGCTTTAGTCAATGACTAAACGCATTAACCAACTATCATGAATAATTTTTTTGAATTCTTATTTTCAAGGCATATTTTTATGATCAGCATAATCAGAGACTGATTATCAAGAACACCTCATATAGAGAAATACTTCTGGAGGAATTCTATATGACATTACCAAATGGAAACTCTATGGTATATGTCTACTTTGAATTACTAAAAATGGTTGGTGTCATTAATAAATTCAAATAGGGTTTACATAATATATAAATTCATTTATAATGAAATCATGCATAGTGATCATAGAATATTCATTTGGAAAATAATGAGTTACATGTCTTGCTAACTGGTATGTGGGAGAACTGTAATTTCTCAAGATAAATGTATTCATAAAATATGAAAAACACATTGGGTCTTACTATTATGTTTAGAATAAGGAATGAAATGACTTCGTGTTCGACATAATGTTAGAACCCTGTTCTGGGGACCAAGATCGAAAAAATAGACATAAGATTTTTCTAAATCTAGTCATAGTATATATATTAAAATATTATTGGAAAATACCTGTTAAAATAATTTAAGAACATTTTTTTGTGTATAAACCTTCCAATAAAACATCCATTGGGATAAGAAGAGGTTATAAAGATTAAAATAATTTCACAATAATAAGTGATATTAATTTTACTCTTGATCCATGATATGTACAAACATATAACATTATTTATGTAGAAAGCATAATGGGTGAAAATAAATCATATCAAACATAATCTCATATACATACAACAAGGGATATAAGACAGTACTTGAAAAATTAGAACTAGATGAGTTCTTGGTGTTTAGAGAAGTGGGAATATTGGTGATCAAGGTAATTGAACAATTTCCTTCATTGGGTTTATTTTTATGTAGTATAAATAGTAAAGATATAATATTATGAAAGAGTATCTTATTACAACAAGTGGTTTCCATATATATAAAATCATAGTTTGTTGAGGATTCTGGTACATCTCTATAGGCATTTCAGCAACCTCATGTTCTGATTTTGGGTTATTTAAAAAGAAATCAATTTATAATTTTTTTAATAATATTAGAAAATGAATTTAGTTAGGATTTTAAGATTCTTACATGGGAATAACAGGGGGATATTTAGTTATATCACTACAAGAGGGGTTTTACTAAGATATTAATGTTTTAGTAAAATGATTCCTCACACATGAATTTGGATTAACAAACCCTATCAACATAATCATGGTAGGATAAGAAACCATATACATACTTAGTAGAATCTTGTTTATGTTGTGAAGACTAACCAGTCGTTATTATATGACTATAGTGAAATTGAAAGTTTTTTAGAGTTGGTGCTATGGGAATAACTACTATGTACATTAGTTTACTTGTATATTTAATGAATTGAGTATTAATTAAAATCTATGATAAAATATTTACTATTCTTCTGCATAACAATAATTTGATAATATCTTATTGTATCTATCATATTGATAAGTTCATAAAATTTATCCTCAATGATGAGAAACATTAAATTCTATAATAATATATCTTAAATATAGTAACACAATCAGATAACATATTGTGATAGGGCACATAATATATAGACTATTTGGTGTGGGTACTCATAAGTGGACGAGGATTCTTCTGCTGAATTTTCTAAATGGTATTTTCCTAGATAGATGATATTGAGAATAGAACCGCCTATAAGAATTCAACATGTTTTGGTTTCATTGGATATTTTTGTATTCAAACATGTGTAATGGTCCTTATATTTCAATATTATTATTTAGTCATGATATAACTGGCACACTTATATGTATTTCATAAACTATGATGATACAATTCAGGGAAAAGTATGATATTTCAGGTTCATCAGGAGTAACATATTATTAATGAATAAATAGAAGAAGGATTTTTACCTTATAGCATTAAAAAAGATGATATCTCATCCATTATATTGTAATATAAAATTTTCATTAAATTCCATGTACATAGTGTAATGATTTATTAATTTTAGATAGTCAAAGAAATATATATCTAGAATATTAGTTGATGACACATATATGAAACCTGCATGATGATATATTGTGACAAAGGGATTATATTACATAGTGAGTAATCAAATGTGGTTGATGACATTGGGACAATATGTACTTTCTCTTGGATACCTTGACCCATTGCTAGAGAGTAATATTTGACTTTAGGGAAGCCCACAAAATGACAATGAGAAATAATCCTACCGGGTTACAAACTAAGTGTTTTTATTGATCTTTAATAAATTATATTAATACGTAATAACTGGAATAAACATTATTCTCATTACCAAATAATAATTTTATTCATGTTTTATTATTCTCTAATAATAACTAGGTAATAAATAATTATATATTAATTAATAAATCATTAATTTGATTATGTGAATATATAATAAATATTCGTTCTCTGGATTTTGGGAAAAATATATATTGATTTTCATTATTTAATATTTAATAAATATTAATTTGTTAGATTGTGAAGAAAATATTTATTTATGAACAAAAATATTTATTTGGGTATTTAATAAATAATGAGGTCTTTGAGCAGACCAAGATCATGTCTAGTGATGAATATTAATTTAATGATGGTAAAATAATATTTATCAATGCTAAAGTTAGCATGCATCATAAAATAATAATATTATTATTATTATATTGAATGGGTTTGTTATAAATTATAATATTATTTATGTTATAGTAAACAATTAAATAATATATTAACATAAGCCCAAGATTTAAAATCTACGGTGATGTCAATTTTATAAGGTTAATCATTAATTGAGAATCGTTGTGCATAATATACTACCCTATCAAATTGCTCCCCCTCTTTCCAATAATTAGAAAAAATCCTTCTACCTGAAAAGATATTAGATTGATAAATATAAGAAATATACGATGATGGGATTCACTACAATAGTAATTAGTAATCAGTCAACACCACTCAAAGATCAAAGAGGCATGTTTGGATCTCCGTGGGAGGAATTGAACACTTGGATTCTCCGTTAACAATGATGGTAATATGAGAAATTTTTTTTAGAAGATCAATATCATTAATGAAGAAGGATCCTAATACAAGGTATTTATTATTTCAGATCTTAAACTATTTATAAATTTAATGTTCAAAGATCCCCTCATGGTTCTGTGTTTTCATATATCTATTTCTGATAGGAAAAGTATTTGTTGGTCATGGAATTCATGTAACTGAGAATTCATGAATGGTCTATCAAATCCACCTAAAAAATTATGGTTTCCCCCCATCATTTCACATGTTCTATGCTGGTTACCTATAGTTTATACCTTCTAATTCACAATAATATAGATGAAAATCAAAAATTCCCAAATAATTAAAAATGATTATTTTTCACTAAACGCATAAATTGTTAATTACATAAACCTCATTCTTTTTTTTCATATAAAATGTTTTGACTAGCGATTATCATAGTAAATACATAAATTAGTCTTTAATATTGTATTATTGGGAACCCATATATTAAAATAGTTTATTTACCATAGTACATGACCACAAAAATACTTTTTTCTGGTCATGATGATTCATGGTGTGTTGTTTATCCATGAGATGAGTGAGGGTATAATTGTGATCACATTGATGTCTTAAATATAATATATTAATAATATTATATTAATTTATTCCACACACATGTAGTTATGAAAAATGAATTATATCTACTTATATGATTATTTCATGGCATAACTGATGCTACTGTTGTCGCCGGGATAAGGTTTTTCCATTAGAAAGCTTTAAATTTATTCACATAATGATCTCTAAGATTGGAAATCCTAGGTTAAAGTATTAGTTAAATTAAATTATTATCTATTAAATTTTTATTTTAAACTACAAATCATAATTTAAAAATATTTAAGAACCAAATACCCTCTCAAAATGGTTAGCTGTAAATTCAAAATCTTGAGATTAAGAGTGGGAGGAGGAGAGCATTGGAAAAATCAAGACCTAGTAACGCAATGATTTTTTTCATCAAAGAGGATCGATAGAAGAACTAAATAGTATCATGTTCTTCTATTGTTATTGATCCATTATCTTATTATGTATTTTTATTTTCATATTTGATCTATTATTCATATTTCTCATCGAAAAAATTAATTCAAATTTTAATTTTCTAATTATTTATTCTATTGTAACACTTATTTGATAAAAATTTAAAACCTAATTTATTTATTATTTTGAATTTTTTTGGTTGAATTATGTATTGATGATATGTTTTTCCTTCTATAGAGTAAAAAAATACCATGTATGGGTTTCATTTTTCAATTTTGCTGAATTATTCATATCGTTGTTTCATTTGTGTGATACCAATGGTAGATGAATAAAACATATTTATGAGACACTATCTCTATTATCTCTACTATTATTTATTTTTCCATTTCCACCCTTCTCTATAATGTTCTGTTATGTGTGGATAAGAAATCCACTGGTGATATTTGTGACTACTATAGTATAAGAGGTAATGATAAACAGTTGGGCATTAGTTTTTATTTTAGAGAATGTGAAGGAGGCATGAACGTGAGAGGTGATCATGAGACATGATAATAATGAGGTTCATGCAGGTTTTAAAAATGATAAAATATAGGTGGTAACTATGACATTGATAGACAAGGTGGTACTTCGAGCTCCATGGATAGAGGGTTTCATTGCAGTAATAGTCGGTGTTTCATTTGTTGTGCATATAATGGATGTGTCATGGTGGCGACATCCATGATGACATGTTCATATAAAAAGGCATAGGGCCGAGGGGGGGGGGTTAACTTCTACCCTCACTCCTGTCTATTTAATCTTTATAGAAATTAGATTTTGGACCTCCTACCATGTGTTTGGAGGATGGGTCCAGTGGACTAGGTGATGTAGGGTGGCCTAGAACAGCCCCATTAAACATCCCACACTGAAATAATTTAATATAGGAACTATCTAGTCTATTTCACCTGACCATGGTGGGTAAACATACCAAAAAAATGAAACCATACACCCAAATCTAGGATGGTGTCAAGCCCACGGGGAAGCATGTTTCTAGCAAGATTCCTATGTGTCTTGATTTTCATATATTTTCCATCATGTATCCATTTTAGACAAATGACTTGATCAATTTAGTTTTTTCTATTATAGATTATAAATAAATGGTTCATTTTAGTAATCTGAATCTTTTTTCAATGAGATATAGGTAGTGTATGTATTTAGTTTCCTTAGGGGAAATAAAAAGGATCAAGTGTGTTATTCATATCATGAAAGGGTTTGCTACTACTTTGGAAGCATGTTGAGTCATAAAATACATCCACTATATTTCTAAACTTTGATATAGGTACTCCACCACATAAATGGGATGTAGATTATCTTGATAAGAATATTTTTGGTACTCCATTATAACTAAATAGTTGTAGGTTACATAGAAATTATATAATTTTTTGGTACTCCCTTGACATAGGTGTCTACCAGAAACGTGTGGGTCTTAATCCTTGGAGTTAGTAAACCCTTAATTGAGGTGTCTTCTAGTGAGGCGTGGGTTCACTTTACACTGATTTAGTACTCTCTCACTATAAGTTTATTCTAGGGAGGTGTGGTTCCTCCATCATTATTCTGGATAGGTAATATAGGTTAACTCACTTTTGAGAAGTTATGATCAAAGGGGTTGGCACTCCCATCGATTACTTCTATTCTTGGAGAGGTGTGGGCCTTCTATAGTTCACCTAAATAGTTAGTTTTTTAAATGGTTATTTGTTTGGTGTGGAACTCCCTTGACTGACATATATATATCAAGGACTAAGTTTTCACAATACCGAATATGGTGTTGTTGTAGAAGATGCATTGCAGATTAGTTTGAATTTCTCTAAAGATAGAGACACATCTGTAACTATTAGGATTCCATTGATATGTGGTATAAAAATTCTCTATTGAATTTATACTATTTGACATTTTTTTAACTAATCACCTTTAGATTATTGTTTAATATTGATTCTGATGATTTGAGATGAAAAATTTGTATCCTTTGTTGTATCTTTGAGAATTTTAGTTGTGAAGTATATCTGTAATTATTACATCTCTTACCTTTGATTACTCATTAATATCAAGGCCATTAAGATGAATTTTCTATCTTTAATTAGGGAATTCTACAAGTTATCTCTATACTCAACCTTGAGAAATATTTTCTCTTACATGGGTTAGGTTTATATAGAAAAATCATCGGATTAGAGATTGTATTGGTAGACATGGATCTAATGTGGTTTTATTGGAGATAATTTCTTTTTATGCTTGAGGACACAATGTAGAGAATTGTGGATTTTGATAGAAATGGTGTCCATTATGTCTAGAGGGTGATCCAAGGGTACAATAAACAAAGTGGGTCTTTCATGTGTTTTTCTCTTGTTAGATTTACAGTCCATTTATATTTACATATGTGGTGATGTTTTTTTACTTGATATCACATTAATGCTTTTTATACAGTCTAATTTCTTATATATTCACCATGATTGTGTTTCTAGGTATTATGTACACTAGATACATATATATGTTACATGTTAACATTAGGATAACACCTCCCATGATTTGTGTTATGTTCACTCGGTGATTGTCATCGGCCCCTAAGCTATTAGAGTGGGGTTTTCCTTAGGATAGAGTATTCAGTTTGTGGTTTTGTAAATAATGGATGGGGAGAATTATGGAATAAGGGTTAAGAAGGTTTTGAGTTTGATTATCAATGAAGAGAGACCAACATATTTAAGGACTAATGTATCCATTCTATAGGACTTTGATAACCTATTACATTACCTAGAGATCTAAGAAATCATTATTTGGTACATGTAAGTTAGTACCTGAAATAGATAATTGTCGATTATGATCTTTTATGTCATCATTATATAAACTCATCCATATATTTTATTAATACTTATGGATTCATCCTATCAAATAAATAGTGAATCACATGGATAACCCGCTTCTATATAGTGATATGTCCCTGAAAATATTATGCCTATAATTGGACCTCTCACCACAAATTAGTGATCAGTGATGCATAGTTTCAGAGTCTTGGTTAAGATATATCCTTGATCAATGATCAAAGGCAGTCTCAATACCATTTTTATTTAGTCTTTTATTTTCTATGGAGTGGCTGTTAGTTCTTTCTTAGTCCAAGGAGGATACCCATAGGATTGAAAAATTATCTGATGATATACCCCTCATGTCATTTTAAGGTAATCTAAATCATTGAGTGGTAAAGATTTAGCTTGATTTTGGGAATCATGTTTTTATCAGGTTCATAAATTCACTAACTATAACAATATTCATTAATTGGGCCCCCAATACGGTATTTTAATCCATTTTGGGTGATGTTTATTTTTTTATGCTCATGATGATACTAACCTACAAAGGGAAGAGTTTGATATTTTTTCTATGATGGAGTTTTAATGATGATGATGAACTCTATATATAAAAACATAGTGATTATCATTAATGTGACATGACCCATAGATTCTACAAGGTTTTTTTGTGTATGTTTTGTAGCAAAATTAACTAAGACCAATGGAATAGGGGAAGACACAAGAGGACGTGGTTATGATATTTGGAAGTGAATTCATGAAAACCCACTTACATTTAATCCCCCATAGTGATCCTCGATTTTAATTTTTAGAAGGAAGAACCTAAATATGGTTGTATGTTAGGTTTTCTCTGAAAGATCACTAGAGCAGTTCCATGCATGGATCTCTATATCGGAGTTATTGATGAGATCATGTAATTACTTATTATCAGCCATGTTGAATACCAATGTGTTATTTGATAAGAGAATATTATAGAGCGAGAGTAGTTGATGTATTAAGATGCATTAATCCTCTCTCACAATAACCAGTCATTGATAATTCCAATTCAGTATGAATTTCTAGAAATTATTTTTGCAAGTTTCCACGTATATGTTATACTTATGGTAGGGTGAAAATAAGGGTAAATTCTAGTACAATTTATTTATATTATTCATGAAACCTTGTATTAGTTTATATAATTTTGAAGTATTCATCATGCATGGTATATTTTGGTTTTGTATATTTTAGGGAAGCCCTATAGCCATACCATTGTCAACATGTGAACATCCTCTAAAGGTGAACATTATTTACTCACCCACCTCTATTAAAGTGATACAATCATATTTAAGGATCAGTATAAGATGTTTTTGTTTATCCCAGATATTAATAAATAACTATAGTATATCATAGTGTCCCACATATTCTTTTATGAGAAGATATCACCCATGTTCTAGGTGAAAATTCACACTTTTTAATTTAAAATAATGTATAAATTATTCTAAAGTGTGACCCATGTTTAATACTTTATAAGAGGATTATTTATTATATGTATTGTGTTCCCTAGATGATTTTCAAGTATTATTGAGTGTAATGATGATCATTCTTGCGGAGTTAATGGAGTGTATAGGTCAAACTTTCCTATATTATGTTTTCATATGGATCTTATAGAGTGTTTGAAGTTTTCCATAGCCTTTCCCTAAGAGTTTGAGCTGAGTAGTAACCTCTTATAGAGTGAGACTTATAATCATGTAAAAATGTTGGTTTATTATAATGTTTATTTTATAAGGGATGATGATACTAGAGTGGAGAAATAGAAGTTCTGAGTTTGGATTCTTAGCAGATGGCCTTGTGTCTTCACGATAGTGAGGTTCTTGGGTAGGTAGATTTGTGCTAGTTGATTTTTGATAATAAAGGGATACTTTTCCTAGTCTCATTCAATGTTGGTGACACAACACTTTTCCCCGGTGTGAAAGATTACATGGTGGTAGTGTCATGTTAATGATCTCGTGTAACCAAACATTTTTAACTATTCACCTTATATAGTTTTATTAAAGCTGGGGAGTATGTCTTACAATTTCCTTGGTGGATAATGGACTCCAACTAGTTCCCAAATTAAATATCATGAAGGAAATCCCATGTGGAAATCTTTATAGAATAGCATGATCCTTTTCATGATGAGAAATGATTTGTTTGGTTTAACAATGACTTGGAAATCATTAATATCTAATAGAGGAAGAAATCTTCTTGAAGGTTGTGGTTTTTTATTACTATAGTTTTAGAGGGGTTTACCTTGGGGTTAGAATTTCCTGTGAAAATAACCATTTGAGAGAATAGGAAAATCCATTTTGGATTGTGGTTGATTGTAATAATCATTGAGCTTTGGGGTGATTTTGAGTAACTATAGGAGGTTGGTTTCATGACTAATGTTATCATTTATAGTGTTTTTGGGAAAAACAATGATAAAACAACTAGGTAATCTTAAAAAATGGGTATCATCATATTGGATATCATGTAACACATGTAGGGTTTTCTTAGATTTTTTTATATGATATGGGAATAATAATATATTGTACTTGTGATACATGATTGTGATAATAGTTCTTTCATATTATTGGTTAGAGATAACATATGGGATAATGTAAACATTGGAAGGATTGCACTATTGCATCAATCTAATGTTAGTGAAGAATACCATAAGGCTTTGAATATTTGTGTGTAGCATATATGGGTTTATTTTACACTATAATGATTTGGATTTCTCATTATTTTTGGGGAGTGAGTTCTTCCCACAAAATTTAACCATATTAATTAATATCATTTGTTTAGATAATGGTGGATTATGGATTCATTATATCCAATGTGGTATGACGACATTAGGATAAGGTAAGGTTATGAATGAATAAGATTTTTAGAACTCATCTATAGTATATCGGTGTTCTCGTTGATTATTTTCTACAAGACAAACTATTATTAGTATCCTTGTGGAGGAAAATGGGTGTTTCCTTCCAATATGGTTGTGTACCACATTCTCTTACATGTCATTCCTCTGAATGAAAAGGATGTTCCTATTGATTTAACACTTTTACATATGGGTTTATCAATGAGATATCTTGTGAAGGATATCTTCTTATCTCCTTTTTGAGTACATAATATTTTCAATGTGATGAGGATATACTGACCACTGATTTCCTTAGTTTGGATATAACCCAGTTTTGAGTCTTTGATTTAGAAGACCTCCCCAGGGTTCATGTATTAAATATACACTAAAAATAACCTTAAAAATTCCAATGGTTACATTGAATCGGAGGTGTGGTGGTTACCCCTGAACTGAGCCTATGTAGGATTGTAAGTGTGGTAGGTTATTGAAAATAATATACTAAAATTATTATATTATTTTGTTCCACACAAAAATATTTTTTAATTTTTTCAAAAATATCCTTAAAAGGGTTTTCAAATGGGGAAATTAGCACAACAATTCTATCATGAATGGGGAGTTTATCCTAAAGAAAGTTTAAAAATTGTTCACATCGATATCTTTAGGATCAGTGATCGCAAGTGATATGATTAGTTACATTAATTGAATTCATTAATTATTTTTTCAATTAACCTTATAAACTAAAGTAAAACTTAATTAATCATACATAACCCCTTTAATAATATTATCAATAGAAACTCTAGAATGATAAAGGGAGTTAGATGAAAAGATAATTAGAAGGGTTGAGACCCCGAAATATGATGAATCCATACAATGAGGATGGTCTAAAAAAACTCATAAGGCATAAAAATATTCCCAAGATATTGAACCATTTCTAAGATATGGATTGTTATTTCCATTATTACTCAATTATTTTTATTTTATATATTATTATTCAATTTGAATATTTTATTTTAACTTATTTCCTAACTATACCCTAAATTATAGGAAAACATGAACACTACATGTGTTCATTATGGAAAATATTATGGTTATATTTTAATATACACAGTATTACCATTTTTATAGATCCCATTAATCTCATTCTTTCATTCCTAAATTAAATGTTCAATATTATATTCATAACACTATTTTATTTGTGTGACACTAATAGTAGTTGATGAAGAGTGAGTATGAGGTAATCCCTATTTTATCCAACATATTATTTTATTTTATCTCATATCCATTCACTCACCATTTTATTCACAAATGTACATGGAATCATCCAACATTATCTGTGGGAAGAGGAAATATAGGATGTAGAGTTGATGGTCCTAGAAAAGTCGATAGAATTGTGTGGGAATAATGACAGTGAGACTGTATTAATAAGAACGATGACCATGAGGATTAGCCAGGTTCAAAATGGGTGATGACATGGGTGGGTGACACAAAAATGATGGACACCGAGTTGTGTGGAACTTGATTGTAGGAGGGTGACACAATAGTGATAACCAAGACACCACATGATGCACCTAGAGGGAAGGTGTCATGCAAGTAGTGTTTGCAGTAATGCATCCATATAAAAAGATATAGAGGAGGAGAGGGTTGATCATTTCCTCTTATTCCACACTATTAGACGCCCATAGTAGTTTGGAGGTGGACCAAGTACCATGTTGTATGTGGGTATGCCTATCAAACAAGGTGTCATGTGATTGAGATTTGGGCCAGCTGAAAAGGGGAAAATAACCTCACCCACATCCAAAAAAGGACGATTGGGCACTCCAGAGATGGGTATTCTTGACCCTGGTAGGTGTGCGTTCTATGAACATGGATCCACATTCACACACATGTGGATTCCATGTGTCGATTTGTTTAGGATCACATTGGGTATGCGATACACTTAAGAGGCCCAAACACGGCTGTCCATAAACTTGTGTGGTGTGGTTTCCATATTTTCTCAACCGAGTGTACATTTTTGGAAAATATATATCTTATAATGAGTATTTGTATTTATATATTTCCATTATATGAATTGATTATCCATTAAATATAATTTCTGATGACATATATGTGGTTTCATGATTTAGTTTTATAGGACTGATGATGAGGATCTTGTTTGTTCGTCAGAGATTTCACATGGTCTATACTCCCCTTGTGGCATGTCATTTCCATGTTCAATTCTGTCATATTCTTTACCCCAATGTTTGATACTCCCTTAAATACAGGGTGTAAGGGTCCTACAGTTGAACATGGTGTCGGTAATCCCTTGACATAAAAAATAAGTGGTCGCCCCATACATTATGTATATTGATTGGTACTCCCTCAACTATGTTTTCATCTCATGAGGTGTGAACCCTCTATTGAAGGAGTTATGACTCCCTCGAAGGAAGTGTCTTCTATGGAGGTGCGGGTCCTCTATCAATGGAAATGATGATCTATCATCTGAAGTCTCTTCCAATGAGTTGTTTCCCCTCTACTATTATTTTATGAAGGTGAAATGGGTTAACTCATAGGTGGGTAGTTATCCTTGTTATGGGATTATACCACATTGTATGACCTTGATTCTCAAGAAAGGTGTTGGTCCCCCTAGGGATTACCTGAACAATGATTCAAGATCAATTATAAATTTGGGGTAGAAGACCCTTGACTAATGTGTATTCTTAGTGAAGAAATGGTTTTACTTTTATGGAATCCTTTGCTAATGGAAAAGTTAAAAAATTTAGTAGATTATCCTTCTTTAGTTCTTGATATTCCTGAGGAATCCCTAGGAAACCTTCATGATATTTCACAAAATTGTGATGTTGACTACAATCTAGTGGAATTTGTGGTGATCTAGAAATACTTATTTTATCATGTGATATGACTTCCAAATATTTTAATTTAGATGGTTGGGACTTTAGTTTAATCCCTGATACCTTTAGCATAATAGTGTATCTTGATATCTATTCATCTCATTACAGGGTTAGTCTCATGTATTGGTGCCTATGAGCTAACACTATTATTTTTCCAATGTGGTTATCCAGATTCATAAAGTGTATGTTTATACTCACCCCTACATGGGATTGTTTCCCACAACTGTTATATATAGGAAGATAATTCACAAATTCTAAGATAGTTTGGTATCCATAGAGAAGGAATGGTTTTTTCAGAGCTGATACCTAGTTAGACTTTGTGACACTTAGTGAAGCACAATGGATCATGATTGTGACTGTTTTCCTATAGACAGAACCAGAAGTACTTTTATAAAAGAGGATATTTCTTGAATTTTGTGTCTATATAATGTATAATTCCTTTTTTTGACTTTGTGGGGGTAGTGTGTATACATGATGTCACATTCAGTCTTTTTATATTATTTAGTTCATCATATATTCATACTTGTGCTGGTTCTTATTATTATTTTCAATATAGAAATAATTTTTTTACTATTTGATATTGATTAAATATCCAAATTATGTATCATATGCATACATAGTGCTAGATAACATCCCCAACCTATTGGTGGTATAAATGGTGTGGCGCACACAATTTACTGCCCACACAATGGTGGCTCTGGAGGATCGAATCGTGTAATTTAATACCTAATTAATCAACATTACTCCCACTATATAAGTGTATCTAATCAAGACAGTTTCAAGATTTTATAAAAAACATCTACTTGAAATAGAATGGTTCTCCATTTTTTACTATTTTATAATCTATGTATAGTGATCTTGATATCCTTATTTTCCAATTATTATAAAATAAAAATGATCCCTTTTCCATTTTTCACATTTCAATGAAATAGTTTGTCAATGTTATTTCATTACATTGAAAAATATTAACTTTTTACATGTTTCACTAGAAAAATATTGGAAATAATGTGATGAATTTATATTAATCCATTATATTAATTATGATTTATTCTACTATAAAACAAAAAAAAAATTCCAAAACTACATTGACCCCTGAAGAAACACGTCATGACATCCATTATCATAAATTTTAAATTGTAAAAAAAACCAAAAAAACCACATAAATAATTTATGATTATCAATTTTATTAGTATGGAAAATGGATTTACTGAAAATTTCAGTCGAGATTCATTTTTTTCATACTAAAAAATGATGAAATTGATAATGTATAATTGTGTAGTGTGACTATATAATTCTTACTCTATAAGTGGACTGGGAGGTCTAGATCATTATTTATAGTTTTATTATGTAATATCATTATGTGAATGTTTAGTTCCTTCCAATAATTAACATTATTCTATTCAAAAAATGTTTCTGAATATTTGGGGGCGTGGGATTGTATTATTTTATGTTTTCAAGGTAAAAATAGAGTCACAAATTATAAGGAGAGTATATTATAACAATGTGTATCAGAGCCATGATTTTTTGATTTATGTAATTCGACTAATAAAAATTCTATTCTTGGAGTGGTTTCATTATTTCACACTATATTCACTTAGATACTCTAATCCTTAATATCTATGACACCCACACTATCATATTTAGGTAATTATTGTTTATTTATTGTTCATTGACATTTTAGTTTGAGTTTTGGATCAAAAATAATGTTTTGAGGCATATTATAGTTTTCATAGTTTTGGTGCATGATCATACGTGAACCCAAGAAAGTGAATAGTGAACATGGGTGTTTTCATTTAGAGGGGTGTGTATTTCATGGGTAACATTTAAAAGCTCCCTCCTTGTGCATAGGGTCAGTGATGATTTTGAAAATCTAATATTTTTAGATTTTTGTATCCCATATTTGAGGGGATCTCATCTCATTTTTCCAAAATTCATGAACCCCCCTCCACATATCCCTCATTTTATTTTCTCCCAATATCCATGATGAGACACATAAAAAAGAGTGATCCCTCTATTTAAGTCCTCAAAAATATTTTCCTCTCCACTCCTCTTACATTCTTCTCTTCTATATTTTTATTTTAATTCTTCCCTGAGGCCGTCATGGATTGGGTTTTTGTTTGGATGAATTTTACCCAAACCATAATCATGGGATTATATTACTTCCCTTTAGTGGAGTGAACTCTTACACACCATATACATGTTTCCATTTGGTTTTTCTATAATATTTTATTTACTGATTGAACAATTTTTTCTTGAATATTTTTATAATGGGTTTTATGAAAAATAAATATTATAATATCCATCATTCATGACCCTATATATTTATTTTTTTATCTAGTGTGATTTTTTTTCGAATGTAGATTTCCTATATTTAAATTCCCATTACCAATTTTCATAGAAAACGTTCACATAAGGTGTTCAAAAAAATATAAACCGTAGTTTTTCTTAAAATAATCATTTGGAATTTATGAAATTTTTTATTATGAATTATAAATAATTTACACAATCTTATTATAAATATATTTTATGGGTAAATAAATGTTTGGTTACATTTATGATACTTTTGTTTTATTAGTGATGGATATTTTTGGTGTGATTCCATTATTTATGAAATGTATTTTTTTTTATTTTACTGATACGATTTGATGACCTTAAATATGTTTTTAAAATCATATTCACTATTGGGAATGTTTATGTAATTAATTGAATTTTAAATATTCTTTATCCCTTAAATAAAATCTCATTGATGATTTTTTTTCTACTATTAGTAATAGAATGTGATGTGGATAGTTTTTCCTCAATTAAAAATTATATTTTCATATTTACATTTTTATTAAATGTTATATTCATTGATGGGCTTTCAAAGGGTTGAGTTAGTTTATGTTTTAGAAATTATTTTTTAATTATTCTTTTGGTATAGATATGTGTTGTATTGTTTTTTTAACCTCTATATTTATACAGTGGGAAACATTTGATATATAGGTGGAACATATAGTGATGAGTAGTTAATTATTTTATGATTACCCATTAAGTAGTGGCATTAATTTAGGAATTTCCTTTTCTTTGACGATTTAATATCTTAATCGGGATAGGAAGGGAAAAAATGAGTTTTCATACAATTTAACCACATTAGACAAGGAAATTAGAATAATTATTTTATTGAATTCTTCGAGAATGTATGCTATGAATTTTGGTGTCTCTATGAGGATTATTGATGAATGTTGTTGCAGATATCTTATTTATATTCATCATTATTATTATTTTCCTTTTCATTTATAATTTTCATAAAATTATGGTTTATATATACGTATGGAATGGATTATTTTATTTTTATAATTGAAACGGTTACCTTTAAAAATGGAGACAATCAATTTAAAAGGGTACTAGCTGTTATTATTTTTTACCATCAACCCTTGGATAGGGTATTCATTGAGATTACAATTATCTATCATTTATGTTTTTTTATAAACGAATTAGATAATTTCATTAGACATGAATATATAATGGGTTATTTTATGTCAGGATTGCAATTGATATCCTTTATATCCATAACCTCCCAATAATAATAAATTATGATTATTAATTTGTCTCATAGTGAATAATACACTACAAGAACCATAGGGGCCCCACTTAGACCAAAAGTAAGCTAAGATTCCTCCCCCCCCCCAAGGCCACCATTAATAGTCCAAGGGCTATTGACCAACACATAGTAAGAATATCTCACAACATGGGTGGAAATAGCCTTTATCAACATGCCAAAAATACAACTACAATACATATGATATCTATGAACGTTAACAAGACAATGATATATAGTTTAACAAAAAATATACAATTCACCTGACATCATGTACATGAAAATTCACAAATGTAAACAAAAAAAGTAACTATACATTAGATATGGATATGAATTTAACATTCTAAAGACACAAAAATTCTCCTCCATACTATGGGTACTCCTATATTGATCTCCAACCACAATGTCAATTCCACCAATACAAACCATAATTCTAAAACCTTACATATTAAGAATTACCAGGAATCAGTTCCAAAAAGTGTCACTAACTCAATATTCTCTATGTTAATATCTAACCTATGAATCAACTATTTCAATATAATACATGTGTGAAAAATGATTGGATAGGGGTGAATATAAACTTACACTACAGGATTCCCTAAATCCAAAATGGAAAGTCAACCAAACAATTCAGTTTAAACTCCAATTATGGGTATGAATAACTAGGGAAAGACAAGAAAATATTTTCATATGCTCCATAATAATATATAAAAGGGATATAAATGAGACTTATGTATCTTATAAATAAAACCCACAAGTAATATATCATGAGAAATAAAAGGGGATAAAAACATTAAAGAGTCAAAAAAAATATGAAGTTGATATCCCATTTGAACCTCATATCTCAAAGACATCCTTGAGTCTCCTGAGGAATAATTAGTGTAGAAGAATATCACAATAACAAAACATTCCATAAATCATAACAATATATGAATCTATGACAAGATTCCTTCTCATCACTAAGGCTTGCTTGTATGCCAAGAGAATAATTCACCCTCTGATTAATCCATACCGTAGTACTGAACAATCATTAGAATAACATAAATAAAAAACACATGTATCCTCCTAAGAACTATAGTAGAGTATTCTAATACTGTATAATCCCCTAGAGGAGTAAAAGGTGACTCTGATATAGGATCCCATTCTATATAATTTGGGTAAATTCATGAAACTAATGGGGTATCCAACGTTTTTTATGAGATATTAGAGGTGTGAAATACCTAATATGTGGATAAAGGATCATAGTATTATGTAAATGGGTGAAACGTGGTAATATTTTATTTAAATTTAATGAATCCCAACTCTATGGATAAGGATGAAACACTTACCCAACCATATTTAGAGGAACTGGTTCCCAGTCTCCAATAGTTGGAATACAAAACCTACCTGATGATAGTTAGAGACCTAGGCCCTAAATATAAAAGAACATACAAGGGATATATTCCCTGATAATGCTCAAATAATCATGTGTATCCCATGTGGTAGGATCTCATGAACTATATAGGGTATAATCTAACTGTATTTTCTCATGTCATGTCCCAAATGATGAAGTGGATGAAACCAACCATTTTTACAAGAAAAAACGCCCATGATAGATTGTCTTCATGACCATATTTTAGTCACATGAAATGAGTTATGATGATCCATTAAGGATGGAAATATTATTTAGAGTGAATTATGGGGGTACACAATGTGTAACCCCTTAATTATCTTTTACCCATGCAATGTCTCACCACTTGTCAAGTGAAGAAAAACTACATGATGTCTCAAATAGGGTATATGGAGTGTGGGTCCATCGGTGAACATGGTGTGTAGTTCCTGGCCACCGATTTATATAGTCCTAGAACACAATAAATTTATTCCTAATCACATTGAATATGATCCATGGATGAAACTTTCACATAGACAACCATCTTATATGAGACCATTATTGAGATGAACACACAACATGCTTTCCTATACCACAAGTTGTGCATGACCTAGTAGGTATCCTTTGTATGTATTACATATATACAAACTATATCTTCTAAATATGGGTACATTATGTATATACTATGTCACAGGTCATGTAATATTTATCTCTAACTGAAACCATAGCTACCACATCCCAGGTAGTACAATTCTTGTGTTCTTGAAAAACACATTCCATGTAGTTAGGCCACTTCACCCAAAATTTCACATCAATCACAAAACATACCATCATCTCCTTGAATCACCAATATCTATTCTATTTCACTTTCCACCATGTTCGATGTCCAATGGAGGTCATTATTGATGCTCTATTTTTCATTGACTAGTATGTATGATGGATTCAGTGTAATTCTGTCATGCCCTTGCTTTTGTCCTTCCAAATGAGGTTTTATCCATTTTAATTTCCATATGAAACATAGTTTAATCAATAATAAATATCAACTACACATCATACAAATCATTCCATTATTGAACCACTATCTCAAGAGATGGATGGTGGTATTTTTTGTTTAATGGGGATGGTAAAATGAAGAATAGTGGTCTATTAGAATACCATAAAAAAATAAAGCATCCAAAATCATAGTTTATGATGCTCAATAAAATATTAATAATAAAGGGGGAAAACAAAAATTAGAATTGAAGAGAAACATCATAATATTTTGGGGAGTAAATCCAAAAGATTCATAACATGAGAAATTTATAATCATCAATCACAACATCAAAAACCTTTACGTAAATTCATATAAAATATAGGGTAGTGATAAATCATCATACATGTTTACAATAATTAACTTAAATGAATAATATATATAATAAATGAAAATATATCATCCCTAGATGTTAAATCACCATCCATTTATTTTCATTTTCACAACTACATGATTCATCCAAAGATATTGGAACATATCCAATCTTCATTCCTCTGATCGATCATACCTAGTAAGATTTGACTTCTATATCCTTTCACACACACTGGGGTTCACATTGTAAAAAATATCTAAACCTCTAGAGAATAACTATAATTGGGTTTATATAGTTGGTAGACTTAGGTGTTTTCATTGATAAAATTAATTATTTCATTAATTATATTAATTAATTAATTTTATGTATGATAATGTACCCCCAAGGGTACCATTAGAGGTGATAGTAAGATCTCTCCTTTAGTAAATCCCTCATTTCAGACACAACGCCTATCTTATATTTCCCATTAAAGGACCCATATAAGATATATATTCATTTATTAAATGATACACGTGTTTGGATTAAAAATAATGTTATATTTTTACTATATCATTATTGGGTTCCACATTTCTCAAATTTCCATGACAACTCATCAATAATACTAAAAATGCATCACAAAAATATCCCCATTGATAAAACATAGAATAACTGGACTTAGTATCTCAATCAATCTTTTAGGATAATTATTTATTTAAATAATAAATATAAAATATCTCATAAGCCACAACATGCCTAGAAATTCATTGAATCCTTTCCAAGAGTAAAAATTACATCCTGATATCAATAATGTAATTTGAATTTTATTTAAGATCAACTATTTCGGTAAATATATTATTTTACTCCATGTGAGGTCTTGAGAATCCAAAAAAATCAGAATAGTGAAAATTCCCAATTAGGAAAGATCTAGGTAACTCTATAATCCCCACATTTAAACCTTTTCACTACTAAATGTCAAGGTAATGGATCTTCCAAACAACTAGTATCATTGACATGCCCACGGAGCATCATTAATTCCCCATGGGAGAGTCCAAAATATGAAATTTATATTGTTCTCAAACCAAACTAACTATAAATATATATATTATAAGGAGTACATAGTCAATACCATAGAGGACATGGAATCATAGCGATAATTATTAACTAATATTTAGGTCAACATAACCTTATTAGGATCACACCAAAAAATATAATGAATTGAATTAATAATCTAAGACTTAGCATAATGTAAACTAAATGAAGATAAAATAAATAAAATCAAGATAATAAAATTAGAGAGCTTGAATCATTTTCATAGAATGTATTCCTAGGAAATCATCAGCCAATTCAATGATTAGTAAAGTCTTATCAGATGAAAAGTGGATCTGTGGTAATCAAATTCCATTGCTCAATTATGTTTATTCTACCTAAGTCAGTGACTATCCCTTTGTTTGAAAATACTTTCCAGATTAGAAAAATTTACTTCAACTCATACAATGGATGACTGATAAGAAATAATGTTCATAGATCCATTATCTGAATCAAATTAGTGATCAACATTGTGAAATCCCTTCATCCGGATCATTAAATATGATGTGTATTGAATTGGTTTCCATTGTAATTCTTAATAAAATTAAACCTACCCTATTAGATTAATGATTCATTATTTCTAAATACCCATACTATTGACTACAAACGATTTAATTAATTAGATTGAACATAATGAAGGGATGTAGACTTTCATTAATCTAGAAATTGTTCAATAATTTTAGTAGAAATAGAAATTGATAAACAAAATCCTATCAATGAAGAAAGATCTCTAGTTCATAACCCTATAAGTATCACACCACTAGTACCCAAATGACCACCTAAATAGTATCCAAATTCCCCATTTTAAAAATATCTAAATAAAACCTAGTTTTTTTAGTGAAATGGGTATCAAATTCCCCTAATGTCATGTTATTTATAAGTAATACATTTTCAATAAACTATGGATTCTAGCTGTGAAATAATATTTCAAAATATGAATATTATAAAATCATCATCAATATTACTACAGGTGAAAAATTCTTGATGTGAAAGAGTTTTTATGAGGTGAATGACCCTTCCACAACGCTTCCTTGATCCTAAAGTATATTAGTTATACTATGAACATGCACATTCATTGGACAATGAATTTAAATAATATTTGTTGGATTTCAAGAATGAAACATTCACATTGAGACTTTATATTCATGGTGTGAATCCTATTTTCCTAGCTTCTTTGGTTTTTATCAGCTATGTTCCCCCAGTGTCACATCATGATTCATTTCATCAAGATGTGATGTTTATACTTTATAAATTAAAAAAATTTCTAGCAGATTGAACTATATTCCACAAAAATGTTTGACCTTCCATGAAAACACATAAATGACATTAAATAGTAATGAATATCCAACTGACATCCAAAAAAAGAAATATAATCATGTATTAAATCCAATATATATATTTATATTACAGAGATATCAAACTCCCCCACACTGAAACCTTTGATTATTCCTAAAAAAATCTAAACATCCATTAGAAATGGTCTATACTTCAACAAAAAAATTTAAAATCATGATTCTAAACAAGTAGATTAATTTTAGAATCCTTAAAATAAAAAACTTGTTGAAAAATTGATATCAAATCATGCATCATTTATAATTCCCAATACAAGAAATAATTACCCATACACTCAAAATAGTCACCCTTTAATTAAAATCTATTCCACTTAAGAGTTTCTCACCTGGAATAAAATTCCATTAAAAATAAAATATATATGATTTCAGTTATTCTGATTCCCTAGTACATGATCTTAACCATATTGTTTCATTGAATCTACTTTATCCACTCAATAAATTAAAATATTATAAATAATGATGATTGATTATCAATAAAAATCAAATGAATCTGAGGATAAGGGTAGGTAGGTATTTATGTTTAAAAATAACAAAGTCACAAAATGTATGTTGAATTATTTGGCTCAATGAATTAAATACAAAATATAATGGTAATGAAACACTCCTCCCATGAACAAAATATCAACTCCCACACTCCCTAAAAATCAAAGTAAAGGCTCTTGAATAATGTAATCACATTTAATAAGAGAAACATATTATTGTGTGTCTATTTTTCATTATTGGTTTTTATTTTCTCATAGAGTATTATTACGGAAAATTGCACATAAATTAGAAAAAACTAAACGATATAAATTTATTATAAATGATATGTTTATTTTTTACTCAACTAATTCAAAATCATTTCATCTATTTTTTTTATTTTTCTTCAACTGATATATTAGGGATTAGTATCAAATATAACACCCAAACCCATATTATTTTATGTTTTTTGGTTCGGAAATTGTTTTTTTAGCTACCCGAGACACAAACCATTTTTAAATTTTATTTTTTTATTATTAATTTTATTTTTCATTTTTTCAATAAGAGGGAAAGCAATTATATAAAAATAAAAAGTAGTCATTCCCCTTTCCAAATACCCCTAAAAATAAACTAACTACACTCAAGATTTAACATCCAATATCTACCATGAAGAACCCCCCACTTTTTCAATTGAAGGCCATGAAAAATAAAAATAGAAGATTAGGAAGGGAAGATATTGTCCTATAATGTGAATCATTGCTAGTAGGTTATCCATGGATTGATTGAGTTGAGCAGGATAAATATTAATATGAGTCTTAAAGATAATGGTATAATAAATAAATTGGATCAATTATATTAAAATTGACTTTTTTTCAACGACATCATTAAAAATAAATCAATGAAATTTCTAGTAGGTTTACATGCCACAAGTATTTCTCAAGAACAATATCTAGAAAGAAGAAGAATTATTTTGTCTAGAATAATATATGGAATATGGAATATATAATTGGGTTAATCAGTTCAAGGAATTAACATGAATAATTATTTCACTACTTTATTTCTATAAAATTAGACACAAAAAATAAATTTGTTATTATTAGTCATTTTTAAACAATCAATAAATATGAATATGACAAATAAAAATTCCACATATATCTCTAACATTTATTATTAGGATAATTAAAATTTTCTAACATGTAATAATATATTTCTTATGTGTTTATATATCTATTATCAATAAATATATGACAAAAATATCACGTAATGGTTTAATGTAATGAAATTTAGTTCATGCAACATTGGTTCATTTTTTAAGAAAATTAAAATAAAGGGAACGAAATGATAAATAAAATAATATAATAACAGTACCACACCCATTCCAAAGATATTTTAGTCGTTGTTACTATCATCTATATATATATTCTTATCTTCTCGACCTCTATATATTTTTCTTTTAAGAAATGATTTATTTCATATAAACGTTATTGATAGAAATAACTATGTGAAAGTAAAAGGTTTAATACAATATTGATAAAAAAAAGAAAAGGGAGTAAGACACTAAGATAGTTCCTAAACCTAATTAACTAAATGAAAATACAGCATAAAAAGTAATAAAATTTGGGCTTCCCCTTGGAATAAATTTTTTAAGGAATTTAAATATGAATATTACCTCTTTTTCATATAATTATAAAATACTATAGAGTTACCTAGTCCATTTTCAAAGATGAATTTTTATTTTGTTCAACTAAGGTACATGATCTTTATTTTTTTATTCTTTATTGACACTATCTTTTTGTGTCCTAAAAATTGAGGAAATAATGAATAGAAACATTAATAAATAGAAAGCTGACCAGATTTTGAAGCTCTCATCCAACATCATAGTTTCATCCTAATCTTCTTTATATTCAAATTCATTAAAAACTTCTCAAATTGTAGTTGCCTTTATTTCCTATTTTTTTGAAATTAAGGGTTCTATATTAGTTATGATCTTATTAAGTTCGAGGTATTATTATCCACATTCTAGAATGTAAAAGTGAGGGTCTAATTATTCTTATACTTTTAGAATTTATGTGATTTCAAGGAATATTTTCTCATACTCCTCTTATGTCTTATTATTTTTATGTATTTAAGGATCCCTTTATTTAAACAATTTAAATATATCCAAACACCACTCTTTTAGTATCTCATTTTCCCCATCATTACGGATTTATTGGATGAGTAATAGTTTTAAAATAACATTCCCCATTAATTTAATCTCCTTTACTTCATCTTATCTTCCACTTTTACGTATTTTGAGGGATTTGGGCCTGTAAATGGTACTCTCTTAATACATTTCATGTTATGGAGGTCATTCCAATTCAAAAATTATACTAATTTTTTAATTCAATATCCTCCTCTATGTATTTTCATATAACCTCCTCTAAACATGTAATGTCTTCAACATAATACTTCCCATATATTCTTCCAATAATCTAATTAAATAATTCTATCATAATCATTTTTATCTTCGTAAAATATCTAAAGAGTTGCATGCCTTTAACTTTTTTAATTATTTTAAGTGAAAAAGGGATACCCAAGTTTCATCGTATATATCTTCATAAGTTGGGGGTTTTATCTATTTAGATAATTTATCCTACTCTAGATACCCCATTGTTATGAATGTTAAATTTTTCTACAATTCCTACATCAGCTACATTAATTTCTTCAATAAAATCTTCTTTTTTTTCATCTTCATGCCATACATAAAAATTAAAACATGGGTTTTTAAAAAGTAAATTTAAATTTATGATATTATCAATAAAGTGATATATCATTTCTTCTTATTCTATAAAATTCATGTGACGATCATCCATCATCATATCCAATAAATCAATATACATAATGAGTAATTATATTAATCTATCTCGTGAATCTAGCTCATCCTCTACCTAGAAGCATGGTTCTCATTGATTATACCGAAAAACATTGGATCCTCATAAAAAATTATCATATTTGGGACCTTTAAAATATATTATATAGAATGTTTCATTCAACTATTTGGGAAAGAATTTATCAGGAATATATGAATATGGATCACTCCAACCCCTTAATTTTTTGACCAACCTTCATAATATGGGTTTTCCAATATATTGGATCCATATGGTATCCACTTTAGTCTCGTGTGTATCTAGTATAGGAATGATATGATGTGTATTAAATATTGAATATAAAAAAATACAATGTCTGTAAAGTGGAAAAAAAGTGAAAACAAAAAAAATTCCTAAACTAAAATTTGCAAATAGAAATTGGATAAGAAAATATTTTTTGGACCTAAGAGACTAATTTTCCTTTGTTATATACATCCTACTTTCTAACAATGATTCCAAAACATGAAATAGGTGTGGAGGGTTGTTAGTTCCATGTAAGAGAGAAAATTTTATAAATTTAAATTATTCATGAACGACGCTATCTATGAGGATGTAAAATAATGGAAGTATAGGGTCGGTTCCACAAAGAGTAGGTAAGTTCAATGACAACTCTAAACTACTATTTCATCATTCATAATCATTTACAGATCGAGAAATGCATTATAATAAATTGAATTATTAAGGTAATAATCAATGTAAATTAAAATAAATGAATAAATAATGGATAAAATGTAGATGATAAAAGTATAGATCATGAATCAATTTTAATGGATGTATTCATAGGATATAATTAATCGGTTTGTGGATCATTCCAAATGTAATGGAGATAAGGTTTTTCTATGGTAATAAACTTCTTATCATAAGTTTTGTTTATTCATCCAAATTCGATGACTATACCTTGCACAAGAAATACTTCCCATATTAGGGTCATTCAATTCTACTCTTATAGTAGAAGAAAGATGAGAGATAATGGTCAGAGGTCCATTTTCTCAAATTCATTATGGATTCCTCCAAATGAATTCCATTGGCCTATCACATGAAAATGGATGTGATAGTGAATTGATTCCCAATATAACTTATAGGAAAAATAAAATTTCCATGTCATATTAATGATTAATCATTGATAAATTCCCATAACTATTAACTCTTAAACCCCTAAATATAGGTGATGTAAATTTTAATTGATTAAAGATATTCTACCCAATACCTATAGTGGTGTTTTATATATTTCTGAGAGATGATATTACTTAAGAAATTCTAGTCCGAAAAAATGGTAAAACATTATCCCTAAATTCAATTCCACCAACCATTAAGTGCATGCATCACAGATACAAGATACATGTCATGGGTTGGATAACTCTCCTCATGTTTTCTAAGCTAACAAGATGCATTTAAGACAACGTGATCAAACTACAAAAGAACGCATCTCAAACCTGAACTAGATGCATAACAGAAGACCACATTGCCCTACCCGGCCTCTGGAAGAGTTAACACCAGAATAGTAGTCAGAAAACATTTAATCTCAACACAAGAACTCTAACATATCTCATACTGAGATAAATTTACTCCCTTCTAAGTTGTATCTATCATCGAAGAATCCAACTTTGATAATTCCATCAAGAAATGACGATAATACCCAGCAATACCAAGATGCTCTAAATCTCAAAAACATTATGTTGTTTATCCCATGTCATAATTGACTTTAAATTTTTATGGTAAACTATAATACATTGTTATCACACCACCTATCCCAAGAATTTAATTTTCTGAATCAAGATATCACATTTCAAAATATTAGAATAATGATATTGATTTCTCAGCAAACTCGGAACCATTCTAAGAAGATGTTCCTGACCCCACCAGACATATAGTAAACAAGGATGTTATCCACTAATACCACCACAAAGGTATCAAGGTACTCATGGAAAATACTAACCATTGAATCCATGAATGCTGAAGGAACATTGGTTAGACTAGAATGTATGAAAGTGTACTCATAATGATTGTACCATCTCTAAGAGGTAGTTTTCTTAATATTAGAGTCCTTTATTCTTAACTAATTCTAGATAGATCAAAATTTAATCATTGAAAACCACATCTCCCCTTTAAAATGATCAAATAGGTCATCAATATATGGAAACAAATCCATGTTCATTATCACCACTTGATTGAGCTTTCTGTTATCAACACAAAGGTCAAGAGAACCATCACCTTTCCTTGAAAAGCGAACTGGCACCACCCTAAGTGAAAAACACAGGAATATAATTCATTTCCTTAAAAGTTTATCCAACTAGGAATTCAAAACATTCGTTTCTAGTGGATCCATTTGGTAAGAGGAAATAAATACTGGTTGAGTACCATGAATTAAACCAATGGAAAACTCAACCTCCCATACTAGTGGAAAACCAGATAAATCTGAAGGAAACATGTTAGAAAACTTGATGACAACTAGAGGGAGATCACCAACCAAATATTCCCAATATATATCAAAATAAAACACTGATATCCCTTTTCCCAACACTGTATAAGAATGTCCAGCTCTACTTAACCTCAGGTCCCATTCTCTTTGAAAGATTCGATACACACCACTAGGTGTGGTAATAGAAACCCATTGATGATAACAATCAATTCATGAATTATTTGTTACAAACCAATACATTAAGAAAAATATGTCAAGAGATTTCATATTGAGAACCAAAAAACTCCAAGTAATCTAAACATCTACTATAGAGAAAACAAATGTAAGACTACAAAGATCCTACTCTCTCTTCATTCTATGTGGTGTAGTGATATCCATGACATAAGATAAAATCTCCATAGAAAGATTAAAAAAATTAAAAATATGGGTTGAAATACATGAATAAAATGCCCTAATATAAAATTTATCATTCACTGATGATGAAGCTATAGTGATTGTACCTCTCACAGTCATTGGACTCGTATCCACTTGATTAAGAGACTCTTATACTACTTGAAGAAGCTTCGTTCTAGATTCCTGTGAATGGAACCCTTTTATTCATGATATCATAGATTTACTTAAAATTCTATATGGAGATGATGATACCATGCCACTATACAGAGTGGTGAAATTGTGGAAGAACTTCTACAAGTGACCAAAATGTCTACATGAACCACAAATCTTGGCTGCCTCAGTACAAACCCTCCTTGAATAGACATGCTTTCCATACTTATAGTGAATCAATGGGCCTCTTCCATGAACTATTGGTGGTATATAATAACATTGATCCCCAGAACCACCAAAATAATCCTCACACTTCCTATTCCATTTAATGGAACTTATGATTCAACTGAGAGAGAATGAAATAGCTGATAACCCTAACTTCCCGGCCAGGTCCAGTTCGACCATCAATGCTCTATCAAGCACATCAACATAAGAATGATGATTTGGGAAGAAAACCTGAGATAAAATATCCTATAGAATTTCCAACATGACCTTTCATTTATTTATATTCTCATTTGATATTATATCATGTGAAGAATTCACGATCTTGGTAAAACAATTTTCATATTCATTCATGGTCCTTCCAGCATGCTCTGGTCTGAAAAACCATGTATACATGGACAAAAACATCCAATCTAGAGAGAATTGTATAGTAAAAATAACCATGAAATCTTTCCACTTCAATCCCTCATGTTTCTGCAGCGGTATCCCACCATATCCTGCTCGTTCCTTCAAGAAAAATGGTGGCCCACTTTAGATTGAATTCATCATGGGTGTCCAAGAACCCAAAAAAATTCTCTATTGTGCTCAACAACTCCTGGGCCTCTTCTGGATAATTTTATCCTTTGAATGGTGCTAGATTATAGCAAATAAACTATTTATAATAAACTTTTATAACATCCCTCTGAGGTTCCCTAGACGGAGCCTAAATGGGAATTAGAGGTGTTGATTGTCCGAGAGCTTGGATAGTGGGCACAATCACCTCTACCAAGTTTTCATCTACTATAGGATTCACTCACTAAGGTTTAGTAGCAGCCTCCTCCTTGTTCTGTTTCACACAACTTCTCTGAGAAATGATGCTATAAGACATTAGCAGACAATAAATAAGTCATTAGATTAACACTAAAAAAGAGCTATAATGGATAATTAACCATAATAGAAAAGAACCCTGGATTTGGATTTCATCCTATCCAAATCAAAAGTAGGGAAAAGACTAGAACTAATCATCAAGAAGTCTTTCCCAAACCACCCATGGTGACTTATTGTTCATTAAGATGAGAGATGGACAGGCACGCATGCACAACTACCTCTTTAGTCCCGATAAAATCATAATGTGCATACTGAATTTACGATAAAAGATCTCCCTAAATCTCTGATACCTCTTTATCATGATCTATCCCAAGAACCCCGGTGAGTCGATAACTGATACGGCATTGAAATATCTTAAAGGGTGTTTCTTTTCCCCCTAGGTTGGTGACTATTACCCTAAATCATAAAAAATTATAGTGGGAATGATTTTTCCAGAAACATTGTAGAAGAAAAGCTAAAAAATTAGTATTCATACAAAAGAAAACCCACTAGGAGAAGTGTACCAGAAGTAAAACAGATATGAAAACCCAAAGTACTATGACCAAGTACAAGAACATAGGGAAACAAATTCCCCATGTCCCTACAGATGCAACTAACAAATTCCACAGATCAATAGTTATAACCACATTTAAGTGTTCCTTTACACTTTCTCAATCCTCAATGGAGATAATATTACAAAGCTGAAGGCACAAGTAGAGTGTGATCCAATTCCCAGTAAAATGTCACCGAAATATTCCCCAATATAATTCCACATTTAACTAAACAAGTAAAGAGCTTTCAATTTTAAATAAATAGGTTTTGGAAATTCACAATCTTTTTTAGAATGAATATGGTTCACTTTCAAAAGATGGATATACTTTAGTGAATCATGATTCACATTTCAAAATGATGTAAATACATTAAACAAAAGGTTATTTAAACAAATGTCATAAATAAACACTTTTATATAAAATAATTTATATAAACTCACAAGTCATGTAAAATTATTTACACCAATGGAATACATTTAAATATCGTATATAAATAAGGGATCAACAAGGTCATTTTATAAAAGGTGTGATATTTCAATGTTATGGGATCTTCACACACTCATGTGGTAATAACCTCAATGTATATAGACATCCCTAAAAAATGGCAAGAGAGGACTCGTCTATGTCCCTGGGGGAAAATAATATGTGCTAAATAATGTTCATGATAGAGTTTTAAAGCATCAATATCATGTTAGGGAATACCCATGCAAATGTGCTTGTCCCTATAACTCAAAAAATACCTAGGAATACATTTGATCTAGTATAATTTAACTATGGGTAATTTATTTTAATAGTTCTTAAAATACAATTTAGTCCAATTCCCCAAAAAATGCCAATTTTATATTTAATAACCAAAACATAGTTTTAATAAAAACATGCCTTTTCCAAGATATAACCACAACAGTTTAAATCAATGAAATTAAATCAATTTTAAAAAATAATAATTCAAAATAAATTCACAATTTGATTTCACAATTAAATTCAGAAATTAAATTTCCATCAATTTCCATCAATTTCACATACACGCCACAATTCACTAGAACTGGGGGGGGGGGGTTCCTAGTCATTCCATCAAATCCATTTGACAACTTAAATTAAACGATTTGTATTTATCCAATTTCTATAAACACACACCAATTAACTGGAATTGTGGGTTTTCCAATTTCATGCCAAAAATCCACTTTCAAACTAAATTCCCCAATTCAACAGAATTGGGATTTCATCAAATTCAATTACAAAAGAATAAAATTCTGTATATTCAATTGAAATAAATTTAATCAAATCAAGAAATTTTTGGAAAATAAAAATTGACCATCAAGAACAGAATCACCATCCTTTTCCATAGAAACACAAATCCCACAATGGAACCCACCAATAAGATCGAAGGAACAGAAGATCTAGGAAATCAACCTAGAACGATGATTTAATCATGAAAAGTTTATATCCATCAATCCCAAAATAATCTATCAGTCTATAGAGAAAAAAGGATAAAAAAGTGGGGAGATAGAGGTAACTCTTACTCCATATTTCACACAATGACCATAATGATGATCAATCGCCGAATGAAAAGACCTGGAGGGGTTGGAGACTCCCAAATTCTCATAGGGTGGATCTTAGGTTGACAACATGAATATCTAGAGAAGAGACAAAAGAATTTTCAGCCGAACTACATATTTTAAAACTAAACTTCGGAAATTTAATGATGTGTAACCCAATTACACTTCTTTTAATGGTAAAATCCCATGGCATGTAGGATTTACATATCATTTAACCACATTACCTGGCATGTAAATCCATAGTATGCAGTAGAACCAATAGGTTTTACACTAAGAATTCAAAAAATATGTTACTCTACCATTATGGGCATCCTCCCAACTCCTTCTCTACCCTACCCAGAAAAAAGAAAAGAAACCCACAAAAAATCATAAAGCGCGCCTATTAGGAAAGGTAATGGTATGTTACAATCCATGAATATTTTTATTGTGATGAATGTAATATAAAGTGATATGGATAGTTACTAATAGATTACAAATAGTATTTTTTAATGATATTTTTATGAAAGGGATTGTTCCTTTTATAGTGTTTAGATATGAGGGTGATTTTTTATTTAATTATTATTTTATGTTAGTATTTCGTAATAAATTATGATTTTTTATATTCTATGACTCACCTCCACTAACATTTCATGGGAATCCAAGGGCTATAGGTGGTTGATTATGGGTTGCATTCTCTACTAGTTTATTATCATGCCCTGTATAGCTACCCCAATTTATGGTTTTCTCCTCATTAGGGATTTTTCCTCTCAGTTTCTCCAAGACTAGTAAAACTATAGTATCCAAAAATTATATCACATATAAAAATCCAATTAAATAGAATTTATTATTATGTTATTCAAGATTGTCACTAGGTCTTATTGTTTTCCTCATAATAATTTTTTACTGCTACTGTTATGGTTATAACATTTATATTCATTGGTATTATTATCATCATTTTTAGTTATAGTTTTCATTATTTCATGGTTTATATAAGCGTATAAAAGAAATAATTATATTTCTTCAAAGGAAACCATTAACATTATAAATGGAGATAATGGATTTGTAAGGGAGGTTCCATTTTAATTGTTTACATTATATCATTTGTTAGTGTTTTACTTAATGAAATTATTATCTATCATTTATAATATTTTAATGTAAATATATTTTTTTAAAAAGGTTAAACCATGGGTGTTTTAAGTATCATTTTAAATTTTTCAATTTTATATTAATAGAATAATGTTTTTTAATAATTGACAAATTTATTTTTTCTCAAAATGAATAAATTATTTATATTGAATTAAATGACTTCATAAAAAATCCAGTATTTCTTTTTTTATTTTCAATTATAAGGATACATTCATAAGTGTGTTTCAAAATTGTATTATAAGGGTTTATTATAAAAGTTTATCTATGAGGAATAGAGAGGATACATACCAAGAATTATTTCTCAGACCATATATACACTTTTACAATGTATGAAGACCATATTAATTTTTATATAGGTTCAGGATAAATACTTATTATAAATATTGGTTGATAATTAGCTTATGATTCAGGATCTGTAGGTTTAGAAGGTAAATATTGTTTACTGGTCACATAGAGATAGATTTTTTGAGGATTACTTTTTTGATATGTATTATTTATTTGTTCCAGGTAATGCACACTTAGGAACCATATTGAATTATATTTTCATTATTAGAAATATTTGGACACATGGGTAAATTGTTTGGATGACTTTTCTTGCTTATTGAGTTCCATTATATTGGTGTTCCTTTTTTATATAAGGGTTGTTCTAAATCTATTTATATCATATGCACAAATAATCCAACATAGTGAATTTTCATGATTGGTTTTATGTCAAATACAAGAATTTCAATTCAAAGTTGATCGTCCAAAATAACTTCTTAATGTATAGGTTTGATGGCCTAACACTTGTTATTATGCCATAGTGATTTTTAATGCACCTCAATACTCATATCAGGTTGACATAAGTGTCAAATAATGATACCCTTGGTTGGTTCGTTAAACTATCCAACTCACTCATTTTTCTAGGATATATATTAATGCACTATTCAGATCCATTGTATAGTTAAATGTCATAATTAGGTTTCTTCTTCAAGGTATACTAAAAAGATTTTGTTTCAACCATTTTGTTATTTGTCTATGTGATAGCTTCTTAAGAGACCATTTTTCATCATAGTACTATGTCCTATCATAATTTATCTACTTAGACAGAAACACATACTAAATCATCAAAACCAATCAGATGTGACACTAAGAGATAATGATAATATTGTATTTAGAACACAAGTGGGAGATAAAAAGAAATAAATTCATTCAATAATGGAAATATTCAAAAATTTAACTTTATATAAGATCTAATGACTTAATTATCCAAGAATAATAATTCTAAATAATAGATGAAAATAGTAAAAAATCTGCTAAAATTAAGAAGCTTCTAAAAGGGTGTAGCACTACTCCAATTACCCAATCTCCTAAAATCTCACTCCACATTTTTCAGAGTTGGTCCCTTAGAAGAAATTTATTTTATTCATTAATATATACGATACAAAAATATCGTATCACATATTGGTTGTTCTTACACATTACATCAATGTGATAATGTCCTTATAATTTTCATTAAATCAATGTGTTAAAATAATTCCTCAATATAAAGAGAATCTATAATTTGTAGGATGATAGTATAAATTTAAAATTTCATATGGTTCATATAAAATTGTTCTAATTAGACATATATGATGGTTTATTATTATTTGACGGGGGATAATTTGACATTAAGACTACTTCTCAGGAATTATATTCTTGGTGATATCTATAGAGGGAGGTCGTGGGGGGAAATCATCCAATAGGGATTACACTAGTTATATTTTTCATTATATATCCCTTTATGTCAACATGTGTATTGGTCATGGGGACTTATTTTATAGTTAGTTAGTATCTTGAATAACATTCATTATTGTATAGATGATAAATGAGATGTCATATACTTTTGGTGAGGTTTCATACATTGGATGCATCATATGTTATATGAAAACAATTGAATAATTCAAGAAGGTATTTTCCCTTAAATATTAATGAAATATGATATATATAACCCTCAAATTTAAATGGAACTATCTAGTCCAATCCAAGACCTTCGGTGTCTTTAGATGAGTAAATTTTGAAAATATAATGAATGATAAATTATGTATATAGGGTGATTAAAAAATAATGAATCATTCTTGATGAGATATTGATAGAAAAAGGTATTATATAATATTGTAGCATTCATTGGAATATTGTTGAATAATTTGCATTAACATATTTATCTATGGGTTCCATGATGTCATTCAAAATGTTGATATTTGACTTTGTCTATGTTCAAATATTTCTATTGAAGAAGGATCCTAGAGTCTCACAAAAAAAGTGTATCCAGATTCTCATTAAATACAATACAATTATATATTATGAATAAATTTATTCATGGATTTCATAATAGTTTGTATTCAGGTAAATTTAATCACATAAATTCAATCATGTGATCTTAAAATTTGAATTTGAGAGTTGAATATTATTTCTTCTTTATTATTCATAATATAATAAATAAATATTTTTTTATTGTATATATTTTGAAATAGATAAAAATAATAATTATTTAGGATACATGAATATTAAAAAATATATTTATTCACATGTTTGGTGAATATAATATTTTATAAGAATATATTCATGGTCTTTAACGATTCGTTGAAAATTATATAGATATTTTATACCAATTAAGTAATTATTTTTTTATTTATATATGAAATGATATAAATATTATACATGTCGTGATATATAAAAATAATACTATTATCATTATTTTACATGGTGAAGGACTTAGGATAAATAATTCGATTATTGTGATTGCACAATTATTAATTATTCAACACTAATTATACATTCGAAAAATATATTATTTTTCAAATAAGGGTGTTAACAAAACCATGATGTAAAATCTAGTATTCTATTAAGATCTAGAGATAAATCATCATTTCTCTCGGTCATGAACATACAAAGATAACAAGAGATCATTATTTCTATTGACGACAAATGACACAAAGCACTAGATTTAATCTTGGATGAACCAACATATTTATAAAGATGATTCAGTGATCTTTGGAGCATATATGGATTTATTCTAGAGGAATTCACATTTCTATTATGAAACTCAATGAACAATACAAAATTATTTGGAAAAGAATTTATTCATATAGAATACAAAGAGAAAGGTAATGCTAAAATCATATTAAATTATAATTAAATTTGTATAGTCCTCACGAGAGATTTAGCTGTTTATTATTCAAGTTTTTTGGATAATCCTAGCTACCCCTATTTCTTGGGGATTTATCAAATGGTGCATTAGGCGAGGGGACTCGGTTTACAAAAGGATGGTTGGTGCGTCAAATGGAGAACTGAGGCATGCTTTGCGGTATGGGGGATGCTCGGCGCATCAGATGATGGGGGTCGGGGAGGTGATCATCTTGATATTTGGGAGGATCTTATTGCAGGGGTTGAGAGACGACAAGATGAAGGGATGATGGGATGGCTGGAGGAATGACGTTGTCATGCGGGTTATAGGATCTCTATGGCGACCCGTCGTCCTGACGATGACGGATTCAGAAGTCATTTTGTGGTTTTCTGTCTGCTTGAAGATGGATGTCGATGAGATCCTTGTGTGCAGCGGGTCATCAGGCCTCAGCTCCACCTACAGCCAGACCAGCTCGTACGACGGGTTGATTGGATGAGGTTTGGGTCAATTGTAATGGGATTTAATCTATCTATTGGGCATGCATGGTCAAGATCTGGGTTCCCGATTCCCATGACAAATTAATGAGTGTCTTTTCATTGGTTTAAATAAGAATGCATTGGCCCAAAATTTAAAAAAACGTAGATCCCATCTATAGGGTTCGAGGTCGTTGGCTATAAAACAGAGTTACATGATGACTATAGATAGATTTCACACTATGTTATGATTTTTTCAACATACAAGTAACACAACACATAAATAAAAGTCCCTATTCTAGGACAGTAGATAATTTAATTACACACTTAGTATTTTCTATCAACACAACATATAGGTTGACAAGGACTACACGATGTGTATCAGACATGTGTACCCAAGGTAGTACCACATGAATGACACACTATATTATTCAGGGTGACTTGAGTGTGTAATATATGGCATAATTGCACACCACATATTGATAGACAACATATAACATGACATGAAGTGGGATACAAGACATGAAACTACTGTGTACATTACATGTAAGATGTGTCACTCATCAATAGGTACACACCAAGGGATTTTTGATGTGTCATGTGGTAAAAAACATTGTATCGATAAACTATACATATATACTAAAAATCAATGGTTTTTAGCCATCTATTATACTCCATGTAATACATGTGAATTCCTATATTTCATTCCACAAATATTAATATAATGCTTAGTGGACATACATGTCATGAAGACTACATAGTTTGACCACACTTAAAAGCATGCCAAGTATATCACAACATTCCATATGGAGTTAAATTACATACAGTATGGAATAAATGACATATCTATTGTATGGTACATTATATTCAAGTAATTTATAAATATTATAAATGTAGTACATGTTATGTAGTCTTTAAGTGCCCATCATGTGCTAAATTATTTTATATATTCCAATAATTTATTTAAATAATTTAACAAAATTGATGGCATTTTTATAATTTCTTAAAGAATAGTTAAAGGGATAAATTTCAGACAATGAAATAATTTATTAATTTAATTATTATATTATAAAATCATGACCATATATCATAATTAAAATGACATGAAATGGAATCTATAAATACAAAAATGTAGTTGGATTTTCTTTCTCTTAATGATCATGTGCTTTGACCGACTTGTGTATGTATTAGATTTATTTATTTAAATAATTTATTTAATATGAGTTTTTATGTGATGATTATTATTATATTATATATGATGTTTTATAAATCATGTCTTGCTCCTTTATATTGAACTGGTTTGGGTGTCTATGGTTTATTTAGATGACAATAAACCAATAGTATCCCAAACTAATATGTGTGTAAAAAGTTATAAAGGATGGAGTTGTTAGCTAGAGGAGACAATTAAAGACCAAATCCAAGATAAATCAAAACAAGTAGATACAAAAGAGGATGATGAATATTGGAACTTGATCCAAGCTATGGATCAAGAAGTTATTTCCCATTGGTTCAATGTTATTTAATCATTACTCAGTAAACCAATAAGTAGATAAAATATCATTATTATATCACAAATTTATTTTATTTTTAGTGCATGTTTATTTATTTATTTATGTGATTATGGATTATTTTGATAATTAATCAAGATGACCTCATATAAATATATAATTATGAATTTTATTATAAAATAAAAAAAAGGAAGATATAAATTTGATTAGGAATTAAAATGTTCTAATGTATATTTTTAAATAAAGTAATCAAAAGAATATATTTGGTTAATATAATATATATAATAAAAATGAAATTAATAATTTTAAAAAAATTTATTGATCATGGTTAATTATTTTTTGAAAATTTACATAAAAAAAATTCTTGGGAAATATAAAATAATGGATATTTATATTTAAATTAAATAAAAATATCTGAAAAAAGTATAAAGTTAGAAAAACACCCTCCATCACTTGGGTAAGAATACAACCATAGTTCAATGTACTAGATGAGCCTATATAAGAGTACCTAAAATTATCAAGGAGTCATCATGAATTTTTTTGGCCAACATAAACATGATATCATGAAGAGTAATTACCTTACCTGGACATGGTGTGACATTGAGACAAGGGTTAAGGATGTTTGGTTTTGGGATTACAGTATTTAAAATTCAACTAAAAAGATGATGGAGCTTTATGTAAATGAGGTTTGAAAAATCACCTACCTAAAAACCATTAATTAAATTTAAATGGATTATGACTTGTTTATGATAATTAAAATAGAGGTCCTTGACACTAGAATATATTATAAACTAGTTATTCCAAATCCAATGGTGAGAGAAATTTTTATTCAATAAAGTAGTGACAAAAATATTTAACTAATTAATTATTTAATAACCAATAACCATAATAAACCACTAAATACACTTTAACATTTTATATAAAATTGAATGAAAAAATGTGTAATCACTATGATAATTTTTTGACAGAGTGAATGTTCTCATAAGAAAATATTTCTAAGAGTAGGTTAGGTACATTCACATTATACTAGTACAATAATATTATTTTTTATTTGATTTCCTTTTGTTTGATCAAACACCATAGGGAGTGAGTGAGTGTGAGAAATATGATTAGAAGTTGCACATGGGGATGCCTCGTATGTTCATTGCATCATGTTAATAGTTATGTATAGATAGTTGAATATTATTTATGGGTACATGTTTTCATACACCATGAAGATTAATATTTAATAATATGAAAAAGATAATGTGGGGGAAACGATAAATAAGATCCTAACTCCATGTTACATGTGTAAAATGAACTATGGATTCCTATCTAGTTATCACTAGTAGAAAAAAATATTTTTTACGGAGCAGTTTTCACGTTGGTTATTTGTAACAGATGTGAAAATTTGGGCATATTACTTTTTGACATAAATTTTATGAAAACTGACGAGAAAAAGTGGGTACTCTCTAGTCATTCACATCGGTTCTATAATTTAACAGATGTGAAAGAATGAGTTTTTACATCGGTTAGTATAACCAAAGTAAAATACCTCTGACTATCCATTTTTGACATCGGCTATATTATAGATGACCTAAAAAACATTTAACAATTTATGTATTGATCGAGGGTTTCATTATGCGGTCTTCCAGAATCAAGATGAAGCTCTAATTTATCTCTCACTAAAGACCTAATATTCTGGTTTCTTTGATCTGATGGTCCAAATCTTACTTTACTATCTAAATTGAGCTATAGGGTTTTTTCAAACTCAAGTTACACATTTGAAGTAAGTCTCAATAATTTTTGTTTCTCTCTTTTCAGTCATTCTTTGTCTTCTAATATATATCTAATGATTTTTCAATGAGGTGTTATTCATTCACGGATTACCATGTTCATACATTTGGGTTTTCTCATCTCCATCATTGCGTATTTTATTATAGATCTTCTCATATCCAACTATATTTTCTAATGGTTTGAATATATGTTATATTGTGTCAAATAGTTATTCCTGAAGCTCTTATTATTTTATGTTGGGATTAAGAAGTATTTCTATAGAATGATCTTCTAATTTTTATATATTGTAAGCAACAGATTTCTTTATCTATCACTGGTTGAAAAATGCATAGTGTTAGAAGTTGAAGGCTGTATAGTTTAATGGTTTCTATACATTTAGGATTCCATAATTTTTCATGTTTTGCTCTAAAAAACTATAAATTACAGATAGTTAATTTTCTTTTTTAGTTTTTGTGAATTTTTTATAATGTTACAACTATAGACTAAGAAATATGCAAAACCCTCTACATGAAAGTCCAATTTAGTAGTAATAATTGGGGTTTCAATTAATGATGGTTTTGTTTTGATGATTGTTGAAAAATATGATTGTGTTTATGGTATAATGTTGAATGGAATTCATTTTTTTGTATTCTAGTGAACTAGACATTTAATGGAACTTGATTTTGTTAAATATTAATGTTTCATAAATGAGTTAATACCATTGAAATGGATGCACTATGTAATCTTTATTTTTGGTTATTCTATTTTATAAACCAAATAGAACCACTATTTTGTTTTTTTTTGTTCTTATGGAATAGTTACCATATCTGTAAACTTTCATTTTGGGAATAAAACATTATAATGCATTGTACATAAATCTAGGTGACAAATTCTTATCCTAGTTTGGGATAATATGGTTTTGATTTTTGATGGCGTCAATGTTTTAGTATAATACTGTGTCCCCAAAATTATTGACAGTGGAATATAAACTATATATTAAATTATAATTCCTTTTTTTGTTTATGTAGTTGATTTATTCAATTATAAGAATGTATCATAATAATAAAATCAAACAAGATAGCTATTTTTTAGGTCAAATGCTTATTGGAACAAGTTAAAGTAGAATTCATAGTGCATTCCTCACTTTATTGAGACTCTATATTCTACTTCTGATTTTATAATGTATTAATTAGTTCCTGATTTTATTTAAGGTTAAATTTTTTTAAACTAACACCCATTTTATGATTAGATTATATGGTTTATTACAATATGGAACAAATTTTTTTATAAATAATCAACTATGAATTAGTTGTTCTCATTATATATTTTATTTTATGGATGTTGTTTTATGGATATCATTGTAAATAGTTTTTAATAATTTCATATGGTTATATTCATTTATTTTTACTTGAGATATTTTTCAAAGGAATCTATTTTGTAATTACTTCTGCAAGAATGACTTTTTTCATCCTAATTTTTTATTTTCCTTTAAATGTTTCAATTATTTGTTTTCTATATTTTTTGATGTAAATTTTAATCTCAGTATTTTATAAATTACTAACATTGTTTTTGATATTTATTTTTGATATTTCTTGTATATAATGAATCGATGTTGGATTAATGAAACTGGAATAAGTGGTGAATAACAGGACGGTGTCTATGTATTTTTCGAATTTACTAAATGAAATGTTCCAAATAACGACATGTTTTTCTGTCCATACCTAAAATGTTTAAATTTGAAGATGTTGAAAAACAAAGATATCAAAGATCATTTAATTTGTCATGGTTTTATTTCAAGTTACAACCCGTGGATTTTGCATGGTGAAATGCGGTATAATTCTAGATCTATTGATGATGCTGCTTTGTGAGATGATTAATCTGATAAACATAATGAAATTATTAATTATATTAATGTAGAGGAAATTGAGAAAAAACTAACAATTAATCGTTTATTTGGTGATGCCGAATAACCATTATATCTATATTGAACCAAATATACAGTTTTATCGATGGTGTTAATATTGATAAACCAGAAGCCGAAACATGGATGGAGTAAAAATAGTTTTACAAAGATGCTATAATTATTGAAAGTCATTCTTTTTAAAGATAATGATCTTCCATATTCACATTATATGGCCAAGAAAATATTATGACCTTTGGGATTAGGATACAAGAAAATATATGCCTTCCCTAAATGAATGAGTTTTATATGGGAAAGAATACATATTTATATTAGAGTATCCCAAATGTTGGACATTATAGTATATGTTGAATAAAAAATCACATGCTGATTCAGAAGTTTTAGAGACCCCTACCAAAGCTTTTTGGTATCTTCCTATGATTCCTCATTTGGGACATTTATTTTCTAATTCATATGATGGAAAAAGGATAAGATGACATACTAATGAATAGATATGTGATGGAAAATATGTCATTCAGCTGATTGTCCACAGTGGAAGAACATTGATAACCGATTTCCTATATTCAAAAACGAATTTCATAGTCTTAGACATGGAATGTTCATATATAAAATGAAGCCATATCGAAGCCTTAGTAGCACATAATGTTCATGGAATATTATTCTGGGAATTTATAACTTTTCTCCTAAATTTTGTATGATGTGAAAATATGTCATATTGAGTTTAATGATCAGTGGACCAAAAGAACTAGAAAATGATATTGGAAATTTTTTTCACCATTAATTGATGATGTGAATCTATTATGAAAGGACGGTATAAGGGTGTATGATTTTTATAAAATGAAAGCTTTTCAATTACATGAAATTATAATGTTCACTATTAATGGCTTCCCAACATATGGAAATTTGTTTGGATATAGTTTTAAGGGGAATAATGCTTATCTAATTTGTAAACAACAGACTTCATATTGCCATCAACATCATGTGAGAAATATAGTATTCATGTGCCATCAGAAGTTTTTTTCTATGGATCACACTTATAGAAGATTGAAAAAGGATTTCAATGGCTCAAAATAATTTTATGTTTCTCTAAAACCTTTATCTACTAGTCTGTATTTTGAGAGGGGTAAAGACATTGAAGTGGCATTCCAAAAGACACATGAAGTAAATAATGATAGAAATATTTGGAAGAAATAGTAAAATTTTTTGAGCTACCATATTATAGATATCATGAGGTGAAACATAAAATTAATTTAATGCATGTGGAGAAGAATAAATATTAATGTTTGATTGGAAAATTTTTAGATATTAATGGAATGACTAAAGAAGGGTTAGATGGAAGAATGGATTTACTCACAATGCAAATAAGTTTAGAGTTGGCTCCCACTCCAGATGGAATGTGAACTTTCCTACCCTCGGCTTGTCATACCTTATCCAAGAGGTAGAAAACATGGTTTTTCCAATGTCTTCCTGATATCAAAGTGCCACATGGAAATTATTCAAATATAAAAATGTTTTTTTCATTAATGAATTTGAATTTGACATGTATGAAATCTCATGAATATCACATCATGATGCATCAACTCCTACAAATTTCATTGCGTTGAATATTTCCCACCTATGTGAGAATGGATATCAGGATGTAGTTTCATTTTTTTAATTTAATTTCTAAGAATGTGATTTATTTGAATGCTTTGAACATTTTGGAGAATTAATTTTTTTATATACTTTGTAAATTGGAAATGAATTTTATTTTAATTTTTATTGAAATCATAGTGCATTTAATGTTTCATTTAATGTGAGAAATAAAGCCTTACAGTCCAGTATATCTGCGTTGGATGTATACTTTTGAATGTTATATGATGATCTTGAAGGGGTATATTAAGAATCCATATCGACCTAAAGCGTCCATTATTGAGAAGTATATTTCTAAGGAGGATACAAATTTTTGTACAAGCTATTTTTCTGACATAGAGTACATTGGTTTGCCTAAATTTCACCATAATTGACATAATTTTGAGGGAAAGGGGATTAATGGATTAAAAGTCAAATTGTTGAAAGGTGAATATATAAAAGAGGTAAAATTATAAATATTTAATAACATATATATGAATCTTAACCATATATAACATTGCATATTAATGAGTTGAAACAAAGTTATCCAAAGAAGAAAGATATGTGGATTTTGAATGAGCATGACTGAAATTTTCTTTCATGGTTTAATGATATTGCGAAACCAGATGCATCAGAAACATTGAGATAGTTAGTGGGTGGTCTATGTTTAAATTTGATAGCATGGTCTGGGTATGAAATTAATGGATATACTTTTCATATGAAATATCCAGTTAAGAGATGTGTGGTTCAGAATAGTAGTGTGATGGTGTTTGTAGAAGCAATGTATTTTTCAAGTGCCAAATAAAAAACCCAATATCCACATCAAAGTCTTAATGTGGGTCCAAAAGTGATATCGAGAGAGGAGTTGCCTGATCTTTCTAAATTTAGTGAGTTCCCGGCTTTAAAGGAAAGTCTTTCCTGGACTCAATATAATGTTAGGTGGCTGAATGATGGGGATATAAATACAATACTTTTTGATTGTATGCACAAGAAAAAGAAGGTGAAACATGTCATGAATTTCCTCATGGTTGATGGAGTTCTTTTCAACTCTGAAAATGATATTTTTGGTGCTGCTTGTAGCTATTTTGAAAATATTTACACTGATTCAGGGCCTGATAATACTCATAAAATGTTTTGGAAATTTTCTCCTTCGATTGATGTATCCCATAATGATATGTTCACAAATATACCCTCATAGAGGAAGTCAAGAAGGGAGTGTTTTCTATGAATGATGATAGTGTGGCATGGCCATATAGTTTCTCCAAAAGTTTTTTTATGGATTATCGGGATATTATTTACACAGAGTTTGTTAATGCGGCAATAGATTTATTTTATCATTCTTATTTTCCTTTTGGTGACAATGCTAGCTTTATTGCTCTAATTCAAAAGAAGGAGAATACTCTTGATATTTGGGATTTTAGGCTTGTGGCCATAGGGAATACTATTCCAAAAGTTCTTAGCAAAGTCCTGGCGAATTGATTGGGAAGCATTTCTAATGATTTAATTTCAAAAAATAAATTTGGGTTTGTGCCTGGAACAAACATTCAAAATTATTTTTATACGGCTTTTGAAGGTGTTAATTCTATGAGGAAAAAGGAGAAGTATGGGAATATGGATATAAAAATAGACATTTTGAAGGATTTTGATATGATGAAATGGAGTTTTACAGTGTTAAGAATTCATGGTTATTTCCAATGGTTGCATCAATTTGATTATCTACATTCAAAAGAGCTCTATGTTATCTTTTCTTGTTAATGTCTCTCCTAGAGGTTTCTTTCAATATTCTAGGGGAGTGAGACAAGGAGATCCCTTATCTGGCCTTCTGTTTTCCATTGGTGAGGATTACTTATGTATATTTATTTCGGATCTTTTGCATGCTGGTTTGTATCAACAAATGACTGTTGGCAGAGGTCTCTCTGCTCCTTCACAATTATTATATGTGGATGATATTTTTTTGTTTGGGAAGGATGATATAATCACTATACAATATGTTAAGGTGAGTTTTGAGAATTATGAGGACGTTTCTGGTTATTTTCTCAGTTGGTTTAAATCCTCTGTGTTTTTTGAGGAAGGGGTTTTTGTATCAAATCAGCATATAGTTTCCCGGAAGCTTGGGGTCAAAAGGGGGTCACTACCTTTTAATTATATTGGGGTTACCCTTTTCTGGGGTGATGTTAAAAGGTTTCATTTGGAAAATATCTATCTTAGAATTCTCAATAAAATGGTTACCTGAAAATGTAAATCTATGACTCAGGCGGGGCGTGTCTGTCTTTTTAATTCTGTGATCACTTCCATGCATGTCTATGTTTTTTCCTTATACAGATGGCCTAGAACTCTTCCTAAGGATTTACAAAGGCTGATTCAGAATTTTATTTGGATTGGTTCAATTCATGAAAGGAAAATTTTTATAGTTCCCTGGAGTGATTGCATTATGCATGTTGACATGGGTGACATGGGGCTTAAGGATCTTAAGATCTTTAATTAATCTCTCATTAAAAAGGTTACTTGGTCACTTTTGACTTCCAATGATTTTTCTCTAGAGTTTCTGTGTAATAGATTTGGATCCAAGCTGTTAAATGGGTATTCTCTTTATGTCCCTTCCTTGATATAGCCCTCAATAAAGAAAGATTATTTTAGCCTTTCACAATCCTCTAAATTGGTGGTTTGTCGAAATTCCTCTTTGAATTGCTGGAATACTTTTTGGTTATCATGCGCCATTGCTGAGGATACTGAGATCCCTTCTTCATGGAAGGATCATTATATTACTGAATTTCACAAAAATATCATGGATCAAGGGTTTCTTTATGATCCTCTGATAATGGTGTTGTGATATTATCATTATTTTGCAACAAATAATTTGATTTGGTTGCCCAGTATTACTTGAATTGTCAACCCTAAGAATTATTATAGATCCATGTGTGCAGATCCTTTGTTGTTTCCTTCATGGATAATTATGTTCCAGTATCCTTTTATTCCACCAGCTCAATACTTTTTTATGTGGTGGATTTGGAAGGGAAGACTTCCTTTGCAACAGATGCTACATCGAGCTGGATTTTCTCTTGCACCTGGTTGCTTTTGTTGTCTTGCTGTAGATGAAACTGTTAATCATCTATTTAAATCTTTTTGCTCTTAATCTGTTTTATGGGATTATTTACAGGTTGTATTTGGATTCCATATGAATCTGAAGAGTTTTGGACAATTTATAGATTCTATTTACCGAGAGGATTTCTGCTCTTAGGTGAAACTGCTACTCATCTCTGTAGTCTCGGCACTGATTTCTATTATCTGGAGGCCCCGCAATGCTCTCTTCTTTGAGCACATAATTACACCGATTTCCGTTGGTATTCGTGAGCTTCATATTGGTGTTCATGTTGCTGCATGGTCTCGAATTGGATTCATGTGGAATGATGTTTTAAATCTAGTTGTACTACGAACATTGGGTGTTTCTGGAAGATGTAAGAAGCCAATTATGATGAAGCATATCCGTTGGATACCTCCAATTACTCGGTGTCTAAAAGTTAATGTGTATGGGGAACCTTTAGGTGCACTGGGGCCTTCGTGCTGTGGTTCCATTTTTCGCACTTATAAGGGCTTTGTTAAAGGCTCTTTCTACCACTTTTTAGGAAATGTCTTGGCGATTGAGGCAGATTTATGGTCTATGATTAAGGCGGTCTAGTATGCTTCATTTTTTGGTTGGATAACCTTATGGATGGAATATAACTCAACTTTGGCAGTCGATATTCCTAGAAATCATTCAATGAACGTCCATTGGAGGATGATTTCTACCTGGGATGACTGTCTCAAACTTGTGGAGCAGATTTGATTGGTCGTAACTCATGTTTATAGAGAGGCAAATCAGGTTGCTGATGTTTTGTCCAAGAGCACTATAGAAGAGGTTTTCTCTTTATGGTCCTTCATTACACCAACCTTCTTATTGTGGTTTGGTTGATGCTGATGCGAGTGGTGATGTGTATACGCGTTTTTGTTGACCCCATGTTTATTCTATTTTGATGTCTTTACATTTTTGTTAATAAAAGTTTCCTAGGAGTGGGATTGTCTTCTCCAGAGTCATCTGATTAAATTTCAATTGTTTATGTGTAAATGTTTTATCAGTAACAATAGTGTCTTACATGATGAATTTAGAATGACACTTGTTAATCTAAATAAATTTTATTACACAAATGATCATTTTATCCTATAAACACATGAAATATAAATTTTCCATGTTCTTGATCAAACCAATATGTAGTGGGATATTCATTTACAAGGAAGAAAATAGTATGTTGGTGATGATAAACTTGACAAAGATGATAATTTATGTGAGATTCCAACATCCATGTAATTATTAACAAATATTTTTGATGAACATGTTGATGACAAGGTTTTTTTCATATGGAATAATCATAATGAGGGATTTTGGGGAAATAGTATTTAGTACATTCCAAATATTATAGGTAACATATGTTTAATTATGGTTTACTTTTTTAAATATCATAAGTTATATATTTTAATTTGATTTTCTTGATTAAAACAAGTATTATAGCTAATAAGTTAAATAATTTGTTTATATTAGTTTAGTTTTGTCTAGTTTTCCATGATTACCCTTAAGTAACTTATCTATTAATTGATTTTTTTGAAAACCCATTATTTTTAATTTATAATTTTAAAAAAATATTGTATAATAGTATATTATAAAGTAAATATTTTTGTTGTAAAAATGATTTATTAGGTTGGTGAATTTTTACAATGTCATTTAATCTCTCATTAATATTGTGCAGTTTTCATTCATTTATGTCATTTCATCTCTCATTAATATTTTTAGCATTTTAGTAAACTCTAAAAAATATGAATAAAAATTTGTTACATTTAGTTTTCATTTCGTTTTTGTTCGATAATTGTTAATTTTTTATTTTTATTTGTTTGTAATTGTTTGATTTGTATATTTTTTTTACTAATTGATGTTTCTTTGATTTGTAGAATAATTACACATCAACCCTTAGATCCACCACATATTCCTGGAGATGATCATACTCATACCTCTGAGGAGAAACTTAACCATTCTCCTATTGATGTGCTTCCTCATCCTTCATTACATGAGACATCAACTTCCAAGGGGGAAAACAGAGTGAGGGTCAGTAAACGTAGAACCATATGTTTAAAAAAATTATCAATTGCCCATACACAGGAATAGAAAAAACTATTGGAATTTGATGATAATGATATTACAATAGGTCCAAATTCAATATAATTCAAAAAAAATTGTATCAGTATAGGCTAAAAGAAATATATTATTTTGTTTGAAGATTGGTAAAGTGCTGACAAAGAGAAAATATCACCATTGTGGGAGAACAGTTTGGTAATATTGTTTGTTATTATTTTACTTATCATGAAATGTTTATAGTAATATTTGTTTTTCCCCTTATTATCAGATGAAATATGATATAACTAACATTGGATGAGTCTGGGTGAATTTTTTTTCACAGGATGATAAGAGATAGAGGGATTTTAAATCATCCCTCACATCACAGATCATTTATGGGAATAGATAACATGAAAATCAATGTGATATATAGACACTTATAGATGAAGATACATGGAATCAATTTCTTGAATGTAGATGAAGAGAATAGTTTTTAGTAAGATCATTTTTAGCTTTTTAGATGTTTTTTATATTAATGACCACGATAATGATTTCATTATTCCTAATTCTTAATTTATAGGGATCAAGAAGATCACGTTAGGAGCATCAAGATAGAAATGTATACCCACTTACGTTACCTCGGGGAGGGTATACATTATTAAAGGATAACATGATAGAAGAAAAACATCAAAAGCTATGATCTGAGTCATCAGAATCTAGAGAGGTTTCCCCAACATCCCCATCTCTAGACATGAAAAATGGAAGAGGGATCAAATGGGGAAAAAGGAAAATATTCTATAGAAGATTCAAGAGTTGTTGCTGATATGATTGTAAGATGTAAATTTATTTATCGATGTTATATAAACTCTTTAAATATTGTGATTCATTACAGATATTTTCAAATATTCCATGTAGAATTCCCATAACGATAAGAGAACATAGGGGCTCTTTATTGCTTAGGGTAGATAGGATATTTTAGTTGCAAAATTGGGAATGCTCGAACACCCGGGTTATGCATGTGGTTACCCAACGGGTTTATTAGTGGAATATTCAAATGAGCATGTTTATTAAAAAAAATTGAATATGTGGAAGCCAGTGTTCAAGATATTCAAGTGACTAACGAGGAAAGGATTAGAGATTTGGAATAGGTGATGTTTGCTGACATGCAAGGAAACTTTTAGCCTTCTGATATGACTCATCCACCTTCTCTATCAGATCCCACTACCCCTTATCCTAATCACAAATATCTATTTCTAGGCCCCACTCCTAATTTTCCTACCCCAACACCCCAACCTCCACAACTACCATGTTACTGTGAGTTAATTATTGATGATCTTCATCATATTGTTTCATATAGGATGATAAATTATATCCCTGATACCATTCATCATTTCCAGATTGAGATAGAGCATCACAAGGTAACAGTAGAGGATATTATTGATAAATCAGAAAAAATTCCCTATCCTATAGCTGAAGTGAGTATAGTTGGACAAATTATTGGTAATTTTTTAGTCTGGCCATCTAGACTACTTCTACATATTACTATAGAGGAATGTATATATGTTATATTTAATTTCATTTTTTTAGTAAATGTTTTTTCATATTTTATGGATTATACATTTCCCTAATTTCTTACAAGAAAACTTTAATGGTAATGAAAAAATATATAGTTAACAAAAAATTCAATGTGCCATGACATCGGTTACAGATTCTACTGGTCATAGTCAGTTGTCAACATACTCAAATTTTTTATTAGGGGTATATGACATTACGATTGATACTTCTACATGTGTGTGTAAAATTAATGTGATCATTTTAAAAAATGAATTCATTAAGCTTGTTGCTAGAGATAAATTTGGAATCAATATGATCCACTTTTTTCCATGTAAGTCAATTAATAATATTTTTCATTCCATTAATTTATTGAAAATTTATAATTATGCCTACTTTTTATTAGGTATATATATAGAATTTGTAAAGATCATGAAAATATTGATATATAAAGATTTATAGACCCACATTTTATTTCTCATATAGCTTTGATAATGGCCTATACTAAAAGAACAATTTATATAGCTGAAAGATTTTAGAAGAATGTCATCATTCAATGATGGATATTTCCATATCTTGAAAGTTATGAAATATTTTTTCTTACAATGTGTGATATATCATTTAACATATTAATAACTCATTATAAATTTTCTATTACTTACGTGGTCAATAGATGTTGAGTGTTTTTTCCCATGAGAGAAGACATTGTATTAACTATGTTATATCCATAGTGAAGTGATAAAAAATTTAAAGAATGTATTAAACATGTAAGTATGCTTATTTTAATTATTGTTTTTATTATAATGAATAAAATTTATTAGAATCATATTATTTTCAAATCGGGAATTATATTTATTTAGATAGAGGACAAGAAAGAAGAGCATCGAGAGGGCCAAGATCAAATTTATAAAAGATAAGGTGAATTATTAATTATAATTACTTAATATTTAAAATATATATTAAAAATTTATTTTGAATTAAAATCTATTTGAAACAGTTTCATAAACAACAGTGTTGAACTCAATGTGGATATTATATTTTAATATTCAGGTATGAAATAATTTAAACTGGGACAGTTACAAGGTTTCATACATTTAGATATATTTATAAAGCTTTCTTTAATATTTAATATGTTTTATTGATAATTCAATAAAAATGATTTCTGTATTATTTTTGTAGATTTTTGATTTGAAACAGACATATAGTAAAGATGAGTTGAGAAATCTACAAATTGAATGTGAAAATCATTTTACAGGTCTGATTTGTTTTTAGTTTATTTGAATGTCCAATGGTATGTGCATTTTTTTACATTTTGTGCTACCTTTTTTGCTACCTCTTGTGTTGTTTTCTGGCTACTGATGTTTGTGGAGGAGATGAAACAATGTACAACTTTTTTTAAAAATACAATTTCTCATGTTTGTTATTGAATAACCGACATAAAAAAGACATTCCCACTATTTTTCACATCAGTTATCCAATAACTGACATGAAAAACAATTAATCCTGTCAGTTATTTATATAAATGACTTGATATAGGGTTCATAATTGGGTTTTCATTTCTGTTATTGGATAACCGATGTGAAAAACAAATTATACACGGTTTTTCACAATGGTTATTGAATAACTGACGTGAAAACCCTTTATCATGTTAGTTATTTAAAATAACCGATGCGATAAAGGGTGCATAATCTGTTTATCACATCAGTTATCTAATAAAAAATGTGAAAAAACAATTGTAGAAATTATTTATATTGTCTGTTTTAATTAACCAACATGAAAAATGTTATTTACTCCATCCCCTATAACCACATTTCCTAAAAACCAACCTGAAAATTCATAAAACCCCAATATGAAAAACCCTTTATGCACTAGTGGATCATGTAATAAAGATGAGAAAGTATACTAATTAGTTACAACTGATATTCTCTATTTTTATTAAGAATTATAAATATAATATTATAGAGAATCCACTCAAGAACATTTTATCTTTTATTTTCATTGATAATAAATATTTGTTGGAGTTTTTTTTTCATAATTACTTATAGTGAGTTATTTAATGGAAAAAGTTTATAAAAACTATTAAAAGATTAACATTTATAGTGCCTTTTATATTTTCATTAAATGAATTAATGATTTATAGGGAGACAAATAAACAAGAAGCTATTTTCTTCACATGTGGAAATAAATGATACTATAGGGGGTATTATATATAATTGAATATGAATCAGGAAGAAGAATATATTTCAGTCACATTACACATTTAATAAAATATTTCTATTTTGTTCATGGGTATTAAAGAATATATATGAGGCACATATTTGAATCCAAATACAAGATCCAAGGAAAAGAAAAAAGTACAATAAATTAGATAAATTATAAATTATCTAATGGATATTTATTCATATGTTAGTTACGTAAAGATCAAAAGTTCATATTATTTAGAAGAAATATTCTATGTTTTAAATAATATTGTTTTTCATTGGTAATTACAACAATATTTAGATAAATATCTTTTATGGACACAATGATACATTATTTCGTGTATGAAATTAATTTCAATTTGTTTTGCTATACTTAAATAATAGTTTAATAATACATGATTCACAAGATTTTCAATATTGACAATAAATGATGTTTATAAAATAAAAGTCACAAATAATACCCATTAGTGGAAAAATAATTTTTATCCATGTAAAAGCAAAATTAATATTCAAGTATATACCTTGAATGGTGGTTATACTTTTTCATGTTAAAACCCTAAGGCGTTGAATTACATTCTTATTAGGTATAAAGACAAAGTAATCTTTTACATTAAAATTTTAATATTTTATTAAAAAATATTAAATATTTGTATAAGATGCATTTGAAGTATTCCATTAAGAATATATAGGTGAATAAAATTACTATATGATATTCCCTTAAAATATTTTTGTAATATAAAAAAATTAGAGAATATTATTGATAAAAGATAAATAGATTCTTTTGGATGGTGAAAAGAAAAATATCATAATAAATCATTCATAAATCATCAAAATATAATGTTGATTTCTTCAAAAACTCATATTACCTTCCACACATTATTCTAACTATTTTAGTAAAAGGAGTGATGGTGATGAGTCTTGTATGCATGGCAATACTTTCACCAAACCATTAAATATTGTTTTTCAAATAGATTGGTTCAATAATTATTCATATGATAACAATAATGAATAAAAGATATTATATAAGTTTTAATATGTAAAATTGAGTTATGTCACAAAAAAAATGTGTTTTCAGTGAAATCTTATGTTAATGGACAATTTTAGCTATAAAAACACATCAACAAAATCGTAAAGTGTATCAATGCTTTTATGCTAAATTACAAAGGATGTAACATTCCCTAAGATATAAAAGTATTAGTCATATGAATGATTACATTTATATAATATGGGACCATAATCCTATTTGAGAGAGTGGTATCAAGATAAACATCATTAAATATAAGGATCCAAAAGAAAATGAGTTGTAACAGGAACATGTATTCTATAAGACATAGTGGAATGAGTTAATTCAGAGACATATACTACATATGAGTTCTAAAACTGAGGTTTCTTAGTTTCATAATCATCAAGATACATGATATATAATATATGTTCTATCTAATTAATAATTAACCTATAATGAAGTTGTAAATAGAAATAAAATAAAGTTATAATGTAGATATGAACCTAGAAATTAATTCCATGTTCCCAAATCAATCTTTGTAATCATGATTTGTATTTTTGAAGTACCTATAATTGATGTAAAGCCTAGTGGGTTTATATGGGTGTCCAAAATAGTTCTATACATTAATGGTCAAATATATTAAAAATAATTTCAAAATTGTTTTTAATAATCTAACGCCTTTCAATAGATTCATAGATTGGAAGCCTTCCCACCAACATACATGAAAAATTCTATTTTTGATTTTGAATTATCATAGTAGCTATCATGATTATTTTATAAATGTTTAAATGTTCTATTTATGGATCACAATAGTCACTAAATCATTGTATAATTATCATTCAAGGAATCTAAAAATGGTTTCTGGGATCTCCATAGTTTTTTAAGTGAAATATGTTGAAAACAAATTGAAAGAATGTATTGATCTTATAGTTAATTAAGAATTAGTTTTAAAAACTATTCTCTAATAATGAATTGAAGTAGTGATGTGATTTTTAAGGATAAAGATATTCTATATTTGAATTATGGGGTTGATTATAATTAGTCCTTGTATAAATTGGTAAAATATTAAAACATACATGATAAAGAAATTCGAGATAAAATTTTTACCTATATCACATGATATAAACCTCCCTAAAATGATGTAATTAAGAATAGGAGGATATCATAAAAGCAATAATAAATCCATTTGGTTAATAAATTTGATCTATCAAATACTCTATGATATGTACAATGAGTTTATATTTATTATGCTTTGAGCATAGTGAGAATATTTTAAATAGAACTAGGAGAGTTGTGCGAGAAAACAATTTGATCTATCCAATAGTAATCATGAAAGTACAAAGGAAAATTTCTACCTAATTAATGATGATGGAATTCAAGTAATCATGGGAATAAAAAATTATTCTTCACATAGATTGATAAGATATTATATCAGCTTGATTTTAATAATATTAGTTAGAAATACTCATGAAGTTAGTTATAACCATATTAATATATACCAAGTATATTATGTGATTTAATACATTTAAAATAATAGTATAAAATATGAGTTAATTTTTTCTTGATCAATGTTTTTTTACCTATAAATAATTTAACATCACAATATATATTATGATACATTTTCAATGTTGTAAAAGCAATTATATATAGATTATGATGGAGTAAAAAGCTATATATTCAAATATGTCACCTCTAGAGATATTATAATCTATGGGGTGAAGTCATAGAAAGAAGAGTATCCACAAAGGAAACATGGAAGACCCATTTCATAAAGTCTTACCTCTGTAGAAGCAAGAATACAATCTGAGAACTACTGATTTTAGTATTTTTAGCAGTTAATCCTAGTGAATGTGTGATTCCTTTTAATGTAGTTCTCTAAAACAAAATGAATTCACACATTTTTTACTATAATATAAATAAATATCTTATCACATAATTATTAGACATTTTTTCAATATTAATATAAAAATCTATTCAAAATATTCATCTTTTTGAAGGGTCAAATAGTTCCCCACTATAATGAGGGTACTGGTATACCATTATAATTTTGTTAAGTATGTATATCCTAAGTTCTATATAACATATATTTCATTGGAAAAGAATGATGTTTAAATCTCAGTTTCTAGGGTCTCATAAGACATTGATACTTATTCTTACAAAGATCATAATTTTTTATCTCCAAGGTGTGAGTTTCTATGAATAGATTAGGTAATTGGGATTCCAAATATTTCATGTGTCATTTGATATCCCTATATACAAATGTTTGTATTGGTATTTAGGATTTTCAATTATTAATTTTTAACATAAACCATGTACATCAATGTAAACACAAAAACCATGATGATACATGCTCATGTGGAGGTGGAATATGTTGGGTGATTCAAAAGTTATATAAAATTAAGTGAATAAATTATTATTATATTATTACATTTAATATTAATATAAAATTTTTTCCTTAGTTATTAGATTGAAATATAATTTTCGGAATAAATCCATGTCTATAGTAGTTTATAGATTAGGTCATTTTGAATTGTTAAATAAAGATAAACCAAGCATATAAGGTGATGAAATTTGTACACATCCTTATTGTGGAGATATCAGGAGAAAAATTGATTATATAACATAGTATCATTCAATTGAATGTTATTATAGTTGTTACAATAAATTCTATCTATTTGGGATCCTTGATGTGTTGTTAGACACTGATCATGGAATTTAGGTATGTTTTCTTATATTTATTGAGGAAGGGGCCTTGAGGGTCATATTCTAATTTTATCTAGAATCTAATTAAAGATTATTTAATTTAATATTAGGAATAAATTTATTCTAGACATGTGAAATACTATGTATACATGTAAAGTATATTACATAAACTAAATCATTTGATATTAGATTATACAATATTTTTGACAAATTTTATTATTTTTCACTACTGGAATTTGGGTTTTTCCCAACAGCAGTATACCAACGGTTCAATTAAACCGTTGGTATACTCAGCCTTTGCCAACGGTTTACTGAAACCGTTGGCAAAGGGCATTCCAGTGACCCATTTCCCAACGGTTCTATAGAACTTTTGGGAAAGGGGTGCTAAAATTATCCCTTTCCCAACGATTTATTGAAACCGTTGGGAAATGTTGCCTTTGCCAACGGGTTTTACAAACCGTTGGCAAAGGTTTTTCCCAAATAGCAGCCCCGATCTGCTCTCCCTCATTCGAGACAGAGCCCTAATTATCCTCCACTCTCGTGCTCTCGCGAACCCCCCGTCCGAACATCATCGACCCCCATCCGAATACGTACACCCCCATCCGAACTGGTAAAAATTGATCTCAATCAAGTTGTATTAGTTGTTTTAATGAAGTGATTTTTCCATTAATTAAGACATAAACACTATGGTTCCATTTTTATAGAAGCTTACATGCCAATGGTGGACAATTTTATAATGCATATAGATTCTATTATTTTTAGATTTCTTCTCTTATGGATATGTGTTGGTTTTCCACATGGAATGCCTTGACTATCTACTTAGCATGATAGAGGGTTTCTTTTGGAAATTTCCAATGGAAATGACATGATCTTATAAAAATTTTGATGAATTTTCCTAACCTAGATGGATTGTCTGATGTTTCTCTAATGATCAAGGATGGAATGTTTGGAGGACATCACAAGTCCTTACTGGTTGATCCTAGAAGCAATTTCATGATAATGGATGTAATGCCTATAGGGAATCTCTTTATTTTGGTGATCTTCTCCATTTTCATCAAAAGACATGTTTGACACACTGGGAGGGAAACTCTAGAGTCAGTGTGACATGTCTTGAAGGGTGATTTATGTCCATAGTGACATGATTTGAGGACATCACATGACCTAGTTGGTGTGCCTGGAGGGTGTTAAGGGAGCCATCTAACATTCCTGTCATTTAATATGAGACTGAGATAATATGTATTGATTCCCCTATATAGAAGGAGATACATATCTATTGGAAAACATGTAGTCTGTATGGTGAGAATTAAAGGATTTTCATTACAAGGGTGTCATATTCATAGGTGCCATCTGATTTTATTTGAAATGTCAAGGGGACATAAAATGATCAAAATAGGTTTCCAATGGAATGTATTGTGAACAGGATGAAATTTCCTAGTGCAATAAAATTTCATAGGTGATGCATGTTATGAACATTAGGGTCAAAATATATTTCCTTCACCTTAGTCTCCCATATTTTAGTATTTCATCCATCCTTTTATCCCAAATTCCATAGATTTATACATTATTTTATTATATTATGTCTCAAATTATCTAAAATATGTGTTTGATGTTCTTCACGTGACCTATCATAATTCCTTCTCATAATCTATAGTGATCATCGGAAGATCCCATGCATGATTCATGATCACTCAAATTATTCTGCAGATCATACATAATGGAAGCCTTACAGGATGTGAGATGATTATATCTATGAAATCTACTCAGGTACCTGGTGAGGAAGTGCATATTAATTCAAAAAGGAAAATCACATATGAGGATACCCTACTAATATGGTTATGGGATGAGGCATGCTCTGATGTGATAACACATTAAGTTCTTGTTGGTTTTACATTTTTTCAATAACACATTAGTATGTTTTTTTCACATGTGTAGTTGATACCATGATTATTTTCTTCCTTTATCGTTTACTTAAATATATTTTCTATTAAAGTTCAATCCTATTGAATTGTTTATGACAAAATGACTTATATGAATTCTTTTTACAGAATGGACAGAAGTTGGATGTATGAAACCGATCGTATCTCAAGCGATTTTCAAAACAATTTGGAGAGCTTTATAGATTTTGCATTTCACAATGCTTCAGATAGTGGTCGCATACACTGCCCATGTTCCAATTGTGTTGGTTGACCTTGGTTGAGTCGTGAAGAAGTCAGCTACCACATAACCAAAAATGTTTTTCAAGAAAACTACTTTGTGTGGTATCACAATGGAGAGAAAATGAAATCTCAAATTGGTGATGATCGAAATGAAAGGACTGGAATGGAGAATTTGTTAGATGATCGGTTTCCGTTTATTCGTCATCATGAAAAAGAAAGGATTTTGACTCAAGAAGATGTCGATATGAGGAAAACTGATGCATCTAGTGAAAATGATGATATTGATAGTGTGAAAAAATTGAATTATGCTGCCACAACTCCAGTATATCGACAATGCGATAAAATGAAAAAGCTGGAATTTTTAATCCGATTGTTTCCTGGAAATACTATGTATGGGATTTCTAATATAGCAATCAATTACATTCATACCCTCTTGAAGGATTTACTTCCAGATGATGTAGATATTCCCTCAAACCACTATATGGCATGGAAGTTAGTTGAAGAACTTGGATTTTCCAGAAACAAAATTCAAGCTTGCCCGAAAGATTGCAGTTTATTCTGGGAAGAAACCACTGAACGAAATAAATGTATAAAATGTGGCACATCCTGCTGGAAGTCAAAATCTGATGGAACACCATCCCACGTTCCACAGAAAGTAATGTGGCACTTTCCATTGATCCCCAGACTCCAGAATCTTTTTATGTCTGATGACATATCAATAAAAATGAGATGGCATGATACCGAGAGAAAGAAGACTAATGATGAGTTGGTTCATCCTGCTGATGGATTTGCATGGCAGAGATTTGATGCTCGACATCCTGATTTTGCAGTTGACGTGCGTAATGTGAGGCTGGGTCTTTCATACAACGGTTTTAATCCGTTTGGGCAGATGCTTACTTCGCACATCACATGGCCAGTTTTTATACACATTTATAATCTTCCCCCATGGTTGTGTATGAAAAAATCTTTCACTTTAATGAGTATACTCATATCTGGTCCTTCTAATCCTGGCATTGATATTGATGTATACATGAAACCTTTAATAAAAGAGTTGAAACTTCTTTGGGATGTGGGTGTGCGCACATACGATGCATGTTCGAAAGACATATTTCAGATGTGTGCTGCGCTTATGTGGACGATCAGTGATTTTTTGTCTTATGCAATGATGTCTGGATGGAGCACGAAGGGAAAACTGTCATGTCCAGTTTGTATGAAGAATACACGATCCAGATGACTGAAACATCATTGTAGTTTCAGTTTTATGGGACATCGACGATTTTTTCCAAAGGATCATCCATATAGAATGAATCGTCGAAGATTTGATAATACTATAGAGACCGATGATCCACCTCAGCGTATGTCTGGAACTGATGTGCTTAATGAATTGAAAGATTTCAGTTTTTCGTTCGGGAGGGGTCAAATGAAATCTTGAAAGAGAAAGAATGTTTCTACAGAAACCTGTTACAATTGGAGGAAGAGGAGTATCTTTTTTGATTTGCCTTATTGGTCAACCAATTTGCTACGTCATTGCTTAGATGTAATGCATATTGAAAAGAATATATGTGAAGTGTTGCTTTCAGTTCTTCTAAATTTCAAGGGGAAGACAAAAGATGATTTACGATCTCGACGTGACTTGGTGGATTGGGGCATCAGACCAGAATTGCATCCTGTGCGTATCAGTGAAAATAAATGGCAACTTCCATGTGCTTCTTATGTGATGACACCTACTGAAAAAAAACAATTTTGGGAAGTATTAGAGACTATTAGAGTTCCTGATGGCTATTCAAGCAAAATATCTAAACGGGTCAACAGAAGAGAGTTGAAGCTAAAATCTTTAAAGACTCATGATTAACACGTTCTACTGCATGAGTTGATTCCAATAGAAATCCTTCATCTTTTGTCCAATAATGTAAGGGTGGGTGTTATTCGGTTGTGCCATTTGTTTAGAGATCTTTGTGCTAAGAAGTTGTCCAAGTCTTTCTTGCAAAAAATGTTGACAGATGTCCCATTAATTTTGTGTGAGTTGGAGAAAATATTTCCCCCATCATTTTTCACATGCATGCTGCATCTGACTGTCCATATTCCAACTGAAATACTTCTCGGAGGACCTGTTTCTTTTCGTTGGATGTATCCAACTGAAAGAAATATGTTCACATTAAAGTCTTATGTTTGAAACAAGAATCATCCTGAAGGTTCTATCGTGAATGATTACTTAGCTCAAGAATGTATGGATTTCTGTTCGATGTATTTGTCTGATCTTACTACAAGAATGAACCGACCAATGAGAAATAAAGAAGAACAATATGAGCAAATTGAACCTAGTTTTCCATCACTTCCTCAAACAGGAGGAATTCCTGGATCATATACATTGAATACATTAAGCCATGAAGAGCGGGAGATGGCACATCGCACCGTTTTGTTCAACTGTGATTTGTTTGATGACTATATCAGGTAACAAAATTGAATATGTATATCTTACATATATATCTATTCAACTATTCATATTTTTTTATCTACAGGGAACATAAAACAATGATAAATAGGAAGCATCGTTCTTTATCTTTGAGAAGGAGAGAGACTTTGCATAGCAAAGAGTTTTCTGCTTGGTTAAAATTGAAGGTAAAAATATTACTGTTTAAATTAAATATTTCAATATTTACTTAAGTTTAACTGTCATTTATATTGCAGGTATTGAGTTTTTCTGCTGACTCTATCTCTGAGGAAATAAGAGCTTTGGATTTTGGTCCTAATATCGTGGTTCATGACTGTAAATCAATTGTTATCAATGGGTACAGATTTATTGTCACTGAACGAGCCAAAAACATGAGAACACAACATGATGGTATTATAGTTACTGCCACAACAGATTGTTATGCCAGTGCATCAGATAGTAAACCGCGACTTGAAAATGTGGGTTATTATGGAGTTGTTGAGAAAATAATAATATTGGATTATTACTCTCATGGACGAGTCACAATGATGAAATTCCATTGGTTTGATTCGATGACGAGACATGGAACATTTATTGATGATTGTGGATTTCGAGTAATTAATATGACCCGCACTCTTGCTACCGAAGAACCATATGTTTTGGCATCAATGGCTAAACAAGTCTTTTATGTCAACGATCAACTTCAACCTGAATTTGGTGTCATAGTTGAAGTAATTCCAAGACATATTTTTAATGATGCTGATGATGGAATTGACACTGTCCCTATTTCCATTGGAACCAATCCATTTATTTCTTTTGATGACTCCAATAGATCAATTGTCAAAGTTGATTGTGAACCTGAAGTTGTGGTTGGAAATTTATAGAATCATTCATCCATGTTCTCAATTCTTTTGGTTTACCTCAAGTTGGGTTCATAAGGTTGGTAATATTCATATTTATTTAGTATTGATCACAAATATGTTTTAGCTGACTTGACCGTTATGTGAATTTTCAATGTTTATTGGTTGTTGTTTTATTTGAATTGCATTTTCTAATTTGGAATTGAACTGTATTCAAACCAAATCAAACAATATTTCTAACATGGTGAACATTACAACTTGTATGTTTTACTAAATTCATTCAAGCTCTTCTAAAACAATTAATAGCTAAATTACCAATGAATCCCCTCATTCCCTCATATATTTAGTTTTTTGGTTTACAAATTAATTTCCTTTTTCTAATTAATTACATATTTTTTTTTCAAATGCAGGAAATGCAGCCAATTGAAGAGAGACGAAGAAAAAAAATGGCGGAGAACAATCGTCGGATGGGGGAGCTGGTCATTCCACCATTAGTGCCTACAGTGAGAACTTTATTTCAAATATATATATATATATATATATATTTACAGAATATATAATGTCATGTGATTAATTATTTTGTAAACATTTTTGTAGGATCCACCGTTACGTCGACAGTTATTCGACGAGGAGCCTAGTACTGGTCCTAGTACTCAGGCCGGTCGTACGAGGAGGGTTCGTACCAGAGGTGGACGTAGAGCTGTGCGTGCCCAACTAGACCCTGCCCCTCCCACTGAAATTTCAGCCTTCCCACATTCTGATCCCGGTGTGTCGTTAGGGACACACGGGGTATTTAGGTCTCCCATGTTTTCGCTACCTTCTGCATCTTCTGCCCCATCATTTTCACATCCCAGGATGATTCCCACTCCCTAGTCAGCATCAGGTCATACAGCTGTTCCATCTTCTTTTCCTTCTACTTCTGTCTCTCCGAAATTTTATATTCCATCGTCTTCGACTCCTGTTCCACCAGAGGGTGTTCCATCAGGTTCTGTGGATCCGGCGCCACTCATTGATCAGACTAGCACAGGTATATTTATAAAACCCTAACAAATTTTTATATAAATATTTATTTTCATTATAACATGTTTTGATAAAATATTTGTTTTTCTTTCATGACAGATACATCTACTGACAGGAGGCGGGGGCGGGGCCGTACACGCATGCGTTCGGTGTGGAACCGTCGCACACAAGTTATGGTGGAATATAATGAAGACAATCAGATGGATGAGAAAACAGGGCAGCAATGTTGGAGTTTTCTGGCGACGCTTGCCAAATACTCCGACATCATTCCCGTCAGCCCGTTGTCGTGGAGACATTTTCCACATGAGGTCAAAGATAGAGCTTGGGCAGAGATATGGGTAAAAAAATCTGTTGTATTTAATGCATTGAATTATTTTTGTATTTATATGAATTAATATTTTGATTTCATCTTCGATTTAATTTTCCTGATGGTGAGGGTGCACGACTGGAACGTCTAAAGGATTTATGCGAGATTTGGAGAGCCTACAAGCATGAGCGGTATATTGGCTGGCGTGCTAGAGTTGGCACTGAGTTAGAGGCAGTACCAGTCATGGATGATTGTCCTATAGAGCAGTATCGTCAGATGATTACTCGTTGGACGAGTACCCAGTTTAAGGTATGAATTACATTTGAGGTATTTAAATAATAACTTTCAAGGTTTCCATTAATATTATCCTTTTAATTATCGAATTTTATTTAGGAATCATCTGGAAAAAATAAAAAAAACATTTATGCAAAAAAATACCTCCATACACTAGGACGCACGACGATGCCGGATCATGAGAGGCAGCAGGTATGACAATTGTTTATAAGTTTTCTTTACGACTTACATTTTCTTTTGTTTCCTCAATTATTTAATCATTTTCTAAAGTTTTTATATAACTTAAGTTTTCAATGTCATTGTAGAGGCAAGTAAAAAATATTGAAGGACGTGTGCCTCGAGTAAAACTGTTTTGCTCGAGTAGACGAAAAAAGGATGGAAGTGCTGTCAACGAAGCGACTCAGCAGCATATTGTAAGTTTTAATCTGTTGATTTTATATTTTAATATCTATTTTTTAACTTAATAATATATTTATATTTGTAACAGGATGCTTTAGAGGTCCTCGATGCCCAAGAAGCAGACAATTTTGGGTCATCTGATCACTTACATCAGGTGTTGGGAGAGGATCATTCTGGCAGAGTACGCTGCCAACCTAGGATAGCCCCGACGAGGTATTGGCCTGCCTCAGGTACGATTTATAGTGCCACCGAGCTGCAGAAAGTTAGGGCACAGGAAGAACAGGCTGAGAAAAGGGCCACAGAGACGGCAGAACAGTCTGCTAGGGAAAACAGTGCATTTATGAAATTTATTGAAGTTCTACGTCCAACACTTCCAGCAGAGGCCAACCCAGTGATTGATGAATACATGTCGTCGATACATTCTATAAATGGTGCACCAGGTGGCAGTTCCAGTGGTGTTCAGGCCGATGTCCATCTTGAAGATGATGATGGCGAGGAGTCTGATGCGGAAGAGGAGGGAGATGAGGAGGGCGAGGAGGAGGGCGAAGGCGAGGAGGAGGGCACTGTGGAGGGTGAGGACGATGAGGAGGACGATGACGAGGGTGATGATGATGATGATGATGGTGATGCTGATGCTGATGTGGGACATATTGATCTGTTACATTTTTGACTTATATTACTAAGTTTTAATGTTTAATCTATTCTAGTTGTTGGTTTTATCTAGACTCGTAATATAGTATTGGAGTTGAGTTATTTTTATATATTGTCTGTTTTTATGGATGTTGTTGTCTTTTAGTGGTTGTGTGTTTGAGAACTCCCTGGACAACCCCCCTCATTCTTGGACCCTGGATAACCCCCCCCTCCCCCTTGGACCCCGAACACCCCCAAACACCCCCCGGACAGCCCCGCGGACAGCCCCCTGGACAGCCCCCCGTACAGCCCCCCACCCTCCACCCTGGACCCCGGATAGCCCCCCGGACAGCCCCCCGGACAACCCCCCCCCCCACCCTCCCCTTTGGACCCAGGACAACCCCCCAAACACCCCCCGGACAGCCCCCCGGACAGCCCCCTGAACAACCCCGGACAACCCCCTGAACAACCCCTGAACAAACCCTGAACAACCCCTGAAAAACCCCCTGAACAACCCCGGAAAGCCCCCTGAACAACCCCCAAACACCCCCCGGACAGACCCCGCACAGCCCTCCCACCCTCCTCCTTGGTCCCGGACAGCCCCCCGGACACCCACCGGACAGCCCCCCCCCCCCGGACAGCCCCCTGGATAGCCCCTCCACCTTCCTTAATTTAATTAGCTCTGAAATGTTTCATAGCACGATCAACTAAAATCTAATCCATACTAAATATGATATAAAAATATTCTATATGAATTTCCATAATATTTTAAGTGAAAACAAAAAGTGACATTCGAAAAACTGACCAAACGCATTCGAAATGTGTTGATGCTTTAGGAAAATGATCCATGGGTCATATGTGACGTGTACGAATCAACCCCGCATCAATCCGAGGCGCGGTGTGGTCGGAACAACTCAAAGTGTATGTCTTTTGTTTCAAAAGGAAATCATTTTAAGTGAAAAACATCAACTGGCATACGGAAAACCGGCCAAACGCATTCAGATTGTGTTGATAATTTAATACAACGATCCATGCGTCATTTGAGACGTGTACGAGTCAACCCCGCCTAAATCCGAGATGCGGTGTGGTCGGGACCACTCTAAGTGACTTTCTTTTGTTTAAAATGGACAGTATTTTAAGTACATACGGAAAACCAAACAAACACATTCGGTTTCTGTTGAAACTTTAGAAGAACGATCCATGGGTCATATGTGACGTGTATGAGTCAACGCCACCTCAATCCGAGGCACGGTGTGACCGACACCACTCAAAGTGTCTCTATTTTGTTTAAAATGGACTTCATTTTTAGTGAAAACAACAAATGACATAAGGAAAACCGACCAAACAGATTCTGATTGTATTGATACTTTAGCACAATGATCTATGGGTCATATGTGACGTGTACTAGTAAACCCCGCCTCAATCCGAGGTGTGGTGTGGCCGGCACAACTCAAAGTGTATGTCTTTTGTTTCAAAAGGACATCATTTTAAGTGAAAAACATCAACTGTAATACGGAAAACCGACCAAACGCATTCGGTTTCTGTTGAAACTTTAGGAGAACGATCCATGGGTCATATGTGACGTGTACGAGTCAACGCCACCTCAATCCGAGGCTCGGTGTGGCTGACACCACTAAAAGTGTCTCTATTTTGTTTAAAATGGACTTCATTTTTAGTGAAAACAACAAATGACATATGGAAAACCGACCGAACGGATTCTGATTGTGTTGATACTTTAGCACAATTATCCATGGGTCATATGTGATGTGTACGAGTCAACCCTGCCTCAATCCGAGGAACGGTGTGGCCGACACAACTCAAAGTGTATGTCTTTTGTTTCAAAAGGACGTCATTTTAAGTGAAAAACATCAACTGGAATACGGAAAACCGGCCAAACGCATTCGGATTGTGTTGATACTTTAGGACAACGATCCATGGTTCATTTGAGACATGTACAAGTAAACCCCGCCTAAATCCGAGACGCGGTGTGGCTGGTACCACTCTAATTGTGTCTCTTTTGTTTCAAACGGACAAGATTATAAGTGAAATAAACAACTGGCAGACGAAAAACTGACCAAACGCCTTCGAAATCTGTTGAAATTTTAGGACAACGATCCATGGGTCATATGTGACGTGTACGAGCCAACCCGGGCTCAATCCGAGTCACGGTGTGGTCGGGACCACTCTAAGTGACTTTCTTTTGTTTAAAATGGACAGTATTTTAAGTACATACAGAAAACTGACCAAACGCTTTCGGTTTCTGTTGAAACTTTAGGGGAACGATCCATGGGTCATATGTGACATGTACGAGTCAATGCCACCTCAATCCGAGGTGTAGTGTGGCCGACACCACTCAAAGTGTCTCTATTTTGTTTAAAATGGACTTCATTTTTAGTGAAAACAAAAAATGACATACGGAAAACCGACCGAACGGATTCTGATTGTGTTGATACTTTAGCACAATGATCCATGGGTCATATGTGACGTGTAAGAGTCAACCCTGCCTCAATCTGAGGCGCGGTGTGGCCGGCACAACTCAAAGTGTATGTCTTTTGTTTCAAAAGGACGCCATTTTAAGTGAAAAACATCAACTGGCATACGGAAAACTGGCCAAACGCATTCGGATTGTGTTGATACTTTAGGAAAACGATCCATGGTTCATTTTAGACGTGTATGAGTCAACCTCGCCTAAATCCGAGACGCGGTGTGGCCGGTACCACTCTAAATGTGTCTCTTTTGTTTAAAACGGAAAAGATTATAAGTGAAATAAACAACTGACAAATGAAAAACCGACCAAACGCATTCGGAATCTATTGAAATTTTAGGACAACGATCCATGGGTCATATGTGATGTGTACGAGCCAACCTGGGCTCAATCCGAGTCACGGTGTGGTCAGGAACACTCTATGTGACTTTCTTTTGTTTAAAATGGACAGTACTTTAAGTACATACTGAAAACCAACCAAATGCATTCGGTTTCTGTTGAAACTTTAGGAGAACGATCCATGGGTCATATGTGACGTGTAAGAGTAAATGCCACCTCAATCCGAGGCGCAGTGTGTCCGACACCACTCAAAGTGTCTCTATTTTGTTTAAAATGGACTTCATTTTTAGTGAAAACAACAAATGACATACGGAAAACCGACCGAACGGATTCTGATTGTGTTGATACCTTAGAACAATTATCCATGGGTCATATGTGATGTGTAAAAGTCAACCCCGCCTCAATTCGAGGTGCGGTGTGGCCGGCACAACTAAAAGTGTATGTCTTTTGTTTCAAAAGGACGTCATTTTAAGTGAAAAACATCAACTAACATACGGAAAACCGACTAAACGCATTCAGATTGTGTTGATACTTTAGGACAAAGATTCGTGGGTCATTTGAGATGTGTATGAGTCAACCCCGTCTAAATCCGAAACGTGATGTGGCCGGTCCCACTCTAACTGCGTCTCTATTGTTTAAAAGGGACAAGATTATAAGTGAAATAAACAACTGACATATGAAAAACCGACCAAACGCATTCAGAATCTGTTGAAATTTTAGGAAAATGATCCATGGGTCATATGTTACGTGTACGAGTCAACCGCGCCTCAATCTGAGTCGCGGTATGGCAGAGACCACTCTAAGTGTATCTATTTTCTTTAAAATGGACTACATTTTAAATACATACGGAAAACCAACCAAACGCATTCTGATTGTGTTTATATTTTAGCACAATAATTATTGGGTCATGTGTGATGTGTACGAGTCAACCCCGCGTCAATACGAGGCACGGTGTGGCTGGAACCATTCAAAGTGTCTCTCTTTTATTTGAAAAACACTTCATTTTAAGTGAAAACAACAACTGGCATATGGAAAACTGACCAAACGATTTCAGAATATGTTGATACGTTAGGACAACGATCAATGAGTCATTTGTGACGTGTACAAGTTAACCTCGCCTCAATCCGAGGAACGGTGTGACCGGTATCATTCCAGGTGTATGTATTTTGTTTAAAATGTATATGATTTTGAGTAAAAATATATGGTGTACAAAAAACCAATCAAATTATGAATTGAATTCCGGATTCCGCATATGATTGTCATCTAAATTTTAAATTGAATTCTAAATGAATTATGTATATTTATAATTATGTTATGAATTCTAATTTAATTATGGATGAGTATATTTCCAGGATGCATTATATGTGTTGGTTGGTTGGTTTTCATTATTTAAATGTGTTGGTTTGTTCTCTATATGTATGCATTGTATATGTGTTACAGTTACAATAATTGGATTGAAAATTGAATTGAAAATGAAAATTGAATGGAAAATGAGCCCAAAACAGACCTGATGTGCCAAAATGAGCCCAAAACAGACCTGCTGTGCAAATTGCAGGCTGCTGTGCAATTTGCACAGCAAAGCCTATGCCAACGGTTTCAAACCGTTGGCATAGCCCATATGGAGCTGTTTTTACCAACGGTTCATTAAACCGTCGGTAAAAACAGACTATCCCAATGGTTCAAACCGTTGGGATAGCTTTTGGAATTGGTGTTTTTACCAACGGTTGGTAGAACCGTTGGTAAAAACCATTCCCAACGGTTCTATTCATGGGATTCCCCAACGGGCCAAACCGTTGGGAAAGGCTTTTCCCAACGGTTTGGCACAACCGTTGGGGTAGGTTGATTTTTTCTAACCTATCCCAACGGTTCCTTGTAAACCGTTGGGAAAAGCCTTTCCCAACGGCTTACTTCCCCACGGTTGGAAGAACCGTTGGTATAACATATACCAACGGTTCTGCAGCCTTTCCCAACGGTTCAGAACCGTTGGAAAAGGATGGATTTATAGTAGTGATTTTCAATTATTTATATTGTAATAAATAAATAAGAATTTATTCGCAAGCATATTGAATAGATTAACATAAATATTTATTCTGGATATGTTAAAATAAAAACTAAACATTTAGTCACAATTCATGTAACCATAATATTTTATGGTAGAATATGGATCGAGTTCAATGATCCGTTAAAAATGATATATTTATTTTATAACATATACATAAATAAATATATATTTATTTGAAAAATGGTATTAAATATACTAGATATAAAAGTAATAATAATATTATTATTTTACATGGGGAATAATTTAGAATACATAATTTTTTATAGGGATATTGTGAAATTATCCATACTTAGAACTTTATTATATGTTCCAAAATCATATCATTATTCAAATAAGGTTGTTGACCCAATATCGACACATTCTGTAGAATAATCTCAAGACATAGAGTGATATACCCATCCTCCCTCTCTCAATAACACTCACACACACACACACGCACACACACACACACATATATATATATATAACAATAGATCATTGTTTAGATCAACAACTAATTGTGTAAAATAATAGATTCAAGTTCTCTAGAACCCATATTTTCAAGAACAAATTTTATAGTACTATGGAACATGTTTATATATTCCCAATCGAATATTTATTTTGATTCATCACATCAATGTACATCATGAAAATATATTGAATATAAATCGATAATGGATATTACATAGAATGTTGGAATTTTATATGAAAATTAATTATAAATTAAATGATTGTGATACTCAATAGAGATTTTTGGGTGTTATCATCATGTTCATAAAATATTATCCATTCATATCCCTAGAAAAATAAAAATTGGGTACTCACCTAATGCTTCTTTTCTAGATAATCATGATCACGCTAATTAATAATAGTAGAAGAGATTTATAAAATCGTATCAAATCATGATTTTGGTATTAAGGAAAAAATTATCTCTATTATCCTACACTACTGATTTGGAAATCTCTTATAACATCCTTCTATATGACTGATATATTCATCTTATGAAATTTCTATTTTTTAAATAACCAATCTAAATGGGAAGAAAGTGTTAGGATTATTTGACAAATAGAAGAACTTGAATTCTGTTTGTTTTTCTCCACTTCCCCGGACCATGTGATCAAATTCTTTCTCTCATGTATTAACTTCCATCCAAATAGTTTATTAATTAATTACCCAATTTGGATATATAGGGATGTATATGTTTTCCTTTGGTCCCCATAATATATCAATGCAATTCAAATAATTCAAAATTTAGTTAATGGTTTAGATTTGTTGATCATAATTCATTACATCCATATATATAATTTTAGAAAATTATCATGTGTTGTTTGGCCACATAAACTCTGCTAAGTTAAATAAAGTATTAAAATAATTGATCAATAATAATTTTATAATTTTGATCCCAAATTATCAATTAGTGAAAATTTAGTATATGATAGATGGTTAAGTTATATTGAAGATGTTTCATAGTGTCAAAATTAGATACCTCCAACTTTATTGAATCACTGATGGATCATGTCCAGTATAATCACATTACACTATGACAAAAACTACCTCATGTTATGATGATTTAATGTTAGAATTAGTGACATAAACATAAGTTCCTAACTTTTAAAATTCCAAGATAATAACATATTATAATTCTTATTACATACTCATGTTTATGTATTCTAACGTATATGGTAATGTTAAAATTGAGCTAAGAACACTCTCTTTTACAACACTAAAAAATCTCATCAGATCCGGGATAATATAAAGATTTTTCCATATGCTATATTGAGACTATTGTTTTCCCAATTTGTCAATGATATCCCTATTATTGAGCTATTGTATCATTGTTATGATGTCTACGACATGGTGTTGAGACAACCATGAAATATCAGGACAAAACATGGGGCAATATTGCCTTTATAATACACTTAAGAGTGGATACATTCTATTGTTGCATGAGGATGCCTCATTATGTTTTTTTGGGATTAAGAATCACTGACAATGGTACAATATCTTAAGATAAGTTTTAATAATACTCTGGCCCTAAATGATATTTAAGAACACTGATATCAATCATATATAGATTTTTATTTCCTCTAATTTATATTCTACAACCATTATTTCTTGCATAAAATTTAATTTAAACAACACTAAATTATTTTAAAACAAATAATGTTTCAAATTATATATCAAATAAATTTAAATCAAATAATGTATTCTGTATATTTAATTATTATTCTAAAATCCTTCCTATGATTTCAAATTATGGAATAAATTACAATTAAAAGAATAACACATAAAAAATTATCGACAAATTATGAAAAATCAATGATAAAAATATAAAAATCATATTCCCTTATAATATATTCATACTTATACTTAGTTAATTTTGGTAACGTTTTTTCAAAATGAGTGCATTAACTATCATGCTCAATTCTATAGTCATTGATTGATAAATGAAAAGTAATTAAGTGAATTATAATTCCAGCATGAAATATTTTTTATGATACATCTCCTTTGTATTCATCATCTAATGTTCAATTTGAACCTTCCTTCAAAAAACATTAAAAACCTATATTATAATTTACCATTATTATTTAAGGATCAATATACTAGTTACTTTTTATCTCCATCGATGGTGAAGAATACTAAATATTTGTTTTTTAAGTCAGGACATCTTTTGTATACTTATTCATTGAGTGAGACTAATTTTTGACCATACCATCACAACAACAAGATTTACCTAAGGATAATTGTAATTTCTAGTTCATTGGAGTGGGGTTTTAAATATGACTCTCAAAATATCTTTTACTATTTTTTCGGTATTTATATTTTCACACACAAATCTAAAACCAAATTAAATTAATGATCATAAATGTTTCTCCAAAAAATAAATTTTACTCCTATTTAATGGTCTTAATTAATTCAAAATTTAGTTTATTCCTCCAGCCATTGTTTACATATATTATAAAATTCAATAATATTAAAAATCAAAAATCCAAAGAATAAAAGTCTGAATATGTTCCACCATAAAATTATTCATTTAACTTCACTAAAATATCTCACAAAAAAAGTGATTCTTGGTTTTCTATGTGATATGTACACAATTTTTATGTATAAAATTATATATATTTTTTCTCAAATATCATGAAATATCAAATGTGATTAATTATTTATAATATATTTTATATAGATTGTTTGGGTTATAATAATGATATAATAATGAGGTTCAAAAATAATAATTGGGAATGTGGAATAATCCCCATTCATTATGGCTCCACTATTTTGGATTGTTTATTTTTTTCCACAATATTAAATATGTCTTCATGTTTTTTATATCTAATAAATTTAAAGTATCACTCTCATTAAGGAGAATTGATTCATAATAAAAATCAACAATCTAAAATGATAACTTCTAATCCTGGGCTTCCTCTTAAGAGAATTAATTTTATAGTCCCCAACTAGAATTCATCATTTTTATGTAATTTTGGCTTCATGGTGGTTGATTTCAATACATATCCCCTTTAATATATGGTTTCAAATTTGAAAATTATAATAGTGAGCACCATAATCACTAATCATTTTCATGGGAACTCCATATATGTAGAATATGTATTCCATGAAAATATTTTCCATAGATGAGCTCTTGTTTTCTGAATGCGAAATACATTAACCATTTTTAGATAAATAATCAACTTGTACAAGGATATACTATCTATAATGAAATTATAGAAATTGAACATTAAATCCCAATCACTAAAAATACAAACCTCCTCAAACACATTATTTTTATAGTTTTCTATATTATTCTAATGTTTATTACAAAATCCCTAGTCTAGGTTACCACCAATGTGACTGAACCAGGTTCTACATACATCAAGAAACATCCCTTCATGCCATATGTTTCCAACCATCAATTCATGAATTTTATTGAGTGGGGGGAATATATCTTTTTTGGATTAGTTATCCCTAAATCAGGGTAGAAAAATTATAATAGCAATCATCATGAAAAAATATGAAAATAAATATGTACATTATAACTAAAATCAATATACAATAATAACATCCAAATTTCTATTTCAAAATTAATAGATACAAAATAAAATATAAATATATAAAAAAATATCCCTCATGGGGGATTTTATAAAAAATAAAAAAATAAAAAAGGTTATAAAAGTCAATGAAACCAATGTCGATCACATGAATTGTCCCACTTCCAATCATATACCAACTCTATATATCATTTATCAATATTGGATCCCTTTTCCTTAACTATATATTGAACTATAAACTCTCCTTGGAATTAAGATGCAAATGTAAGGTGTAAGAACAACTCATCAGTATATAAACAATGATGTTATGATTCCCCAATAAGGATTTCGAAAATGCCTCATGGGATGAGTTTCCAAATGAACTGTGTTTTAATTCCCCTTATGAAAAAATATGTTGATATAGCTACCCTGATTTTCCTTACATTAAAATTACATTATTTTAATAATAAATAACACAATACTTTTAAAATTACAGGATAAAAAGTTTACTTTCTTGGTAAATATTAGGATCAGGAATAAAATTTACATAATAAAACTAAAATATTTATTTAAACCCTTATTATTTATCCTTATATTCTCACCTTCTCCTTAGAAAATATTGGCCCCTAAGGAAATACATCAAATATATGGGTGATATAAAATAGTAGAAAGAGGATGAATAAGAGAAATGAATAAATATAAAATGAGTGAGCATAATCATCATCATCATAAAAAACATGTAGGATTATTACCAACATCCTAAGGGAAACATTGGATATAGTTATGGAATGTGTTAATGCATAAAAATGAAACATCATCTCTTAGTTTTCAAATACCAAATATAGTGTTAAAAATATTTAGTGTCATGTTCATTCATAAAATATTAGCACGGTCATAAAATATAAATTATGAAAAAAAGATAGCATCATGCTCATGAATAACACAAATTATCTCATGATATACATTATAATACCAACTATATTGGAGGGTTTTATAATTCTATTCCTACTCATAACATCATTACATTTACATATTCCTAAATTCCAGGCATAAGAATCACAATCATAAAATAACACATGGAAATGTATTTGTTTAATAAGAATTTAATAAATAATACATTCATAATAAACATTGGGCTTACCAATTTGAAATTGTAAAAAACATATTTTTTATTAGAATCATCATTATTGAGTGAAGAATAAACAATATCAAGAGGAGTCTAGATATATTTTGGAAAGAAAAATAATTTGGAAAATAATTATATTTATTATAAAACAATATTTTAAACATGTATATGCACAAAATTAATATAGAAGAACAATGAAATTATATTCATGTAACAATAAAGGAATATAAACACTAAAATTTGGCATGAAATAGGTATAACCCAATGAAAGGGAGTTCAGTACGAAGATCCCATTACCTTATGATTGAGTGCCTTCGGTAATTGCACCTAATATCTAAGATAACAAAATTAAATTCATTAAATAAAAAACTAAAAATATATTCTACATGTTTTTTATTTTTTTAAAAAAAATTAAGTTCATTTATAACCTATTTTTTGAGTTATAATGTACAATTTAATCATTTCGGGTGAGTCTTCTTTCATTGCATCATGATCGATTCACTTGTGTATAATAATGTATGTTATTTTGAAATGTGAATAATAATACAGAATTGAAATAATATGGAATTAATAAGTATCCATGCGGTTTAATGGTTATATATATCTCTTGTGTTTATGGAATGAAGATGATTCATTTGATAAAACATTAATGATAAATGATTATTATATTTTAGTGGGTTTTCTGACCATCACAAACTAGTATCATTTTATTTAATATGGTTAATATAAATTAGTTATAAATCATTAAAAAAGTTATAATATTTTTATTAAAATATTATTTTTCCATTATAATGGTTTTTTTACCATCATGGAATGTGGTAATTTAAAACAAAAAAATTTTATCCATGAAGATGATGAACCAACATTTCACAGAAAATGTTTTCATTTTAAAAATAAAATGATAAGAAAAATATTTGATGATGACTATTCCACTAAAATAATAAAATTACATTATATATACAATATTGGAGTTTATTCCACATTTAATAGGGGAGGTGATTAAAGTATAAGAAAAAAATAATTTAAAAGAGATGAGTTCAGGATTTAACCTCTTGAATGTTATCTCCCTATGAACCTCTTTAAGGAACATGGATATAGTATTTTCCTTGAATAAAATCTCTTTGAAATGTGGAAGATTCTTAGGAATGTAAATAAGAATAATTTATACAATCTACAAGGCATAGAAGGTGAGAGGAGATGAGGTGTTGATGGGTGGTATTTTTAGGGGGAGGATAAGGGTGTTCTCGATTATTATATTCATTAGTTTGTTATTTTGGCTCAATAATATCAATGAAATTTATTCATATGACTAAATACAATATATAGTGAACTATAGTGAAATATAGTTTTGATTACATCAGTGATACATCATCCATGAACCAAAAAATCAATTATATAACTTATGTCGTAAATTATCGTATTTGATTATTCATAAAAAATTCACCTATTTTAGTAAAATCAAAAAACACCAACCTAAAAATTTATTGATGTCTAAATTTAAAAAATATAATCCATTTTATGAAAATAATTTTCTTGATATGATAAATTTTATTTTTAAAAAAAAATCATCATTTATTCAAAAATACAATTTTTAATATTATAAACCATTTTTCAACCCATTTAAAAATTAAATAACGTCTCATAAAATTATAATATAATTTTAAGACAACATAATATTAAATTATTATCATATTTTATGAAAATTAATTTTCTATTAAATCATTATATTAATTTTAAAATTTTATATAATCATTTACAATTTATATATATTCCAACACATAAATTTTCATTTTTCAAACATTTATTTATTGAAAAAATATATATCATATATTCATTTATAATATTCCAAATTTTAATTTATAATATCAGAGGTGATAATACTATTCAATGGCTAGATTAATATTCCTAATGGTCAAATTACTTTTCAAATGTCTAGGTTATGATTCCATCGATATAGGTGCATTAATTTCTATAAATACCACTAATTTTATTCTTCATTTATGAGAATTCTTTTGTTGGTTTCCCAACTTTATTCATGCTTTTCTTACATTTTTACATGAAGTAAAATTCCATTATTTAAATTATGGGTCATTACATTCTTCCCCCATATGAAATTTTGACCTAAAAATTTTTCTTTTCATACTAAAGTGAAAATAGGTGATGGTATTTCTCCTTCATTGACTACTCTAGTTTCCTTGTTTAATATCATACTTATGGTTTCCCTATAGTTCTTTGACTAAGTGGGAGGTCCTCTTACATACATCCTTTTCCCTGAAGTATAAAATCATATCCAGAGACTCATAATAAGAGAGATCATTTTCCATCTTTTCCACCTATGAGTTTGGTACATGTGAGGGATCTACTATGTACCTACTCAGGAGAGACACATGGAATTTATCATTCTCTTGATACATGGTTCGTGGAAGTGTAAGACGATAATCTATTATTCATATGTGATACATGATCTTAAAGGGGACAATATAGCTTGGGATAAGCTTCCCTTTCATTGCAAACTACATGAATCTGTTCCATAGTGATATATGAAGCAATATTTGTCTTTAATTTCAAACCCCATGTCCATTTTACAATTGTTAGCATATCTATTTTTCCAAATTTGATCATCCATCATATTCTATTGGATGGCACAAACATTCTATATTACCTTTTTCCCAATATGTTGTGCAAGTAGCTTTCATTCACCAACTTAATCCCAAATAGTTGTAGTTCTACATCACTTCCTATACACAACTTCATATGGATACATCTTAATACTAAAGTGGAAGATACTATTATATGAGAACTCATCCAATTGGTGATGATGATCCCATACTTCTTTTTAATTTTATTGATTAGTCTCTAAGTGTGTCCTTGAGTGTCTAAATAGTCCTTTCATTTTGGTCCTCAATATGGTGGTGATAATCCTATGCTAGAATTCAATTTAGTACTCAATGAATATTGAAGAATTATCTAGAGTTTTGATGTGAACCACGGATCAGGATTAAGTAATATTGAAAGTGGACCCACAAAAAGCCTCACCAATTCCTTCACATATATATAATCATGTTTTTCATGTAAGAAATCATCATAAATAGAAATTATGTGGGAACTCATTTTGATTTGATCCACTAAAACCCATATTGCATATATTTTCAATTTTTTAGGAGACTAGTGACAATGTCCACAGTGGAATTCTCCCATTTTTACTTGGGTATAATAAATGGTTTTATCATCCATTTGGGCTTTTATCACTCTTTGTTAACTTAGTGAAATTCTAAAAATCTTGAGATATACTCTACAATCACCTTCTTTATGTTATCCCACCAAAAGTTCTGTCGAAGATCATGGTACATATTGGATCTTCTAAGATCTACATGGAATGATGAGATATTTCATTATCTAGAAAATTTGTATTTATCTCTGGTGATAAAGACGCACAAAGTCTAGTCTAGAACTAAATCACACAACCGTCATTGATGTGGAACTCTTGTATCTTCCCTTATTTTTCCTCTTTTACCTTTGTTTTTTTCACGAGATAATCTCATTGTGCCTCCTTTATCTTCTCTTGGATAGATGGTTGGGAAATAATTTGGGAAATAGAGGATTTATTTACTTCCATTATGATATCCAAATCTATCCATTTCATATTCATGAAGGTAGGGCCTTAACCAATTCATATTATGGATAGAGTAGTAGTTTTTTTTCTACTAATAGCATCATATACCTTCTTTTTCCTTCCCAAGATTATAGTTAATAGAGAAATAATAGTCATTTATTAGCTCTAACGATCTCTTTTCATTAATGTTGAGGTCCTTTTGTGCGAATATATACTTTAGGCTCTTGTGATAAGTATAAATGTCACACTTATCAGTATAGAGGTAGTCCCTCTATATTTTCAAGGAAAATATCATAGATTCTAGCTCTAGATCACTCTCATTGGACCATCTACTTCCATAATGTATATTCTATCAATTTAACAATATGTAGGAGTACACAACCCAAGTATTTTTTTGAAGAAACTATGTATATGACAAAAAATTCTCCACTTATTGGTTATTTGAGTGCATTTGTATTGATTAACCTCTTCTTGGGATCCTTGAATCATTCCTTAGATTCTTCTATCTAGACATATTTTACACCTTTTTGTGTTAACATAGTTATAAGGCTAGAAAAACATGGCAAATTTATCTCAAGGAACTAGTAGTACCCAACTATGCTAAGAAAACTATGGATTTCCATGAAACAAGTGTCTATGTTCCATTACTCAATTACCTTTAATTATGAAGGATCTGTATAAATTACCTTAGTTGAGATCACATTCCCAAAGAATGTGACCTACTGTATCCAAAATTCACACTTGATGAACTTGGTGTACAATTTCTCATTCCATAATATCGATAACACAATCCTTATATGTTCTTCATGATCCTCCTTTATTATGGAGTACATTAGAATATCATCAATAAACACAACCAAAAATTTTCCAAGGTAGTATCCAAAGACTCTATTTATCAAATCCATAATGATTAAATGGGAATTAATAAGCCATATGGTAATTAATAGGAACTCATAATCCACATACCTTGTTTGGAAGGAATCCTTATTTAAATCATCAATCATCACATTCAGTTGATGATATCCATAATGAAGATCCACCATCGACATGTACTGAGCTCCTTGTAGTGATAAAAAAGGCATCAATCCTTGGAAGAGGATAATTCATATTTTTGGTGATCATATTAAGCTCATGTGAATCAATACTCTACAACATCCTTCCATCATTTTTCTTTACGATTAGCATTGTATCACCCCATGTTGATGCACTAGGGAGTATGAACCCATTGACCAAATTCCCTTCAAACTACTTCAATAACTCCTCCAGGCCAATAGGGTACATCATATAAAGATATAATGAGAAAGGAGTAGAAATTGGTTAAACATATATTAATAAATCCACCTCATGATATGGGGGATTTCTAGGTAAATCTTTGGTAAATACATCAATGTATTCCCTAAAAAAGAAAATTGTAATCCAGGTTGAAGCTTTCCTTTGAAGAAACCATTTGGGAAAGTTATGCTTCATCAATAGGTATCAACACACAATCAATTGATATATTTTTCAAATGATATTCATGATCTTAATTTTAAATATAGATGATTATTTTATGGTTCAAAAAATGAATAGATATTTACATTTAGTGAAATTTTATATGTGATATATATAACAAGATCCAATCCATGCCATGTATGGTGTCAAATTCAACCCAGGGAAGTATTATGAGATTTTATGTTTGAATCATCATTCATACTCTATCAAAAGAAGATTCCAAAACATGGGTTGAAATGATTGTACCACTAGGGTTTTTAAGGATATGTCCACTTCATGGTTTTGTTGATTTTATTCAATATATCTAGAAATCATGCAAGATATAAAGGCATGCATAGAACCACAATCAAATAATACTTTTTACATTCTTGAGTGAATAGTAAGTTTGCCTTGTTTGACTATGTTTTCTTCCTCTACTTTTGAAATAGTGATGGAATAATATTTACCTTGATCCTTTGGATTTTGTGGCTGGGGATATTGATTACCCATAAGCACTTGATGATTAGTTCATTTACATGAATATTTCCCTTTCTCCCTAAAATCGGAGCAGTGAACCACATGTGGTGCATTCGAAGGTTCCCCATTTTCCTCCAAGTTTTTGGATGGTTTCTTTAATTCTCTTCGAAATTTATGATAATGATGGTCTTTTATCCTGCACTTGAGGTATTTCACCATCCCTTTAAGAAAATTCTCGTAATGATTCTTCCCACATTTTGACATATGGGTGGATAGATCTCTTTTTATCCATTGTCATTTGAACCACCAGCTTGAAACACAATTCTTATCTTCTTATCTCAATATCACTGGGACCATTATTCATACTCCATCTCCACATTGAGAGCTCATCGAACCATTTCATCATAGTACTTGATGTCCCAGATAGCTGTAGCCATTTGAAGATGTGGTTTAGAACCACTATATAACATATCTTTTTTTAATCATTATTGATAAAAAATAGCATGAATATTTTGAAATCAAGGTGAATATTTCTTCATAAGCTATGATAGATTCACATTACTTCTTCATCAGCTCATTGAATTCTCTCTCCATCCATTTATGAGAATTTCAAGGGAAATATTTGTGAGGAAATATTTTCGAAACGTATACCACTCCATCTCTTCAATTTCTTCTTATGTCTTGGTGTTCCTTGTCTATTACCAACATTAATTGGATTCTCTATAAAAAACACTCGTGTCTAGGGTTACATTTACCTTCATATAATAGTAGAGAATAGAAGTGATATTCACCATTAAGTTAAAACTGTTTTCCATAACAAGTGTATCAGAATATCTGCTAAATGACAGTGGTCATTTTTTCATAAAGGACTCAATAGATTGTTGATCCTTCATAGGTGAAGGAGTAAGTTTCACATGGTTTAGGTTATTATTCACATTGTGATACAACTGGGTATGAATTGGCATGAGTTTCTTAACTTCACTTCCCATGTAATTAGAGATAACATTTGATCAATTATTTCGTTATCCCACACATGGTTTTCTGGCCTTATTTCTCTTGGTTCCCACCATTTTCTGAAATAGAAATGGTTTGAACAAACCAAAAGTCAACAAGTCCTGAGTAAGTAATTTATTTTTTTTATCAAATTACTCTAAATTTATATCTTATTGGATCCCTATAATTATCATTTTTCTAAAATGAGTATTTTTTGATGTTTACATATACTTAGTCTTATCCTAAGGGTTTTCATTAACTTTCTCTAATCCTAATTTCCAAATTAACTAAACCTGATCTAATACCAACTATAGAGTCAATTCATTTTCTTACATTACAATTACATTATTTTAAAGATGAAAAACACAATAGAATTAAAAATCCATGATCTAAATGTTTTGGGTCATTGGAGGAATTATGATCATTCATAACTATTAAATAATAAAACCCAAACATTTATTTTACTCTTATTTATCTTTGTATTTTCTTATTCTGCATTGTTCATGTAGTCACATAAGGGTATACCTCTTTGAATGTGGTGAGCTAAAAGTCCAGTAAGAGGATCAATAAGAGACATGAATCAATATAACATGTGTGACCATAATCATCATAATCATCATAATATAGTAATATGATAATTATCATCATCATGAGGGAAAATTTTAATAATGTTATGGAATTTGGCAATGTATAAAAATAAAAAACCATGTCTAAGTGGTCAAATACAACAGATAATTGCGAACAAATCTAGAATCATGATTACACATAACATATGTGAATAATCATACCATAATCATTTTTGAACAATTCTAGCATCATGTCCTTGGATAATACACATTATATCATGAGATACATCACATTACCCAATTCATTGGTGGTATATATAATTCCATTCCTACCCATCACATTATGACATTCACATAACCATGCTTTCCATATATAACAATCATATTAAAGAAATAATACTTGAAATAAAACGGGTTTCATAAGAATATCATAATTCATATATTTATGAATAAAATTTTGTTTTCCAAAATGGAAAAGGGAGAAAACATATTTTTTATAAGAATCATCATTCTAGAGTGAATATGAAATAAAATAAAATAAGATCTATTTTCCAACGAAATAGGGTTTCTGCAATGGAAAACCCTTCCCTGTGATGACGATGGTCGATGTACCAGTCCCTCCCTCCACATTGGGGTAGGGTCCTCCACCATCCATTGAGGGAACTACTCAGATATTCTCCCCTTTCATGAACCCCAATATTCTCCTATATTTCCCACAAATCCATCTCAACCCTAAGGTCTGAGATCTGTTCAATTGTATTTGGCCGCTTATGGTCTCGATGTTAGAGTTCAACTCAGCCTCGGCTCTTGTGAATCTCACCTTGATTGCGTGATTTAAGCATCGTCCCCCCTCAGTCGACTACTTCGATAGATTTATATTATATATTTGAGTATTTCAAGACCAATAAATGGTAGGTTTTTTCAACAAGAGACAATTCATGATCCATTTTTCTTCAGAGGATGATCTGGCTAGGGACTAATCTAGTTCCCCTCGTAGTTGAAACAACTTCTAGTTTTACCTCTTCAGGTGGCCTTATGACTTTCATATGAGGTGTGAAATACCTATGATGGTGATTTTATTTGTTTTCCTAGATATAAATTTACCTTTTTCAAAATCATGTGATTATACACATTATTTAGAACGTGGTTGGTCGATACTTATGCTCTAACAGTAAGACTAAGTCAAATTCTCACCCTATTTCTCCTCACATCTGTGTGGATTTTTTTGTATAGAAGCTACCTACAGAGTTAATTTTTTCTAGTGTGGAAAAAGAATTAAGATACAATAAGGAAGTGGTTTTATAATCCTGGGTCGACTTTCTCTATCCATGAAGGATAGTGGGTAACTCCACATTTTTCTATTGATAATGTCCCAAAAACTATAATCAACTGCTGAATGAGGCTTCAAGATCTAATTTTAAGGGAATAGGGTTGGGTGTTGGTGTAGGGATGATGGGCTCGAGTCAGTTGGCCACTTCAATGGGCTAGATTCTCCTTATATTAAATAAAATAAGGATTACCATGGAGGTTTCTGAGATATGACAGTGGGACGTTCAATGTGGATGAAGATGGAGGTGAAAGGACTCCTAAGTCTACATCTTATGTTGATAAAGTACCTTCAAGAAAAGGTTCTCATGAAATAATGTGATCTCAAAAACCTGATAGGATTATAGAAGAAGCAAATTCTATAACGGTACCAAGTCTGAGAAGGGACTCTCCAGTCAAAGGAGGAGGAAGGGGAAGAGAGACAATATAAATGGTCAAATAGATTATTCCTATTTTCCACTTCAAATGGGTATGAGATCCTTTAAATAAGAAAAAGAATAGGAGATTACAAATAATCCCAAGGTTTCGGGTTCCTCTAACTTGGTGGAGGCTACTATCTTTGAGAAAGATACTTTCAAAGGGATCTTTAATGGTCACCAGAAAGGGGAAGTTATGGTTCTAATGAATAATCTAGAGGTGCTAACTCATTGGGATGATGAAATGGTGGGGGACTTTCTGATGATTAAATCCACACATGAGGATGCTAAAAAAATTATTGGAAGAAAACTTCAAGTGGACACCACTACAGAACAATGTTCTTGGATTGAAAAGACATACCATATATTAATAAGAGGATTAAATGTGAGGAAGTTAAAAAAATACCAATACATGAAAATTTTTGATTATCTGGCATATAATTTTGAAGACCTCCTAAAGGTTGATCTGAGCGCATAGGTAGCTTATATTCCCTGGAAATTGGTTAGGGATAATGATTTGAACTGACTTACACATTTCATTTATAATTCCATAGTTTTTTAGTTAATGTTCTTGTTACGCTATGTGTGTTCACTCTTTTCCCCCTAAAATAGTATTAATAATAAAAAGATAATTTTCAGTCATTATGAATCAATATCAATAGGTGTCAAGATGTGTTATTGAAGGAAGAGTTATTTTAAAAAATATTTATATTTTTTATAAAATAAAGTTGGAAACATGTATATCCTCGAAAATAAATTGTAGGAATAAGAAAAATATACTTAAGAAACATAAATGGAATATCTACATTGAAATCTGGCATGAAAGTGGTATAACCCAAAGAAAGGGAGTTGGGTTTGAGGATCCACTTACCTTATGCCTGAATGAGTTCTGCACATGAACTTAATATTTTGCATGATCTTATTAGATTCCTTAATTACATATTTCAGAACCCAATATACATACATTTTATTTATTATAGTTATATTATGTTCATATATGGCCATTTGAGGACTTATAATGTCTAATCCCATCGTTCTAGGAGTGCTCACTATCATGGTTTCATGATCGGTTCATTTTTTCATAATTATGTAAGTTCTATTGAAATGAGAATAGCTCAATAGAAGTAAAATTATATGGTATTAATGAATATACAAGGGGTTATATGGACGAATATATCATTGGGTTTTATGTTATGAGGATGATTCATCTAATAAAACATTAATCATAAATGTTTAGTTTATTTGGCTATTTTTCTGACCATCACGAACTACTTTAGTTTTATTTATTTATTTATTATATATATATATATAATAGTTCCATAACATTAAATAATTTATAATATTCATATTAAAATACTATTGAACCATAATAACTATTTTATTACCAGACATAAAGGCTATAATGGTAATCAAAAACTCATCACCCATCAAGGTGATGAACTGAAATATCATGGATGATGTTTTCAATTTTAGAATAAAATGACATGGGAATGTATTTGATGATGGATATTACATTAACATAATAATTTTTTTATATATATAAATATATGATACTAGAGTTATCATTACACATTGGATAGGGGATCTGAGTAGAGGATAATAAAAGAAAATAAATTAAAAGAGAATAATTGACGATTTTACCTGTTGAATAGAATCTCCTTGAAAACCTACATAAGGAAATTTCATTTGTTATTTTGCTAAGAAACGTAGATCTTGGACTTGGGGAAGAGGCTTGGGAAGGTAATTGGGATTAAATTAGGCAATTTACAAGGCTTATAAGGGGTAAGGAAAAGTAGTGGTGGTGGGTGGTCATTATAGGGGGAGGAGAGGGGTGTTTTGGATTATTATAATCTTTAGTTTTTTATTTTGGCTCAAATATATCGATATTGATGACTAATATGAATAAATATAAAAAATAGTGAATGATAGTTCAAGATACTGGTTCTTTAATTTTTCATACATCATCCTTTAAATAAATATTTATGTATTTAGTTTATATCTTAAAGTATTGTATTTCACAATTCACTAAAAAATTATCTATTTCATTTAAATTCCCAAAAAAACATAAATTTTTTTGAAATATTTAATTGAAAAATTGAATCCATTTTATGAAAATAATTTTATATATGTGAGATCATTAATTTTAAATAAATTCATCATTGATTCCAAAAATACTGATTTTTATATTATAATCGATTTTATGACCATTTGAGAAATTAATTAAGGTCCCATAAAATTATCATATCGTTATAATAAAAATAATATTAATATATGAAACCATTTTATGTAAATAAATTATCTTATAAATAATTATATTAATTATAAAATTATAAATAAGCATTTACATTCTATAAGAAACTAACACTTAATGTATCATTTTTAAAACATTTAATTACTTTACCATGATACAAATATATCATATTTCAATTTATAAGATACCTCAATTTTATAGATACATTCCAAGGTGTGGTTACTATTAAAACACTAGGATTACTATTCTTAATAGTCATATTACTAATCCAATGGTTAGTTTATTATTCCATCGGTATACGTTCCTTAATTTCAGTAAATACCACATATTTTATTCTTAATTTAGGAGAATAATGTTATTATTTTGTTATTTATGTGATTCATGTCTTTCATGACATAAGTATAAGAAATGAAATTCCATTGATAAAATTTTGGGTCATTATTGATAACTTGTAGTGAGGGAATAAAACAATCATGAAGATATTATTCCCTCTAAAATAAATCCCAAGGTTCAAGATTGAATGTAATGAATTATTATCCTGAAACATTTCTATAATATAAATCTAAAATATCTGTGATTTAAAACAAGGATCCGATATGTAACATCCTAAACCAGCTTACCACCGACCTTTTAGCTGAACCGGTCTCCAAATGGCCTCAAGAGCATCTCCCCAAACGCCAGAGGCTGCTGACTAGCAGTGAGGGCCTATGTGAGTCATTGGGGAGACTATGCCCTCATTACTAGAGTATCACAACAGAGTTAAACATACAATAGTGGAAGAAAGTAAACCAAGTAGACAACAAAAAACAGCAGGAATAGGTAAATAAACAAGGATGATCTCATATATATAATGATGCAGATGATACATGTATCTAGAAAACAGCCAAAGAATATACAAGTCAGTACAAAACAATACAAGTGTCTAAGCACCATAAAGAAACCAAAATGAACCCAAAAGAATCCCCAACAGCATCACAAGACTCAGCTTGGTCCCGTGCTCTCCTGCTCAAACCACAACATCCAATAACCTGTTTTAGGGTGCTTTCACTTAGGATCACCTGCAACCATATAATCTGTTTGGGTACCCAAGGATACCCAAACAGGGGGTGTGATAACATCCCAGTAGGTTTCCACCAAAAGTTCTATACAGTTCTAACAGTAAAACAAGAGCTAAACAAGAAAATGAAACTGTAAGAAAAGTGTGAGTGCCCATGGAACATATCCTCTACAAGTGTACAACTAGCCTCTCAAGGCTCCCAGAAAAACATGTTTCAGCTCCTAACCAGGCAGCTATATACAAAGTAAACTAACAACATGAACTTTTCATTCAATCATCCATCCCTGTAGGAAGCAGCTGACCAAAATAGTCGGATCCGAGGTGTAGTGAACCAAGGAATCCCTATAAATATATAGACCACAATGGTTGGACCCATGGTGTAGAGAACTGAGGTATCCTTGTATAGCACGTAGACTCCAATGGCCTGAATACCCTAATGGCTTGTAGACCTCAATGGCCTGATCCAAGGTGGGTATCCAAGGAATCCTGTATAACATGTTGACCACATTGGTCATACCTAAGGTGTATCAAACCAAGGAGCCCCTGTAAACGTATAAACCACAATGGTCGGACCCAAGGTTTATCGAAACAAGGCATCCCATTCAAACACATGAGTATACCCACTCATATAATCACCAGCATAAATGTTGTAACAGGCAATAAGTGTACCCACTCATGCAAACCATTTATTGAAACAAGCATATGGGCCTACCCTACGATAATAACCATTTATCATGCCATTAGAATCCCATATAGGTATACCCACCTATATAACCATTTCATTCAATGCAAATCATATGGGCATACCCTCCCATAATAACCATTTAACAAGCCCTTAACACTTCCATTGGTACACCCACCTATATAAGATTTTAACATTCCTTTAGAATTACATATAGGTATACCCACCCATATATCCATTTAATTCAAGAAAAACTATCAACATAGGCATGGCATCATAAGGAAATAATTTAGCAAGGAGGCAGAACATCTTCTAGAGAAGCTAAAAAAAGATATCAAGGCATTAACAAGCTTCCTCAAACTAGGAAAGCACGAGCACACACCCCATGGGTGATTCAACAAGGAAAAAACAGGTTATATCCATAAGGCGCACCCCTGTGGTGACCTTAAGTCATGTAACGGGTATCAACACACATAAACTGAACCTACAATGATCCTCACTAGTTCTCACATAGTCTACGGTAAGCTACTCGCTGAAGAACGAAGCCTCGGTGAAAAGTCTGATGGGCAGCTAAAAGGCTGAACACCTGAAAAGCACGCGAAAATCTGAATGAAAGTATAGAACACCTACCCCAGCTCGGTTGTAGAATGCTCATCTAGTATCAGACTCCGATTCATCCTAGTTTAGGAGAAATCTAAAGAACAGCTGAAGAATGAGAAATTATGGAATGTGAACCTAAATCCAATATGTGGTCATTATAACCATAGTAATCGAATAAGTTTTAAATTTAATCAAATCCTTACCCTTTGCAGTTCTAAGGAGCTAAACCATGCTCGAAACGGACTCCAGGATAGCTAAAATACCCCAACATCGGTCATAGAGAGGTTTGGGTTCGTCTTAATGGGAGGAAAACTATTTTTGAGAAGTGGAGAGCCTATTGCCTCTTTTTTTAAACGAGTTTCATCCCATCCTGACATGGCTCGTCACTACATGACCCTGCCTGCAAATTCTGCCTGCCACGATGTCATCACGTCGTAACGATCCCTGTCACGACATGACATGACCCTATGACAGAATTGTTTTCCATTTTTTCCAAAAATAGACCAACCAGCCCCTGGACCAACCTAGGGACATTGAAAAAAAATTAAACAAATTTTAACTCAAAAGTAAGGATATGTACCTCAACAAAAACTCAAGATCTTACAATATTCCCCCCTTAAAGAAATTCGTCCACTAATTTCTCTCTAAAGTGTAGTCAAGATCCATCTGCAAAAAGCTCTGGCCCCTGAGCACGTACATCAACCTCCCACTCCCAAGTCTCGTCTTGTAAATAGCCATGCTGCCATAGCACCCACACTAGAGGAACTGATTGGCCTCGAGAAACCTTCGTTCTCCTGTCAACGATACGAATCAGATGCTCCTCAAAGGTTAAATCTACCTGCAACTCAACCTCCTTGGGATGAAAAACATGAGATGGGTCTGAATGATTGCGGCACATCTGAGATATGTAGAAGACGTCGTGCATTTCTCAGTACCTCTGAGGTAACTGAAACTGATACGAAATTGAACCGACTCCCTCCATATTCTCGAACGGCCTGACATATCGTGGTGAAATCTTAGCCTGTCTCCTGATCCGCCTGTGTCCCAACCTCGGAGAAACACGTAAGAAAACCTGATCCCTGACCTCAAACTCTAGAGGTCATCTACGACGATCACCATATGACTTCTGGCGAGACTGTGCGGTAGTCATCCGCTTATGAATCAACTGAACCTGCTTATAAGTCTTTTTCATGAGATAAAATACCAAAAAAACTGCCTCACCTGCCTCTAACCAGCACAGGGGTGATCAGAATGGCCTACCATATAAATCCTCTTAAGGTTCCATCTTTATAGTCACCTGATAACTGTTTTTATAGGAAATCTCAACCAGGGGAATATGCCTCTCCCAATAGCCCCTAAAATCCAGGATGCATGCTCGGAGAATGTCCTCAAGCACCTGTATCATACACTCTAACTGGACATCAGTCTGAGGGTGGTATGTTGTGCTCAGAAGCACCTATGTACCCATCACCCTCTGAAAACTCTTCCAGAAACAAGATGTAAAATGGGCATCCCTGTCTGAAATGATAGTGCACAGGACCCTGTGGAGTCATACTATCTCTCGGATATATATCCTTCCCAACTCATCCACATTTAATGTTTCCTTGATCAGAAAAATGTGAGCAAACTTCGTCAGTATATCAATCACAACCCACACAACATCATTACCTCGAGGTGACCTCGATAAACTAGTCACAAAGTCCATCACGACATCATCCCATTTCCACTCTAGGATAGGTAACTGTTGTAAAAGCACAACTGGCCGCTGATGTTCCTCCTTCACCTGCTAACAGGTGGAACATCTCGTAACAAAACTAGACACTTCTCTCTTCATACCTGGCCACCAGTACAGTCAGGGTAAGTCACGGTACATATTAGTGACTCCGGGATGAACTTCCCAAAACGAAGCATGAAACTCACACATCATCTCCTCTCGAATATCCACTAGAACCTACACACATCCATGGATATGAAGAACTTCATCCTCTCCTATTATCCAACCAGGAAGAGGGTCCTCACCTGACACACCATCCCGTAGAACTAGGCCTTCCGAATCTAATAGTTGTCTCATCCTTACTCTGTCTTGCAGGGTGTAAGTCATAGCTAATAATGATAGAAAAGAATGCCCCTGACTGTCCTGCACATCAAGATGCATCTCAGAAAACAAGGACAAAGGCTGCAATTCGCTTCTGGCCTGTTGCACCTCCTATATTTGAGTTCTTCTGGTCAGTGCATTGGCCACTACATTTCCCATCCCCGGCGTATAATCAAGCTCAAAATAAAAGGACTGTAGGTACTCCACCTTCATCGATGCTTGAGATTTAAATCACACTGATTAAAGATGTATTTGAGGCTCTTCTGGTCCGTGTACACCACAAAACGCTCTCCCAATAGATAGTGTCTCTAACAGCACAACACATGAACAAGTGATGCTAGCTCAAGATCATGTGTCGGATAATTCCTCTCGTGTGGCCTCAGCTGCCGAGATCCGTACACCACAACTCTGTCTCCCTGCATCAGCACTACACCCATCCCAATACCTGATGCATCAAAATAGACCATGTAACTATTTACCTGCTCTAGCAGTATCAAGACTGGTGCTGATGTTGACTATCCTTTCAGCTCCTGAAAGGCTACCTCAAAAGCATCTTTCCATACAAATTTCACACCCTTCTTAGTCAGGCATGTCAAAAGAACTGATAATCATGATAAATCCTATATGGAACACCGATAATAACCATCTAGACCCAAGAAAATCTGTATATCAAAAACATTCTTGGACTGCTCCCAATAAACCATAGCTCTAACCTTCTCTGTGTCTATAGAAACTCATGTCTCAGAGATAATATAGCCCAAAAAGTAAATTTTCTCCATCCAAAAGTGGAACTTAGAGAGCTTAGTATACATCTGATGCTCTCTCATTATATTCAGGATGATCTCAAGATAGTTGGAATGGTCATTTCGATTCCGAGAATATAACATAATATCCTCATCAAAAACCATAACAAATGAGTCCAAGTAAGGATGGACAACATGATTCATCAAAGCCATAAAAACCACTGGAACATTTGTGAGACTGAACGGCATAACCATATACTCATATAAATCATACCTGCTACGAAAAGTTGTATGAGGTATGTCTGCAGGTCGAACACGCACCTGATGATATCCTGACCTCATATCAGTTTTTGAGAACACTCTTGATCTTCGAAGATGATCAAACAGGTCATCTATCCGTGTCAAGGGATATCAGTTTTTAACAGTCAGCTGGTTCAGTTTCCAATAGTCCACACATAGCCTAAGAGTTCTGTCCACCTTTTTCACAAAAAGGAATGGCGAACCCCACAGAGAAGTACAAGGTCGTATAAACCCATTTGCCTCTAATTCCTCAAGATGTCTCTTGAGATCTTTTAACTTTGTCTTAGCCATCCTGTAAGGAGGAATGAATATCGGTGCAGCTCCTGGAACTAGCTCAATAGAGAACTCCACCTCTCTCTTAGGAGGTAAACCTGAAAAGTTTTCGGGAAAGACATACCAGAAACACTCCACCACTGGAGGAAAGTCCGCCTGACTCACTCCTTGATCATCAAGAAACAAACTAGTGATCTGGTAAGTCATTCCTCCCAGCCCATGATTCTCAGGTCCATCTTGACTCGCTCAGACATCCCACTCACCATTATGAGTATACACTGCACCCTCTGGTGATGTGAAAGTCACACTCTGACAATAGGAATCAATGTATGCCCGATAAGCTACTATCATATCCATACCGAGAATGAAATCAAACCCTATCATCTTGAGGACATAAATATCCCAAACAAAGTGACACCCTCCAACCTCAAGGGGACACTCTCTGCACTATCGCACATCCTTTTCCCTGATTCCCAATGGTGTGTCTATAGTCAGAACGCCCTCAGAAGACAACAAATCTAGCCCAAGGCTTCTCAAAACAAGCGCAGATATAAAATTGTGTGACACACCTATATAAAAAAGGGAAGATGAAATAACATAGGATACTAAGATGGTACCTCTCACCGTAGATGGTCTAGCACCATGCTCCTCGAGGGTAGGCTATACTGAATACATCTGGCATGAACCATGACCCTGCGATACAATCTCATTTCCTGGAGTTAGCCTACTCTGATGTCTCGGTGTAACTGGTGTCTAGCTGCCTCGGCCATGACCACCACTACCTTTTCCTGACTAGACTGCACTACTCCAGCTTCCTATCTGACGCGAAGCTGAGGAACCTTCTCCTGTACCTGGTGTCGAAGCTAACCCCCTACCACTCAATACTAGAGTGAAGGTCCTGCCAAAATGTTGTGCATGCCCCATCTTGCCGCAAGATCGGCACTCAACTAGGTCACGGTCACACTGACCACACACGTGGCCTCACCTACCATACTAGAAACATGTAGTAGAGCCACCATCACTCACAACCTGACTGGTGCTCATCTCACAGGAAGCCTCAAAACAACGCTTCCTGCCTGAAGAGATAGATCCACTGGGTCGAGTGACAACACTGCTCTGCTCTGCACCCCCAGATTCCCTCAAGTTACACTGTGTAATTAGCGACTGATTCACGATATCAGTGATAGAATTCAATATGAACACATTGACCTAAGATCTAATAGAATGTTGAAGAACTTCCTTGAAGTGTCTCGCTCACGAAAGATCATCAGTAAGATATGTTGGCGTGAAACGCTGCAACTCTATGAAGCATGACGAGTACTCCATCATTGTCATCGCACCCTGATCTAGACGCATAAACTCACTAGCCCGCTCTGCCCATAGTGTCTCGGGGTAAAAGAAGCCATAGAAGAGGGTCTGGAAATCAGTACAACCAACATCTCGCAACCCATCATCCTGGTTCAACACATCCCCAAGCGCTTTGCTGCTCCACGTAGCATATATGTTGCAAGCTTGACAGTTCTCTTCGAATGTGTCTCTAGATGATCAAAAATAGATAACGTGGTCTCAAGCCACATATCTGAAGCCTGTGATCCCCCATCCCCTGCAAATGTAGGAGGATGCTATTGCTGGAACACCCGAATCAGCTCAACCATCACTATGGAAGGCTACGGTGCCCCCTATAAGGACTGCAGAAAGCGAAACATCCCCTCGCGGAACTATGCGTTAGCACCTGCATCAGGAATGATAACTGGTGCCAAAGATGGCACTATAGAAGGATCGACTGATATTCCATGGATCACCACCTACGGAGTATGATAGTCGCCGCTCTCCCGGCGTACTACTGGAGGTCATCGTGGTGGCATGCCTCTGCAATACCAAACAGACACCTCAGCAAAGAATGATGTCAAGGAATCGTAGCTCAAAAGCATAGGACATGTCAAAAATCTCCTAAAACTAAGTAAAACCCATAGCCTGCTCCTAAAGCCATGAATGTACAAGGAATAGTAACAGAACCACTAGAGTTACTACCTCTTTCCCACTAAAAAGTCATGTCTAGGTTAGGCTCTATTTACATTCCATTCATTTAATAGACATTTGTTCAAATTTTTTAACCAATGGTCCACTAAATTCCAATCTCAGAGGGCCCATAACACATCATGAATCAATGTTTGATTCCCATATACATACAATCAATTCGAATTTATTTAGAATTTACATTCCATTGGTGCGACATTTCCCAATCCATAAGGTCCCATACACCTTATGAATTGAAAGATGATGTCACTCTTCATTCACTGCACCCAACTAACACAACAGCAGGCACATCAATCACATCAACTATCACAACAGCATTCAATAGCTATCATAGCACCTATCACAACAGCATGCAATATCTAATGCATCCTAGATGGCATGGAATAATGCATGACATGTGATTCCTAACAAGGTTCCTATATGATGCATGATATGGAAAACCCTTATCTCATCGGGTTGAAACAAAATAGAACCCACAATGATATCAATTGTATTAGCAAAAACCATGTGTGTCACCCAACTGTGAAATCAGAACAACTGTAATAGTCAAAACTAGAAAAAATAAATTCCATTAGAGGAAACTTGGAATTTCCCTATATGCGGGTTTGCAACTCCCATACACAATTTATTACCAAAGTCCCTTTCCTTCATACTCCTGTCTATTATCGTCAAATAGTAAGTCAAATCAGAAATGGACCCCACTGATTCCACTTTGTAACATCCCAACCCGGATTACCACCAACCCGGTAGACGAACTGATCACCACATGGCCTCATGCACATCTCCCCAAATTCCAGAGGCTTCCAACTAGCAGCGAGGGCCTAGGTGAGTAATTTGGGATATTATGCCCTCATTAATAGAGTATCAAAGTAGAGTTAAACATACAACAACGAAAAAAGTAAACCAAGTAGACAACCAGGAAAAGGTAAACAAAGCAGGAAGAGCTTGTAAATATAATGATGCAGATGTTGCATGTATCTTGAAAACAGCCAAAGAAGATACATGTCAGTACAGTACAGTACAAGTGTCTAAACACCAAAAAGAAACCAAACAGAAACCAAAAGTATCCCCAGGAGCATCGCAAGCCTCAGCTTGGTCACGTGCTCTCCAACTCAAAACACAGTAGTCAACAACCTGTATTAGGGTGCTTTCCCTTAGGATCACCTGCGACCATATAATTTGTTCGGGTCCCCAAGGAGGCCCAAAAAGGGGGTTAGATAACAACCCTGTAAGTTTCCACCAAAAGTTCTATACAATTCTAACATCTAAACAAGAGATAAATAGGAAAAAGTAATTATAAGAAAAGTGTGAGTGCTAATGGAGCATATCCACTACAAGTGTGCAACTAGCCTCTCAAGGCTCCCTGCAAAACAAGTGTCAACTCATAACCAGAAACCTATATAAAAATTAAACAAACAACACAACCTTTTCATTCAAACATCCATTCCTGTAAGAAGCAGCTGACCACAATGGTCAGATCCGAGGTGTATTGAACAAAGGAAACCCTGTAAATATATAGACCACAATGGTCAGACCCAAGGTCTTGTGAACCGAGGCATACATGTATTGCACATAGACCCCAATGGCCTGAAGACCCCAATGGCCTTTAGACCCCAATGTCCTGATTCAAGGAGCGTATCAAAGTCATCTTGTATAACACATAGACCACAATGGTTGGACCCAAGGTTTATCGAACCAAGGCACCCCCATTAATGTATAGACCATAATGGTCAGACCCAAGGTGTATCAAACCATGGCATCCCATTCAAACACATGAGTATACCCACTCATATAATCACAAGCATACAAGCTATAATATGCAATACGTGTACCCACTCATTCAAACCATTTATCCAAACAAGCATATGGGCCTACCCTCCCATAATAACCATTTAACATGCCCTTAGCACTTTACATAGGTACACCCACCTATATAACCATTTAACATTCCATTAGCATTCCATATAGGTATACCCACCCATATATCCATTTAAGTCAAGCCAAACTATCAACATAGTCATGGAATCATAAGACAATAATTTAGCAAGGAGGAAGAACATCTCTTAAGGAAGTTAAACAAAGATATCAAGGCATTAACAGGCTTCCTCTAACTAGGAAAGCACGAGCACACACCCCATGGGTGATTAAACATTGAAAAAATAGGTTATGTCCATAAGGTGCACCCCTAGGGTGACCTTAAATCATGTAATGGGTGTCAAAACACCTAAACCGAACCTACGGTCATCCTCACTAGGTTCGACATAGTCTGCAGCAAGCTACTCGCTCATGAACGAAGCCTCGCCAAAAATTACGACGAGCGGCTAAAAGGCTAAACACATGAAAAACACCTGAAAAGCCGAAAGCAATTATAGAACAACTAGTTCAGCTTAGTAGTAGACTGGTTGTCTAGTATCAAACTCTGATTTGTCCCGGTTTAGGAGAAATCTAAAGAACGGATGAAGAATGAGAAATTCCGGCATATAAGTCTAAATCAAATCTATGGTCATTATAACTGATGGAGTTGAATAAGGTTTAAATGGAATCAAAGCCTTACTATTGCAGTTCTAATGAGCCAAACCACACTCGAAATGGACTCCAGATGGCCAAAATACCCCAAAATCGGTCCTAGAGAGGTTTGGGTTCGTCCAAATGGGAGGAAAACTGTTTCTGGGAAGTTGGGAGGTTACTACCTCTTTTTTTTTAAAAAAATCGAGTTTCGTCACGTCGTGACATGTCTCGTCACAACGTGACCCATATTGTGAATTCTTCCTATCATGATATCGTCATGTCCGGATAGGCCCCGTCACGACATGACATGACCCTGTGATAGAATGTTTTTCCTTTTTTTCCAAAAACGGACCAATCGGCCCATGGCCCCACCTAGGGACATTCCAAAAAGGAAATTAAACAAAATTTAACACAAAAGTAAGGATCTGTACCTCAAGATAAACTAGGGATCTTACATTATAGTTCCTTTATAACTCTAAATAGAAACCAATAAAACAATCTAAATGATGTAATAATATACAACATAGTAATAATGGATAAAAATGTCTTCATATATAAATAATTCAATGAACAAATAACTATTAAATGAGAAAAAATGTAGCTAAATATTAACTGAAATCAATATTAACTGAACTCAAACCCATGTCACATAATCCAACCTGTCAAAATATTGTCCTCTATATCCTTCCATACATGCATTTCATTTCCATCTCCAAAAGTACTTATTCCATGATAGAAAACAACAATTTCTATACACGTACATTGAAAACCATAATGTGTATGTGATTTAGGGTGAGGCCTATGTCCCTATAGCAATATACAATGCCTCAATAATATTTATTAATGTTTTGATCATATTGATGTGAATAAATTACATATATAAGGAGAAATCAATCTTATACGACACACCATTCCAAAAACATAACACAAATTCAAGATAATAATACCTTCTAGGTTATTATGTTCAAAACCATAATCCATGAATCCAAACCATAAAATCATCTACCAGTTCCAATGTTTGTTTATGTATATCAACTTTTCATGGGGACCAAGTCTATCCTTAGATATGATATATGATTTTCATACCTACTTCATTCAATGCTGGAGTGACTCTGAGCACAAATAAACACATGGGGAGAAATATATGTATTCCTAGAACATATAAAGTCACCATTGGGAAATATAACCTTCCTTAAAACATGATGACACTACCTAGAGGCTTAAAAAACAAAAATATGAAGATACTATATATTGAGGATCAATTCCAAACCTGAAAAAATGTAATCATACACCCTAGTGGGTTGCATCCCCAACTTGAAATCAGGTTCCAATCCTCCTTTACCTGGGCATTGTATTCGGACCTCAGTTCCAGAACCATCATATGCCCATATTTATATCTCTCTATCTCACAAACAAAAATATATACATCCATATATATATATAAATATAAATATAAATATATATATATAATATCATATTCCAAGGGGAATATCCTTTATAGAACATCATATCATACCAAGCATATACATGGGGGTATATGCTTTCTTGAAACTAAGACCGTCACATGGGTTAGGTATATGGATGATGATGTTTTTTACCACCCATTTTTTCCTCTCAATAACATAAATCATTCCAATCATAACAACCATTCTAGATGATCACTAATGATTATCGGGTTCTAATGTGGCACCCAAAATCCAATTACATATATCTCACACAAACCATCTATATGGTTAATATGATTTGGGAGCACCAACGAAGGACCCATAGGTGACATCATATCCCAAACACCATAAATGGGTTCCTAAATTAAATTACCATATAATTGTGCTAGACAATTATTCCAACCATAATGTCCCTTAATATTTGTTAGAGTACCTAAGACATATCTCTACCATATAAGGGGGGTCAATCAGACCCCTAAACCTGACATTATCTTAGATAAAAAAGTCAAACATCATCACCCCTCAGAAAAAATTAGGAATCCTCATTTATCTATAAACATACAAGGAAACCACAAATGCGAAGAATAATAAACACAATTTTTTTTTGAAAAATGATAATCAACCTCTCTTGTTTAAATAGAGTAGAACCACATTTAACTAAGGACTACTTGGATTTTCCCCATAAATCAAGTCAAAATCCATTTTTTTAATTCATTTAGAAAAGGTATATATGTGATACCTTACACATGCTATAACCATGAGTGGGATATTATCATTAAATTCATTAGAAAACTGACTTCCATCTTGAAATATGACTGAAATCCCTTTTTACCAAACCACTTTTATTCTTATAATGTTATATTTGAATCAAAATCATTATAAAAAACTTTTTTTAAAAAGTAAACATAATTTTTCATGAAAAATAAATTAATACCACAAAAAAAACAATAATGGGGTCCATCAATACTCATTCCACAAAAATACCACCATCAATGTTTTAGTATGATATGTGGCCCACTTTGACTATTAGGATAAAATGAGAACATAAAAATCTTTGGAAAGATTATATATTTGTAATATCATATATAAAAAATTAATAGTGATGAAAAAAAACAAAAAACCTACAATTAAATTGGATAATTAGAAAATCATGGCCACCTACATTACTAAAGAATCTGTATTTCATCTAAATCTCATATTAAATCATCTTAGATTTTGAGAACATATATCATTAATAAAGATCATGAAATTAATAATATAAATAATTAAAATAAAAATTCCATATTGTATTAATTGATCCCAAACACACCGTTCAACCTCATAATACTAAAACCAAGGGTAATAAGGAATCTTCAACTCCAAACATAGATCATAACCTAATCCACATGAAAACCCTAAATAAAATCATATAATCAATTGAAATATCAAACAATTTCCCCAAAATAATAAACAAATACATTGGGTAAAAATACTCAAGGTGAATGTTAATTGATAGCTTGTATAACCCCTCTTGGATCATCCGCTATGAAGAACCCCAAAACGGCCGATGAAGTAAGATGATTCCACCATCTCCCAGTGCCATTATCTATGAATCCCTAAAATAGAGACACCACAAATCACTAGAAAATAAATGGAAATAGTTCTAGTCATGTTAAAAGAAGTAATCACCATGAATCTTTTGTGAAATTGATAATGAAATGACCATTAATCTAGAATTAATGAATGAGGAAGAAAGTGAAAGGACTCCCACGGACTGTCTATGTGTGAGGGGGAAGAGAGGTGGTGGAAATAGTTAAATCCTAACAGGGAAAATGAGAAATTTATAATTTTTAAGAATCACATTAGGTAAAATGGTTTTCAAAACTATGCTCCAAAAAATGCGACTCACACTATATATGGAAAACACATAATTTGGTTTGGGTTAACATTTTTCAAAACCATGTATGTTCCATGAAAAACATAATTGTTACCAAACGTGTTAGGTGATTATTTGTTTATTTATGACCATGTAGTGACCATGTGCATCATCTCCATATGAAACCATCACACATGCCTATCTATAATATCTATATGGTTTTCTATAAACAATGTGATGACAAAGAAATGTAACAATTATCTTTAAAAATGAACTCTAATCATCTAGAAGATTGTGATGTTGCATTGTTTTATACAAACTATACACAGAAAACCATGCATAAATAAAAAACCCATTCACAAAATTTAATCATAAACATGAATATATAGACACACACCTTAGTGCACGAGACACCTAGTGATTAGATCCACATTAAAAAAAATCCTCTTTTTAGAATTTATGTTCATTCATTTCCTATCGAAATCCATATTGAAAAACCATTCTCTAGAATTCAAAAAATAAAATTCATTATAAATTTCAGAACCATCCAAAAATGGAGTTTTACTTGTGTCCTCAATATTATCCATTGAAATATAATGAATTCTAGTAGTGATATATCAAAATAATAATCTAATGATATGAAAAATAATAAAATTTATATCATAGAATACAAAAATATTCACCTGTCCTATAACGACAACTGAATTATCCTTTATATGGGTGTCTGTAAACATATCTCTATGAATCATAAGGAAAATTGGGTTGTAAATTTCCATGCCTATAATGTATCAAATCAATGAATTGTCATAACTATATAATTAATAAAGGCCAATGGGAAAATTTTCCCTTAATAATATGATCTATGACTTATGGAATCATGATCATAAATCAAATTTGTGTAATCACCGAAGAAATAAAGTCCATTGATATATGGATCTAGGACCAATGGTATCTCAAAAAAATATCATAATAAATTACAAAGCTTTTAAGTCATCCCTATTTGTATGGTCTCAAAAAAAAATTATATCATCAATGATATAATAGTAAAAATATTCAGGGAAATCACCAATAATCTGAAGATTGATGAGGAAAAATAATGAAATTGGGGTCTAGAATCATCTCATCCATTATCTTTCTTGAATATAACCTATATTAGTGAATAGAGAATTGGTAAAAAATACCCCTACCTATTATTATCTATAACACCCCAAAATTATAAAGTAAGATCATTGTATTTAATAGTGTATATGACATGATGAACCAACCGTAGAAATGGAGATAATGTCCCTATAATTTAAGATATATTTAATATTTTAAATAATTCTATTTTTTAGATTTTAATTCATGCTACAATGAGTTAGCATGGATTACATGTAAGAGAGAATTTGTTCGATAGTTTGTGTAACATGAAAGACCGAATTTACTAAACAAAAATATATTATTTAAATATTTTCATTTAATATAATAAGATAAAATGTATCAATTTAATTAATTTTTATGAGTAGGATTGACTAAAATATAAAAATATATGGTTGAATTCAATGGTAACCAATTAATTTGAATTGAATATATAAAAAAATTGAATATAAAAGAAATATTATTCTGCTCCCAAAGGTGTTTTATCAAAATAAATTAAATTAATTTCTATTATATAATGATCTTAAAGATATTTATATATTATTTATTCTATAAAATATTTTTAACATTCAACCAATAGATTATATATTCATATGATAAGAACAAATCCAATATTAAGAATAAAATGCTATATTTTTATAAAGGAATTTCACAACCTTTTAATGGAATAATTAATTTATAACTAAATTTTGGTAATTATATATATTTTATATGTAAAATTATATTAAATTTTCAAATATTAATGTCAAAATTATCTTATGTTTAATTTTTGGTATTTTCTGAGAAGTTTATTTTTCGATAAATAGTGAAAAAATAGTAAATTATAACTGAAAACAACTTTTTTGTATAATTTATTATTAAGGATAAATTATATTTTTTTATCATTTTTGTGGCTTATCTTGATCAAATTAAGATATATTAATCCAATTTATGTTATTTTAATCAATTTCACCTTGATATTGGATATAAAATTGTTTTACACTTGAACATTATTAATTTAAAAACCCGCATTGTCTTCCCGTCTAAGGGATCAATTTGAAGTCAATTTCTTCCACATCCTTGATTTGAATTTAGAAAAATAAATTCCATATTTCCAATAAGAATAATTTATAATTACTAATAAGGTAAAAGTATTTTTTGAACAAAAATATCAAAAAAAGAAATTAAAATTAATTACAACGATTAAGAGAAAACTATCTTATCAACGGGCTAAGCCATAATCTTAAGGGAAACAATGACCAAGAAATTTGTCCAAAATCCATTATATTGACCTAATTAGAACATATAGTCCAATTTATCTATTTTGGAACATTTTTTAAGCACATTTTGTAAGGGATGCCACTTAAAAGTGTTTACCTATATATATTTACAAGAATGCCACTCCTCTTACACCATAAAAAGGAACTCACCACTCCTACTTATTCACACCTATCAAGTCCTTTGTCTCATCCAGACCATAGAAACCTAATATCCCAACATATATAACCTCATTACATAATTATAACTATGTGAATATTTAAATCCAAGGAAGGATTTTGGAATAAACCAAAAGGAGTTACCCAAATAACAGGTTACGCTCTTCAACGATAACTTTTGTTTTATTTCTTTATATACCCCTTAAATTATTTATATATTTTGATTATATAATATAATATATATCCGAAGTATATATTTATTCTGTTTTATCATATGTACAACCTATACCTAGACACACTTCCATCAAATGGGATATTCAATCCTCATTCATGTGTACGTCACAGTACCACATCACTAACCAATATTGATCGTTCTTCGATTACCAACTTCCAACGTTGGGAACAATGATGGATTTATAATTTAAATATGATATATATGTTATTTATAAGTTTTTTATTCTTATAAAAATATTATATAATACAAAACCTCATGCAATCCATTTTGTGGGAAGACTATAACAACGTTTTCGGACATGCGGACTACTGCCTCTTCAAAGTGATGTGATTCATTAATGTTATACATGGAATGTATTAGGATGATTTTAATAAAAGTATATAACATATATGACATAAATATGATAATGATTTTATAATATACATATATATATATATATCATTTAATCTTCATTCATTTAGTATGAAAAAAATGGAAACATCGTTTATGCGTAATATAGTCCACCGTCTCTTTGAATGGTGTATTTCATTTCCTATATCCAAAATCAATGGGTTACTATAAAGACATATATACTATATAAATTTGATATTTAAATCAAGGTATACATCTCAGAGATTTCTGAATCATGATCGATGTAATATGAATAAAAATAACAATTAAACAAATACACTAAAAATATGAAAATTAACACCTGAAATGATTAAAATAAAGAATGATTATTAATAATGTGGTAATAATACATCATAAGATGATCATTTATGATATTAAAAATATTATTATGGTCATGTTAAATGTTAATAACATTATTAAAACTGTTATACCTCAATTTTATTAGATGTTCACCCAAAAGGAAAGGCAAGGTAAGGCATTATTGTCTCACTTTTTCTTCTAGTAGGCATAAACCATTTTAACAACAAAATTCATTTATTTTTTGAATATAATGACCCTATTGTATTTTACATGATTAATAAATTTAAAGTTGTGGTATATAGATTTTAATTTGAATTTATTTATTTTAGGGGTATCATAAATCAAATGTTACGATGTGGTAAGTGATTTCATCTCAATTAAAATTCCATTTTGAATTTATTGTTTTTATGAACCTAACTTATTTTATGTGGTGTATAGACTACCCTTTGACCAATAATATCATGAATATTTCATTATACATGGAATTTTATGTTTCAATTTGAATTATTTCATATAAGTGGATTTGATTTAAAAGTTACCAATTGGTAAAAAAATTCATAAACTAATTCCTTTTCATTGGGTTATATTATTTTATCATTGTCATTATTATACTATAATTTTGCCTGTAATCAACATTTACTATATATTGTGGTATTTACACTTGTTTTATGGGGATTTATAGTTGATACACATAAACTATAAATTTATTTGTTTACAATTCAATGTTATGGTCTTTTTAGGGATTTACATCAAAATCTCGTTTTATTTAGGATTGTTTATAGTTGAATATTAATTAAAGGAAATTATATGATCATTGTTTAATTAAATATTTTATTTTATTATGCTTTGATAATTTATGATATTTTTCAAGTAATATTATTATTTTTCCTACTCTTTACATCTCAATTTTTTTTTAAAAACCTGAATATATTTCTCTCATCAGATAGAGATTTGTTTTCTCTCAAAACCATGTTTTATAAAAATGATTTAAATTTTTTGAACCTTTTAAAAATAATATATCATTTAAATTTTGAACCTTTTTTTATTTTTCAATTTTTTTATAGAAATAGTGTTTTCTCTTTCAAACAAGGTGCTTTTATCACCTTTTTACCATGAAAATGGTATTTTCTTTTTACCTTGTACGACATGTACAAAATTACCCGCTGTCATTTCTTTGAAGCTTCCATTGTAATTTTTCAAATATATTTTTACTGAAAATGTTTCTAAAGGTGATTTTAAAATAAATAGTATTGTCAAAAAAATCAAAATGGAGAGGATATTTTTTTATTTTTACAATATTTCTATTCATCAATGATAAAAAACCCTTTATCCTTACACCACTTAGGATATTTTTTATTGATATTATCCTTATTATTCCTTTAAATGGATTGTGATTTTCTTTTCCATGGATATTGTTGACATTCACTACCTTGATTCATTTTTTAGTCCCAAAAAAAATTTCAATTCCCTATGATCATCAAACATTAAATTTCACATAAATATCCATATTACTTATCCCGAATATGTTTATTGAATAAACCATATACCCTGTCTATGTATGGTGTATAATTTGAATGTTATTTGATTAAATAGGGAAATATTGATATATCTTTATATCTTACTCAATACAAATACTTGATAAGGCACATTATTCATGAATTAAATTTATTATTAGATAAATGATGAATTATTTGGATAAATAAGACCTAGGTTAGGGACCGATTAATTTAGGGCCCCCCGATGCATCCATAGTCTCATGGGACGAATCAGTTTTCTAGCCTAAACTAATGGGTTTTGACCTAGTATCTTTAAATTATCATGATGATTGATCTAGAGTATAAGGCCCCAGCCTTAAACCTTACTTAATCTTGAGTTATTACAAGATTACACATTGAGGATCTTTTCAGGTTTAGAGTTTTAGAGAATTAGATCATAAAACTTGCATAACATTCCATATTTAAACAAAGTGGTTACATAAAGATATTATTCATTTTTTCAATCAACGGAAACATATTTATAATAAAACATGGATTCTTTCTTGATGTTCCTTGACACTATCATCATATCATGTACCTTTCCCTTGACCTATGAAAAACATTTCAAAAAAAATTTGGGATGAGCATAAAAAGCTCAGTAAGGGATATAAAAATATGGAAAGGAAACATGAGTACATGTATACATAAGAATCAATGAAATCATAATTTTCTCATAAAACATAAGAACTTTAACATACCTCATCAAATCATGAATAAATCATAGAAATCATAAGACATAAAGGTAACTTGAGGCATTCATAACATTATTATGTATGGAGTAACCCTCTTGGTTACGTTTGGAATACCCATCACAGTATATTCCCTAAATCTCTTCGGATAAACCTTAATGTTTCACTCCTTCACGTTACCCAATGCATTGGAGAGCTATATCGGGCTCACCCGCCCTTAGTTTATCACGGAACCACCCATATTCATAATAATTCCCATGAACCATAACTTAATCGTATCACATAAGACATGCATAAATGAAACATAACATTTCCACTTCTCAATCACAAGATATCAATACAACACATTGATATATAAAAACATTATGAAAACCATTTCCAATACCAAAATTAAAGAAAAGTAAAACATGGTATTTTTTTTCTTTTAAAAAAATGTATGGCTTGTAGAGGAAGCTGAAACTCAAATAATAGTCATAGCGACGGAGAAGTCGTTGTCGCCGCATACGTACGACAAAAACATTCCCTTTTGTCGTTTAGTAAAAATGCTTCGTATAAAAAATATTCCTTTGGGATAAACGTAAAAGTCAAAGGGGTTTATACACTGTATAAAAGAAAGTTTTGTATAAAACAAAATATGCCTCAATGAATGGAGATTGAGACGGAGTCTCATACCTCGGGTCCGACTTGACTCGATCGTTCTTTAATCTCCTGAATAATAAACATGAGTAAATTTCTACTTGGTTAAGAACCTTCTTCAAGTTCATTATTCCTTTTATATCACTTATTACAATGTCATTACCACTATGTAATTATTTTAGTTAATAACGGTCGTTTTAACGATCATTGGTACATGAGTCAAAATATGCTCTTTATAATTACAAGTTTTTCATGTATCCATTATATCCAGAGTTATACTCATGATGTATATATCATATATATAATATATATCCATTATATACATTCATTTATAATATTACATAATCATTTAGAGGTAAGAAATGGAATGCACAGTTCATGGAGACAGTAAGCCGTACGTACGCATGAATGCTACATTCTTTTCAATTTCATATTTTATAGAATGGAGTCATAATGATATAAATGTATATTATAATTATAGTATAATATCATATATAATATCATAACTCCATTCTTTATACATCCAACATATGGTATTAACGAATCAAATCACTTTGAGGGGGCGGTAGTCCGCACTTCCTTAAATGAAGATATCGCGTTTACCCATAATGGAAACCGTACAGGTATGCCCAAAATGAAAAATACAGAATCTTAAGGAAAAAATAAACATATTATATATCATATATAAATATAGTGTCATATTAATGGCCACCTTTGAATGTGTTAAAATAATGTTGAGCAATCATCGTTTCGGGAGGCAGAAATTCACCATCCACAGAAACAGTATGTTCTTTAACCATTATATGTAGGTGTGTGTAAGTGTAGCTCGAATCCTTCTTATAACAACAACCTAGTATAGGGAATATACTGTAGTTGTTACAAAATAAATGAATAAAAAGAGTTTAGGGGGTCGGAGAAGCAAAATAAAACAAAAGGACTCAAGAGAAGACATTACCTTAAAATCGGCTAACTCCCTTTGGTTTGAGCTCAAAGGCTTCCTTGGGAAGACTTATGCCCAAATTGAGGCTTCAAGGAGTAATAGAGGGATGTGGAGATACAAAATGGGCAGGGGTTGGCCGAGCCAAATGCTTTGGAAGTGTGGGTAAAGAGGTAGAGGTGGGGGCCTTTTATAAGAGGAGAGGAGGGGAACTCTTGGAAAGTAAAGAAATGTTACTTTATTTTAAAATGGGTTTCGGATTTTAAAGGTCCCACATTAATGTATTTTAAGTATAAGATGACAAGGGTTCTAAATACACAAATTCAATAGGTTTTGGATATGTGTAGGTCATATATTTTACATTATCTTCCCATTTTATTTAAATCGTTAAATAATGAGGTAATCGCTGCATCATCATGATGTCATAAATAATTTAATTTATTTAATGTCTAAAAATTATGAGACAAATACTATGATATATTAAATCTTTTTATCTTTTCAATGAATATTTATTGTCCAGAATATCATCTATGTAAAAAAAATTGAAAATGTTTTAATCAGGTGATACATTCTTGTTATATTTACTTTCTTTAAAAAAATAAAAAGATATCAAGTAAATTTCCCACAAAAGTGATTCCATGGGGTCCCCAAGTTTGGAACAAGGTATCCCATGGTCGGCCATGAGACAACCAGTAGCATTATTACAGATTTTGGTGTCATTTTTTATTATTATGATAATATTTTATTATCCTTAACTACCCAATTACTCATTAATCAAGATAATTAATGAAAATTACCGTCGTTACTATTCATAATATCCAAATACAAAAGAGTCTTGATTACATAATTTGGACCTTCTGATTCCAAATATGTAATCCATTTTACAAAATTACAAACACATAAATTGCAATGATTGATTTAAAAATAATTCCCGTTGTCAAAACAAATAGCGTGTTTTTTTGAAACAATATCTATGAAAAGTTTGGCATGAATTTATGCCCAATTCTAAAGTGAAATTAATCCTAATTACCACCATTGGATTAAATGGTAATTTTTTTTCAGATTAAACTTTAAGACCAATTAAAAAGATAATCTAACAATATAATTAAATTAAATGAAAAAGCAGTTTTGATGTAAAATGCAGTATTTTTCACTATTCATTAAAAAATGAACATTGTGAGAAAAATACTAAAAATTTATCCAATGTAAATTTCAATGTCCCAATCATAAATAATATGTTTATTTTGGCAAATAAAGATTATAAAATTGTCAAAATTATGTTTTAAAAGCGGTTTGCCATCAAAAGGCAGTAAAACAATCTTTTAAGAATATTCGTGTATTCCATGCATAAGATTGGATTTATTCTCATTTTAAGCCTCTAAAACACTATCTAAATCATTAATTGACGTAGATAAAAATATCTATTATTCATTACTTACTTGGGATGTTACATCCTTCCCCCCTTTAGAAAATTGAGTCCCCGCAATTCATTTACTTATCGAATAAGTTGGGGTATTTATCCCTTATTGCATTTTTAGATTCCCATGTCGCCTATTCAATAATGTGGTTTTTCCACAAAACCTTTACCTAATTAATCAACTTATTCCATAACACTTTTTCTCTGTGGTCAAGAATCTGGACCAATTTTTCCTCATAAGATAGGTTCTCTTCCAGCTGAACTACCTCTGGACTCAAAACTTGAGATGGATCTGGCATATACTTTCTCAACATCAAAACATGAAAAACATTGTGTACCTGAGATAAACTCGGAGGTAAAGCCACTCGGTAGGCAAAGGATCCAACTCTCTCCAGAATTTCATATGGTCCAATGAGCCTTGGACTCAGCTTTCCTTTCTTACCATATCGCATCACACTTTTCCATGGTGATACTTTGAGAAAAACGTGATCACCTACCTCAAAAGAGAGATCCTTCCTCCTATTGTCCAGATAACTCTTCTGCCTGCTCTGAGCTGTTCTCATGTGTTTCTGTATCAGCTAAACTTTTTCTACCAACTCTTCTACCAATTCCGGTCCCATCATCTTCTTTTCACCCACTTCATCCCAGAAAGCTGGAGTTCGACACCGCTTCCCTTATAATGCCTGAAATGGTGCCATCTGTATACTGGAATAAAAACTGTTATTATATGAAAACTCAACCAAAGAAAGATGTTGGTCCCAACTTCCGTGATAATCCATCGAGCAAGCTCGTAGCATATCCTCCAAGGTCTGAATTTTTCATTCTGACTGCCCATCTGATTGAGGATGAAAGTCTGTACTAAAATTTAATTCAGTACCAAACGACTACTGAAGGCCTTTACAAAAGTTAGAAGTAATCCTAGGATCATGATCGGATATAATGGATAGAGGAACTCCATGCAACCTGACTATCTCTTTAAGGTGCAATCGAGAAAGTTGATCTAGAGAGAAAATATCTCGAATAGGAAGGAAATGAGCATATTTAGTCAAGCGACCAACAATAACCCAGATTGCATTATTACCTTGAGATGTCTTCGGTAATCCCACAACAAAATCCATGGATATATTCTCCCATTTTCACTCTGGAACTGGTAGAGGTTGAAGTATCCCTTTCGGTAACTGCCGCTCTGCTTTAACCTGCTGACAAGTCAAACACATCACAGTAAAATCAACAATATCTCTTTTCATTCCGTCCCACCAGTAATACTCTCGAAGATCTCTATACATCTTAGTACTGCCAGGATGAACTGAAAACGAAGAACTATGAGCTTCACATAACAACTCTCTCTTCAAATGTGACTCACAAGGCACACACAATCTCTTCCCAAATCTCAAAACACAATCATTATCAATGTTGAATTCAGGCAACTTACCCTTCTGAACCAGCTCTACCTTTTTCTGCAACTCACTGTCTTGCTTCTGTGCTTGCTTGATTCTGTCTGATAGAGATGATCTCACTGACACCTAAACCAAAAGAGATGAACTTCCTGCACCAACAACTTCTATTCCAAAGTTCATCAAATAAAAAACCAAAGGATTTCGTTCCAAATGTAGCATAGTTAATGAAGCATTACTTTTTCGACTCAAAGCATCATCCACTTTATTTGCTTTTCCCAGATGGTGATGAATTTTACAATCATAATCCTTGATTAATTCAATCCATATCCTCTGTCTCTTGTTCAATTCTTTCTGAGTGAATATATACATTAAACTTTTGTGATCGGTATATATTTCACACTTTACTACATACAAATGATTCCTCCAAATTTTTAAAGTGAAAACAACAGCAGCTAATTCCAAATCATGTGTAGGTTAATTTACCTCATGAGTTTTCAACTGTCGTGAAGCATAAGCAATTACCTGGTCATTATGCATTAGGACACAACCAAGTCCTTTCAATGAAGCATCACTATATATAACAAACTCACCATTCCTAGAAGGTAGTGCCAAAACTGGAGCATTCACCAATCTTCTTTTCAGTTCCTGAAAACAATCATCACATTCTTTTGTCCAGATAAACTTAACACCCTTCCGAGTTAGCTTAGTCATTGGACTAGATAACCGTGAAAATTTTATAACAAACCTTCGGTAATAGCTTGCCAAACCCAGGAAGCTACGAATCTCAGTTATATTTGTGGGTCTTGGCCATTCTTCAATAACCTTTGTTTTTGCAGGATCAACAGTTATCCCATCTTTAGAAACAAAATGACCAAGGAAAGAAATTTGTTGCAACCAAAACTCACACTTACTAAATTTCCCATACAATTTCTTTTTTTCAAGGTTTTCAAAATAACCCTTAAATGTCTTTCATGCTCTTCTTTACTTTTAGAAAACACCAATATATCATCAATGAAAACAACCACAAACTTATCTAAGAACTCATGGAAAATTTTATTCATTAAGTCCATGAATACAGCAGGTGCATTGGTTATCCCAAAAGGCATTACTACAAATTTATAATGGCCATATCTTGTATGGAACGCGGTATTTGGAATATCTGCTTCCTTTACCTTCAACTGATGGTACCCCAATCTCAGGTCAATCTTTGAAAAATACTGAGCTCCCTAGAGCTGATCAAACAAATCATCGATATGAGGCAAAGGATATTTGTTCTTAACAGTGTTGTTATTCAAGGCTCTATAATCAATGAAAAGTCTCATAGAACCATATTTATTTTTAACAAATAAAACAAGGGCATCCCATGACATCGAAAATCTTCTCCAGTGCTTTAATCCACCCTTCAACTAGCACAGGGTCAGATGATCCTCTAAATGATGGGGGATGTTGCCTCATGAAATGTTCCACCACTGACATGTTCCTCTGCGGTTGATCTGGATGATCTCGTTCATGGATACCACCTCCATTTATCGCTTGAGTCAACTGCTCCATTACTGCAACAAACTGTTCAGTTCCAATTCCAACCATCTCAGGATGCTGATTTGGAAGGTTATTTCCTTCTGCATGCCTTCCTAGCACTGCTTCCCTGTTTCCTCTGCGGAAAACCATTCTGAACAAACATGTCTTAGATGCAGCAACATGGTAATCTTCAAATGCTATATCATTTCAATTTCATGATAAAAAATATATTTTTGGAAAATCATTTAATATAATTCTAACTCCTAATGTTATCTAAACCGACCTCTGATACCAACTATAAGGCCCCAGCCTTAAACCTTACATAATCTTGAGTTATTACAATATTACGCATTGAGTATATTTTCAGGTTTAGAGTTTTAGAGAATTAGATCATAAAACATATAAACAAAGTGGTTACATAAAGATAGTATTCATTTTTCCCATCAACAGAAAAATATTTATAATAAAACATGGATTATTTCTTGACACTTCCTTAACACTATCATCATATCATGTACCTTTCCCTTGACCTGTGAAAAACATTTCAAAAAAAACATGGGATGAGCGTAAAAAGCTTAGTAAGGGATATAAAAAAATTGAAAGGAAACATGAGTACATGTATACATAAGAATCAATGAAATCATACTTTACTCATAAAACATAAGCACTTTAACATACCTCATCAAATCATGAATAAATCATAGAAATCATAAGACATAAAGGTAACTTGAGGCATTCATAACATTATTACGTAGGGAGTAACCCTATTGGTTACGTTTGGAATACCCATCACAGTATATTACCTAAATCTCTTCAGGGAAACCTTAATGTTTCACTCCTTCGCGTTACCCATTGCATTGGAGAGCTATATCGGGCTCACCCGCCCTTAGTTTATCACGGAACCACCCGTCTTCATAATAATGCCTAGGAACCATAACATAATCATATCACATAAAACATGCATAAAGGAAACATAACATTTCCACTTTTCAATCACAAGATATCAATACGAAACATTGATATATAAAAACATTATGAAAACCATTTAAATTACTAAAATAAAAGAAAGGTAAAATATGGTATTTATTTTTATTTTAAAAAAAATTTATGGCTTGTAGAGGAAGCCGAAACTCAAATAATAGTCACGGCGGCGGAGAAGTCGTTGTCCTTGCATACGTACGACAAAAACATTCCCTTTTGTCATTTAGTAAAAACACTTCGTATAAAAAATATTCCTTTGGGATAAAAGTAAAATTCAAAGAGGTTTATACACCGTATAAAAGAAAGTTGTGAATAAAACAAAATATGCCTCAATGAATGGAGATTGAGACGAAGTCCCATACCTCGGGTCCGACTTGACTCGATCGTTCTTTAATCTCTTGAATAATAAACTTGAGTTAATTTCTACTTGCTTAAGAACCTTCTTCAAGTTCATTATTCCTTTTATATCACTTATTACCATGTCATGAACACTATGTAATTATTTTAGTTAATAACAGTCGTTTTAACGATCATTGGTACTTGAGTCAAAATATGCTCTTTATAATTACAAGTTGTTCATGTATCCATTATATCTAGAGTAATAATCATGATGTATATATCATATATATCATATATATCCAGTATATACATGCATTTATAATATTACACAATCATTTAGAGGTAAGAAATGAAATTCACTGTTCATGGAGATGGTAAGCCGTACGTACGCATGAACGCTACTTTCATTTCAATTTTGTATTTTATAGAATGGAATAATTATGATATAAAGGTATATTATAATTCCAGTATAATATCATATATAATATAATAACTCCATCCTTTATACGTCCCACATATGGTATTGACGAATCAAATCACTTTGAGGGGGCGGTAGTCCGCACTTCCTTAAATGAAGATATCGCGTTTACCCATAATGGAAACCATAATGGTATGCCCATAATGCAAAATACAGAATCTTAAGGAAAAAATTAACATATTATATATAATATATAAATATATTTTCATCTTAATGGCCACCTTTGAAGGTGTTAAAAGAATGTTGACCAATCATCATTTCGGGAGGCAGAAATTCACCATCCACAGAAACAGTATGTTCATTAACCATTAGATGTAGGTGTGTGTAAGTGTAGCTCAAATACTTCTTATAACAACATCCTAGTATATTTAAGATACTGTATTTGTTACAAAATAAATGAATAAAAAGATTTTAGGGGGTTGGAGAAGCAAAATAAAACAAAATGACTCAAGTGAAGACATTACCTTAAAATCGGGTAACTCCCTTTGGTTTGAGCTCAAAGGCTTCCTTGGGAAGACTTCTGCCCAAAGTGAGGCTTCAAGGAGTAATAGAGGGATGTGGAGATACAAAATGGGTAGGGGTTTCCGATCCAAAGGCTTTGGAAGTGTGGGTAAGGATGTTGAGGTGGGGGCCTTTTATAAGAGAAGAGGAGGGGCACTCTTGGAACGTAAAGAAATGTTACTTTATTTTCAAATGGGTCTCGGATTTTAAAGGTCCCACATTGATGTATTTTGAGGATAAGGTGATAAGGGTTCGAAATACACCCATCCAATAGGTTTTGGACATGTTTAGGTCATATATTTTACATTATCTTTCCATTTTATTTAAATCGTTAAATAATTAAGTAATCACTACATCATCATGACGTCTTAAATAATTTAATTTATTTAATGTCTAAAAATTATGAAAAAAAACTATGATATAGGAAATATTTTTATCTTTCCAATGAATATTTATTTTCCAGAATATCATCTATTTATACAAAATTAAAAATGTTTTAATCAGGTGATACATTCTTGTTATATTTACTTTCTTTAAAAAAATAAAAAGATAACAAGTCACTTTCCCACAAACGTGGTTCGATGGGGTCCCTAAGATTGGAAAAAGGAATCCCATGGTCGTCCATGAGACAACCAGTAGCATTAAGACACATCTTGGTTTCATTTTTTATTATTATGATATTATTTTATTATCCTTAACTACCTGATTACTCATTAATCAAGATCATTAAAGATAATTACCGTCATTACTATTCATAATGTCCAAAAACAAAAGAGTCTTGATTACATAATTTGGAAATTTTGATTCCAAATATGTAATCAATTTTACCAAATTCCAAAAACATAAATTGCAATAATTGATTTAAAAATAATTCCCGTTGTCAAAACAAATAGCGGGTTTTTTTGAAACAATATCTATGAAAAGATTGGCATTAGTTTATGCCCAATTCCAAAGTGAAATTAATCCTAATGACCACAATTGGATTCAATGGTAAAAATATATTCATATTAAACATTAATACCAATTAAAAAGATAATCTAACTATATAATTAAATTAAATGAAAAAGTAGTTTTGATGTAAAATGCAGTATTTTTCACTATTCATTAAAAAATGAACATTGTCAAAAAAATACCAAATATTTATCCAATGTAAATTTCAATGTCCCAATAATAAAGAATATGTTTATTTTTAAAAATAGAGATTATATAATTGTGAAAAGTTTGTTTTAAAAAGGGTTTTCCATCAAAAGGCAGTAAAACAATCTTTTAAGAATATTAGTGTATTCCATGCATAAGATTGGATTTATTCTCATTTTAAGCCTCTAAAACACTATCTAAATCATTAATAGACATATATAAAAATATCTATTATTCATTACTTACTTGGGATGTTACATATAGAGTATAAGTATCATGTTATCAGGAAACATAACATTTGATAATTAATCATTTCCTTTATTTTAATTTAGTTATTAAAATCCATGATATTTTCACTATGAAAAAATATGTTGACGCATTTTGGTATGAATTTAGTAATTAAATGGATTGGTTTTCAGTTATTTATCTTTCGATATTGATTATGAATAATCCCGTTATTTAAATGGAATGTCTTTTTATTTATTTATCTTTCCATATAGTTTATGAACTTTCTTCTTATTTTATTGATTACATGGAATGAGAGTCAATCATTTACCTTGATGTACTGATCATTTCCGTTAATTATTTATTTCATTCACTTTACTTTAACATTACTGAGGGATTGAGATCAAATTTGTTTCCCATTCCCCAAGATTCTAGGATGTGAAATAAGAAATATTTTAAAGGATATACTAGAATGAATATTGTTATTATTATTGAAATATATATATTTTAATGGTGTACTCATTTGTAATTAAAGACTCATGTATGTATCTAGTTTACCAAGAATACAAAATTTTTCGGTCCTTCAGTCTACTATTCCTTGTAATCATGCCATTGTAATGGTATTAGATGCCAGACCTGATCATAATGGGGGTCATGTCTCTATAGTTGGTATTAAAGAAATATTAGTAGAAACCTTGGAAACTAGATTTAAGATAACATATATTATGGAATAAAACCCTATGGTAGAATTTGAGGACAAGTATAGAAGAGAATCTGAATGTTTTGGTAAGTTAGAGATTATGTGGGTCTTCCTTGGAATACATTCTTGTCGGGATACTACAAGTGGACATAGTTCTTGTACAAATATACCTAGGTGTGACAACTCTAAAAAGGTGTTTTGGTCTAGACTTGTGAAGAACCAGATTTTTGAAAGAGGACCTTACTGCACACCTAGTTTTACACTCCTAAGGGATATGATTAGGATAATTCACATTTTATTTAAAAATCATTATGAAGGATTTTAAATTAATGATATAACCAATAAAACAATTCTTATTGTAACGACCGAAACTTTTGAATAGTATGACATATTAATTGTTAATGAATAATTAGAGATGATAAGTGTAAAAGTAGAAAGAAGAGTCGATGGCCTCATCCAGTAGACTTGAACTGTATGAATCCCATTTTTCATAGATTTTGAAGGAGGTAGCGTCATTGGGATTCGCTCAAGACCATACCAAAGCTGAACTTCAATGTGTTAAGCTTAAACGAAATCACCAATGGAAGAAGCTCAAGTTAGTGGAGATTACGACTTGGGAAATGTTATCGGATCCTCCCCAAGATTCTATCACCATCTCAAACCATACCCTTAGGTCGTATGAGGGTGTTTTAAGGGGATATGTTTCAAGGCCCTAGCTACTTTGTATGTAATCACATCGTCTTAATAAAATTGATGTTTCGTCATTTCTGTTTTATGAATAGATTTTCTTAATAAAATACATGTTTATTAATAAAAATTTGATAAAATAATATTAGAAGTAAAAATTGTACCTTTTTTAATATTTCTCATAAATAGAGACTAATTATGGTAAAATAAACATCGTTTTTGAATTGGAAATGTCAAAATTAATCTAAGAGGAATTTTTATAAGTTTTCTAAAAAGTTTCATTTTTTTGTATTTGATAAATAGTACTTGATGAATAGTGTTTTTATGATGAATAGTAAAATGTTATCTTAGTATTAAAACACTTTTTTTTTGTGAAATAATTTTTGAAAATTGGATAGACTTGGTTCTAATTAAGGTGAAAAATGTGGTTCATTGAGATCAAAATAATTTTTGGTGACTAGTAACATTACCCTTATGAATAGTAATATGAGTAATAATATGAATAATAATATAAATAGTAATGTGACCATTATAATTAGTAAAGCATATTATTATTTTATTTTCATAAGTTTAATGGATTGTTGACTAATTTTTCAAAGTGTTAAAAATGAGTTATAGATTTCAAATTATAATTATTAAATAAATTATGATTTTATTTAATAATTAAATTAAAAATATATAGAAAATTGTTTTCGAAAAATGGAGTTTATTTTTGAATTATACATGGCTAAAAATGGTTAGGGTGTATTTTTGGGATTTTTCTGAAAGATTTGAATTTTTTGTGATTAATATAAATACAGCTTTAGGTTTTCAGTGTGCTTAATGACATCATAACTGCATCATAATGATTTAATGAGGTATTTTAAAGGAATTTAGACTAAAGCGGATTATTATAAGGTATTAGGTGTCCCAAGTGGCCAATACCATGGGAAAATACTAATGGTAAGCCCACGTTTTTACAAAAACCACTAGTGAGTGTCCTTTGAAAATAATAAAATATTACCTCACCTTTCCTATATAAACCCAATCACGCCCCATTTTTATTCAATACAACTCTTTGAAGATCGTCCCACCTCTTCCCTCCTCTCTCTATATTCCCCCTAAGGTGCCCTCATGCTCCCAAGAAGACTCTCCCAACCCGTTGGGTTCATACTTTCAAGTAAGGGAATCTTCCACGTTCCTCCTTTTCGTGTTCTATCTTTTGTCATGTCTTTCATGATCCTTTTTCATTTATTTTGGAATGATATTTTATACCTTACTTTTGATTTTTATATTAAGAGATACCCTTTTTCTCATTATTTCATTTTATGATGTTTTAGATGAACCCGTTAGGCTGCCGAATTTCCGTGAGGGATTTCTCAACTTTTCTTTTATTTCGAGTTCCTTTATTTTCCTTTTCTTACTTCACCTTCCCTTATCCAAGAGTTATGAAATCTTCAGTATATTATATATTGTGGAATGATATCATGTTTATGGAAAAATTCAGAATCATGATTCTCCTCCTCTCCCTCTTATTCTAAGAATAAAAACATTTTTCGTGATGTGTCGATTTACCGACATCGTGGACGATGTGATTTTGATTTCTTTTACATCCTTCGATTATGGTCATGAAACCATTTTTTATGGTTGAACCAGATTATAATACATGTAATTAATCTTATTTAATGTTATTGATCATTATATGTACATAATATTAAATAATGAAACAAGAGTAGTTCGTTGTAATCGGAAAATCATCAATTGTTCCAAGCGTTTGTCATCAAACGTTTTATCTAATGAATCATTATCACCCCAAATAACCAAATGAAATTTATGATAACATAACCTTTTTTATGTCAAATAATATATTATAATTACAATTCTAGACAAATATTCACATTTGACATGATCATCCATAACTCGAGTTCAAGTGAACCGGTCTTGAAAACTAAGAAAACAAGCGTTCCAGCACAAAGAAATTAAAATCTATACCTCATCCAAAAGCCCATAAATGTACATAATGAAACTATAATTAATAAAATTAAGGTATGAAGGGTTATTTATTTTTTAATTAATTAATATAATTTGGTTATCCAAGACATTATGATCAATGGAAGAACACCCTCATACTTAAGGTAAGGGTTATTTTCGCAATCTCTTTGATTATCCGTGATTGTTTCTTCATAAGAATCTACAGGGACTTATATATTACCCATGAACATGTTTTAAAAATGGGTATATGTATTTATATGGACATTAATGTTTTAAAACCCTTTCAAAAATTTCCAGGTGGCATAGGACACTTTGATTCAAAAATATATTTTTAAATGTCTTCTTTAAAATTGGGAAAACTTTTTCAATGTAAAAATGGATTTATCTCTCAAAGATTTTTATTGATTTTATTAAATGGTCTCATATATTTCAATATACATTATTGGATATTATACTTAATTGAGTTGATTTATCTTCCATATGGTATTTAAGGTATTATGATATGATTGATTGTGGATGTGTTATTTCTATACCATTCATGGTTTACTGTTAATGTATTAACTTTTCATATGCTAGTTTTTAATAGGAATGTTTATGTTGGTTAAGTATCAAATTTTCATATGAGAAATGCATTGGACTTAGTATGCGATGGTTGGGGCTTGTTATAGCCCCTCAATGCATCAGTAGGTCTCATGAGGCAAACTAATTTGGGTTTTTACCTATTTTTATATGGTTTTGGCATGAGGCCTTGACCAAGTGTTTAAGATGTCCGGTGTGGTGTGTTCCATCATTATGATACCAGTAATTTTTATTCCATGTGGTTATTCGACTAGTAGAATACCCATGGTTATGTTTTACTATGGAATAATGTTATCAATTTTCATCCACGCCATATTATGCTCAGGTTATGTTTTGGAAAGCCATGTGTTTTTACTTATCACCATGCTTAATGTCTATGTTTATGTTTACATCCACTGTATTTATTTATCTTACTTGGCATCATAAATCACCCCTTTCATGTGTTTTATTTTTCCCCAGGATGTGAAGATGAGATTTATGAATGACCTTCAAGAATATTCTTGGATTTTAAGTGTTCTTAAAAAGATGTTTTTATGTTGTACATCATTTCAAGGTGTACTGTTGAACTTATGTATGTATCTGGTTTTACAATAATAGTAAACTACTTATTCCATCAAAATGTATTTTCTTATTTGTATGAAAATGTATTAAAATAAAGCACAGGCTCTAGGAAATTGGGGTAGGGTTCTTACAGTTGGTATCAAAGGAAGTTTAGTAGAATCCTAGGAAACCAAATTTAGAAAATCATTGATTATGGAAAATTACCCTAAAAAAGAATTTTATAATTAGTATAGAATAATATCCTTAAATTTTTGTAATGTAGAGGTAATGTGGGTATTCCTTGTAAATCCCTATCTGAATATGAACAAGTGGACATGGCTTTGGCATAGATGTATCTACGGTAAAAACCTGAAAACATCGCTTTGAGCTATACTTAAACAAGAACTACTGCAGGACAATGGGCGTTGCTGCACTCCTAGTTTTACACTCCCTGGGAATATGCTAAAGATAATTTAGGTTTTCTTGGAGAATCATTATGAGGGATTTATAAGTAAATAAGTTACCAAGGAATCCAAATTTATTAATATGAGATTAGCTATGCATGAAATATCAGTTTATGTCAAGTATATTTTTCAAGTTCAAAATTATGAATTATGGTTCGTAACCTAATTTAGTGTATGAAATTATTTAGATATGGAACCTAGTGGAAGGAAAGGGAGAAACACTAGTGTACATGATTTAAAGAGTAAGAAGGATCATATCTCTTAAGGTCTTAAGCAATCATTTAGAAGGGAGATAGTTTCAAAAGTATCATCATCATATGAAGAGAAATATCATGTGTCAACTAGGTACATAAATAATTCTCTGAGCCCTATTGATTTGAAGGGAAGAAAGAGAAGAATAGGGTGGTATAGGAAAGAATGGATAAAGGGAAGAATAAAAAGGGTATCTTTCCAAAATGTCGTGCTTGTGGAAAGATACTCCGTGGTACTTCCCTGAAAGGAATGGGGGTTTGTTACAGGTGTGGAGAAAAGGGACACCATGTTCGTGATTTCAAGTGTACAAAAATGGGTTTTAACATATAATTCTACAACTGAAAGGAAATGGGGAACTATGAAAATCAATGTCCTAAGCATCAAAGGAATATTCACAACATCATGTTACTAGATAATTCCCAAGTCAAGATACTACTGCAGACAAAGTGGATGGATTAATACGCCTCATCATGAATCATGTCATTTGAATATTTTATTAGCAATGTACTGGTTATAAGAATTATGGAATACATGAGGATTGTACTGCAGTAATATTTTGTTATGTCTTTGAGGTAATATAATTAATTGAACGAAGGATAAGTGACTTTGTAGAAAGTTAATATCCTTGGAAAGTATATGTTTGAGGGAAATACAAACCTAAACATATTCATGATGATTAAGATAATGATAAAGAGATGATTTATTTGGATAAGTACCAACTATCTCATAACTGGTTAGTGACTTGTCGATAAGTGGTATATGCAATCATTAATGGGGTTTACCACATTTTTGGATATATGTAACATATACAATGGCATGTGTAAGGATGATTTCATGTTTCTAATAAGTTTTTATAGTAATTTGAGTTACTAGAATATTTTTGGAGGATAATTCTAAATGAAAGATGTCATCCTTTAAATTTTCTAATGGATAACCTTGGTTAATTATATGGACATATGGATTGAGAATAAGATATCATCATTTAAAGATCTTTTAAATTATTCTTCATGACTATGTCACTATGATTAGTGTTACTTAGATTGCAATTTAGGTTTTGTTTGGTGGTCAGAATTAGTGAGGTTATACAAGTAACGGTTATACTTTTGATAATGAAGAGATTACAAAATAAAAAAAAGATGATGGAGGAATTAAGGAAAATGATTTTAAAGCACAGTTAATGGTTTAAGAGTAAAGTGGAATGATTATGGTTATTTAGATTATCTTTTGAGTCTTTATATTATTAAATTTTAATGTGACAAGTGGTATTCATTTTTGAGGTAATTATAGATAATTACATGTTGTGATATAAAGTAGGAGATAAATATTTAGGAGTAATGCTTGAATTAAGTATGTATGTTTCATTATATTCTTATTCTATAAAGTAAATTACTTTTTCAACTCTAGGGAAAGGATCTTGAAACCAAAAAAATAAAATAAAAAAGATCTATTCTAGTTCTTTTTCTGATAAATGAAATGATCCCTTAGATCATCAAATATTTATAGCTTTATGGTTATAAACATTCATCTAATCATGTTCTCTATCACTCTCCATCAGAACATGATGGTTTTTTTTTTCTTCCATATTTATGTCTTCCTAGATGGAACCCTAGTAGGTGTTATCTCGGGTGACTTTTGAACTACCCTTTCTGTATTTAAAAGTGGAGGTCTCATTAACTTTCTTTGGATGTGGTATTTCAATAAAGATATTTTGAAAAGTCAAACCCTTAGTTTTCAACCCCGAGTTTAAATTGTGAGGATGCAATTTATTGAAGGAGGGGAAAATGTAATGACTCAAACATTTGAATAGTATGACATATTAATTCTTAATGATTAATTAATGAAGATAATGAAAAATGAAGAATGATGAGTCAATGGCCTCATCTAGTAGACTGAAACCTTATGAATCCCATTTTTCACAACTTGGGAAAACGTTAGTGTCAATGGGCTATGCTCTAGACCATTCCCAAGCCGAACTTCAACGTGTTAAGCTTCAACGAAATTGCCTACGGGAGAAGTTAATGTTAGTGGAGATTACCACTTGGGCAATGTTATCTGAGCCTCCCCAATAGTCTATCACCATCTCACACCTTACCCTTAGGTCGTATGCTGGTGTTTTAAGAGGATATGTTCCAAGGCCCTAGATACTTAGTATATAATGCCATCATCTTAATAAAATTTTTGTTTCATCATTTTTGTTTTATGAATAGATTTTCTTAATAAAATATATGGTTATTATGTTAAATTTGAAAAAATAATTTTCAAATTAAAAATTGTACCTTTCTAATGATTTCTCATACACAGATATTTATTATCTAAAATAAACATCTTTTTTGAATTGGAAATGTCCAAATTAATCTATGCTGAAATTTTAGATGTTTTTTAAATAGTTCCATTTTTTTGTATTTGATGAATAGTACAATATAAATAGTGTTTTTATGATAAATAGTAAAAAGATTTTTTATTATTAAATAACTTTTTTTGTGAAATGATTATTCAAAATCGTACAAACACGGTTGTAATTAAGGTGAAAAATGTGGTTCATTGCGATCAAAATAATTTTTTGTAAATAGTAACTTTACCCTTATGAATAGTAATATGAATAGTAATATGAATAGTAATGTGACCATTATAATTAGTAAAACATATTATTATTTTATTTTCATAAGGTCTTAAGGTAATGGATTGTTGACAGATTTTTCAAGGTGTTAAAAATGAGTTATAGATTTTAAATTATAATTTTTGAATAAATTATTATTTTATATAATATATAAATTAAAAAATTAGAAAATTGGTTTCAAATAATGGAGTTAATTTTTAAATTCTACACATAAAAAATGGTTAGGGTTAATTTTTGGGATTTTTCTGAAATAGTTGAATTTTCAGTAAATAGTAAAAATACCGTCTTTGGTTTTCAGTATGTTTAATGACATCATAACTGCATCATAAATATTTAATGAGGTATTTTAAAGGCCTGTTGACTAAAGGGGGTTATTATAAGGTATTATGTGTCCCATGTGGCCAATACCATGGGAAAATACCATGGGAAAGTCCCTAGTTATGCGAAAACCACTAGTGAGGAGTCCTTTGAAAATAATAAAATATTACCTCACATTTCCTATATAAACTCACTCAAGACACCAATTCACTTCACTCAAACCATTTTAATCATGTCCCACATATACCCCCCTCTCTATATAGTCCTCCCAAGTTCCACCAAGCTCCAAATAAGAATCTCCCAAGCCGTTGGGATCATACTTTCAAGTAATTTAATCTTTCACATTCCTCATTTCCATGTTCTATCTTTTGTCATGTCTTTCAATTTTCTTTTTGTTATGTTGGGGTATGATATTTTATACTGCTATTTTGATGTTTATATGATAATAGACCCTTTTGTTTCTAATAATTTCATTTTACGAAGTTTTAGTTGACGTTGTTAAGCTGCCGAATTTCCGTGAAGGGTTTCTCAACTTTTCATTTATTTCAAGTTCCTTTATTTTATTTTTCTTACATCACCTCCACTTATCCAAGAGGCATGAAATATTCAGTATCTTATATATAATGGAATGATATCATGTTTATGGAAAAATTCAGCATCATGCTTCTTCTATTTTTCCTCATGTTATGAGAATAAAAACACCATCCGTGATGTATCGATTTACCGACATCGTGGACGATGTGATTACGATTTCCTTTAATTCATTCAATTCTTGTCATGAAACCCTTTTTTAGGGTTGAAATAGATTATGATACATTTATTTCATCTTATTTATAGTTATGGATAATTATATATACATAATATTAAATAATGAAACAAGACTAGTTCGTTGTTATCAGTAAATCATCAATTGGTACAAGCGTTTATCACTAAACGTTTTATCTAATGAATCATTCTCTCCCAAAATAACCAAATGAAATTTATGATCACATAAACTTTTTTATTTCCATTAATATATTATAATTCCAATTACGAATAAATATACCCATTTGACATGATCATCCATAACTCGAGTTCATGTGAACCAGTCATGAAAACTATGAAAATGAGCGTTCCCGCACAAAGAAATTAAACTGTATAACTCATCCAAAATCCAATAAATGAACATTATGAAACTATAATGAATAAAATTAATGTATTAATGGTTTTCTATTTGTTAATTAATTAATCTAATTTTGTTATCCAATACATTAGGATCAACGAAAGAACACCCTCAAACTTAAGGTAAGGGTTATTTTCGCAATCTCTTTGATTTTCCAGGATTGTTTCTACGTAATAATCTACTGGGACTTATTTTTTATCCACGTCCATGTTTGAAATTATTTTTAAGGATTCATATGGACATGAATTTTTTAGAATCCTTTCAAATGTTTCAAAGTGGTATGGGAATCTTTGATTTAAAAATCTCTTTTTAAATGTTTCCTTTAAAATTGTGAATCCTTTTTCAAAGTAAAAATGGACTTTTCTCTCAAAGTGTTTTAGTAATTTTATTAAATGTTCTCATATATTTCAATATCCTTTGTTGGAGCTTATACTTAATTGAGTTGATATATCTTTCAAATTTTATTGAAGGTATTATGATTTGATTGACTATGGATGTGTTATTTCTATACCATTGGTGGTTTATGGTTAATGTATTAACATTTCATATGCTAGTTTTTAATATGAATATTTATGTTGGTTAAGTTCCAACTTTTCATATGAGGAATGCATTTGACTTAGTAAGTGACTGGTGGGTCCCACTATAGCCCCTCTATGCATCGGAATGTCTCATTAGACAAACTAATTTGGTGTTTTACCCGTTATTATATGGTTTTGGCATGAGCCCTTGACAAAGTGGTTAAGATGTCCGAAATTGTGCATTACCTCATTATGATACTAGTAATTTTTAGTCCATGTGGTTATTCGACTAGTAGAATACCCATGGTTATGTTTTACTATGGCATTATGTAATCAATTTTCATTCTTGCCATATTTTTCATAGGTTTAGTTTTGGGAAGGCATGTGTTTTTACTCATCACCATGCTTAATGACTATCTTTATGTTTACTTACACTATTTATTACCCTTACTGAGCATAAGATCTCACCCCCTTCTTGTGTTTTATTTTTCCACAAGATACGAAGATGAGATTTATGAATGACCTGGAGTAATATTGTAGGAGTTTAAGACTGCCTCAAAAGATGTTTTTATGTTGTACATCATTTCAAGTTGTAATGTTGAACTTATGTATTTATCTGGTTTTCCAATACAACTAAACTACTCATTCCTTTGGAATGTATTTCCTTATTTTTATGCCAATGTATTAAAATAAGGCACCGGGTCTAGGAAACTAGGGTTGTGTCCTTAAATTTATGAATATGAATTTAGCTATACATAAAACACTCAGTTTATGTTTTCTGTTATTCCATATTTATAATTATACAAAGTATAAAATTATAAGATCTAGTCTAGTATATTCCATTGTTCAGAAATGAAACTTGGTAGGAAGAAGTGTATCAATACTAAGAGAAAATCTAGAGGATTCTCTACTAAAGAAGTGATTATAGATGATTTTTTAATTGATCAAGTTTTTGATATATTAGGTAAAATTAATCATTTCATGACACATAAACTTTCATAGATAATGAATCATGTTCCTTAGTGAATGTTTATATTATTGGCTTAATTTATTCAAACGTGGCCCCCAGCATTAGTTTGGACCATTTTGGCTGAATGATGTTTTTGGAAGATATAATAATTTTATATTGAAGTATGTTTTCTTTTGTTGTCAACGAAAATAAATCAATTCACTTTGTAAAAGGTGACAATCAGACTGACCATTTTATTCATGAAATCAGATTCACAATCCTTATGAAATTCCATAAGATTGGGATGTTGTTCTATAGAAAATAAGAACTATCGGGCTCATCCCAAGTATATAATGAAAGTAAGATCATAATTAAATATTTATTTAGATTCTTCATGTCTTCGATTAAAACCTGATGATGATTTTCTATTTTATAATTCACAAAAATCATAAGTCCTCATGGAAACTTGTGAAGAAAGGGTTATGGAAGAAAGGGGAGTGTTCCCAATTGTATTGTCATTTCACTAGAAGAAAGGTGTGGTTGGAGGAAAGGGAAGTTCTAATACATTAAACTAATAGTTTGATGATTCTATTTAAATATTCAATTTAATAAATTTCATAAAGGAATTCATGCTTACCAGATGAAGTTATATGAATTATGTTTGTAAAGTTAATGATTTTCACTGTCAACACATTAGTGTCAGAACATCATATTTAGAATTATTTAAAGGTCTAGAAGTTTTGTGGGAAAAGTGTCTATATGAAGATGCTTATTTTTTTAGTTAGAAAAATAAGCTATATGATATTAATCCATAGAGTAAAGTGTTTGTGGTCACTTATAGATCATTAATATCATAATCAGAAAAAGGAAGAATGTTTTTGAAGAAAAATATTTTGGAACTGGTCCATCATACTCAGTATGCCACTGATTATCGGAGTAACCCTAACATCTATCAGCCAATATAGTAATTTGGTATCCTTAGGACATTATAGGTTGATTTTTTTTTTTGGGGAGATAATGGGACCTATAAAAAAGAGGAGAAAACGATAAAAAATTTATTCAACCATACCATCAAGATAAAGTGTTGGTTGTTTTCATGTGGTTAATGATTTAAAAAAGAACTCTGATAAGCTCTCATTTGTATCAAGTGGTATCATATTAAGAAGATAACTCATTTAATTGGTATAGAGGATCATAATGGGATGATTATTCTCATAAGTCCAAGAGATTCATAATGAGATTCCACCTATTTTGAATATGCCTCAATTGTTGTGGAGTAATGTAATAATGAATTTGATATCTTTATTATAATGAAGAAACTAGAATTCAAATTGGACTTTAAATGGGAACAAGATTTGAAAATATGTATCTGATTGTAGATATGTAAGAAAGTTATAGGTGAGTTGAAGTCATGGAGATTCTATAATAATATATGACACATTTAATGAGTCAATGATTGATCCATAATTGAAGGGAGATTAAATTATAGGGATATTTGGTTGAGTGGGAAACATTTTTAGAATCATGGATAAACCACTTTTGGGGTTCCTATAAATGGAGTAAGTATTCTTTCTTTCCTGACAATTTTACTATTTATTGAAGAAGAGAGATAAGCTCCAAATTTCAAGGGGGAGTAAGTTTCTTGATTGAGTTTTTTGAAGTAGTTTTCCAGACAGTAGAAGATAAGGAGAAAATAAAAGATCATAATTAGAGTTTCTCGACCATACTGGTAAATCAGACTAGAATTTACAGACATAGATAAAAGTGGTTCAAGATTTTCCCAATGGTATTCTGTTAGAGTTATAATTCCATATTAAGAAATCAGACTACGTAACCTGACTGATTTTCGATATGATATCCAGGATGTTTTTGCCTATTGCTGGGTAATGAAGTGAAGAATTGTCTTGATAAATGGATTTGTAAATGTTTTTCAAGAAACATTATAAATTTATTATTACCCGAATTGTTTTACATCATATTACTAATTGAATCACATGAACTTTTTTATTTATAAAGTACTAAACCAGTGTAAGGGAATATATTACTCTTTTTATTCCAACTAAAAGGATTGGATTCTATTTGATTGTGTGTTCTTGGATTGTTTACAAACAATACCAATGACATATCTACTCTTGTTGAGTAGTGAACCTTTTTATTCTTATGTTCTTGTGCATTTTTGTTTAATTTTTTTTCATTAGGTAAAGATATCTTCACCTGGAGGTGATGGTTTCTTCTAAAGTAAGGAAACATAAAATAAAAGGTATGAATGATTCTACCCCTCTCCCTCTCAATGATACTTAGATCCTGGTTGAGAAATTATAAGATTTATCAAAGGGAAGGATCCCTTTAGTAACTCTTTACTGAAGCTTTTGAAAGACCTATTGTAACTGAGATTTTGAATTGTGTGAATAGTAAAGGGATTCCAATTTTCGATGGTAAATAACTATCATATATAGAAAGATAGAATGTTTCCGTATCTTATGTATCATGGGTATGATGTTCTTTAAGATACAACAGATGGATTTCTTCCAATTGATGACTTTTTCTGCTAACTCCCATTGAAAAGAGGAATCTTGAGAATTATGAAAGAGATAAAAATGGTTTACATTAATCACTTTCTGAATGTGTATTTTTAAGAGATAAAGTTGATTCTATATCCAAAAGTATTTGGGATAAGGTCAAATATATTTATTAAGGTAATAAAAAATTAAAGAAGGAAATGTTACAAATATGGAGGATCAAGTATTTCGATATCAAGATGGATGAATAGGAGTCAGTTGGTGATTTCATTACCATGGTAAATTATATTGTTAACACGATCATATTTCATGGTGAAAATTTAAAATATACTATTATTCATGAAAAAAGCTTTATATTTCTTCCTTAATATGTTGATGATAACATTTCATCATTGAAAGATAGAGATCTTGAATCTCTAACTCTAGATGATATTAATAGCACTTTCATTACTTATGAAATGAGAAGGGGAAAATTAATGAAGGTAAAAATAGATGATCATGAAATTTACTTCAATGTTGTTAAGAAAAGATACTCCATGAAGAATCTTGATAAGGATTATTTTGCTACCTCTGAATCAAAAAATGAGGTATGTAAAATTCTTGATGAATGTCTCTCCCTATTTTAAACAAATTAGAAAAGAGGTTTAGGAAAATACAAGGGGAAACTTACCTTGAATTATTTTGAGTGTGGAGCCGTTAGACAATTTGTTGCAAATTTTCCTCGAAGCAATAATGAAGAAGATAGTGATAATGAAAAAATAATGATAATAAGTTCATGGAATTAGCAAGTTGATAATTCTAAGACCTTTTCCAAAGGGAATGATAAAGTGTTCTTAAAAACTAAAAAAAATTTCTTTTTGTATATAGATGATGAAGAAGAAGTATGTAAATATGAAGACAAATTTTTTACTAAGAATGATGGAGATAAAAATTTTATTGAAAAATTGAATGATGAATAAGTATAAGAAACTTGAATAGAATTTATTTTGAATAAAGAGTTGAAGGAATGTTTGAGAAATAATATAAGGCTTGAAAACGAAAAAAGAAATTTGAAAAGTGAATGTTCCTAAACAAATAATCAATAATTGTTTCTTAATGATAAGTTTATGTAGCTGGAAGATATTGATAACTTGAAGAAATATGTTGATAAAAAAATAATCGGAATGAACATCAATATTTAAAACTGAAATAAAAAAAAGAAGAATTAGATATTGTACAACAAAAACATTCTAATTCTTATAAGAAGGTTTAATGATTCAATAATTATATCTCTGATGTTAGTGAAAGCTCCAGAAAAGGTAAACCTAAGAGGAACCAAAATTTACCTTCAATGGTTGAGAGGAATTATGACGATGTTTCTATAAAAAACTACTAGGAAAGTTATGTATGTTTCCATGATCAAAAAAGTAAGGAATTCATTAGTTTTTAAAGAATCCAAATAAAAAAAATTTTATTACTTCTAATTTTGATAAGGATGAAAATAAAACTGAGATGAAGAAAAATATTTTGACTCAAAACAAATGTGTTAGTGTTCGATAAATTTTTGATAATTATGATAAGATGGTTGTTAAGAAATGAACTCCCAACATTGGTCAATATGAATGTTCCAAAAGAAAATATTCATTATATGGATACAACTCGTATTATGGTGGATTTTAAATACAACAAATATGTTTTATTTCAACCAACAACATTACTACAATTCAAAAATTTACTAAATGAATGTTTTATGGGGGTAAGTCCCCTGAAAAGAACAAATCTAAGAAGGAAGTTCGAGGAAATATAAGAAGGTTGGTGTAAAAGGTGAAAATAGGTTCCAGCCACAAGAAAGTATTTTTTAATGATGTTGACAACCTTGAAACCTTTATAAGGGTTGTATTTTTTTGTCACAATCACAAAATATGTTTCTTACCAATTCTCATAAGCCAGATGTGAAGAAATATTAAGAAAAGGAAAAAATATCTTTTTATTGAAACCGATCTGATAGCTACAAAAGGAGAACAAGCTTAGAGCTTGGATAGTGGGTGTTCTTATTATATTACAGGAGACTTATTGTTTTTAAAAGATGTGAAAGACATTAAATAAGTAACAATGAAATGTGGAAATGATGAATCTCTCTGAATTAAAGGTGTTGGATCATCCATCATTGGGAATCAAAAGATGAAATCCAAGAAATATTTGAATGTTTATGGGCTGAAATACAACATAAAAACTGTTTCAAAATAATGCGATGAAGGGAAAAAGTCATATTCAGAAATGTTTTTATTCGTGAAAGTATAGGAAGATGGAAAAATAATTATAAGAGGCCAGAGAACTAAATGAAAATTATTTCATGTTAGAAAAATAAAAAAACTCTTTTTATCATGGTGTGGTAGAAGAAAATTCATTATGGAATAAAAACCTGGGACACATGTGTCAAGGAAACATAAACATGTAATCTAAATGAAATAGTGTCCCTAGAATTCCTGATATGACAAGAAGAAGAGATCAATGTTTCACTAATTTCTAGAAATGAAAGATTATAAATTCAATGCATAAGAAAGATGACATTGTTCAAAAAGAACCTTGGAACTTAATAATTCGAATATCTGTAGGCCAATGAGAAAAAAAATCAACGGATGGAGATAATTATTTCAACACATTCATTGAAGACTTTACTCACATTTACTGTGTCATTTACATTAAACTTATGTCTGATTTTATGAATAGGTTTAAATGTTTTAGGAGGAAATCTGATAGAGAATCTGAGTATTCCATAGAGAAGATAATAATAGACAATAGTGGTGAATAAAGAAATGAATTATTTAAATTTTATCTTTGTAAGCATGGAATTTTTCATGATTATAGTAAAGATTATAATCCTCAACAAAAAGGTTTTAATGAAGGGAAAAACAAATGTTTGGAGGTAATGGGAAGAAATATCTACCTTGAAGATGGTCTTTCTCATTACTTTTGGAGATAAGTTATGGGCACTAGCATGTATCTTTAAAACTGATGTTTCTACAGGACATGTTTAGATATGACTCCATATGAAATGTTTTATGACGAAACTCCATGTTTAAATCACATAAGAGTTTTTGAGAGTCCTTGTGTCATAAAGATGAAATTTGGAATCCTTAAGAACTTTTAGTAGATGGGTAAACATGGAATGTTTCTTGAATTTGATATGAAAGGAATAGTATATAAATGTTTTAATAAAGAAAGACGAAGAGTTTCTGATTCTGTTGATGTGAAAGTTATTTAAAATTATGAGAATGAAAAACAAAGTCATTTAGACAAGGAAGATGAGATGTATAGGGAATTTTTTTAATAATTTAATCTAAGATGAAAAATGTATAATCCGACTCAATAATCGGAATCAGAGTCATCTGTCTCAAGTGATGAGAAAGAAAATTGAGAATCTAATTATAGGATAAGGAAGAAAGTATAAGCCAAAAAAAATATTTGTGCTCAACATCATAATGTTAAAACAAGAATAAATTCAAATAATTTTACTCATACTTCCCTGTATTCAAAATTTAAATAGAAATATGCAATTAATTATTTTAAGATTATGGAATGGGTTTAGGATATGAATGAAGATCTATATAAGATTAATAAGAATCATACATGAGAACTCATACCTAAATAAGATAAATAAATGTAATTGGTAAAAAGACCTTTTTTTAGAATAAGATGAATAATAATGGTGAAGTGATATTAAATAATGCAAGATTTGTGTGAAATGGATACTTATATATTTAAGGAATTGATAATGATGAGACTTTTCCTCTGATAGTCTGATTAGAAACAATAAAAATCTTTCTTACTATTGCTACAGAGAAAAGATATTTTTTTCAAATGGTTATTAAATTAACATTTCTGAATGGTGAACTTGATAAGTTTGTTTATATTGAAAAAATGTGTTGTTCATTTGTTGTAAAAGATGAAAGTTGTGTGTTTAAATTGAATAAATCTAGTTATGGGATAAAATAAGCTCCTAGAGAATGGTATTCGAAATTGGATACCTATTTAAGAATGATGAGTTTCAAGAATGGAAGAGTTGATAAAAATAATTACATCAATTAATGTCAAGAGTTTTCTCTCATTATAATTGCATGTGTTGATGAAATTATCTTTGTTGGGAATAATGAAAGTACTTGAGAAAGATTGGTTGTAGAAATGAAAAAGTTATTTGAAATTTCCTTGTTGGGTAAAATAAAATACCTTCTTAGGTTAAAAATTTTAAAAGAAAATACAAAAAATTCTTTTTCCAGAAAATTATTCCAGGGAAGTTCTTATGACGTCCAATAAGGAAAAGTAAAAACTGATTTCCACACAAATATTAGTGGGAAACATGTTGTCTAAAGATGGAGAAGGAAAAGAAGTTGACTCAAAAGAGTTTCAAAAATTTATTGGATGTTTTTTTTATTTTACTACCTCAAGACCTAAAACTGTTTATGTCAGCACCTTATGTACAATATTTCAGATTGATCCAATATAAACACATTTCATAGCTGGAAAAATAATTCTTAGATATAACAAAGTCATAATGAATTTTGGAATCAGGTAAGAAACCTTAGAATGTATTGAATGTTTTGGGTATTCAGATGTAGATTGAGTTAGAAATATTGATGATAGAATATCCACATTTGGTGAAGTTTCATTCCTGGGGAAAGGTTTTGAAAGTTGGATTACAAAGAAACATTACTCAGTTTCTCTTAGAACAACTAAATATAAGTATGTTGCTTCCAAAAAAGATTATACTCAACTAATGTGGATGAAAACTTAGTTGGAAGAATTAATTATTGAAGTAAAGTTACCCTTTCTCATAGGATGTGACAACCAAAGTGCCATCATACTTAATAGGAATATGGTACAATATTCCTATTCAAATCATATTGAAACCATGTACCACTTCATCTAAGAGAATTTGGAGAAGAATGAATTAATTCTATAGTATGTTTTTATATCATAACAAGTTACTGACTTGTTAAAAAAACTTTTACTAAAGGAGAATTGTTCGAACTGAGGTTGAACATAGTCATCCAAACACCTTCTCATCGAGGTTGAGGTATGTGTGTCCCCCCCTCATATTATCATTGAATAGTTATTTCATGGGGGAGAATAAATATATCCTTAAAAACAATGTAAAAAGGTGGAGTTGTGGGTATGGTGTTAGTCCATCATGTAAATGTGTGAACTATTCTTTCTATTTATTGGACTGGTTGTAGGAAACAAAAATTTAGTTATAGGAAAGTTGAATAAGTGAAAAAATATGTGAAGAAAGATGAGGAAGTCCCATGATCACTACATTTGGATAACATGGTTTTTCTATTAATAATCCTTATTTCATTCACTGAATTAGATCACATAGGATTATAATTTTTGATAAGTAATATATTTCATGAGTTTAAAATGTTTAGTGATATATGAATATTGGTTGACAACAAAATCCAAAGGGGGATATTATTGGGACCAAGTTGGTTGAAATGAGTTTTTGGATGTTGGAAGAAGTTTGTATTGAAGTTTGTTGTCTTTTTTCCAAGGAAAAGAAATCAATTAAATTTATTAAAGGTAAAAATTAGGCTGACCGTCATATCCAGGAACTCATTAATAATTATTAAGAATTTCCATCAAATTGGGAAGTAGTTCTGTAGAATAAAAGAATCATTAGATTCGTGTCAAGTCTGGAATAAAAGGAAAATCATAACGAGAATAAAATTTGAAGTCTTCCTGGTTGCGATGAAAACCTGATGATGATTTTCTATTTTGTAATTCAAAAATATCACAATTAATCTTTGAAACATGTGATGTAATACTTATGAAGGAAATAGGGAGTGATTCCAATTGTATTGGCATTTCATTGGAAGATAGAAGTTGCTGTAGGAATTGGAAGTTCTATTATATTCCATTAAAATTATGATAATTCTATCCCAATCATCAATGTAATCATAGTCATTAAGGATGTCATGTGTGAAAGATGATATTTTAAGAATAAGGAAGTCTGTGAAGACAATGATTTTCAGTCTCAGCACATCGGTGTGAGAACAACATATTCAAAATTATTTAATGGTTGGGAAGGATTGTTGGAAATTTTTCAATACAATGATGCTAGTTTTCAGTCAGACCAGTATTCCAAAATATATGAATCACCAAAGGAAGAAGTTTGTGGTTATTGACATATTATTGGTATCATAACCAGTGAAGGAAGAAAGTTATGGAAGTTGAAGCTATTGTAACAAGGCTATTAAACAATTAGTGTACCACTGATAATAAAAGTTTCTATAACATTTATTGTCCATTATATATTTTTGGTATACTTATGACATTATAGGAAGAGTTTTTTATTGGGAGATAATCGGACCAATAAACAGTATGAAAAAGTGATCATCAATTTTGTCAACCAAACCATCAAGATAAAGTGTTGGTTGTTTTCAAGTGGGTCACGATTTAAAGAAGAACTATGATATGTTATCATTTGTATCAAGAGTTATCATATTCATAAGATATATCAATCACATACTAATGAATATCATAATGGGTCGATTATTCTCATAAGGTTCCAGGCATCATAATGAGGGGCCACATATTTTCCATTTGTCTCTACTGGTGCAGAGCTATGTAATGATGAATTCAATGTCATTATCGTAATGGAAAAATAGGAGTCAGAATAGGACTTTGAATGGGAATAGAATTTTATAATCAAAATTAGAAAAGAGATCTATATGAAATTAGAGGTGAGCTAATGTTGTTAATATTCAAGAAGATTCTACAAGAATTTATGAAACATTGAAAGAGATAATTATTGATCCAAAATTTAAGGAGGGTTAAATTTCAGGAATTTTTTTTGAGTGGGAGACATTTTGAGATTCAAAACTAAACCACTTGAAGGGAACCTATAAAAGGAGAAAGTAATTAATAATTTTCTGACACTTGTACTCTACACTATAGAAGAGAGAGAATCTCTAGGGGGATGAAGTTTCTAGATTGAGTTTTTTTGAAGATGTTTTCTAGAAATATGAAGACAAATAGAATAGAAAATATCATAATTAGAGTTTCTAGACCGGACTAGGAAATCAGACTGGATTTTCCAATCTCAGATAGATGTGGTTCAGAATTGTCTCAGTAGAATTTTGTGAGAGTAATATTTTTGTATTGAGAAATCAGATGTGGGAATCATACTAGGAAATCAGAATGAGTGTCTTTATGAAGTTTAGGAAGTTCCTACATGCTACTGGGTAAGAAAGTGAATATTTTTCATGAAGTACATATTTGGGAAATTTGGTCAAGTAACATTGTAGGTTGATTATAATAGGATTTGTTTACATCATTTAGTGCCACTCGAAGCATTTGATATTTATTATTGAACAAAGTGATAAACGAGCATAAAAGTGTATCCTACTCGATGTATTCCACCAAGATTATTATCTTATAGGGGATTGGGTGGTATTTGATTGTTTAAAAACAATACCAAGGACATAACTTCTCTTGCTTAGTAGTGAACCTTGTGAAATTTTGTGACCCTGTGGATGTGTGTTTGATTTTTTATCATAGAAATAAATCATTAATAGGAGGATAAAGTTATTTATAATTTAAGTAAATATAGAAGTAAAATATATCATTGATTCACCCCCACCCCCTCTCGAGGATACATAGTTAATAGTTGGGTAATTATATCATTTAGTGGGACTATTAATTCGATTATAGCTATGAAATGGATTAAGTCTTTGGAGAAGACAATTTGGTATTCGGATGTTGTGAAAAAAAAAAGATACACTAGCAATGTATTGTATCAAAGAAAATGCTGATCATTGGTGGTTTTTGATCCAGAATACTTTGGTGGAAGAGGAGATAGAACTCATGGAATGGAAATTGTTTAAGGAGAAATTTTTTGGTAAATATTTATATCATGAGTAAAAAATTTAGATGAAGAGAAGGTTTCTAATATTAATGAAAAATGATGAACAATGTGTTGCAGATTATGAATCAAATTTTACAAGGTTGTTTTGGCGATGCTAGAGATTATATATGTAACAGAGAGTAAATGATTGACCACTACTATAAAGGTATTAATATTGGTCCCCAAAGGGCATAGGTCTCACAAATTTTTTTATCATATTATGAAATAGATTTATGATCCATCAAAATAGAAAATAAATTAACTAGGATTAATATATTCAAGGTGGAGGAAGATAAGATGATCTCATCTGAACACCATGTGATAGAGAATGAATTAGTGGAGAAGTTAAAGAAACTTCCACTATGTGGGAACCATGGAATGAATCACCTTGTAGAATGCATAAAAGGAATGGTAGTTTGTTATAAGTGTGGATAACTGGGCCATCATGATAGTGAATGAAAAGGTAAGAAGGAAAACAATGTAATTCAATGTTTCTACTTCAAGGAGATGGGTTTCTATGCAATCTAATTCTGAAATCATTAAGGGAATCATCCAGATAAGAATCGAAGAGATCATGGAAAAGCATATCCTATTTATAAATTCAAAGTGGAATGATTAATGTGTTTTTGTATTTGCATATGAAATTTGTTGTAAATACATTTATTTGATTATTTTCTCATTATATTATTTAGGAAATGCGTAAGGATTATAATGCAATACAATTTCATTAAGGATTTGAGATCACATGATAAATGGTACAATAAAAAGTGAATTAGTAGAAATTTAAAAATTTTATTCAATACACGGTTGAGGGAAATATAATAATGGAAATGTTCTTCATGTTGAGATAATGATATTGGATAACGTAAAGATTGATAAGTATAAAGTAAATTGGATACTACTAACTACCATTGAATTGACTCTAAAGTGTTGGATCATAGTATTTTGTAAAGTTTAACCATTTATGAATTGGTTTAAGATGAACAATGGATGTGGTTTTAGATATTGATATATTACTTCACCCTATGACTCAACTTGTGTTGTTAGTTGAAGTAGAAATTCATCAAGGTACAACAAAATAATAGCATTGTTAGTCCCAACTAAGCTAAATACATTCAAAGGGGGGTGAATCGGGGTATGACATATTAAATCAACTTCCCCTTCAGATATTGTTTCATTATTAAAAAAATTCTCTTCTCCCAATTTTCCCTTGAAATATATGAGTAGAAATTTAATCAATCACATGACATTGAAATTTTACATGGTTCACCCTCATGGGGATACGTCCAAGGAGTATACAACGACAATGTACCAATGTACCAATTCCACTAAAAGTGAAATAATGTTTATAATGTATGGAGTTCACTCATTATCCCTCCTGGTTCAGAACCAATCAAAATTTGAAAACTCACTAGTCTCTCAACTGAAGTGTGGTCACTGCTTCTTTAGAAGATCCTCCTTTGATTTATTGAATCAATGTGTTTTACACCTCATTTATTGTATCATTAAGTTCCACATTCATCGAAATGATGAATACAACTTTACCAAAGGTTTAATTTTCTATCACTTATTTAAAACATTCTTAATACTCACTACCTTTATAAATATTCTTATTTCGCGAAGCTAAAATATCATTACTGAGTCATCTTCTTTCGTGAAGCTCACTTATTTTGCGATGCTCAACTAGCCTTCACGAAGCTCACAAGTTTCCATTAGATTTTTATATCCCTCATGAATTACTTGATTTTACGATGGTTAGAACATGCAGTTGACTATAATAGCCTTCACGAAAATCTGCGCAAAAAACACCATCGCAACCCACCCTTTGCAAACAACCTTCACAAACCAAGAGACATAGAATTTTTATTGAGTCTCAATTATTTTATGAAGGGGGTAGTGGCCTATTTATAGGAATTTCCATTGAATCTAGAACCATCATGTCACGTCAATACCATTTCGTGAAGCACCCCCCATTTCGCTGTGAAGCTACCCATTTTGTGAAGGTCCACCTCAAACCTTTGCTCCGCCATGATTCTCCTTTCCTTAACTAATCATGATGCTCATCCTTGTCACGTAAATAACTTCCAGGAACAGTTGATCCTTTGTGAAACCCTCTTAGTGAATCCCATTAAACATGAAACTAATTCCTTTTCATTATTTTTCAAAGAACTTCATGCAAATCCTCTTTTCATGATGCTAGGACAAACTCCAAATTTTGGACCCCAAAAATATGGTAAAACCCGGGAAAGGTCGCACCTTATATATGTGTTTTTCTGTATGGCCTCCATAGTATCCACTCCTATTTCTTGGGGATTTTGTCAACATACATAGTCATAAATACCTCTATACCTCCCCAACTGATCATGGAAACTCGATTTTTCAACAAACACAATAAACCCAAAAACACCACAATGTTATCTTGAGGGATTTTTTCCCAACAATATCCCCCTTTGTATTTGTTGACAACTCTTATAATTTTGATACACCATTACATCATCTTCCATATTCTACCACCATTCCCCTCTTTAAATATAGATAGTGATTAATGATTTACTCAACACATACTCTAATCCCTAATGAGTAATGCTCAGTGTGATAATCAAGAGTATAAAAAAAATTCATCAATGAATCACATTATTGCATTCCAAAACCACTTTTCTAATATCATCACGAACATCAAATGTCATTATATATATCCTTTGATTGATTACTTCTAGAATTTTCATAATTAATACTTCCCCTATCTCACTGCTCCACCTAACAGCTTTTCAAAACTACCCCTATCTTGCTGCTCCACATGTCAACTTCTCCCCATATCTTGACTATGACATTTTCTCCCCTTAAATAGTCACACATTATCCCCATTTTTCAACAAACCCAAAGGTCACTACATTGTGGTTTGCAACATCGAATGAACACATATCATTTTAGTAGGGAAACACATACCATACCTTAGGCAATTTGGGTCCCACATCCACACATTTTCAAGTTTGGGGAGTCAACCAAACTCATAGAGCCAGTCGATTCCTCTCAAACGCTTCTTTCGATAAGGCCTTGGTTAGAATGTCTGCAATCTATTGTTCTGTAGGCACATACACCAACTTCACTAGTCATTCATCCACCTTCTCCTTGATAAAATAATATTTGATTTCAATGTTCTTTGTCCTTGAGTGATGGAATAGATTTTTGCTAAGATTTATAGAAAATGTGTTATCGCAATGGATTATAATCAGAGATTTCACATCAACTCCCATATGATCAATCTTATACTTCATCCATAATAACAATGTTCACACTAGAGGATCCACAATATATTCATCTTATATGGTGCTCAATGAAATACAATATTGTTTCCAACATATCCATGAAATACAGAGTCCAAAAAGTTAGAAAGCACATCCTGATGATGAATTTCTATCATCTACTGATCTGACCTAATCTGGATCTATATATCCCAATAACTTTTACTATGATTTTTCATTTTACATGAAACGAAAATCCATATTTCCCTTGATATACTGAACATTTCTTTTCAATGTAAGAATGTGTCTTTCTTTGGTATTTCTATGATATTGTGCTGCTTGACACATTGAAAAAACAATACCGATTCTATTTTATATTAAGTACAAAAGACTTCTAATTATTTTCCTATATTCTTTGACATTAACCGCTTTTACCCCATCATCTCTTGATTATATCAGCTGGGTTGCTATTAGAGTTTTCATCTCCTTGGAATTATCCATTCCAAATCATTTTAGAACCTCCTTGGAATATTTAGAATGAGAAATGAATGTGTCATTCCTTCCTTCTATCACTTATAAACCAGTGAATAATGTTATCTTTCTAATGAATGACATTTAAAATTCATTTTTCATGAATTCTGAAAACTTTTTTCATTGTGTTTCATCTAATCCACCTAATATTATGTAATTGACATATACCAGAACCATCATCCTTTGATTACTATTTTTCTGACACAGAGATTGTAAACAACTCCACCCCACTGAAAACCAAGATTCTTCAAAAATTAATCTAGTCTTGAATACATTACTCTTGGTGCATGATTTAACCCATATAATTCTTTTCATAATAAAAAACTCTATTGTCATCTTTGTGAATGAGAAAACCATCTAGCTACTAAATATGCACTTCATATTCTAGAACTCCATTAAGAAATACTAACGTAATGTCCATCTGGAATACTTTAAACTTTATTTTCACTACTATGTCCAAGAATAATCTGATTATCTCTAGCCTTCAAATCCATGAAAATGTTTCATCAACATCGATAACCTATATCTAGGAGTACCCTTTGCACACTAATTGTGCTTTTTTCGAATCATTATGTCATTATCATTCATCTTATTGTGAAAGACCCATTTAGTTCTGATGACATTCTTATATGTTTGAATTGAAACAATATCCCAATTCTGGTTCTTCTCTATGTGTTCCAACTCTTCATTCATATCTTGAACCCATTTTGAATCTCCAGATGCTTCATGAAAACATTTTGGCTCTGCCTAAGATAGGAAATATTCTTGTTGTAATGACATCATTCTTCGCATCTGAACATGTTCTATCTGATCACCAATGATATTTTTCTTATAAATTTTAGCTTGACTCATTGATTTCTATTTAGATACATAATTGACTTCCTACTACTCATAATTATTATCTTTTTATGAATCAACATCTACCACTTATGCTCCCCCTATATCACTCAAATCCACGTCACATTCATTATAAAATTTTTCAATGGGTTCTTGACTATTATATTCATCTTCCACAAAAGTTACATCATTGCTTTCCACTACTTTTCCTAGCCTCTTATTGAACCATTTATATGTTTTCTTTTACCTGAGCAGCCAAAGAATATCCCCTTGTCTCCTCATGACTCAAATTTATTATGTCTTTATTTTTTGAGAATAAGGCACTTATTTCAAAAGATTAAAAATTATTTCAATGTTTCTTCTTTCCATACCACATCTCATACATAGTCTTTCCATCCTTTGGAGACTATAAATCCCTTTTAGAAATGTAAACCGATGTCAATACTGCTTCCTTCAATAATTTATCTGGTATATATTTTTCAATAAGCATCATTTGGGCCATGTTGTTGATAATTAAATTTCTCCTCTCAACCAATCCATTTTGTTGAGAAGTTTTTACCACTGAAACCTACTGCCTTGTCTAGTTTTGTTGAAGATAATATTCCACATGACATCTTGTGAATTTCGAACCATTACCAGTACGAAACTTCAAAATTTCTTATCCAATCATCCTTTCAGAATCTCTCTGATACTGTTTTATACAACTTAACACATCATACATGTGGGAAATGACAAATACCCATGCCATCCCACAGAATTCATCAATGAAAAGAATAGAATATGTTTTCCCATCAATTTATCTTGGGGAAATAGGTATGTATACATCTGCATGCACCAATTCAAGCACTCTTGTGGACTTTTGTTCATTTGAATTGTACATATTTCTAATTATCTTCCCCTGTTGACAAGCATCACACATATGAGTACAATGAATTGATATCTTAGGAAGGTGTCTAGCATAATCACACTTAACCAGATCTCCTAGGTATGGTTGTCATAGATGACTAAGACATTTATTTCACAACTTGTTTTCTTCCTCTTTAGGTAAAAAGCACGTGTATTATTATCCACTTTCAAGGTACAAATTCCCACTATTATTTTTCCCTGTAGAACTACTGCACCATCTCTTCCATTGACGATACTCGTATTTATAGTAAATCTTATAGCATTCCCTGAGTTACATAGTTGAGTAACACTATGCATGTTGTGACTGAGACCTTCAATGACTAAGACATCATCATGTCTCATCTCTTTCCCCCCAAACATGGCTATTCCTAGGACAATCATTTTCAGGCCTTCATCATTTCTAAATTTTATGACACCTTCTTTGTATTATGTTATTCCTCTTACAAGATACATATTGCCTGTCATATGGGATGTGCAACCACAATCAAGGATCCAAACCCTAGAATGGTCTGATGCATTAATGGAATTTTCTACAACCACCACCTTGTCAGCTGTTTTCTTTTTGATCCAGGTTTTTGACATCACACTCGATATAGATTTAAAATAATGATATTATCCAATGTACAATGGACCATATTCATCGTTTATAGCTACAAATCAATTTTATGTTTTCATCTCACCCGTTGATTCATTTATTTGCTACTTGAGATCACTTTGGTTCTGCTTTGGCACATTCTTTTTCATGGTTGATGTATAATATCTAGAAATGTGCCCAAATCCTTCAAACCAAAAACAATGTCCCTCAAAATATATTCTAGAGTATTGAGCTTTATTTGGCTGCAACTATTGTTCTTGTTCCCTTCGGTATCATTTGGCTATGGAAAAATCATTTTGTGAATGATCCATCTTTCCACAATAATAACATTGGATCTGAGGAGCATTCCTGCATGGTACATCTACACCATGGGTTGTCTATTGTGTTTTCTAAATCTTCTGATTCTGCTTCATACCCAAATCAATTTTCAATCTCGATGTGGGTGCTTGTGGTCTGACATCAACCATGACTTCTTTCTATTTTTGACCACGCCCCATACCAGCCTTATCATTTAGATTTGACTACTGCTCCTATTCTTCTAGACTTCTATGCTTCACTTCCATATTTTCCATCATCTGAGTGATCTTCTTTGCCGATGTCATATTGGGAGTCAAGATTTATTCTTGATCATTGACTTTTTATCACATGCTGATGACTTATTCATGTTCCTCAATTAATTTGATTTATTTTATAGCTATGTTATTCAAACCATCAATCACTCTTCTATGTTCTTCAACTTTGAGTATATAATCATCTCATCTTTATGAGTCCACTGACAATGATGAATTTAGTTTTTGAATTTCTTTCTTCATCCCAGACTTCTCTTCTTCCTGCTACTCTATGTAGAGTTTTGTGTCACGAACCACACTGTTGTCTTTCTTATCTTTGCCTCTTAAAAATCTATCACTACATGATATTCTTCAAATTAAGCCCCCCAAATCAACTCTTCCTTCGAATTATTCATTTTAAATGTCACATTATTCCATTTTCTAGTTGTTACCTACAACTACCACCATAACTTTTTCTCTACCAACATTACAATTCTCTAACACATCAACCTCAGATTCGTCTGAACTATCATATTCTTCTCAATGAATATTTTTCCTCTTGAAGAAATTTCTCTTGAACATTTTCTTACCTTTCAGACAGGCTTAATACATTGTTATGAGAATTTCAACTATATTCTCATCATCTTCTTGAAGGTTATTTAGGATCCTTGCAGCAAGATGACCATCCTTTCTACATCAAAAGCATCATAGTGGATGTTTCCCCTTGAACTTTCCTATTTCTCTTTGCAAATTTGAAGAAAAGAATGACATCACCTCATCTATCTCATCTTATAGCTGGCCATATTCAATGGTGAGCTTCTTCATGTCCATGAATTCCACCTCTTTGGAATTCCTATTTACATAGACTCAATGTCCTCATTTCTCATCTCATATGTGCTTGGAGTACTGTAAAAACTATCTAGTGTCAGCTCCTTTGGATATTTGTCTTCTAACATAGAGACTTTTGGATTGAACCAAGGGTGATGTCTTCTCAAGACTCCCTTAATGACATTTAAATCTTCAATAATTTCTCCGAGACCATGCATGTCTTCCACAATAACATTCACCCCATCAAAGAATGCATCAACAAACTCATTTGGGTTCATTCACAGATCTTTATACTTGTTCCATAGAACATGTGGCTTTGCCTCTCTGACATTTGAATCTCCTTTATAGATATTCAACAGCTTTTCCTAGATAGCATGTGATGTTTTACATGACAACACCTTTGTATAAATTTAATTTTATTGGGATACCCAAAAGGTATTAATTCCTTTGTCATCAGCATCAAATTCTCTTCATTTATCTTCTGATAGAGCACCATTGTCCAACTAGCCAAAATTCCATGCATTTCTACTGTAAATACATCCATTTCTAATGATCAGAAGTATGTTCACATCTGAATCTTCCATAATTGAAAACTAATTCCATCGAATATTGGAATTCCATTATTATTAACCACATCCATCAGAGAAACACTAAAAAACGCTTTCTCTGATACCAATTGTTAGTTCCCACTAGGTTAAATACCCAGAGGGGGGGGTGAATTAGGGTATGATAGATTAAAACAAATGCACATTCAGATGTAGTTTCATTGTTAAAAAAATTCACTACTCTCTCTTTTCCCCAGTAATATATGAACAGACATTAAATCATGCATAAGACACATCAATTTTACATGGTTCACCAACATTAGGATACATACAAGGATAAAACAACAAAAATGTGCCAACGTACCAAATCCACTAAAAATCAACTACAATTTACAATGTTTTGAGCATACTCACTATCCCTCCTAGTTCACAACTAGTCACAATTTGAATGATCACCGATCTCTCAACTGATGTGTGCTAACAACTTGTTTAGAATATCCTCCTATGATATCTTGAATCAATGCACATTACACCTCATTTTGTCTATCATTAAGTTCTACTTTCATCCAGCTGATTAATACAACATTACCAAAGGTTTTCATGGAGATCCATTATTTAACAAATTCGAAATTCTCACTAACTTTACGAAGCTCTTTAGTTCATGATGTTAAAATAGACTTCATGATGCACCTTCAATCATGAATCTCACTTGTTTCGTGATGCTCAACTAGCCTTCACGAAGCTCACAAGTTTCAATCAGTTTTTTATAACCTTCGCGAAATCCTTGCCTTAATGATGCTGAAAACATTTTTTTTGTTGTAATAGCCCTCATGAACATCTTTGCATAAAACACCTTCATGAACCACCCTTTACGAACATCCTTCATGAACAAAGAGGCTTAAAATTTTCATTGAGTCTCAATGATTTTTTGAATGGGGAAGAGGACTATTTATAAGTGTTTAGACTGAATCCAGAACCTTCGCACCATGTTAGCAACATTACACGAATCACCTCCTTATTCACCTCAAAGCTCCCATTTTTGCTAACCTCCACGTCAAACCTTCACTCCGCCACAATGTTCTTTTCCTTCACCAATCATGATTCTTATCGCTGTCACATAGATTACCACAAAAAATAATTGATCCTTCACAAAAACCTCTTCAAAAAACTCATTCATCGCAAAAGTCATGCCTTTACAATAATTTTCAATGATCTTCATGGAAATCCTCTTTTCGCGAGGTTAGGCCAAATTTCAAATTTTTCACCTCACAAATTTGGCCAAGACTAAGAAACAACACCACCATATATATTTGTTTTTCTGTATAGCCTCCAGAGAATCCACTCATCTATCTTGGGTCTTTTCTCAACATACCTAGCCGACTATCTCTCTAGATATCCTCAACCAATCATGGAAACCAGATTTTTCAACAAACACAATAAACCCAAAAGCACCGCAATGTTACCATGGGGGATTTGTTCCCAAAAAATTAGTTTTCATATTAAAAATAAAAGAATCATTTAATTATATTTCCATACATTCTTAGAGAATGAAAGAATACCTGAAATCTATGAAAAGGGTTTTTGAAAGAGAAATTTTATCCTATCATCAACATTTTCTTGATATCAATGACCTTTATTCATACCTCTAGTTTATGGTTTTTTGGTAAAAAACATTCTCTTGAATATGTTCTCTATCACTCACTATCAGAACATGAAATATATATTTCTCTTCAATGTCCACGTTATTAGTAATGTTCTTCTATTCAAAAGCACAGTATAGTGGTGAAATTTTCATTTCTATTTACTTATTATTAAGAAGATGTGTTATTAATCATATTTCTGATGAGGGTTTTTGACAATATTATTTTATAATTTCAAACCCTCTATTACCGATATGATGTATAAATTGTCAAGATGAAATTTAATTAATGTTAGGAGAATATAACTCCCTGAAATTCCAAATTAAGAACATTTTATTTAATAGATTATGTGACACAAAACAACAAGACTATCAAGGAATAAAACGTTTTTAGAAATTAAAATTTATTTAGTAATTTAAACATATATATTCTATATCTTGTAATGCATTCCACACTGATTTGGATTGCAGTACACAAAAGAAAGACTATGTTCGATAGATTTTCATTACACGCAAGACCAAGATTTACCAAAAAACAATATATTTTTAAAATATTATTATACAATATAATAATATACAACCTAGACATTAAATTTATGGTCATGTTTTGTAATGAATAACTTATGAAAGTATATGGTTTAATTCAATTGTTAACAATTAATTAGAAATGAATATAAAATCCAATTGATTATAAAAGAAATGTTTTTATACACTTAAAGGTGTTTTATCTTAATAAATTAAATTAATTATTTTTATTGAATGATATTAATGAACTTTATAAATTATATATTCAATAAAATATTTTTTATATTCATCCTATAGATTTGATAGACTTGTGATAAGAACAAACTCAATATTACGCATAAAAATCTATATTTTTATAAAGACTTTTTTACCACCTTATAATGGAACACATATTTTAAAAATAATTATTGAAACTTTTATAAATATTATTTTTCAAAATAAAATTCATTTATGACATTGAATCATAAAAACAAATTGTAGTTAACTTTTGGTATTTTTATGGGATGTTAAAGTTTTTGATAAATAGTGGAAAAATACTAAATTTTTATTGAATACTACTTTTCATATAATATATTTGTACGGATAAATCATATTTTTGAATGGTTTTAATGTTTATATATATAACTGGTACATTTATTACATAAATTTAGGAAATTTTAATCAATTTCATATAGATATTGTATATAAAAATAATTCAAATGTGCTATCATTTTTACATTAAAAACCCCATTTGTCGTCCAATTTGTGGGAATAATTTTAAATTTATTTCTATCACTTATGTGATTTGAATCTAAAAATTGGATTCAATATTCAGAATCATAATAATTTATAATTTCATATAATGTTAAATTAGTTTTTGACCAAAAATATTAGCAAATGAAATTAAAATTAATTTGATTGATTATGAGCAAACTATGTTATCAAGGTACTAAAAATTAAACCAAAGGGCCCAAATTTCCTAGTCACTTTTCCTAAAAACATTGGAAAGAATTATTTTTACTATAAAATCCCTTGGGTAAAATTTGGGCAATTATTTGAAGCACATGATGTATGAGAGACCTCTTAATAGTGTTTACCTTCTTACTTTTTCAAGAATGCCACTCCTCCTCTACTTTAAAAAAGTGCTCACCCATCCCCAAGTATTCACTACTATTAATCCCAATAGATCATCTGATCCTAGCACAAAAAAGATACCAAAATATCTAAACTCAACCTAGAATCCCCACATTGATCATAATGAAAACCAATGCTGGGTTCTGGTATTAACAAAAAAAAAGTTACCCGAATAAGAGGTAATCTTCTTCAATGATCACTTTTTTTTCATTTTATTCTCCACCCCTAAATTCATTATATATCATTATTATATAATAACATAAGTATACAAAATAAAATATAATTTCATTGTGTAATTTTTATGATATAAACTCACAAAAACATCCATTGAATTGGATACATAATCGTCTTTCATGTGTATGGCAGACTACTGCCTCACGAACCGATGTCATTTGTTCATCCATTCCCACCATTCATGATTGGTAATGATGATATATTTATATTTTATTTATGAAAAATAATATATTAAAAAAAATTATTCTTATTAAATTATTATATAACACATACCTTCATGCTTTCAATTGTTTGGGAATACGATGACATTGTTTGGGGACTTTTGGACTATTATCTTCTCAAAGTGATGTGATTTTTTCATAATATACAAGGAATTTATGATTTTAGTAAAAACATATTACATATATGAAAATATATGACACTATAATTATAATATCAAAAATATATAAGTTACGTTTCATTCTTTTAATGTCCCAAGAAAATGGAAACATTGTTCATGCGTACGTACGACCTACTGTCTCCATGAATAGTGTTTTTCATTTCCTATTTCCAAAATTTATAAGTTATAATAAATACATTTATACAGAATAAATATGATACTTAAATCTGGTTTTACATCATGTAGATGTTGAAATCATGATAAATGTTTGATGAACAATAATAACAAGTCAAAACATACTAAAAAACATGTCAATTATCTCCTAAATTGATGAAAATAATGAATGATTGTTAAAAAAATGGGTAATAAGATATTATAAAAAGATCGTATGTGATATTATAAATATAATTATGGTTATGTTAAAAGTTATTAAAAATATTAAAACCATTATACCAGAGGTTAATGAATGATCACACTAAAGGAAACACACATTAAGAGATTCTTATCATAATTTTTGTTCTGTGAGGCATACACCATTCTCACCACTAATCTATATTGTGTTTTGTATATACTATCCCAATTGTAATTTTTTACATAATTACATTTATATTCATGGTATTTAGAGTTTAATTCTATTTTATTTCTTTCACAGGGATTATAATTTAAAAGTTACCATGTAGTAAGGGATTTCATCTCAATCTAGATTCCATTGAGACATAATTGTTATTATGCACATAATTTATATTATATAGTGTATATAATAAATTTTGAAATAAAATATCATGAATAACTTATTCATGATGGTATTTTATGTTTCAATTTGAATTATCTCATTTAAGAGTATTTGAATTAAAAGTTACAAAGTGGTAATAGAATTTTATAACTTGATTCCCTTTAATTGGTTTATATTGCATCCTCATTATTGTTGATTTTACAAGATAATGAGAGTAATAACTTTTTACTATATATGGTCCATGCATTACAAACTTAAGATTTTTTTTCAAGTTTCCTTTCTAGAAATTGTTCTGTGGTGTGAGTCTCATTTGCCACATTCACACCAGATTTGTATTTCCACCGCACAACAAATATCTGTTTGGGATACCCCACATCACTAGTTCAAATTATATGACCATAAATTAGAAGAATCCCTTATAGTTTGATTTTTATGACTTTAAACTATGATACCCAACATCCTCAATGCACGATGATAAACTATGACCTTATCATTTTCAACAAACATAGGATGCCTCACCTAATATGTGTGAGATTCCTACACCATCTTGATGATTAATGTATCTTATATAAATGATGATATTTAACCTATTTTAAAATAATAATCCTCATATGATAAGTATGAGATGGTTAAAAAAAGTTACACCATGCCTTGAACTCAGGATTCCCTATGACAAACATGGGATGTCTCAATTCCCTCACAAGAGAGGAATTACTCTACCACTATTAGTCTATTACCACACCATGTTCCAGAACTAAATGTTTCTTTATTTCCATCTTTATGGGATATGTAGCTAATCCATGTATTCGTATCATCTAGGAAAGTCGGAAATTAAGCAAATCTATTGTAAATTTTCCCTTATCAAGTTTTGAGATTTATGACCATATACTAATTTCTATTAGATGGTCCAAAAATCAGGAATCAAAATTATGTTGAAATAATCTAGGGAATGTGGTGTAATACTATCCACTCCCATTTTATATTCATCGTTGGTCCATGCAATAGGACCTTAATCTATTAGCAACACCTAGGCTCAAATCTTAATTCCTAATATGCCAGGTCAATGTGCTCAATTGAACTGGGTTATGAAACAGAAAGTGTTAGATTCCTCATGGAAATTCCCTAAATCTTTTTAAACACTATTAATTTATTTTAGTTTGTATTTCCATCACCATTCAAATCCAAATAGTCCCCTAATGGTGATAGTGTCTGGGCAAGGATCACATCCCATTTTGGGCCAATTTTGTAATTGATCTCTAATAAAAAAGGGTGGTTCTTGTCTTTCAAATTTTCATAGAAATATATCCTTCATTTTCATTCCCCATTAATGGATGGTGTGGTTGTGCAAAATTGGTTTTAAAAATGGTCCATAGTCATTCCTTGTCCATTAGTTTCCCCTTACCCAGGTCTCCAAATTCATGACTAACCTCATCTACACTTTTCAATGACATAGTCAAATTTCAACACCCTTGGTATCACCCCTCTTCGAATCCATAGATGCTGACCAGGAATGTCATGGTCAATTTGGATTCTCCATTACTTTTCTTGGCATTTCCATGTGTCATGTAAATTCTCACACTAATCCTTGTTTCCTACACCAAGCATGAATCAGATGGTCTTAGGATTTTTTGTAGGGTTTATACTCATGTGGATGAGATTCACAAGGTAAAAGTCCATGAATCATGACATTATGTCTTCTTGGGAATACATCATGCAATGTGATCCTACTTGGCCCTCACTCATGTTGGGTTTTCACTCCACTATGTTATGTATACCCATTCAAAATAACTATTGGACCTGAACTCTATGAACATAAATGAAGCGTTTAATTCCAAGAACCATGAAATTTAAATGTGGAAATATTTCTCCCATATAATCTATGTAGCCTTGGGTCTCCCTTGCCCATAATCATGTGTACTTTTCTACTCTTCCACACTTCCTGTAAGCCATGGAGTCAAATCCTCTATAGTTCGATCTATATAACTTGAAATGAAAAATCCTAACATCCTCATGGAATCCCATTTAACTACAGTCTTATGCCATACAAGTATGAGATGCCCTATATGAAAAATCTGGGAAGAATAGTCTTTTCAAATTATCACGACATTAAAATTTTTCTCTATTGTTCCTCAGTTCAAGCATTATGACCTTAAACTATGTGTTGTTTGTTTCTGTTGATCCTCCTTTTCCTCATTCATGTTGGGTTGTACCTCTTTCATGCTGCATAAGTATCCTTAAGACAAACACTAAGAAAGTTCAAACATCATGATATTAAAATGATTTCCCCATGTCCAAGCATCATTAATTTAAAATGTATAAAGATACTATTTGGAGTATGTGATGTTTTGTTAAGCCTATATATCCATCATTCATGTTGTGATTTTCACTCCACCAAACTCCATATTCTTTTTCTAAGAACCTCATGGTGTGAGCCATATGGCTTTAAACTAGGAGTCCATATCCATGCATCATGACCTTAATCTATCTATGGTAATCTTTAGAAGCATGTTGTGTGAAATTATCCTCCTTGGTCCTCATTCACATTAGGTTATAGCTATTGTGACATGCACATCCCTGTTGGAATACATGCCCATATGGTCCAAACTCTATGAACTTTAAATATGAGATCATGTATAAGGCTCATGAATTTAACTACTATAAAGACACTGTAGAGACCCGAAGCCTAACGTACATTGACATTACATTACTTTTGCGGAATACTTAGTACATAACAAAAACACACACACAAGGATCGTAATAGTTTAGTGTCTTTGGAAACTCGGAACGTAATCTTCTAATCGTGGTGAAAGATCTTCAATATCTCCCATAAAGATCTTCCCTTTTTTTTTACCTAAAACCTTTCTTTATATCCTGGGGAAAATAAAACATAAAAGGGTGAGCTCAAATTCTCAGTAAGGGTAAACAAAAGAAAAAAATCAATTACATCATATTCATAAGAACATAACTTTTGGAAATCTTAACCTGCAAAATAGAGCATAATTTCATAACATGGGATAAATCATAGTAGTGAAATGAAATCCCAATAAGCATAACATAAAACTTGAAACATTGTGGCATACACACATAATAATAGAGAATAATTTCTTGTTAGTCAAGACTCATTGCCAAGACTATCTTAGTGGACAAAGTCCCTTTCTGAATCGAGTAACCCTCGTTTCAGTCCTCTTTCACTGAACCGGTATAACCTACCATTCTAGCCATGTCTATCTCATGAGATATAAAATCTTTACCCAACGCATTGGAGGGAGATATAGGTCCCACCCATCTTATAATGAATCCTTTCTTATGTGTGCCACAAAATCATAAACCATACATCATAGCATAACCCATGTAATAAAAATGGGATTCTTAAACAACATGACATCATAAAACAATTCATATAAGATAAAGGAATTCATAAAAATAATTTCATCACAACATTAATCAAATCAATGTAATAATAGGGAATAAAAACAGAACCCTTTATTATCTTAGATGGAAAATAGTTTTGATAAAACACTTGAACTCCATTCTTGAGGAAAATATCCTTTCTACCTTAAAAAAATTTTTCCTTTCTTAACATGTCATAAAATTTTAAACTAAAAGAATTTGATTAAAAATAAACTTGAAAACTTGTAAAGGAAGAATCTTGGAAATAATGTTTTAAAAATCCATTCATGCTGTATAAGTTAAAAAAAACATTCTTCTCGTACTTTTGTCGAAAAAGTCAAAAAATACCTCGTACGAAAAACGCTAAATATTCCTTTAATATGTTTTACTAAAATCTCACCGAAGGGTAAATTTTGATATAAACTATTGTAGAAGGATATAAATATTACATATTGGGGAAACATGGATGTGGATGATAAAATACACCCCAGTAAATACTAAAGTATAAACAATCTCGGATAAAAATGAGATTGTGATATTTCCCTTACCTTAGGTCGGATTTGCTTCGTATGTGTCCGAACCTCCTGTATAATGATTTAAATAATGTTATTGACTTATTCCAGAATCATAAATATTGATATGATATCATATATGGTCATATTATTAGCTTCTTGTTAGTAATATTTCATTGTTACTTGTTACTCGGGTCTTTATAACTTTTTGTTCTTATGCGTGTTTTGTCGAATAAATTCTTATTCTTATCTTTAGGTTATAGATAATTCATTTACATAATGGTATTAGTGTATTATATACCATATTAATTCATTCAATTCATTTATATAATCATTATGAAATGAAGATCATGTAGAACGAGTCGCATCACATCGTGGAGACGGTATTCCTTACGTACGCACGAGTGATGATATCGTTCCTATGATCGTGGAATTGTATTGGAGTATATATATATATTATTTCAGTATCAATATTACTTCATAATAATCATATATAGTTACTTATTACACCATTATAACCATCCTTGTAAGGTGATGGTGGAAAAATAGATTACACCACGGCGTGGAGACGGTATTCCGTACGTACGCACGCGCGGTGATTTCATTTTTCCGTAGGATGGATAGAAGGTGAATTAGGGTTGTTTCATATTTATAATAACATATCAGTATGTAAGTAATACTGATGTTATTACTTTATCATGAAACAACTAAAGAAGAAGAAGTTGAAGAAGAAAGAAATTGAAAAGATCGGTAATGGATATTACCTCTTCTTTGGAACGCCTCTTTGAATCCTCCACTTAAGGAACTAAGATTGGTCTTTGGAGAATACCAGGACCTCTAGGATTATTCTAGGGAAGTGGAGAGGAGATTTTGGCAGGGGTTGGCCGAGCTTGAGTGCTCAAATTGGTGTGACGAGGAGGGGGAGGAGGTGCCCTTTTATAAGGGAGGAGAGGGGCACCTTAGGAATTCTTAAAAAATATTAATTTATAATAAATCTAACCCCACATAAAAACCTCCAAAAATGACTCATATTCAAAGATTAGATGAGATAGGGTTTTAATCTCATCAACCAATCAAATTTAGACTTGTTTGGATCTTATTTTAAACCTTATCATTTTCATTTATCCTTATTTAATCTATTTAAGTTTATTTGTGGTAATAAAATTCTAAATTTTAAATAATAACAAATAATTACTTATTTGTTGTGAATATTCCATAATTGTTTACTTTATAACATTAAAGACCATATAGATTTAAATTTATAATTTTTAAATATTTTTGTGATTTTTAAACAATTTTATAATATGTTATTTTTGTAAAATAACAATAGTGTCAATTTTGACAGTATTCATTTATTTGAATTTAAATAAAATATATACAGAAGATATGTTCGAACTAAAAGCGTTAATATATTAATAAAAGGTCATATGTATCTATAAAATTAGTTTATCACATTAAATAGTTCATATAATATTTAGTTTATTATTTATAAAACCATTTATTTGGTTTATCTCTTAATAAAATAATTACTACATCATTTTTGTATAATTATTTAATATACTTATTTGTTGTATAAAATTTAAAATAAAATTCTATGATGAAGATAAATATATTACCTTTCACAATAATACTTGTACTCGAATTTATCATCTTAAAATCACAATATTTAAATTGTTATATTTATTAAATTATGAAGGTGACAACTTTGGCATCATTTAAAATAAAATAATATAAGTGTCATAATCGCTTTTATAAGGCTCCAAATGGTCAAATATTCTACCATTGTATGATTATGGTTTACATTTACATGTCCAATAAGTTTTGGTTAGGTAGTTGTGCATTTTATGGTCACTATTAGTTTAAAAAAAACATTATTCTTGATTTTTCACTAGATAAACAATTTCTGCATCACTATTGTGTCATAATTAATGATAATTATTTAATCCCTAAAAATTATAAATATATTTATATGATGTAGATAATTTCATTAGATTTCTGTAGACTATTCATGTTCGAAGTTTCATGAAGTTTATCACTAAATTAAAATTAATATACTTATAAAATTTAAGAGAGTGACATGTTGTCACTTTTTTTGGTTTTAATAATAATTAAGTTATTTTCATGGACAAATGTTCATTAAATGATTCTAATCTGACCCTTAGGTGATATGGGTCGACTTTTAGTCATCCAATAGGATTTTGACATTTGTTAGGGTAATTTTAAAATATTATATTTACCCTTAATTACCCGATTTACCTTTAACTATGGTAAATAAAATTTACCGTAGTTACTATTCATAATTCCAAAAAATAAAAAGTAGCTTATTAACATAATTTGGACCCACTGATTCCAAATATGGAATCCATTTTTTAAAATTCCATACACAGAAGTTGCAGAAATTAAATTAAAATTAATCCCGTTGTCGAATAAAAACGGGTTTTTGTTTAAAACATTGCAAAAGATTGAATTGATTTAACCTACGAATTCAAGGTAAAATCAATGCTAATGACATACATTATATTAAATGGTAAAAATATATTCTATTTATACTTTAAAACCATTCAATATTATAATTTAACCACATAAGATATTACGATGAAAAAAGTTGTTTTTAATTAAAATATAGCGTGTTTTTACTATTCATGAAAATGTGAAAGTTACCATAATAATATGAAAAATTTATCCAAAGTAAATTTTTATTTCTTGATTCCAAAGAAGAATTTTATTTTGTCAAATTGAACTTATAAAAATGTCAAAAAATAGATTTAAAGTGGGTGCGCGATCAAAAGGTGGCAAAACTGCATTTTTTTGAAAAATACTTATTTTACCCGAAAAATTTATTTTGTTCTTATACCATGTTCTAGAAATGTGTAAGATAAATAATAATGTTATAAAATTCAAAATTTAGTTAATACTATTCATAACGGCTAGTTCATGACAATATTATAATAATATAACATTGTTTATTAAAACCCGGTATTGCGTACAACACACGCTATCGAGGAAGGTCGCATTTGCGTGTAATGCAAGTCAAGTCAGGGTTGCGTGTTGTGAAAGAATCCTTCGTTGTTTCGTATAACAGAATCCAACCATATTTCATTTATACATTTAATATATATATATATATATATATACTCAATATTGCGTAGAATAACTATTTTCAAAATTGTGTGTAACACGGTCCAAGAATAGTGTTGCGTATACTGCAAGCTAATACGGTGTTGCGTATAGCGCAAGGTAATCTTGGTGTAGAATACAACATAAGACGTTAATGAAATTAAAATAATATTTTTCATAAAATCTCGGGGTGTTACATTCTACCCCCCTTAAAATGAATTTCGCCCTCGAAATTCGTCGGGGTTATAAATGGTTTACTATTTGAAAGTTTCTTTGATAGAAACCCACATCGTAAAAAGGAATACCAAAACTTATCTTTAAAAACTAAAGTATAAAACGTAATGGTTACCCAAGTTAACTAATCACTGGGTATCCACATAGGAGAACATAGGTGAAAATATGGACATTGAAGAGAAACATAACCATCATGTTCTGATGGAGAGTGGTAGAGGACATGGCTATGGAAAAGCTAGCAATCACAAAGCCATAAATTTGTGATGATCTAAGGTACCATCCGATTCATCAGATATAAGATCACTAGGACAACATTTTTGGTTTTCAATATCATTTCCCTAAAGTTGAAAAATATTAATTAGAAGAAATACTTACTTGATTTTGGTACAATCTCACTGTTGTTCGTTAATTGAACAATTTCCACTTCATCCCTTAAAGAAATAAAGTTTAATTTGTTATTCGTGATGTGTTAGCAGATCATGTGATAGAATGATGGGTCATTCCATCACTTTCAAACAAAAGGTTAGCAAAAGTTATAAGTCCATCTTGTGGTTAGATTAATCGTATATGGTTCTAAAAATGAACTTATACTTCATATATCATACCGCTTAATAAAATAAAACTAGTTTATACTAACCAGGGACATCCTGTAGGCCAGTGGTAGGCGATAAAGGCCAGTCGCACTTGGGTTGTGGGTTCGATTTCCACAGCCTTGTCCGACGCGATGGGCTGTCACCCGTCCTGCAGGTTTTCCTTTCTCTAAAACTACATTACTATAACATCCCATCAATAATATCGAAAAACAAACAATACTAACTTATGTCCAACACAATCCATTCCAATCTTTAGGCTTATCCATAATACTGCAGTCCACTCTCAGAGATTTAATACCATCATTTATCCCCATATATCATAAGATATATCTTGTTGGTCACATTCCAAACATTCAAAGGCCTTAATCATGTACTCTCTTGAATACCCATTGAACCTTATTGAAAACATGAGTGCTGTTAAAAGTTAACTCTTTCCACATACCAAAATCCTCAAAATTCTATATACTCAAACCATGATATAACCTTCTCCTTATATCAGTCATGAGCTCATGAATACTATCAAACGCATATCATTTACATTCCAAAAAATATCTGAATAACCTTTCATGGATACCGGTACCATTAATCATACACTTTCAAAACTCAAGTAAAGACAACAGTGTAACAATCCTTAGATTTCTCTTTATTCCATAGTACCATGAGATTACTTATACAACATTACACATGATAAACATGTAATCATTCCACTACATTCTTAAACCATTGACCGAACTTCAACAATTCTGTCATCTCAAATATCATTTGTAGTCTCTTCATCATCATCAACATAAATACTACCCTTATGACCATACTGATTCTCTTCATGAGACTTTACCTTAGGGCATTGGTTTGCATAATGCCCGTACATTCCACATTTAAAACATTTAACCATTGTTGATGTCGTAGCAATACCATTATCCTCATCCCTAGTGTTAAATGAACCTTTTCCTTTGCACTTACTGGCTTTCTGTCCTTCTTTTCCACACCCAAAGCATCTTCCAGTTCCTTTGAAACATTCTCCTTGATGCCTCTTCCCACATGATTTACATAGGGGAAATTGAACTTTCTTTCCTCTATGATCATCATGAAACTCTATCTTTCTCTTATTAGACGAGTCAGGAAACTTACCAAATTTTACATTATTAATCATATTATGAGATTGCTGATTCGGCATAATAATGATGTTTGGACTTCCAAATCCCATTTCATTTGGTTTCTCATGAAGAATATCATTCCATTGTCCATCATATCCTCCATTATCGTGAATCATCTTGTTTCCATCCACTTTCTAAAACCCAAAAATAATAGTGTGAGAGGCAAAAATCATAATAAAGGGGGAGTAACTTCAATATCTAACATCTTAGGTTTAATTATATGATCGTTAGCGTAATTCTAGAACTATAACCTATACGCATACTTAACCTTAGAGACATCCCTAGACATACCTTAGAAATATCTCTAGGGATCTCACTAAAGTTCTCGCATCCTAGTTTCCAAAGGTTGACTAAACCTTTCCTCTGATACCAACTGTAGAGACCCGAAGCCTGACGTACATTGACATTACATTACTTTTGCGGAATACTTAGTACATAACAAAAACACACACACAAGGATCGTAATAGTTTAGTGTCTTTGGAAACTCGGAACGTAATCTTCTAATCGTGGTGAAAGATCTTCAATATCTCCCATAAAGATCTTCCCTTTTTTTTTACCTAAAACCTTTATTTATATCCTGTGGAAAACAAAACATAAAAGGGTGAGCTCAAATGCTCAGTAAGGGTAAACAATAGAAAAAAATCAATTACATCATATTCATAAGAACATAACTTTTGGAAATCATAACCTGCAAAATAGAGCATAATTTCATAACATGGGATAAATCATAGTAGTGAAATGAAATCCCAATAAGCATAACATAAAACTTGAAACATTGTGGCATACACACATAATAATAGAGAATCATTTCTTGTTAGTCAAGACTCATTTCCAAGACTATCTTAGTGGACAAAGTCCCTTTCTGAATCGAGTAACCCTCGTTTCAGTCATGTTTCACTGAACCGGTATAACCTACCATTCCAGCCATGTCTATCTCATGAGATATAAAATCTTTACCCAATTCATTGGAGGGGGATATAGGTCCCACCCATCTTATAATTAATCCTTTATTATGTGTGCCACAAAATCATAAACCATACATCATAGCATAACCCATGTAATAAAAATGGGATTCTTAAACAACATGACATCATAAAACAATTCATATAAGATAAAGGAATTCATAAAAATAATTTCATCACAACATTAATCAAATCAATGTAATAATAGGGAATAAAAACAGAACCCTTTATTATCTTAGATGGAAAATAGTTTTGATAAAACACTTGAACTCCATTCTTGAGGAAAATATCCTTTCTACCTTAAAAACATTTTTCCTTTCTTAACATGTCATAAAATTTTAAACTAAAAGAATTTGATTAAAAATAAACTTGAAAACTTGTAAAGGAAGCATCTTGGAAATAATGTTTTAAAAATTCATTCATGCTGTATAAGTTAAAAAAAACATTCTTCTCGTACTTTTGTCGGAAAAGTCAAAAAATACCTCGTACGAAAAACGCCAAAATATTCCTTTAATATCTTTTACTAAAATCTCACCGAAGGGTAAAATTTGATATAAACTATTGTAGAAGGATATAAATATTACATATTGTGGAAACATGGATGTGGATGATAAAATACACCCCAGTAAATACTAAAGTATAAACAATCTCGGATAAAAATGAGATTGTGATATTTCCCTTACCTTAGGTCTGATTTGCTTCGTATGTGTCCGAACCTCCTGTATAATGATTTAAATAATGTTATTGACTTATTCCAGAATCATACATATTGATATGATATCATATATGGTCATATTATTAGCTTCTTGTTAGTAATATTTCATTGTTACTTGTTACTCGGGTCTTTATAACTTTTTGTTCTTATGCGTGTTTTGTCGAATAAATTCTTATTCTTATCTTTAGGTTATAGATAATTCATTTAAAGAATGGTATTAGTGTAGTATATACCATATTAATTCATTAAATTCATTTATATAATCATTATGAAATGAAGATCATGTAGAACGAGTCGCATCACATCGTGGAGACGGTATTCCTTACGTACGCACGAGTGATGATATTGTTCCTATGATCGTGGAATTGTATTGGAGTATATATATATATTATTTCAGTATCAATATTACTTCATAATAATCATATATATTTACTTATTACACCATTATAACCATCCTTGTAAGGTGATGGTGGAAAAATAGATTACACCACGGCGTGGAGACGGTATTCCGTACGTACGCACGCGCGGTGATTTCATTTTTCCGTAGGATGGATAGAAGGTGAATTAGGGTTGTTTCATATTTATAATAACATATCAGTATGTAAGTAATACTGATGTTATTACTTTATCATGAAACAACTAAAGAAGAAGAAGTTGAAGAAGAAAGAAATTGAAAAGATCGGTAATGGATATTACCTCTTCTTTGGAACGCCTCTTTGAATCCTCCACTTAAGGAACTAAGATTGGTCTTTGGAGAAGACCAGGACCTCTAGGATTATTCTAGGGAAGTGGAGAGGAGATTTTGGCAGGGGTTGGCCGAGCTTGAGTGCTCAAATTGGTGTGAGGAGGAGGGGGAGGAGGTGCCCTTTTATAAGGGAGGAGAGGGGCACCTTAGGAATTCTTAAAAAATATTAATTTATAATAAATCTAACCCCACATAAAACCCTCCAAAAATGACTCATATTCGAAGATTAGATGAGATAGGGTTGTAATCTCATCAACCAATCAAATTTAGACATGTTTGGAAACTTATTTTAAACCTTATCATTTTCATTTCTCCTTATTTAATCTATTTAAGTTTATTTGTGGTAATAAAATTCTAAATTTTAAATTATAACAAATAATTACTTATTTGTTGTGAATTTTCCATAATTGTTTACTTTATAACATTATAGACCATATAGATTTAAATTTATAATTTTTAAATATTTTTGTGATTTTTAAACAATTTTATAATATGTTATTTTTGTAAAATAACAATAGTGTCAATTTTGACACTATTCATTTATTTGAATTTAAATAAAATATATACAGAAGATATGTTCGAACTAAAAGCTTTAATATATTAATAAAAGGTCATATGTATCTATAAAATTAGTATATCACATTAAATAGTTCATATAATATTTAGTTTATTATTTATAAAACCATTTATTTGGTTTATCTCTTAATAAAATAATTACTACATCATTTTTGTATAATTATTTAATATACTTATTTGTTGTATAAAATTTAAAATAAAATTCTATGATGAAGATAAATATATTACCTTTCACAATAATACTTTTACTAGAATTTATCATCTTAAAATCACAATATTTAAATTGTTATATTTATTAAATTATGAAGGTGACAACTTTGGCATCATTTAAAATAAAATAATATAAGTGTCATAATCGCTTTTATAAGGCTCCAAATGGTCAAATATTATACCATTGGATGCTTAGGGTTTACATTTACATGTCCAATAAGTTTTGGTTAGGTATTTGTGCATTTTATGGTCACTATTAGTTTAAAAAAAACATTATTCTTGATTTTTCACGAGATAAACAATTTCTGCATCACTATTGTGTCATAATTAATGATAATTATTTAATCCCTAAAAATTATAAATAAATTTATATGATGTAGATAATTTCATTAGCCTTCTGTAGACTATTCATGTTCGAAGTTTCATGAAGTTTATCACTAAATTAAAATTAATATACTTATAAAATTTAAGAGAGTGACATGTTGTCACTTTTTTGGTTTTAATAATAATTAAGTTATTTTCATGGACAAATGTTCATTAAATGATTCTAATCTGACCCTTAGGTGATATGGGTCGACTTTTAGTCATCCAATAGGATTTTGACATTTGTTAGGGTAATTTTAAAATATTATATTTACCCTTAATTACCTGATTTACCTTTAACTATGGTAAATAAAATTTACCGTAGTTACTATTCATAATTCCCAAAAATAAAAAGTAGCTTATTAACATAATTTGGACCCACTGATTCCAAATATGGAATCCATTTTTTAAAATTCCATACACAGAAGTTCCAGAAATTAAATTAAAATTAATCCCGTTGTCGAATAAAAACGGGTTTTTGTTTAAAACATTGCAAAAGATTGAATTGATTTAACCTACGAATTCAAGGTAAAATCAATGCTAATGACATACATTATATTAAATGGTAAAAATATATTCTATTTATACTTTAAAACCATTCAATATTATAATTTAACCACATAAGATATTACGATGAAAAAAGTTGTTTTTAATTAAAATATAGCGTGTTTTTACTATTCATGAAAATGTGAAAGTTACCAGAATAATATGAAAAATTTATCCAAAGTAAATTTTTATTTCTTGATTCCAAAGAAGAATTTTATTTTGTCAAATTGAACTTATAAACATGTCAAAAAATAGATTTAAAGTGGGTGCGCCATCAAAAGGCGGCAAAACTGCATTTTTTTGAAAAATACTTATTTTACCCGAAAAATTTATTTTGTTCTTATACCATGTTCTAGAAATGTGTAAGATAAATAATAATGTTATAAAATTCAAAATTTATTTAATACTATTCATAACGGCTAGTTCATGACAATATTATAATAATATAACATTGTTTATTAAAACCCGGTATTGCGTACAACACACGCTATCGAGGAAGGTCGCGATTGCGTGTAATGCAAGTCAAGTCAGGGTTGCGTGTTGTGAAAGAATCCTTCGTTGTTTCGTATAACAGAATCCAACCATATTTCATTTATACATTTAATATATATATATATATATACTCAATGTTGCGTAGAATAACTATTATCAAAATTGTGTGTAACACGGTCCAAGAATAGTGTTGCGTATACTGCAAGCTAATACGGTGTTGCGTATAACGCAAGGTAATCTTGGTGTAGAATACAACATAAGACATTAATGAAATTAAAATAATATTTTTCATAAAATCTTGGGGTGTTACAGACACAATATGAGAATATTGTGTGGTATTGGGCTACCATGACTCTCATTCATGTTGGGTTTGTCACTCCTCTACACCACACATATCCTATTGGGGAAATCATCTTTTTGTTGCATGATGTTAAAATTAAGTCTTACCCTAGTCATGTTCAGTATGAATCTTATGTTAATGATGATATTTACCGCATTTTAAACCATGATACCTCATATGATATATATATGATGGTTAAAAAAATGTTACCCCATTATTTGAACATAGGATAACCCACGATAACTGTGGGATGCCTCAAATTCTATCATTAAAGGTGAAATCTCTAATAATATTGGTCTCATACCACTCAACATTTCTCTAACTTCATGTGGCTTTATTCACATCCTCATGGGATATGTTGGGACTTACAAACCTCTCATCTATGGACCTGGATAAAAAATGATCATGCTTCTATCCTCTTTGCCTTAGTTATAGTCTAATAAATATCACCCTAAACTATATTCTATTTTTTCTAGTACTTTTGTGGTATGTGATCCCCCTTTGATTCATTCACATTGGGTTTTAACATATTCTTACCAAAAAACACACATTAAACAAACACCTTTTTAGTCAATACATCATGACATTAATATGATTTCCCTTTGTCTAAAAAACATGAATGAAATCTATTTTCCATGGTCAAGGCCATATGAAATTAAACTATGAGTATCACACATAGAACTACATATAACGTGATACCCCTAATAATGCTATATGTAGAGATTTCTCAGATTTCTATTTCTGGGCTTCCTTCTAGGTAATAACCCCATTCAGTACATTCTCCTATCAATAATCTTGGATGACCTCATAACCAGATATGAAGAATGAAAATCCTAAACCCCTGATGTTAAACTATAGCCTTTCCTAGTATAACTATTTAATTCATTGTATATATGTATGAGACGATTAAATTCCCTCCATTGAGAGTTTATCCCCTTTCAATCATTTGTAATGTTTCAATTCCAAGCATCAATGTTCCAAAATATGTGTGAATCCTCCCAGGAATTTTTTGTGTGGCACTAATCCTCTTTGGTGATCATTCACGTTTTGTTTATCAACTCTCCAAACAAAACATATCCATTTGGAGCACCCCTTGGTCTAAATATCCAAATCAACATGACATTAAAATGTATGCGACATGCCCTGAGTTTTGTTTCTTAGTGTGATGTCTCCCATAATTCTAACCTCCTGAACTCTTTCATCTGGGTGTGTGTAATTCATTTTGGTACCATAAATCCTCTTTTGAATGATGATGAATTGGGAATATACCCCACATAATGAACCCAAGATTCCCTCATGTCCTAATATGAGGAAGAAATGATAGGTAGTTGGGAACATAAGACCCACACACTTAACATCTCAATCATATGATGTTATACAATGGTATGTGTCCTAATTACAAGACATTAAATAGTAAAATGCCACTTCCTCACCATAAAATGTAAACATTCATGTTTATCTTCCTCATTTCATGAAGCAAAATTGAAAGGCATATTATGACCTTTCGAAATAAACCCTTCCATTCTGTGTTGATCAACTACCAGATTATTTGATAACTCATTGCTTGAGAATAGAGATCAGTCTTCCCCTGGAAGATGAGTTTGACCTCTATTAAGAACGTTATACCCACACCAATATGGTCCAATCTAGGTTCGAATAGTTCATATAATATTGGAACCCATTCGAACATTCCATCACTTCATTTTCATGAATTTCAAGCCCCTAATTTGGATCCTTATCCTCCTCAATATCTGAATGGACCCCTTAATAGAACGGTTTCTGGCTAAGGATCACCAAAAATCCTTGGAAAATTCCACCTTAAGGCTTCATAAAAAATCATAAGGTGAATTACTTGTTTCAGACATGGTCAGTGGATTCCCTCATTTGTTTTTCCCACTTACTAGCTAAGTTTCATAGGCACTTTGTTTTTAACATGTTAAATAGGTATCATATATCATGATGCCACCATTCTTATGTTCTAGATTTTGGGTGTTGTGATCCACATTCCACATTACCCTTTGTTCGGGAATAATTAAATTCCCCTGGCGATGCCCCATTCATGTACTGGCACATGATAAGAATGAAAATATACTATTCCAAGTTCCATGTTCTATACACATATCCTCCCTTATGACGGACACATTCAGCGGTCAATCAAAAATATCAGAATTTAATTTCCCAATAGTTTCCCAGCACTCTCACTTGATGATAAATCATATAACTATCCCTTATTTGTTACACCAGTTAGGACCCATGTGAACATAAGGATTTGTTGTTTGTTGTCGCAAGAATATGATTGAAGTAAGACAATAAAGCATCTATATATGTTCAAGTATGAAAATTAAACAAACGAATGTTTAGAGCTCCATCCACATACTGTATCTTCTCATTGGAAACGATTTCCTATATTGCTCCACATCAGTAATTGAGAACTCAAGAATGGGCATCCTTTGTTGGGTGTTCTCTAAGACCTTTTGTTGTAATTCCATGTTATTCTTCTCTTAATTGGGCTAGGAGTTGACATCAATGGCTCTGGTCTGCTACTGGTCTTTCTTATACCAGCACTCAACCTTTTCCTCCTTAGTCTATACCACTTTTTTTCCATTACCTATTGAGCCCTCAGACTGCAGATGATCTCGGCATGAGCATCAATGATTTTCGCATCCACCTATGCTAGACCCTACATATGGTAAATCACTCCTTTATAATTATAGAGTTCCTGAGAGACCTCATCCCAATGCCTCTTCTAGGAAATTTCATGATCCTTCCATTCTCCATTTTCTTACTCAATGAGGACGTACCATTCCAAAGCAAGAAGATTATTGGAGTTCACCATGCTGGTCCCCAGAATGACTAACCAATAGAGAAGAGATCCCAACTTTAGTTGCAGTTCATCTATTTAGATATGATTGGTGATGTTCATCAGATTACTCCATGCCTTTTTTATAGAAATATTTCTTATCCTTAGTGAGATATGGGATAGAATCTTCAAAGTCTTCAGGAAATGTTGGCTCATATGGATGACATGATGCCAATATTGAGGTGGAAAAATCATATGGGTGTAGATATTTAACCATGAGTGGATCAAGAACTGTCTTCGGGAATGTTTCCTCACTAATCAGTCTAGCAGTAAATAATGATCCCACTATACATTGTGGAATCACCATAGTGGACTTCATCGTCCCAACTCCCTTGGATTCCCCTGTTGGTGGTGAAACCTCAGCTTCATCTTTCATAGACACAGCCAGTGTCATTTTCAGTGTAGGAGCATCCAATTTTTTCTTCCACAACTATTCCATTATTTTAAACAATCACAAGAACTTCCACTACCAATTCAACTCAAAAAATGGCCTCTACTGCAACATCTTTGATAGGATCTACCATAGAAGGTATTTTAGTCATCCATGGTGTGGACCTTCCCTCTACCCCTTCATTGAGGAATTGGTCTCAGTAGTCCCATCCAATAGGATCTCTATACTTGGACTGATCTTCATGGAATCTATGTCCATCCCAAACAAGAGAGAAAAATCTGTTGACACTACCTCAGTATCAGGAGTTGTAGACGCTGGTAGATTTTGACTCACGGCCACAACATTGGGAAGGGTCCCCACACATTCCTCTTTATGGGTTGATGTTCCCTATCTATCTGCATGAGTCTTGTTTTATGCTTACCCTTATTAAATGGTCACTGATTCTTATGTAATTAATGAGAGGAAATAAAATGAGATTTAGGTCCGAGTGTTTTTCAAAATCATGAAAGGTCTAGTGGTTTTACCTAGTAGGGATTAGAATAACATTCCCCATGGATATTCAATAGGTATCACAACCCCATGAGTATTCTAATTATTTTCCTTTGGCCATGCTAATGGCCACATGGCTCACAAGGATGACTGGATGGGATGAAATTCCCAACAATGTCTTCACCTGATTGGTCAAAGGATGTGTGATACCTCATGAGTAAATTAATAGCACTGTCTCCACCATATAATGCATTGCTTCAGTGTGGGGGGCATAGAAACCGTCCACTTCAGGGACTAGTTTAGTGAAGAGTATCCTATCAGATTTGAGATACTACAACACCCCTAGAAGAGCAGTGATATATTTTTGAAGTCATTAGGCATCCTAGTCATTAGGATAGACAAAACCATTAGAGGCATTTGGGAGATGTAATAGTTTCCCCAGCCCTCGAATGTGAACCCTTGGGATCTCTTCATAGGTCAATCCATATACCAATGAATTCCTACCCATGAGCGGTGAGCTAAGTGGTGTTCCACTCTATGAAGATCTTGTTGGTTTGGGAGCACAAACTACTAAACCAGTTGTTGGTGCCCTTACAATTGGACCAGTCCAGCCTCCACAATGTGAGATGAACATTACTCAGCCCTGGAATCGTTGTTGAAGGCCCACCCCTTCATTGGATCGGGTGACCCGCTTCCTTAGCATGACCTTAGGATATGTGATCTCCTAACTCAGTGTGTAATCATGGGTCATCCCATATGTAGCAGCAGGTAGTGGAAGATAAATTTGCATCTTTCCCCGAACACATGTAAACATGATCCAAATATGCCTCATCGCCAAAGGGTGCATGATGCACCTTGGAGTAAAGCATTAGTGGTAGCCTATACAAGCACCTGAACTGTCTCAAAAATTAGTGTGGATTGTACGGTTCATAGATTGGATCACATTCGACACATTCTACAAGTACGCCACCTTGAAAGGCTAAAAGGTATGATCTATGTTCCATAGCCCCTATGTCTTCATTAGTTATCACACCCTTTGGTAATGAATATAAATGAAATATGAAGTTCTCCACAAACTGTACCTTCTCCAACACATCCTACAGAACAAACATGAATGGGAGACTTCCAGAAATGTTCAAGATCCTCGGTTGGATGTTATTTTTTGGTGAGGAAATGGGGTTAAGGTACTCATAATCTCTCATGTGTGTGGAAACCAAATTATAAATAAAGTTAAAATGTATGCAAACATGATGTGGCATCTTTCCATCATAGATATGATTATGTAACTTGTATAATATTTCCAGTAATGGGACAACAATTTTAATGGGCAGACCCATCTATAACATTACTACCATTGTGATGGTTTTTTTCCACCCCCCCATATGTGCTTCCTTCATGGGAGCATCCAACAAATAAATGAGCAATGTGTTAAACCCCACCAGCATGACCATAGGTTGAGCCTCAATAGTGAAATTGTATCCCTTTTACTATCACTAGATAACATAAATAATCTTCTATCAAGGGCCCTCTTCACACTATTGATATCCCCCAGGTCTTTTGGAAGGCCTAGTAAAAAACTTCTCTACTACTAATACCCCTTCATCTGGATCTACTGCTGGTTCATTTAGAAAATATTTGAACCACTACTTGAAGGGGACATCCCTTTTCCCTAGATTCTCCTCACTAGTTCCCTACACCACATATAGGAGCACCTTCTTCAATGAAGGAAGCTAATAATGGTCCCTTAATATGTTCTATGTAGGGTAAAAATCATCATACATCATACCCAGAATCAAGATCTATAACACCCTGAGATTTTGGAAAATCTTTTTTTCTTCAAATTAATTATTCTTTTGATATTATTCATTTAATGTAGCATTAAAAATTGTTTTTTTATTTTAAATAACTCAATCAAAAATTACATTCACATGGAACTAACTTTCCTTGTGAAACACGCAACACCGACCCGGCTTGCACTATACACAAAAACTGACTTGGCGTGCGTTACAAACAACACTTTGTTTTTATAAAACATCATTTTTCTCTTTTAATTATTTAAATGAGATAATTATAACTTATGAATTAAAATTAGTTGTTTTAATAGTAATAAGTATTTTCCAAATATTATTTACAATTTTTTTATATAACTAAAACATTTTGATAATTACTGATATAGTTTTTTTAAAGTCTATATATGTTTAAAAGTTTCATTTTCTCAAATTAACTAATTTTAATATCCTGTGAAAACTAATGAAATTAATTTTATAGACATTTTGAAATTAAATTTGATAAAATAAACATCATTTTTTTAATTTGAAATGTTGAAATTAGCGTAGGGTGATTATTTGGGATTTTTTTGAGAAACTTCAATTTTTGATGAATAGTGAAAACTACTGCATTTTACTTCAAAACTGCCTTTTTGATTAATTAATTGTTAATGTAGATATATATTTTAATTTTTATTTAAAGTTACATTAGATCATTTAATCATATATTAACACAATTTTTTCATTGGAGTTCATTTCACTTTGAAATTTAATATAGAATCTTAAAAAACATTTGAACAATTTTCTACTATAAAACCTTGTCACTTCGTTCCGTCTATAGGGACATCATTAATCATACTTTTTCCACTTCTATGAATTGAATTTCAGAAATCCGATGTGAAACATTTCAATTATTATGTTATTTTTATTCTAATAAGATCATATTAATTTTTTGACCAAAATGATTAGAGAATGTGATTAAAATTAATCTTTGTGATTAGGGCCAAATTAAGATTAATTAGGGACTAAACCATAAAATTAAGGGCCAGATGACATAGACACTTGTATAAAACTTATTTAATCTCCCTATTTTGGCCATAAAAATTCCAATACTGAGTTCTAATTGTTTGGTATGACTTTGTTTAGGTAATAACATGCATACACCTAATTTGTTTCCAAAAATTCCAAGTGAGTCCTTTTCATTCCCTGTTAAAGGCCACCAACTCTTCCTATTCGTAACACCTAATATAACTTTTAGTATCATCTATGATCTACCAAATCTTCTCCCCAACATAACTTCCTTCCTCCATGAATCCTCTCATTGAGTAGAACCTCTTCCATGAATTCCTTTTGGCCCAAACGAAAATGAGTTACCCGATTTAGAGGTAATGTCTTCTCTCAAAATCCTTTCATTTAATTTCTTTCTCTTCTCCAAAAACTATTATTATTCCACGTTTTTATAAAAACAACAGTATCCTAAAAATAATATCATGTTTTAATGATGAGGGTGTGAATTACACTTACACACACATCTATTTTATGGGTAACAAACATACAGTTTCTATGTATGATGAACTAATGCCTCACAAAACGATGATTTTTCAATTTTACTTTACAACCACTCATGGATGGCATTAAGATAGAAAATATTTTTATATATGTAATATATTATATTTATCATTGTGTTACACTTATTTATTTCTTTTACAACACATATATGTTTACATTCTATTTGGTGTTAATACGATAATTTAGTTTGAGGATGTTTGGACTACCGCCCCCTCAATGAAATATGATTCACTCACAACCTACAGGGAATGTATTAAGGATTCATTTAGTGAATATATATGATATATATGATATAATAAAGATATTTTATTAATGATATATATATATATATATATATCTTTTACTTTCTTTCATTTTACATTACAATTAAACGGAAATAGTGGTCATGCGAACGTAGGGCCTACCGTCTCCATGAATGATATATTCCATTTCATAAATATATACTATATATATTATTATAATAAAAATATTTTTAAAATAAATTATATTTATAACATGAATAAAATCCTATAAATCATTATGTAAGTATAAAACATTTTGTTATTTAAAATTAAGACACATTCTTGAAACAATTACATTATTACATGAAGTCAAACCTTAACATAGGATTGTTATCAAGTGGGTAATATATGGTCATAATAGAACCATATAAGGTATAATATGTAATAATATGGTTCTTTAAAATATTTATACTAAATTTATATTTATTATATATATTTTTTGAATGATTACGATGAGAGTCAATACACAAGGTAAGGGGATTTTATCTCACTTTTTATTTCTGTGAGATACAGGTAATGTTCACCACACATTCCTTTTGTGTGGTGTATGTACTAACCATGATAGTATTATATGTATCATATACATAAATTTATTGGTATTAACATATCCATTTTGTTAAATTTATTTCAGGGGGATTAAGTTTAAAAAGATTACAAATTGGTAAAAATGTTTTGTCTCAATTTTCCTTCTTTGAGACTCATGTTTTGTTGTGCACCTAGAATATTTCCCGAGGTGTATATAATTCAATTTTACATGTTATATAATTAATTTCTTGGTTTCCATGATATTTTATTCCCCATGTAATTTCATTTTATCATATGGAGAGTATAATACCAAGTTACCATGTTATAATAGATTATTGAAACAATATTATCACTTTTTAAGAATTCTTATGTTTACTCTTCCTTTGAAGAAATATTTTGATCCATTTCCCAAGAAAATTCATGATTTTTATTATCCTCTATTTATTAATGGTATAATCATGTATTGGTACTAATTTACAACTTCTTGTTACATAAGATAGTTAGGAATACATTTTTTCAGAAAGACTAAATTTACCATCTCTTCGGTCGGAAATCTATGTTCCTTAAAAACCATGATTTATAAAAATGGTTTTTAATAATATTATACCAATATCCTAAGAAAAATAAAATACATTTTACCCTTTTTTTTGTTTTACAAATGTCTTTAAATGAATCTTACTTTTATTTTTCGAACAATGCAGTTTTCTACCCATTTTTACCAAGAAAAACTAATATTCGTTTTACCTTGTACGCCATGTATGGATTTACCCTTATTCGTGACCATTATTCCCTTGTAGCTTCATTTACAAGATTAAAAATTTATTCTTCTAAAAATAGAAAAAAATTTCTAATATTTTGAATATTCATTTTTAAACTGGGTTTCAAAGAAAAAAGTTTTCAAAAAAGTTTTATGTTTTAAAAAGTAATTTATATGTTTGAATTCATTATAAGTTTTCAATGTATATTCAAAAATATGATTTTCATAAATGGATTCACCCATATTTTATAGGTTTTATAGTAAAATAGATTTCAAAGAATTTTCAAGCATTCTTTAGATGTTTTCAATGAATTTTCAATGAAATATTTTTCAAAATGTTTTCAAGCATTCTTTACATGTTTTAAATGTATTTTCAAGGAAAATGGTTTTCAAAATGTTTTCAAGTTCACTTTATATGATTTCAATGATAATGGTTTATAAATGTTTTTTCAAAGATTTATTTAAAATATTTCATGTTTATTTTCAACAAAATTGATCTCAAAAGGTTTTAATGTTTTAAAGATCATTTTTTTCAATGAATAATTGAAATTTTATTTAAGAAATGTTTTTAAAATGGATCTTTCTAAATAATTTTTCATCTAACATGACATATGTTGATGTCAATAATGACATTTTAGGAAATAATACAATGGTTCCATTCATATTTATTCTTCAATAGATTATTTTTTGATGGAATGATGCTTATGACACCTGTTTCTCTTCCACAGGGTATATGCTTTTGAAACCCATATCTTTTCACCAGTCATGAATTGATGAAATGAATATGAATCCTATCTATTTTCCATAGGTTATGATATAATGAAATGTTAATGATACCGATTTCATTTCATGGTTTATGATTTTATGTTTATAGATCCCATCTATTTTCATGGGTGATGATATGATGAATGTTCTTTTGGAATAAGCATATATGATTTAATTATGTGATAGGTGGGCCCTATATCTCCCTCCAATGAATTATGTAATGATAAATGTTTTATGAGATCAAAGGGTATATAGGAGAAAATCCCAATCCTGAAACAAGAGGGTATATTGAAGGATATCCCAATCCCGGAACAAGTGGGTATACGAGAGAATATACCAAGCCCAAAACAAGAGGGTATACTGGATGATATCCCAATCCTGAAAAAAGAGGGTATACGGTAGGATATACCAAGACTGAAACAAGAGGGTATACACGAGGAAATACCAATACTGAAATAATAAGGAATATAAGAAGATATTAGAATCTCGAAACAGGAGGGTACATGGGAGGACATCCCAAGCCCAGAAAAAGTGGTACATAGGAGGGCATCCCAAGCATGAAGTAGGTTCACAACTGATTATTCCAAGCCTAACATGTTACAAAAGCCTTGGTAGGCCACCTTGACAAATTTATTTTGTATATTTACATGTTTGCCACAATTTCATGTTTTATAACTATGTTATTCTTTGACATCTTATGTTCATCATTTCCTTATGATTAATGTCTTATGAATATCCATGATTTATTCAATGATTCATGTTTATGAACATTGATATATACGATATGATCTTCGATATTAATGATCTTGTTCTCATACCCTTATGTTCATTATTGTACTTACATGTCTCCCATGTTTAACCTTACTGAAAAATTGAGCTCATCCATTTTTATGTTTCCTTTCTCCGAGATATGAAGAATGGTTTTAGGTATATGTACAAAAGGTGGATATATTTATCTGATATGTGGAAGATATTTCACTAGGAGTGAAGTTTATGTTTCCAAGTTCCCAAAGACACTAAACAATTACGATCCTCAGGAATGCATTTTTATAATGTCTTCAATATTCATCTAAAATTATTTAATATCTATGTATGTTAAGATTGTGTTTCTATAAGAGCTCAGTTATTCTATTATTATCTGAGAGTCTGATGTTGACCTCCCCATAATGTAGATGGAGCATGTTAGTCACCAGTAACCATCTTCTCAAGAGTTCAGGTATGATATTTTGTGGTTAGTAAATATGGAATTCTGAAGCCCATACATGGACATAACATCCTACCCACGTTATCTCTACCTCGAATTTAGTGCATGATGCGATTGACTAGTAGGACCAGGCCCACTCATTTGTGAATTTTCTTCCATGGAACAAATCCTAGCTGTCGTTCCATCACTTCTGCGGGACCCAAAAACCAGCATTGAGAGACATCTCTTACTGTTGTAGGGATTATTCATCCTTGATATTCTCACTGTCAATATTGTTAATAAATTTTTAGAGTCAGTCTACCGTAATTGGAAAATGATCCTTACATATATTGATGATATCAGCTATGTGGCACTGGTACTTCCATTGTACACATCTAAACCAGTAATATGGCTAATCTCTACTCACTGCTGGGTTCAAGACCTCATATTTCTATCTAAATGCATATAAAAAAAGCCTATTTCAGATAGGATATTTATTTTTTATCCTCTTTTAGAAGTTTGAGCAATGATTCATGTCCCAAGGAGCTTCAGAGGCACTCCCTGACCATGATGTTGTTTGAAAAATCTTGTCTTTGAACAACAACAATGTTGACTCCCTGAGTGGCCATTGGATTCAAGACATAAGTATTTTCTGAGTCCAATTTACAAAGGTTTTTGTAAATCCTATTGACTGAAATTGGTTTGTGGAGATTTGATTCGAAGGGATCACTTTGTGAAGTTGCAGTTCATGGTGTTGGGTTCACTACATAGCATTCATGAAGTAATGTTCCATAAGTACAACTCATTAAAGTATCATTCACATAGAACATTCTAAGAGATGAAGAGATTCGTGAAAATAGAACAAAGCATTTTCTTTTCAAAATTGTGGTTTTCCATTGAGTTATCCTTATCTATTTATAGGTGTATGACTACCCTAGTTATCATGGTGGTATTCGTACCAACAACCATCATGAATAAGCATCATGAGTGATAATCATGACTATTCTTTCATAAAAGGGATTGAATTTCTAATTCTTGGTGATCACCCCTTAGAATCGGAGCCCACATCTCTCTGTTATCTCCCATTGTGTTGGGGACATTTTTTGGCAGTGAAATGCATGCCACCAGAATAGTAAAGGAAGGTACGACTAGTTTGAAACATGTACAAGGAAAAAGGGCCTAAAATCCGTCTAAGTAGGCTTCTTGGGGAATCACAATTTCTTTATAAAAGACCAGAACTCATGAATCTCTACAAATGAGTGTTTCCTTTGTGAATGTTTGAATCCATAATGGTGTGCCTCTGCGTGTCCGATAGCGCACCATAAATGTGAAAAAAGTCAACGGTGTCTTCATGAGTTCGATAGAGACACACCCATTTGTGAATCCCACAATATTTCAAGAAATTGAACTAATAATTATAAAACCACTTACGTATAAATACACCCACTTAGTCCAATGTTTTGGGGATAGTTACCTGACATTTTCTCTTCATAATCACTCATAATTCATGAACATTAGCATTGTTAACCAAAGAAAAATGGATCATCTAAGCTATCCTTGTTTTGTGATACCCCCTAATATGTGTTCATGAATGAATCAACCTAAGTTGGTGATTCCATTATCATATGACAACCCCCTTTTTGAAGGAAGAAGTCCTAATGTGGTACATGAGCCTTTATGATGAATTCATCCATCAAGAACCATTCCATTCCCAATCTGGGACATCATCATGAGGTAGGGTCTTCCTATTTTGTAAATCATCCTCCTTCATGAGGCCTCAAACCTCCACGAAGCACCTCATCTTCAAGAAACACCTCTATGTGAGGACCTGATCTTCGTGAAACCTCTCTCGTAGGCCTCTCTATTCTTCCTCCCTTCTACTAACACCTTATCATAATGGACGAGTTCCCAGAGCCCATACATCAATCCAAGATCAATTCAACTACACTGTGAGTCCATACGTGTCTTGATCCACCCATTCCTATATCCCACTCTACTTCATGTGTGGCTTGATACTCCATTCTTCCACTTTTTTCATAGTATAGTTTTTCTAATGCTTATTTCCCCTCAAAATTGACATGCAAACTTGGACCTCATGACTGGACACTCCACCCTTCATTACAACTGGGTAGTGCCAACTCCATGCCCCACCAAAAGGTGTATTTGCATTTGTCATGTATGCCCTAGGGTTATGGAGTGAACCTACCCATGTCCGAGAGACAAGACATAGAACTACTTCTCACCATGTCCTAGGCATGCAATAGAAAACTGCACTATAACATCCCCACCACATGACATGAAACTATAGTCATACCATTTATGAAAACCACATAATGCTCAGTGTGTGAGTAGCATAGAATGAAACTATAGTCTTACCAGTAGGATGTCTTTTGTATCACTCACATAGAATGTGATCCTTCTCATAGGGAATGATATCCTCCTTACACTGAACAAGATCCTCCTTAGGGAAATTAAACGTGTAAGACCCACTCATATTATTATTACTCTTAGAAACACCACAATATCCATCCAAAAATGAAAAAAGAAGGTCATGCAATCTTCAGATATACTGCTTCCTATTGTTTCTCACACCAAGAATGAAAAAAAAATATGCTTAAAGGTTAGAAGAGATCATGACATCCACACAATTCCAAACACCCAATGGGTATCTTCCAGAGTGTAAGCCCCAAACACACCCAATGGGACTCTCCCTGAAGTGTAAGCCCCAAGCTTCAGAACTATATGGGAATTTATTACCCACTAAATGGGATACATATGAAACCACCCTGAGGTCTAAACCCAAAACCCTCACCCAATCTTCCTCTTACATATGTGTAAGACCCATCTTCTAGAACGAAATGGGATTTGATTCCTAACTATCTAGGATACATATGAACCCTCTCTAAGGTTCAGACCCAATAACCACACCTAGTGGAACTCCTCCTTAGGTGTATGCCCCAACCTCTGAACTATATGGGATTTTATTCTTATCTAACTGGGATATGTTCGAAGCCTCCTTGATTTTAAAACACAATATCCAAATCCAATGAGTGTTCTCCTTATGTGTCAGCCCCAACTTTCTAAACTATATGGACATTGATTCCCAACTAATTGGGATATGTTGGAAGCCTTCATATGGTTCAAACCAAACATCCACATATAACCAAATATTGCTTACTCCACATCCCTAGTATGATCATACCCCTCACTCGAGAGATCACATATCCTCTAGGTTTCTTGGGTAGGTTCCACCTGTAATCCCCACACCAACCCCAACCAAGATAAATATTATATTGAAGGGAAGCATCCATGTATAACCCTGACACCATCCATTGTTGATGCTCTATTAGTGAGATGAGAATCCTTACTTCATGGAATTAAGCTGCATGGACCAGTCCTATCATCAGACCATAAACTTCAACATTTAACTATGTGGGTTTTGATCCCTATCATCTAATCAGGGTATGTAGGATGGCTCTTTGAGGATCAATCTTGACTAATGGTGAAATTGGGTTTTCCATATAAAGTATCTACCTCCATGATCGACCCCAAGGGGTCTTCTGATCAAAAATCATGGTGTGACATCTTCCCTTTATGGTAAACACCTCCCACATCCACCTCCATGGGGAATCCGGATACATCCATCTGGTAAACCATCATGATGTGACATATGACAATTTATTGGAAACACCTCCTTGATTGATATCAAGGGGTGTTATGACCAAAATTCATTATGTGACTTATTCCCATTATGGGAAAAACCTCCAAGATCCGCCTCCATGAGGTATTATGTTCCATCTATCGATGTGACACTTTCCCCCATAGGGACACACCTCTCATCTCCACACATGGTTAGCATCGTTCCTTGATCTATCTCAACCAGACGTTCTGATCTATCCCTGGTGGACGTAATACTTATGACACAACCCCATATACACCGCTAGAATCAGCTACCTCATGATAGACATGGTATTCCTATAGTGAATTCCATAGAAGATACTCACCCCGGGTGTCAGCTACCTCATGATAAACATAGGATACATATTGTAAAAATCCTTAGAGGGCTCACGCCTCTAGTGTCATTACCCAATGATTGACACATGATTCTTCACACTCTATGTCCCAATATTCCTCCATGATATTCCCTCCTATGAAGAAGAATATATGTTACCAATATACATAATTTGTATACATGATTAGAAATGACCAACACGAATCCTCTCTAAACTGAAGGTTGCATCCATGTTCAAATATAATTGTAATTTCAAGATAGAAGTGTAATTTCCAGACATCCACAAAGAGATGGAACTTGGAATGAGCTTAATAAACATGAAATAACATATTAGGGAGGCCTAAATAGTCAATGAGATCTAAAGAGGAATCCAAGGAAAGAGGAACTAACATACCATCATGTCATTTCAATCAAGGAACAGACATCACAAATGAAGGTGACAAAAGATACATTCCATTGGAAAGTGGGAATATGTGGTAATAATAATCCTAGTGCACAATAACATGTAGGTGGTGGCATTGGTGAAAGAATTTGAAATAGGCATGATGTGAACCCTAACTTCTATGTTGCTAGAATTCAAGATAGCTTGAGGTTGAAGCTATTGGCCACCTCAGCAGTTATTTTCAAATGGTTTCCTTAGGTGTTGGATGGCTTATTTTTTTGTAAACACACATAATGAAATCCCAACATACTTCAAATTTAATTATCAAATTCCAATGCAAATTATCAAATATTATTCTTCAATCGTACCTGATATATTTTTAAAATTATTATTCAAGAAAAACATTTAATTATTTTTTCAAAAATAAACTCTAAAACTCTTCTTCATTCAAATCATCATTTTTTTCATTTTCCTTCATTTATTCTTAAAAATGATTTTCCATGACAATACATATATTCATGGTCTTCAAATCCTCTTCCACATTGATTCCAATTCATCACATCAGGAAAATAATCATTTTCATGGTGTTCCAATTGTTGTATGAAATGTTCATTCTTTTGAGAATGTATTTACTATTTAATGAACACTTCAAGAATAATCATATGTAATATAACATGGATAATTGTCCCATTGTGATATTCAATTCTGTAATATAAATCCATAAAAAATATCTAGGCATCAAAAGTTATCTAAACTCACATATTGAAACATCATTGACTATAAATGGATATGTTTTGTTTGGGGTTCTTATCATCTAATGTTTTTCTAAAAAACATGATCTTCTCCCTTTAAAGAAACTTTCTTGATAACTTCTAAGAGAGGAATGATCTTACATGATTTTATTAGCAATGACCCTTTAGTTAATTAGCACTAATTCTATGTGGGAAAACTCATTGTAGAAAAAAAAAGTTAAATAAAACCATGATTTTCCATTATATCTATAAAACATAATCACATGTGTTACGAAGCTCCGAAATTCCCAATATTCATGATAGGGACTGTATGTAATCATATTTATGAATAAAAGGATAAATCCAGTATATAATTAAAAAAACACATCATAAAGTTGAAGTAAAATATTTATATATCCCCTATTTAATCAACATGATATCAATAGATAAATCATTCTTAATTTATATAATAGTAAAATTAATAATGAGATATGAGATTGTGATTGGGATTGCTTGACCTTTATCATTGAAGCTTTCCCATTGTTTTCAAATTCTTTCGCAAGGTATCTCCCCCTCTGGGATGAACATTTCTATTTCATGGAATTCCTCAGACTCTATGAAGTAGTATATCTTCATGGTGTCTAATGGTGAATCCCTAAAACATCTCCATTAATTCAATTCATGTTAACTTAAAGAACATAAATTATAGTGAATAATAAGGAACCTTTTTTCATCAGGAGTAACATTCAATATGAGAACTGTTACTCATCCTTGGCAATTAATTTATCCAAATCTCAGCATTCCTTTTTTATAAAGCCTCTTTTTCCATTATTCTCATTTGAGTAAATTATATCTCTCGTGATTCCATTTTAATATTAAATAGCCCGCTGAATAGTTAGAACCACCATACAGTTGTGTGATGAATTTCCATATTTAGCATGCCTTAAAACACAAATCACTATCTATATGAGGAATATAATTTTCCATCTATATTTTAGAATATACCATTAATCCAGGATAGGGTCTCTCAATTTTCATTAATTTTCTTATTTCCTTAGCTTTTATCCCCCCTTCATGAGTATTTCTTTTATTTTCATGAATTAACAAGTTATGCCAATACCCCAATGAATTATGCCTAAATTTCTAGCAACACCTTCAATAGCCTATGAGAATTATTATCTTTTTATGGTTAAATATATTTAGTTTTCACCGATTATAAAACTTGTTTCATATAAGTGGAACCATAACTCTTTTTTATACTTATTTGGGAACAATTTTGCATCAATATTTTCACATCCACCCTAGATATGGTGGGTTTTCATCATTTTTTACCATCCATAAATTCCAAATGTTTCGTTTTGAATCTTTATTGAAAATTAAAACATCATCAGTACACAAGATAGTTTCTTGGTTATGGGATATGTTATTATTAAAGGATGTTTCCATAATATTATAGAATGACCTCAAGATCTTCTTGATGTTATGATCATCAAATCATACATATGTAATAAAATATCCTTTTCTAGAAATGAGGGACGTTTTATCTTGTGATGATGGATGATTCTTTAATTTCACCTCTAATTCTGAGCACATTATATTGTTTGAGTTCTTCTCACCCTAAACTGATCTCATCGTGGCTTTCCAATCCCCTTTTATCTTCATCACTAATTCATCATAAATTTTTCTTAATGCATGTAAATAATTATCAAGGTCATTTACAATGTTTTAATTATCATCTAATCTCATATCGTTGAAAAAATACAAATTTTGTGCATCTCTTTGTATTCATATGATACTTCTACAAAGATAACCTCAATGAAACATTTCTCATGTAGACTTCTTGGTAGTTCATAAATAGATTCCTCACATCATTCATTAAAATGATAGATTCATTTATCTTTTTCGTTCACATGTTTTGTGAGCGTGTTACATATAAAAACCTTTTTAACTAATTTCTCTTCCATTGCATCAATTTATTTTTTCATCTATAATTTTTCATTATAAAGAGACTTCAATCCTATCCCTGTTAGTAATTTTATTTTAAGAGGCAATTCTATGAGACTAAATCACTTTATACCTCCCTGACATATGTTTTATTTTCCAATAAATAGTGATTTTTGAGTGAGTGACTGTTGTCACTAAGTGATATATTATCATCACATTTTCAGAAGGTGTCATTTGAAGAATCATAATTGAAAGAATTATTAAATATTTTACCATTCATATTTCCTCCAATTTGAGGTGTCTCTTTGTTTACAAAGAGATTTTTCTTCAGTTTCTTTACCTATCTTTTCTTCTTCGTTCTTCTAATTCTTGGTAGAAATCACCACCAGAGGTCACAAACCAATTTCCCAAAATATGAACATCATAATGACTCAATTTGATCTTTAGAGGGAACCATTACCCTGATACCATTTGTAGAGTCCCATGTAAGATTGACCACTAGTATGGGAGGGGTGAACAAGTGGTTTATTTTTATTAATTATTTTTTTTTAAAATTGAACATCCCAAACATGTTATGGATCTATATCTACAAGATTTTATCTATCAATAAAACTAATGGTAAATATTAATAATGGAGAGAGAATCACTCATGATTTACAAGGATTTGAATGAAAGTTATACTACACTCCATGTAGGTTAGACACCCCAACATGGATTCTTCACTATCAAACAAGTGAATAAAATTTATTTTAGATTCAATTGAATGACGTTTTCTATAGATCCAATAGAGAGACACTATTTGATTTTGGATTCAACAAAAATATTTGTTGCTACAACTCTAACTAAGAGACTCCTTCCACTCTTGGATCCAACTAGAAGACTCAAACTTCTGTAGGATATGACTGTAAGACTTCACCTTTGTTGATGACTGAAACCACTATAGGATGTTCATCTGATCATCCTCCATATGAATTCTGAATTACACATTCTTGTGTACTTTCTCAGGACATTCATAAATTTTTTTATTGAAAATCATTCTAGATTTGGTGAAATTTGATATCTCTTCAATCATTGAATGCTCAGGAACATAAATTTTTTCTTCATCAAATGGTTCTGATATTCAATCACTTTCTATATTTGATAAAAGATTTCATCAAGATCACAAATGATATTGGAAATTAGTATATAATTTCTCATCACATACATATACATATTAATATAAAAATAATGTTTTCCATGGGGTCTCAATAATTCTATGATTTAAATTCATTAATTTAAAGCCTTAGCTAAATGTGTCAAATAGTTACACATTTATCTTTCCTTCTTTAAATAAAAATAACGGAATTTTTGATATTATATTTTTTTCATAAAAATAAAATTCCCCATTTTAAATGGGTATTTATTTCCTCAAATAACTTTAAAACCGGAATGGGTATTATTATTTTCATTAAATGAACCAGAGGATTCTTGTTTACTCATGTTTTTCATGTACCTAAATGGATCATGTATAAGCCTTTACATCTCAGGGGTGTTATTAACCATAGATTACCCAATTATCAGGAATTAATATTCATACACCTCTAAATCCCATGTGGTTAAAGTAAATGTTATCAAGTGAGAATTTTTAATCTGCATTCCTTGCATAGATTCCTGGATTCACATTTCAAATACCCAAGGAGTTTGGGTATTTCCTCATGATGTTAAAATTGTAGCTTCTTAAATAAATTAACAATATGTTAAAGTAATATATTTTTTTCTCACATGGTCTCCCCATTATTTATCATTCTTGGATCACCCCATGTATCTTCATGAAAGTCATATTCATAAAGACTCGGACATTACACATCGCAGTTTCTTCACTTTGTATAAAAATACTCAAGACTTGCTGGACATTCATGACATATTCATTCTCCACATTAAAATAATATTCATGTATGAAAAAGTAAATAAATATATTATCTTGATCATACCACTGCATTAAATTTATCATTTACTTTAACCATAAACTTTACATCATCTAACGACATCATCGCTTGATGATTTTCGATTCATGCATGGAAATGCTTGACTTTCATGCCTAAAAAATAATTCAAATTTTCCATGATCACATAAGAATAATTTATCCATATTCAACCATATATGTGGAAATGGATTAATCTTTATGGATCATCAATGGTGGAAGAAACCATGTTACGATGATTGATCATGTGAGGGAGGAAAACAACATAGCTCCCTCGATCAGACGGATGAGATGGTCATGATCAGGAGTTATGGGAAATAATCATAACATTTTAATAGTGGGAATAATAACCCATGAAAATCTCACCCCACATCAATTTATTATCTTTTTGAGGCCATGGTTTATTACTCAATATGTTTCTTTAGCTCGCCAGAAGTGTGTATCAAGCTCTTATCATGAACTATGGATAACACTGACCCATGCTAGTTCTTTCCAAAGCCATGTTTCCCAAAACAATGGTCCCTTTACTCCCATGCACTTCCTATGGGTACACTATGCATCCTCAATACTTTTTGACCAACATTAATTATTCCTTGAGGTGGAACATATTTTCATCATCGATATTGGTTTTGACATGGTTCCCTCTATAGGAGGTTGTCTTAGGTTTTTATGTAAAATCTCATAAACATATCCAAAAATACCTCAAATATTATTCTCAAATTTCATTCCACATTCTCAAATATTATATTTCAACTATACCTCATACAAAAATATAAATTATTTTTCATGTTCTTTTTTAATTATTATTCTATATTCCTTTTCATGAAAATTAAATACATCCATAGTCTTTTTTAAATTCGTTTTTTAAATTTTTCTTCCTGAATAACAATATTTGCATGGTATACAAATCTTCTTGAATGTTGACTCCACTTCTTAACTTCATTAGAAAAATCATTTGAATGGACTTCCACTTATTGTACAAAATTTTCATTCATAAGATTGTTTCTTATAAATTTAATGATCACCTTAAAAATTATATTTTATAAAATATTAAATAGAGTTATCCATGAGTGACATCCAATTCCATAATATGAATCAATAACAACTCTCTAGGAATCCCCACATCATCCAAACTCACAAAAAACATATTAACATTTAATTGAGAACAAATGAAACACTTGTACTAACACAAACCTTATTTATAATACCCCATTAGTTCAAATAAACAAAGTTGGAGACAGTCACCACACATTTTTAAAACCAATACAATGTGGTAATAAATATCTGAATGTTTCATTTCATGGTTAACCAAAGGGTACTATTAATATACATAAGAAAATCCATAATAAATAATGGATAAGGACACTAGAATAGGTCTATTTCTCAAAAATATAACTCAAGGAACACATTTATAGAGTGTGCATAAAAGGATTATTCAAAATTAAATCCTTCTTGTGACTATTGGTAGTTATGGAATCATGAAATTATAATAAATGTATCCTTAATATACTTATACAACATTACCCTACTCGTATAGATCAAATAATGATATGTTAGATTATATTTAGTTTAATCACTCATGAGAGGTGAGACCGCATATTACAAGACTTAAGAAAATGAAGATAAATTATTTTGAAAGGTTAAAGACTACATTTACAAGAAAAGTAGGGCCCCTCACATTAATGATCCCATATGATGTGACCTCATCCTTTAGAAATTATGTAACCTAACAATATCCATTATTTTTTCATCACTACCAATATCGTATTGAATAGTGAGAAAACAATGGAATCAAAATAATATGAGTGGTAGACATACCTATGGAACACACATTCAGAAGAACACAAAATGATTTAATCTCACATAATGAAGATAAATTATTCAAGGCAGAAGAATTATGAAAAATATATAAGAGTGGGTAATCTCACTTCTTTGATCAATATGAAGGAAAATTTATTTATAAAAATATATTTTAGTTAATTAAAAAAATATATTATATTAAAAACCCCATTAAAACCACTAAAACATTATAATACACATATTGAAACTTGGGTACATTATCTTGAGGCATATTACCACTTGAAGGACCACATGAACTCTGATGGATTCCTACCAGTTTTCGATTGGAGCTTCTTCTCATTAGTAAATTCTACTGCAACAATCTAATTTCCTCAAAAATTGATCCAAGACCTCCTTTAACAAATCTAACATACATAACGTTTAAAAAAATATGTTTTAACTATAATTAGATTGAGTTTATTTCATTAAGAGGTCATGTTGTTAGACCCTCCCCACCATAGGTTAAATCATCCCTAAGAAGCCTCATCAAACATCACCATGCCATTTTAATGAAAATCTTTATAAACTATAACCATATTTCATACTATTACACCCATGTATCATATATGACATTTAAAAAAATTATATCATACATGTACAAGTGCACCTTTCTTATTTAGAAGATACTTCTAGCTTTGATCCACTATAAAAATGGTTATTCCTCAAATGATGCATCTGAATCCATCTCAATTTCTTTAACACTGATCACATGAGAAGGGGCAGGATGATATCTCTAATTATGAGATATGTAAAACAAAACCTATATATCACATTAGTATTAAGGAAGTACTAATTGGTAATCCATGGTACTAATTATCTCAACAACCGTGAACTGACCCAGATACCTTGGTGCTGGCATTCATTACCTCTGAATGAGATAGTTCCCTAATCATGATGATAATTAAATAAAAATATATCATCATACATCAAATTCTAGTGGGGACAAAAGAATCCATTATAAAATCTATGCATTTCCAGAGAGGTCACTAACTTATTCTTATCCATCAAATAACCTGTAATGTATCATATTCAAGACTCAAACCAACAGTAATTGATTCCTCTGATAATAGCTGACATGGTATTCTATACATATCCTCAAAAGTAAATATCTGAATCAATTTTTAATAATTTTTATTAATGGAACATAATAAAATGAAAACATGGTACTCATAAAAACCACTAAAATCAAGGATACATTCTTTAATTGTCTAATACATTGTTTTAATGGTACATTATAACTCCCAATTGTTATGTGGATATTAGGTAGTGCCAACATACACCTATGTATCTATTAAATTTTATAAAACTTTTAAGATTCATGATTTAAAATAATAATCTTCGCTAACGATGATTCATTAAGGCACACTATAATGATGCACAATATTATAAACATATAACCTTCCCAACCAATTGATGTATAAAATTTCCCAGACGGGTATAGATTATGTGACCTTTTTCATCCAATAGCTTATAACCTATACATTGCAGTGTCCTAAATAATTCCATCACAAAATATATGGTTACATGATCATACATTGACATAAAAATGGGTACTAATTGGAATATCCCTATAGGTGCTAATGGTGCTAAATTATGAAAAGATATAATATGGTCACTATCTATAGATAATTATTTGGATAGTCCAACTCATGTTAACTCAATTTCATAGATACATAGTTAACAACATGCTCATCCTATATCAGAATGGATCCTTGAGAAAACTGTATGAATTATGATATAGGGTATACTCCTTTCCCATATCATGAATAGTCCAAATCAGTATAGATTATTTTCTACACATTATGTCCATGAATGAGAAATCAAATGAAATAGAATATAGGAAAATCACCACTTTCATTGTAAGTAGATTCATCCATGTTTCCATAATATTGAACCCCTGAATGAATCTAATGTAATATCCTACCAAATCTAGATAATTATGCATCTTGAAATAATTCTTGCGATGATCCGAAGAAACAATAAACTCAACCTTCCTAGGGTCTACTGATATTCCTACATCTAATATTTGTTCCCTATGAAGTATACCTCAATGATACCAAATAGACACGTTGAAGGCTTGGGATATATTAAATTCAATCAGTGAACTCATAATGATATTTTTATATATTGCATGATCATCTCATGAAATTAATTATACTATAATATGGTTAGTATAAAGAATCACAAATGAATCAAAAAAAAATTGGATGACCTAATTAATCAATTCTATAATCATTAATATCATATTCATTATCCTGAATGGTATTTCAAGGAACACATAAATGTCATATCAACTCCTAAAAGTAGTACGTTGAATATTAGATAGGCTCACATGAATTTGATAATAACACGACCACAATTAAGTCTTTGAGAGAATATTATATCCCCTAAGTAAATAAAAAATATCATGAATATAAAAAAATTTATTTTGATTCATATCCATCATAAAGTGGGTTTCATGGGATAAAAATTAAATGGGAGGTCCAACTGGAATGGATATCCTCAAAACCTCATTCAACCTATGAAACAAAGGGGTATTTCCTCTAAAATTATGGTATTGTCACTAGATTAAAAATTAGAATATTGATCCAGCGTGGATTGACATACATGTGTGATGATGTGACTACCTTTTCTAGGAACTTACAATGGAATGTATCCATGTGTCATTTCATTAAACAACTCCCATCACTGGATTAATCATCTTCAAGGGAAATGATTTCATGGTGAAACCTCTCCAGTCAAGACATGACTTAACCCTCCTGAGTGATATCCAAATTCCAATGGGAACAGATTCCATATTATGGTTCTCTTTCTCCATGGAATGACCTCCTCCCTCCAATGTGATGCATCCTTTTTATGATCATGGCCTTATTTCATCACACCATGATTCCCCTCATGGAAGTCCAACGCAACATAACCCTCATAGAAATGGTGTGTCCATATTAATCATGAAAAGTAAAAGGTAAAAAGGGTCCCTGACACCATATATAAGTTTCATAATCATAGAGAGGTTCCATACTCCATAATATGACCATATGTAAATGTATTTCACATAGTAAAAAAATTACACAAGGATATGCCATGCTATTTCTATCCTGGCCTCATCCACAAACTCATTTTGTCTTGATGGAGACCTGCTTTCCAATGGTAGGTGGCCACATAGATTTCACCAATGAAGCCTTATAATATTTATGGGAGGAGAGTATGGGAGGTAAAGTTCATCACACCCTTTATGGGGGAATTATTACATAATACAGAAATATATTATAGATATAATACATATTAGTGAACCCATTATACTTAATCCTAAATAACAAATGGGTATCATATACATCAATAATCAATTATCTTGATGTGTTGATTTCAAAATCTCTTATTTGCATTCATGGTTATTCATTAATAGACACTAATATATGTATCCTTGGTTCTCAATCGATGGTAAATTATTTAGTAATCATATTAGATGATCTTGTATCATTTCTTATCATGATTTTGGTTTTAAGCCACACAATTTGGCTATTTATAGTTTAACATTTTTTGGTATAGGTGATTTTTTTTATATCAGGATCTGGTCCATGAGGTGGGATTACTATGAATCATTGCAACATGAATCAGAACCCATAAATTTTGGATCCACTTAACCAGACACATCATAACTTTTATGGTCATGTTATGAGGACCAAACCATGAATTTTAACATCATGTTGTGATGATGTCTCTAAAAAAGGTACAATGTCGTGTTTAGAGTGGCACTTATGCTGAAGCATCTTGATGTCCATGGAAGACACATGATCCCCTAGGTCAAGTATGATCTTATCAAAAATATAGACTAGTAGGGATGGTGATGAATGAGACTCAAATGTAATATGACCCTCCAATTTGGATGAAACTCTAGTGGGAATATGAACTAGAGAACATTAGGGTATATTTGGGGTGTTGGTTTTGAACATGATTAAGGATTCCTACATATCCTAGTTGATCGAGAATCAAATCACAAGTAGTTCATATGATTTGATACATACACCTATGAAGGAGTCCTATAGGTTTTCTTTATTAGGAACATGACCCTTTGAATAATGAGGAAATGTTTTGGGGCTTACATAGAATTAAAATCCCAATTTCAATGTGAGATGATGATTTATAAAGAGATTATTTCATAGAAATATGTAATTTATCATGAAGATGACATGTTTATTTATATCATATATGTCCACATGTGCCATTATATTTTGGGAAACAAGATGAATTTGAATATTTGATGAACCCAACAATATTTTGTATCCACTATAGGATGACACCAGAGTGATGAGAGAGAGAATAAGATTTGAATGTTCCTGTATCCTATTTTTTTGGTATCCAGGATAGTCATATTTAAAAACCTATCTCGATACATCCCAGGAAATCAATAGGTGTAGGGGTGTGACCTCCTACTAGGGGATTACTTTAGGTCAGATTTCATTATCTTGATTCTAGAGAAGAGAGGAGCATAAATCACTATACCTCGTAGGGAAATGAAAGCATGATCCACCCCCATACCATATGGAATGGAGAGGCCCCTAGAACTATCTCGAAGGTCAGGACACTCAATAACATGGTAATGTATGATAGAGAAAATTCTAAGGAGACCCCTCATATGAAATATTTTACCAAGGGTATTTATTCTCGATAGGACATGCTGATGTGACATTTGATTTTATCATGCATATCTATTTGTTTTGGGAGAGGTCACGGCCTAATGGTTTGTGAATGGGTGCTTTATGAAAGGGAACAGTTTTGTTCTTCTCAGGGGGTGCTTCAATATGGAGATTTAATAGAGTGGATTGGTTTGAATGTTTTCAAAGGGTCCAAGGGAAGGTCGAGCACTTTGAGGAAGAGAATAAATATAGAAGGACCCCATCCCACAAAATTATTTCTATGTGAACTGGTGGTTCTCAAAGAACTCATTCTCATGCAGTTAAAAGAATGATGGTCCAAAAATATGTATCATTATATAAATGGTTTTCTCGCAAAGGAATCATTAATATGAAGAACACTTTTTATACAATGTGGACCTATGCATATTATGTCTTTTCTATGTGATATGTGATATATGATTACCTACTGAAATTTCCTACTCGGATGTTCTTGAATATGAAATCCACTCTCAATAATCAGAGGCCAATATTTCTACCCCCATTAGGCAGTGTGTAGGGGTTTCCAAAGTATAACTAATTTGACCACTCAACCATTAACTATGAAGGATTTGGATTTTTGGCTAGCTGTCTCACCCCAAGAAAAGGATTTTCATTTATAGAGGGCCTAAAAATGACACCTCACCCTACAATAAAATTTGTATTTTTCTATTCATCAATGATATTGTGTCACCCTAAAAAGTAAATTTTCATTTTCAGGGGGTCTACAAAAGGACGTATCACAACATAAAGAAGATTTTTTTTCATTTAATGAAGGGAAGAGGTCTCACCCTGCAAAAAAATTCATTTGTGGGGGATGATTTGTGAGGATGCATTGTGGAGGTGATTTGAGGAGACACTATCAGGAGCTGCATCATGGAAGAGCAATACAGAGGCTCTTCATGAAGGCACCATGTATAGGGACTATGTGGGGTAGATATTATCATAAAAAGCATGGAAGTCATGGTTTACTTTTAGTTTATGGTACATTACCATTTTAATCATCACAAAGTAGCCTGACTAGTATTGTAAATTCCCAAAAATTCATATAAGATCATCCATGTGAACTCTTCCAGACCCAAAAAACCCCCTTCATAATGGGATCTATTATGAATGAAGAAGTGTCCATTCTGAGGATGAATTAATTCTACTTGACTTTTTTGTAGAATAATTATCATGGTACATGTGGACTCGAGGAAGGGACCCCTCTTATAAAAGTTGTCATTCTTGACTCAGTAAATAACCGATGTAAAAACATACATCTGGAATGGGGTTTTACATTGGTTATTTAAATAACCGACATAAAAAACATGTTGGAGAAGTAGGGTTTTACATCAGATATTATATAACCGACATAAAAGATACTCATACCACATTAGTTATTTCAATAACAGACGTAAAAAAACCGGTGGGATGAGGGTTTTTAAGTCGGTTATTAAATAACCGATCTAAAAAGTGATGCACAAAATGTTTTTACGTTTGTTACATAATAACCGACCTAAAAACCAACTTTTTTTGAAAAATAGACAGTATGCCCTTCATATGCACTGCCGAACAGACCTGAAAAAATGAGAAACAGAGCCAAAACAACCTAAAAGTATACCAAGAAAACCAGAACCACCAGAAAAATTAAACAGTCACATTGAAAACATTTAGAACTTATAATATCAACTACAAACCAACCAAAATCCAACCAAAACAACTAAAAAATACACAGTTACAATTACAACATTCATAATTACATTTTACACCTAAACAAACTAAAATTCAATCACACCAGTAAAATAATTTGACCATTCCATTTGTATGTGTTTCATGTTGTGATAAATATAAGGTTTTGGATCTTCAAAATGCTTCAAATTAAAAAGAAAGTAGCTAACATGTATAATGAATAAATCAAATGAAATATTATGGATTAGTTTATAAAGAAATCCAGCCTTTTCAAAAGGTGTAGTTGTTCCAATTACAACTATTTAATATATAAATATGAACATATAGTATCCACATTCAATGATGCCTTCTCTCCACTACTTTATCGTCCTTCACTCCCTCGCTTCTCTTCTTGTGTGGAGCTTTTCTCTAGAAATGGATGGGTCTACAATTTGTGGAGGTGTCTAGAATGTGTGGTGTTGACAGAGAACTCTTATAGAAGGACCACATGTGAAATCAAATATCTAAAGTAGTTCCAATTTCCTCAAAAAACATTTGAAATAAAGATTAAGAATAATGAAAATAATTTATTAATGTTAGGAAATAGAATTTTTTTTGATAGTGAAAAAAATTAAAAAATATACAAACATACATACATATATATATATATATATGAGTAGCACCAAAATAGAGAAGAGTAAATGATAACTATCATGCCATTATTCAAAATGAGAACCATGAACTGTATCTCCAACTAGTTTAAAATATTCTATTGTTCAATTAATCGGGTTTTAATATTATATGAGGACTTATAATAGTCCATGAAAACAAGCGATGTAAATAGTTTATGGAACAACTAACAGTGATACCCAAAATAGAAACAACCAAGGATCCAAAACAAACATTCCACCATGAAAAACCATATATACTTAAAAAATAAATCACACTAATACATGGAATGGGTGTATCACAATGGTTTAGATATAAATTTCAGTAATATAGGTGAATGAGATCATTAGTTGTCAATGACAACAAATATTACCATAAATGTAGGGAATCCACGAAACAAAAACAAACAAAATAGAAGTGGGTGAGGCTTACTTGAATATTGAGAGTCGATCAAATAGATCTGGTGATAATAGATAAGATGATGATGGAAAAACAAGGTATTAGGGCTCAAGATCGAAGAATCATACCTATTTTAAACAAAAAATATCGCAAAACGTACATATATGCCATCTGAAATAAAAAACGAATGAAATAATGTCGTGGGAGGCTTACCTGAGTGTTACGAGTCAAGATAATAGATCTGATGAGAGTAAGGATGATGAAATATGATGGAAAAATGAGGTTAACGACATGATATCGAAGAGAAAATTCTAGGTTTTCCACATGAGAGAGACAATTTGTGGTCAAAAAATCAGAAATAATAATCCACGGGGTGTGATAAATTTTTTAAAAGGTTCATAATGTCGGTTATTTAATAACTAATGTTATAAAATATTTTTATTACATTTATAACATCGGTTATTACAATAATCTATGTAAAAAATAAATCATATACTACATTTTTTACGTCGTTTATTTTATAACCGATGTAAAAACATGCCACGTGCTAGTTTTTTACGTCGGTTATTTTATAACTGATGAAAACAAATTCATAAGAAACCATGGTTTTTACATCGATTATTTTATAACCAACGTAAAAAAAGGATGTGTGTTGGATTTTTACATCAGTTATATTATAACTGATGCAAAAAATTCCATGTATGAAGTTATTATGTCAGTTATCAAATAAACGACGTAAAAAATGCCCCAGATGCCGTATTTTTTACATCTTTATCATATAACTGACTTAAAAAAAGGACACGTGTTGGTTATTTTTTTTGGTAATAAAATAACCAATGTAAATAATTTGTTTGATACCACATTTTTAACATCGTTTATTTGATAACCAACGTAAAAAACTCCGCATGTTGGTGTTTTACACCAGTTAATTTATAACCGACGTAAAAAACCAATACGTGGAATTTTTTACATTAGTTATTATAATAACCGATGTAATAAACTCACTCTCAGTACTTTTTACGTCAGTTATAAAATAAATGATGTAAAAATCCATATATCCCAGATTTTCACGTCGGTTATATATAACCGACGTGAAAAGTGGTGACGTAAAAAATGTTTTTTCCACTAGTGATTTGTCACTTTTTCAATTAAAACACTTTGTGATCTTCTTCGATATTACCCACATAGCACTTTCTTTGCATAGTATTTTCCTTTCTTAAAATCATCCTTCACTTTAAAAAAATATCATCTAAAAAATGGAATTTTCATAAACTTATTATGATCCTTTATGGATTAATTTTTCTTATACAACTATAGGGTTCTCCATATAGAAATTTAAGAGATTTGGGGTCTTCTTAGTGGATAAAGGGATTTTTTGTCTATATAGAAACTGATGTGATTCAAAATCCACAATTTTCTATGGGGTTCAGTAAACATTTCCATATGTTGATGTCTTATTTCCATTACCCACCATTCTATAAGAAATGGATCCTTCAAAGGATTCTCCTTTTATGCGCTATTCTGCTGATGAAAATAACATAGCTTTGATTGAGAGCAGGTAAAATAATACAAAACAATTCATTGTCCTACATCATTAAAAATTAGAATAACTTATTGGTGATTTACTTCAAGATCACCCTTTGTTTGATAGGCTACTTATTTATGGTTTTGAGTTTCCAACTATTGTCCCTATTCCACCACCACACATAATGACTCAGCCAATATCTCGAATAAATAAGTGCAACAACACACCTCAAAATATTATATCTCCAATGGGAAATTTTATCTGGGAGTCTTAATCTGTAGGTCCTGTTTTGCATCATACCCCTTTGAAAATAGATAATGTACTCCATGTATCATCAATTTGACATTCATTATTATCAATCAATCTTATGGAAATCCATAGCTGACGAGTCATCAAGATGGTCAACCAAGTGGGATCTTCATCTTAGAGGATCCCTTACTCTATAATAGGGATGAAGATTCTGATTTTTTCAGAGAAATGATGAGTTTATTGCTAAATTAAAGGCAACCAATTTGTTTTGAGGATTTATAGTTATCGTAGACCATTTCTCACCAGAATAGAATCATCATCCCTCTAATTCCAATCCGATAGAGCCCGAGGACAATCATATTCAACTTATTGCATAGGGAAGCTAGTATTATCCTTTGGTATTTCCATATGATCACAAAGGCCCCAATAAAGGGTGAAATTTATAATTAGTTTCTCTCTCCCTTCAGTATGGGATGACCCAGAGAGAACCCCTCTTCTTATGAGGGAATTGGTCACCATATTATAGAATCTTCAATATGGGGTTGAACCAATCCCTTGGGTAGATGTCCGTTTTTCTGATTGGATTCAAGCATTATCAAAGAAAATCAGTCTTGAGCATCATGAAAAGAGACCAATGATGTTTCAAACTCTTAGTATTAGAATATACATCGGTTCTTATTAGTTGAGTCTTGAGAATGGTCACTTTCATGAGTGGGAATTCCAGGTGTTCCACAGTGTATAATGATTTGTTTTACCTGAATCCTCTTTGGTGATGTTTCTCAGTAGTTGGATATTACCAGTTCATGAATCCAACACAGGTGATAGAGTCACAACCTTTGTGATGGTGGCCTCATTGTCCATGTTAAGGAACATTAATCATGTGATGCTAGTTCTGTTTCAAATTTTTCACTTTTTTGGATTCATAAGAAGGGGTAAGTCTCCAAATTTTCCTGTCGACCCATTCCATGTTCTTTGGGGATAAAGATTGGTCCACATAAGAATTTACTCATGCATCAATGACATTCATATTATGGATTATCTATTTTGGTTATATTTTCAATGCACAAGTGGGGTTAACCGATCAACTTGGTGAGTACAATAGGTAATGCATCAGCTTAATCATCGTGGAAATTTTACATACACACCTTATTCTTCACCCACTGGTATTTTGATAAATTATGCATCTTGTGATAACACCCCGATGAGGGTACCAAATTTCCCTAATGGGTGGTTTTTTAGATTCCAAAGATGAATAAAAACTAATTTATGATGGATATTAACCCTATCAAGTTTTTCATTAGTTCTACTGTACCAAGAAAAGGTGATCTCTCAAGATTAACATTTCCTAATAAGAAATTAATATGATGGATGATCATAAAAACTAACTAATGTTCATTAGGGGAGATAAAGGCTCTATGTTGATCCTTATTCCTATAGATATTCATCTTGAGCATTCAAAGCCTTATTCTGAATTGTTGATTCAGTCATACCCAATGTTTCAATTAGTAAAACGGGTCCCTACATTGGGAGATCTACCCTTATCTAGGTTTTAAAAGGTTCAGTAGTGGGCCATTGATATAGTGAGCCTAGGAATGGGGATCGACCATAAGAAACCTAAACTTTCCATAATTTAAAAGAAATGTTGTTGATCTGATGATGAAATCCTTAAAATAATAGTTATTCCTCTATGTCATAAGTCACTGATCAATCACCACATTTACTTTTCCCCATTGAAGGTGCATATCCACATGCTTGGAGAGAATAATAAACCTGGAGGAATTAGTTTCCCATCATTTTGATTTAACAATTTATTCAAGAGAAATATATTATCCTAACTGGGTATTGTGGAATAGTTTCACCCAAGATAATTTCTTATATATATCATCCCAATTTTGTGGAGGCCTACATCAGAGTGTTTGGAGCATCTATTCATTCTCTTCATGACCAATTCATATTTGTTTCTCATATTATTGAAATTATGAGGCCATATCATACCAAGAGTGAGTAAAATGGTAGTGATTAATAAGGAATATATGTCAAAAACATTTTTTCCCACATGAAAAAAGTGATATTCCCTTTCCCTCAAGATTGGTGCCTCAGATGAGTCCCAATACATATGGAATACCGTAAGAAATGAAAAGGAAATAATTGATAAGAATTAATCCTACATCACATAAATAGTTATCCTCTATTATGTTATCGATTTCTATCACTACATTGTTTCTTGAAGGTTTGAAACAATGGGATACTTGGAAGAGGATTAATTTTAACGAGGAACATTGGATTGTACTCCAAGTAGTAGGGACTAATTTTCATATATATGAGCTTATCACTGCAGCCAACCATATTTATTTTCATGAAAATACTGAAGTGTAAAACATGTATCTTGAGGAAATGGATGCTTCAATCATCTTATTCAGAGGATGGGTTCATAGGTCTAATTTGGTGTAGAGAATAGTCATTGAAATGATGGAAGATATCAATTTTGGTAAAGAGGTCATATGAACTCATTCATCGATGTTTTTTTGTTTCCACTATAACCTTCTAACTATTATTTTCTTCTCCCATTACCATCCTCTTTTAGTAACTGTGGGGTGATCCATTTACTAATCCCTCTATAGCATATATAGGGGGAACTACCATCAAGGAAACATCTTCTGTCGGTGGGAGAGTCATTGAAGAAGGATATCAATGGGAAGTTGAACATATTAATGTTCCAATTTCTAATCTTGTTGATGTATTCCAACACCTCCTATTTGTGCTATGTTTACTATGGAGTTAACTCCATGGGAATTCTATATGAATAAGAGATAAAAGAATCGTAGAGTTTACATTAGATATAGGACAGTAAGTAAGAATTGTATCCTTTATTTCTCAAATTACATGTCATATGTCAAGTTGAATTAATGGATCAACTATTGTAGGAGTTTTTATATGATCTATAATTCAAGACGTTCCAATCATTAATGAGCATGTCTATCCTTCAACTATGTAGTTAGATGAAATGGGAAAACATTCCCATGGATACTTTAGCCAAATTAATATTTAAGACCAATAAATTTTTCTTCTAGAATGGATGATGATTCTATACCATCAGATCTAACTCAACTTCACCCATAAGGGACAACATTAGGGATATATGTGAATTCATTTTCACAAGGATTTTAGTTTAACCATTCCTACAAATTATATAATGATCATTTCAATTAGTTTGGTATATAAAAGTGATCATTTGGAGGTTATATATATTTATGAGCATTCATATGATACACATGACTCCCAAAGTGAACTATTTTCCGAGATTCCAATGATCACTAATGTTGTAGAACAAGCAATTCCTACCAGTGAGGTGGTTATTGAAGAGGATGATGATGCCTTAAAAAATGAAAGTGAGTATCTCGATTTCATGACCAATTCATATTTCTCCTTACCAAATATTCATTGATGGATACCTATTTTAGGGGCATTGGTTAAGTTTTCTAACATCCCAAATAAATCAAATCTCCAATAAGTATAAGGGGCCATTATTTCAACTTCTTTATATCCCTCCCACTTAATGAATATTGATGATAAGCCTTCTCATTTCAATTTGGTCCCAAAATATGTTCTTTCATTCAATAGTGATTCTGATGTAGACAAGGATACTCTAAACAGCTTTAATATTTCCTAGAATATAATATAGATGAATATATGGAAATTTATTTGTCAGACTCTTATTTAATATTTTCCATAGATGTTTCCAAAACTGAGCCAGAAGTTTCATGTTCTCCAATATGGGGTGATTCAACTACCGCGTATACATGGAAATGTAAAGGAGATGGTTGTTTTCCAAGAGAATGTGAGCATTGTACAATCACAGCTCACCACTATATAGTATGCATACCATTTTTTTGTAATGATAAGTATCATTCCTAGAATGTATTTTGAGCAGTATAGTATAACAACCCATTACCAAAGTCATATTATAGAATAGATTATCATTTAAGAATAGATCCATCATGAATTATCTTGTGTTGATGAAATAGTTTATTAAGGGGTTTCTCTAGTGTATGAGGTAGATAAATCGTTGTAGGAGGAATTGGAAATGAAATAGAATCTAAAGAAAATGTAGAAGTGGTGGGCATAATATTTTCAATGATTCTTTAATAATTTTAGGACTTAAACCATGAAATGATTCGTCTATTTCAATCGTTTGAGAGAATGATGCAATATAATGATTCAATCATACATGGAGTCTCCATGTTTTTTATTTTTCTTGAAATTTTTTCTAATGAATGAAAATTTTGAAATTATTTATAAGTTATCACTTCATTCAATAATTCCCTTAAAATTGAAATAGTAATCTCATATTTGAACAATTTTCTGGTCAGGATTTCCATTTCTCATATATAATTGAAAAGAATTGGAATACAAAAACGATTTAAATTTAGCAGATTATGGTCTTTTAAGAACAAGAAATCTAAATGTTTTAGGTCAATTAGATTTGATCAATAGTTGTGAAAGTAATTCAAAAATTAGGCTGATACTCCATGCATATAAGACCCCCTATATGGATCTGACTCATATGCAGGAAGATGGGGACTTTTCTTCTTAGAAATTTTCCATGAACCAAGGAACATGTTTCAAAATATTATGTGTATATCAAACTCATAAATAGGGCACATGGTATTAATATTTGAAGCTGAAAATGTGTTTTTGTACCAGAGACTTCAACATGAAAAATACTCTCTAGTAGAGAAGAAACAATAACCTAATAAATCATTATATAGGGATGATACCCCTTCTAATCAAATTAATTCATATGATATGATAAGTTTATATGATTCATGAGTTGTGTGAGAAATAAGAGGTTAATTTTTGGATCATTTGAACCCATAAATAAAAGTATGTTAGGTTATAGATGGCAACATTGTTTTCCCAATCATGTTTCATGAGGGATAAGATTGATGTCAATGAAATTCCATGGTTAGGTTGGATAGACATGACCAACGAATCCTTAAGAAAGTATAGGACCTCTATATAGATTAAAAAATTATATATAGGAAGGGAATTTTCATATTTCATAATGGAAAGTAAATAGAATTATGTGTGTTTCAAAATCTAGTACCAGGTACCTATGCATGGTTTTAATTATCATGTTGGTAATAACTCATTGGAATTGACAATGTTTTTCTTAGTTTAATGTCATACTATAGGGAATTATGTGTTCTAGGGTTTAGGTTCTTATGATGAGGACCTTAACTACAATGTTTAACATCATTTTGTGGGGATGTATGATTATTTTCTCCTGAGGCCACGTGGATTTCACCAAAATAATGGGAATTTTCCATTACATGTTCATATGATTGAAAATGTTACATCATTTATTAGGCATGATTATATGAAATTGTAAATTGGAATATAGGTATTTTGGAATCTTAAATATTATACAGAAAATGTATATAAAGAATGACCACATACCATGATTGAAATGAGGGTTTTCAAAATAATTCTTTAGGGGAATACAAGGATAGAAGTGATATATCTTGAGAAAGAAGATGACTCTGGTATATTCTCCTTTTATGGGTGGGATATGCAATACGAAACTATGAAATTTTATTCGTAGTCAACAAAATGGTGTCCTTAGGAAACAGACATTCTATCACAAATGGATAAGGAATGCTAATGGTGATTCATATTTTTTAAGAGACATATTATGATTAGAATAAGGAATGTTAATGTGTATGAAATGAATATTTCATCTAAAACCCACTCCTAAATGGGGTATTTTTCTTACATAGGATTGGCCTATACATAGAAAACGGATTTCTTTTTCCTTTTTCGTGTAGATGGGTTCTAGAAATAGGGTACAATCATGTATATATTTCACTTTAGGGTGAGAATAAACTCATTCATAGTTCTAGGAAAATAAAAAATAATGACAGTAAACCATGTTCGAGGGGAGGCTTCTAGAATGATGACTCCCACCACATGATTGAATTTTCATGGGGGATTTTTTTTTCATTTTAGGATGGGAACACAAGTTGAGTGAGAACCCATATTTAACTCTCATATTTAGATGTGGATTTCACATAGTTTAGTGGGGTATTTTTATATTGAAAATGAACCCAAGATTAATGATATGGTGATCAATACATATTTCAAAAAGGTGAGAATCAATCCATACATAATTCTTGAAAACATGGGTGGGGGGATACCAACACCAAACATAGTAGTCCTCTCGGTTGATAGCCATATATATCACCTATGAGAGGTTACGCATGAATTGTGACAGCATACAAAAAAGACATTTGGAAATTATTTTTAATGTCATAAATCCAGGAACAAGTCAACCTTGATATGAACTCAAATTCCTTGATCTTTTAGTGTAACCATTTTCCAGAAAATGATAAACCCATGTGAGGTATGCTCGATGTGAAAAAAAATAAAATGGAAAAGGTATAATTTATTTTATGAAGGTGATTAAAATAAACTATATTGTATTTTTATATCATGTGATGGATGTACCATGATGTAGGATCCGAGTGATGCTATGTATCTCAATTGTTTAATAATAATTCCACACATAGTTATAGAGAGCCATACAGTTTCGTGTCATGCAGTGAGGATACTTTTAACTAGATTTTATTGAAATAATTAATGATATATGGAATGTTATATCATGAATGTTTCATCATGCTTCATACATGAAGAATGAAATTATACCCCTAAATCTTTTAAATTCTCAAATAAGGAAAAGTTAGATTGGAAAAGTGTTCAAGGAATGATGGTAGACCACGTTTGAAAAGAGGGTTTCCAGCATAATGTTATTAAGGTTTATTGAGATAGAAGAGGTATCTCATGAAAAAAAAAATTCCTCTTATTGAATTGCCTTTTAAAGTAATCTTATACGATTACAAATAATGTAATGTTATGAATAGTCAACACCAAGGTGTCCTCTAGAAATTTTCATTCTATACCGATTGCCTAGGAAAGCATATAGAGATCTATGTGTTTTTATGAGAAGAATTATGGTTTATTGTATGAATGTATCTAAGAATAGAAGAAACATTATGAACAAAATATTCCATGGGGTGAGGATTTCCCAACATAGATGTAACTCATATGTAGGGAATGAAACATTTTTTTTCTATGATGGGATTTTGAATGAGGGAAACCCAATTAAGATCTCCTGCATAACTCATTGTTCTTATATAAAAGGGGGAATTTTTATTATTTTGTGGTTAGTCCTAGAACATATTTTGGGAGGATCACTGCATATATATTCAAGGTGAGACTCATGCAACTTGTAGTTCGAGGATAAATTATTCCCATATAGTTAACACTCATACATAAGGAGGGGGATATTTTTATGTTGCAATTGAACCATGTGCTAGGGATCCAAGTGTCAATATGTATCATATTATGACAGTGACCAATCCACATGTACTTTTATGAATACATTGTTTTAAGATACTAGTACCTAATGTTTTTATACATTCAATCTTGAAAAAAATGTTATAGAGTTTTATGTCATACAATATGGACATAGATATTGTTTTTTTAAGTCAAGAGGAAAAGACATTTTTGTGCATCTTACCATCATGTGTCCTTGATTATAACAATTTAGTTTATGTAATTAGGAAAATATGTTATTTTTGGGCCTTATACCAACAAAGGATGCCCATGGGAGAATTTCATTTTATTTTGGGACCACAAGGGGAATTTCAGATCAATTAAATTAATGTTTGGTCATAGATTATACCTAGTAGAAAGCCCATGGGAACATTTCAGGGTGATAATATCATAGAAAACACATGGTTTTGTGTTTAATAAGTGTCTATTCCATGATACAGAAAGTCAAGGCATCATAATATATCATATAATGATGATAATCAAGCCATATGTAGTTTTGGAAGAGAGATCCATGTGTAGGTCTCATTTATTCATAAGGATGGGGATATTTTGATATTGTGGATGGACCCAAAATTAGATATCTAGGTATTAACACATATCATGGGATGAAATGAATAAATCAACTTGTATTTCTTAGTTGGTAGTGTTTTAGAATACCAATACCAAATATTATGATCCACTCAAGTACAAACAAAAATTTTATGCAGTTATATGTCTTGAAATTAAGACATGGATCATAAAATTTTAGGTCATATGGTTAAGATGATGATGAAATTTAGTTTTTGGTTATTTTAATAAGAACTATTATAATTTTAATGCTCTTTTTGTTGACCAATATTAAACTAAACCAACATAAAGAGAGGCCTTGGGGCTAAAAGCTAGTGCAAACAATCTTATGAATGGTAGAAATTTGCAACTAGGCCAAATATAGGAGGTTTAGGCATCACTACATGTCCTATGTTGATATGAATAAATACATAAATATTTCATGAAATTAGTTGAGGTAAGATTCCAACACCGAAGTTTGTTATATATTCAATCATGGACCAAAATGTTATGCAGTTTTAAATCATTCAACAAGGATGTTAACTATGCAGTTTTGCATCATCTGGTCAGAAAGATAGTGACTTATTGTTTCAGGTCATACTCCTAAGACTTATAGCTTTACTTTTTAAGGTCATGAATACAATTAGGCTATTTAGTTTAAAATATTATGATAAGGAGGTTAGTTTCATTAATTTTACTATCTTATGACATAGAAAGAAACCATGATGTTTAACATCTTTCACCCATGATGATGTTGTTTTTTGATTAAACCTATAAAAGTGGAAAATAATTATTATGGAATCACATGAATTATTTCATAAAAAATATTTCATTAGTAGTGGTTGTAATGAATTATCTATCCATTTTGATTAGTGAGTAAGCTCTATTGGAGTGGAACTTGTGTATGGAATAAAGTCTTTCCCCATTTGGCTAAATAGTTATAGGTTTCTTCAATGGTATCATCAGGGTTTTGAAGAATAGTACTATTTATAATTGGTGGAATGAGTGGATACAAATATTCTTGTTGAAGGCTTTACTATATGGTTTTGGTATATTTTGAAATGATGAATGGTATATGAAATTTTCTCATTGAGTTTCTCTAACTCATAAACATGCTTCAATTATTGTTTATCATCTGAAACATGTTCATAGATAGTTATATAGAGTGAGAAAATTGAACCTTGATTGGAAGAATTACTTATATTCCATAAACCAATGAATATGAGTTTTCCCGAGTAGTAGTGTAGGTTGTAGTTCCATAGTCCCACATGGTGTTCCAATGTTTTCAGGCCAATTTTTCTTTTATTTATCGACAATTTTCAAGAGTATTATTGGTAGAGTTTTATTAATAAACTATATTTTTCCATTGGCCACCACATGATATCAGACAGAAAGGTTTTATTTGATGTTGTACACCTACTTCAACTTCTTCAATGAAGAATTGAATAAATTATTATGATTTTCATTCAATAGAGTGTGAGGGATAAGAAATCATGTGATGATATTTGGCCACATGAAATTGATGATTCTTTTGGTTATAAATTACTTAAGTGATATCACCTCAAACCTTTTAAATGAGAAGTTAAAATCATTAAGGATATAATTGAACTTGTTAGTCATTGCGAGAGGGTAAAGTCCTACAACATCCATCCCCTATATAGCTAATTCTTATGAGTGTTTAGATTTATGGAGAAACTAATGGGGTTTTTGGATGAAATTGGATTTCACGTGGTAGTAATGAAACTCTTGAAAACTTTTGTCCAATCATGTGTCATTAATGGAAAGAAATATCCAATCCATCTAATTTTGTGAGAATCTTATGTTCATGACTGATGGGAACCACACTTGACAATAACAAAATCTTACATTATGATGATTTTCACAATTCCATCAATGCATCTGAGGTGTATTCCATCGAAGTCTCACTTGTAATGAAATTTATGAGGAAATGGGTTATCATAGAGAGTGAAATTGGCCACTCTTCCTTGAACCTTATCTTTTAACAATCTGTCTAGAGGAAGTAACCCATTATGGAGATATTCTAGGATGAGAATCATCCATCCATTTATAACATTATCTAGTTTAGGGGTAGAATTTATCTCATTGATCTCATCCATTCCAATTTTAACAAATGAGAATATTATTATTTATTGGAACTTTTGATGACTGTATTTCCTAGATCTAGAATTTCCAATTCTGAAAATCATTTTCTAATGCATCTGTTTGAATGTTTTATCAATGTGGGATATGTGTTAATGTTATATCCTAGTGGAATTTTTTTCAACCCTAGAAAATATTTAATTAATGTGATCTGATATTATTTTATAATGGTATAATCACCATTGATCATTAAAATAACTATCTAAAAATCACAAATGATTCTCAGGTTATTCTGGTATTTTTAATGCAAACCCCAATCCTAAAATGGGGGCTTGGTATTCAGCTATATTGTTTGTGAATCCTTCTGATAGTATAAATAAAATAGGGAAAGATTTATTTTTAGTGATATGAGGATGATCCATATCATAGCTTTGTTGATCATTGGATCTTCTAACCTCATGCTAGTTCAACTTCTTAATTCACTACAAAATTACATTTCCCATATATTGGTGGAGTCTTGGGTAGAAAATATTTCTTCATCTAGATATTCAATACTCGCTTATTTTTCATTCATAGAGGGGTGTTTCACCATAATTTGTACAAAGTACTGTACTTTTAACTCTTTTTTTGTATGAACTATATGCCAAAATACTACAGAATGACTGCACATCACACCAAGTGTTCAGTCAACATGGGATGCTTGAGGATGTATTTGAGTGGGTTGATTCATGATATAAAATTAACCTTATGGTTTTGTAGATATTTCTTTCTCTTATAAAATGTGAAAATCAACACCAAACAATTCTTATAGATGAGTAAATATTGAGTCTCAGTGTTATGTATGGTGCGACTGAGATAATAATGGATGTATCAACTACCACCATCATTTTTCTACGCAAGAAGGCCACATAGAGATCATTCCATATCCATACCTTACAAAATGATTGGAATTCTTTTAACTAGTGGAAAAAACACTGGTGGGATGAAGATATATATAATGAGGCTATCAAATTATTTTATGTAGTAATCAGTCCATGGAAAGATAATCCCTTTAATTATTATTTAGTGAAGGGAAAACATTTTCCTAGGACATTTTCTATGAATATCCATTTATAAGAATGTGTTTCCTACAATAATCTAAATTATTTGATGTTTCAAGGAGGGGACATTCCCCAAATTTCCTTGGTTTTCTTAGGGTCTACATCGATTCCACTGTGACATATAAAGAATCCAAGATGCATCCTTGATGTAATTTTGAAATCACATTTTTGGGGACTCATCCTTAGATAGCGTTGTCTATGTTTTTCAATGACTATTCTAAAATAGGCATGATGATCAAAATGATTCTGAGATTTTACAACCAATTAATTGACATAACATTCAACTATTTTCTCTATGAAGGGTTTCAATATGTTATGCTTGGCATTTTGATATTTAATATGTGCATTCTTCAAACTAAATGGTATTACTTGGTATCAAAACACTATCTGGGAGACCCTAAACTTGGTGTCTTCTTCATCTTATATGACCATTCAGATTTTATTATATCTTGAATTCCAATCCATGAAATAATGAGATTGATATGTTGTTTTTTCATTAAAAAGAGTACTATGATCAGAATTGGGAAATCAACATCCAGACAATGTTGAATAAGGTCACTAAAATTAATTCAAAACGTAATTTCCTATTATTTTTCTTTTCTTGGACTATGATGGTGATACATTTCATGTATTTTACTTCCCAAATAATTTTATATTTTATGATCTTATAAAATGTTTCTTTGACAAGAGTATCATGATTCAGATGTGTCCTTCTGGCTTCCATCTTCTAGAAATTATGTAATTCTAATAGACCAAGATGATAGGTATCCACATTTGCATTTAGGAAGGTAATTTCTATATAATTAAAAGAAAAAAGGTATCCATTTTTCGATTAAAAAGATATATAAATATTTTATTCATATAGAGGCATAGTTGTGCTGATCAAAATTGGTCATAGATCCACCTATTTACCCATATTGATCTGTAGGAGTTCATCAATAGTGGTATAGAACACTTCTTCATATGTCAGAGGAGCATGTATGAGGTCTTTTTCATCATCTTTTTTCCTTTTATTATCCTTATGTTTCTATGTTGTGATGGGTAAGAGATTCATGTAAATCATTAGGGTCCGGGGAAAGGTTAGTGTCTATAGAGCTACTTCCAAATTAGACACTACAACTTAGACAGGATCCATAGATGAAGTTGTGTCCTAATGATGTTATGAAGATATGGTTGGAGCATTTCTGTCAAAGGTATTATTTCTAATGGTAGAAACAAATAATATTTCAACATCCCCATTTCCTACTGATATACCTGATATCATGGAGACTAGTAAGAGCATCTTGTAATCTAAGTTGATATCTTTGACCTAACTAATGTTAAGCACATATTCTTCACTGAGACCTCTAAATGGATCAACATGATTTATTTCTAATCTATTTAGAGTGTTAACCCGAGCAACACCATCAGCTTTGGGTTTCATCCCTTCTCTTCAGTATAATCATGCACCAATGTATTGATATTCATTGGACATGAACGAAGATATGTCTCCATGTAACATCCCAATCCACCCATTTTGTTGTATTTAATTAATTGATTATATAAAGAAGGGATCATTTTATGTTGGTGTAAAAAAGTCCTTCATAGTAAGAAATTGAATGGTGTATCCTTCTAGAAGATCAAGAACACATAATTAGACACTAGAACACCAAACTGAGTTCTGATCTTTGTTTAGTTGAGAGGATTCTATTCACTTTTATCATAACCATGAAGTTTTAAAGTCGAATGGGATAAACCATAATTACTGTTTCCTAATTGGTAACAATTATAATAGGAATGAGGTATACATCCTAGCTATTAATGATGAAATATCAATGGATTTCAATGTCTTATAACCTGACAGATACATACAAGGTACTTATATATAACTTTATGCCACCATTATATCATTATTGTAACGGAAATAACATCATGTAATTATATAGTTTCAACCTCTACCCGATATATCTTAGCAGTAGAAACATCACCATTAAACTCTTGAGGGAAAAACATATCCTCAACAATTTCTTCTCATTAATATTTTTATAAATATTGAGCATACATAATTGAAATATTTTTGGGAATTGTGGCCAATTTCATTATGATGTCACATTTATGAGTCATAGGTCTATGTCTACCTATAGGGAATTATTACATTGGTGTTATTTTCGATCTGACATTCCTGACAAATATTTATCAACTGGTTGAGCATATCTGGATGGAATTTTTTCTATGGTTGAATTGATTCACCTTGGCTAACCCACTAGCTTGGGATGGCAACAGTTTCACTCATTCATCATTTTAAATTCCAAAATGATCAATTATGAATGATTTTTTACATCTGTGGTGGAAGTTTCCTACTCTAGATAGTTTTTTCTAATAGCTTTCCCTTGATTTTTAGCAACAAAGGTAGCTCTAGAAGGGATACAACATATATTTTGAATTTGACTATAGTTTATTCTCTGTTTGTTTCCACCACCACTACGACCTTAATTCATACCTCCCTAATTTTTTGTGGGGAACACAAGTTTTCAATAACTATCATTATTAAATATGTGTTTTATTAAATGAATTTCTTTAATAAACTAGAATATTAACTCTTAATCTAATGAGGAATCAGATTTATGTGTTGGTGCCTATCGTAAGACTTGGCTGGGTGAAACCCATTCTCTAGTTATCAAAGGCATGATGTCTAAGAGGGATAAGTCTAGATTTGGCCATGGTACAGGTTCTTATTCTATAATTTTCCCTCCACTCATCCAATTGTTTTGTTTATTAAATTATTGGACTTTGGTGGACTGATTTTCCAATAGAGTCATCTACACTAAAATTGAAGCAGCTGGTGGCATAATCAGCTATTTCAAATATGAATTTAGAATAACTTGATCTCAGTTGATCATATTCCAATTAATGTAATCAAAAAACATTTATTCACATTTCCTAGTAAATTCTTTCTATTCACCCTCTTCTTTTGGGTGAGTGGCAGAAATGCATGCCACTTGTGCAAGGGGTTTCCTTAGATTTACCATTCATGAATCAACCATAATTTTCCAGATTTCATTTAAGACAAAATAATCTTGTATGTATTCCCCCAACATTATATGAATGTAGAAATAATTTAGGAATTATTTTAGACCAACTATATTGGATTTTATGGGTTTTAGAAGAGTTAGCAGGCTATTTTCCTATAATAATAAGAAATAACCCAGAACATGGTCATCTCAAAAGGGGTAAGCTCTGTTATTTTATTCATCATGTTGAGAGAATTTTGGATTTCTACTTTCATCCCAACAAGGTTTTTTTTTATTTTTTATGCCACCCCGAAGGGGGTTCTGCATGATAAGGTAAAAACTTTAGAATAAGAGATTGTGTATGGGTTGGTTTTAGAGTGATAGTTTCAGTTTTTTCTATTCCTACTCTCATTCGCTAGGTTGTTGGCACTAGTGTAGAGTTTGATCTAGTTAATTGTATAGATTCTTAGAATATTCTGGATACTACAATTTGATCTAAGAACCAACATGTTTATTTGATGGGAATGTTTTCTATTTTAAATTCATTCTTGAATTTCTCTATGTAAATACTCAAAATATCGTCCAATGCAAATTTTAAATTAAAAGAGTAAGTTAGAACATTACATCTAGAAACAAAGATTCAAACTCTCTTGGTTTCCTAGTATTAGTAGTTTGGGTGGCTGAGTGCTTTCTACATTCTTAGGGTTGTAGTGAACTGGGATATAAATTGTAGATGGAGATCTTCCCATCCATTGATCGACCCTGTCGGTAAACTGGAGTGCTAGAAAAGTACTAGTCTTTAAAGAAATTGAAAAAAAACACCAGATCAGGAAAGCTTCTTGCTACAATAAGGTTCCCATAATATGGCCACACTAAGATACATAATGTGTTATATATTTATCTGAATCTCGTATTCTGTTAAATGTTAGAATTGTGGGATTTTTTAAATTGTATGGGTAGAAGTCCTTTATCTACCCATTAGGGATATGTTTTTATATCTAGTTACACTAATACACATTGTCCTTCCATAGATTTGATCAGCGATGCCATTGAAATTTTGGCGTTAACAAGTCCTGCCAGAATAAACACCTAAAAAGGAATGGTTTTGAAGGAAAAACTGGATGAACCAGTTGTGTTGTTTCTATCTCCACCTATGATTGAACTAACAGAGTGTAACATGATTGAAATTGATCAGGGTTCATATACAATAGAGAGAAATAGCAGTATTTGGCTATCGCAGATTCCTTATAGATTAGTGTTCATACATTATAATTGGGAAAACATTGTAAATCTATTTTTTTGACAATGGGTTGTTCATGGTGAGTGGTGTTAGTTGGAAGATTCAAATGAGGTTTGGTTTTTATAACGTTTCCAATGAGAATATGACCCCTAAGTAGTTCAATATTAATCCTCTACAACCCTCTCATTTATATCTCATAATTATCCAACATCTCTTCTTGTATTATGAGTTTAAAATATGTAGGTAATAGGTTTTATTAAACCAAAACCTTATCCTTTTCATTAGCTAATTCTCTTCAAGGAGGAGGCAGTGTAGAATTTGGTAGAATCCCTAAATTCTGGGTGATCCTCTGATGTCTGCACACCTTCTTCTACCATTTTATTGTTGATAGTATTTCAAATGAATATATAAGCCAATTGTCCTCCCATATTTTTTGGGTGTTCTAATGTATTTTCATAAGTGTTAATAATGATGTTTACTATTGAAAAAAGCATTTCATTCATTTCATCATTATTGGAATAGTTGGAGATTATATTTCTTTGAGAATTTCTACCAAAAGATCCACAATTCCTATAAGAGCTTTTCATCTTGATAAGTCATTTCAGGTTGTGACTGCCAAGGGTACTAATCATTTCATTCATGGATCTCTTTGAATCCATTTTCTGAGGAGTAACCTGAGGGGAACCTCTAGATAATACCATTTTCCATGTACCTAATGAATAAAATACATCACAGGATGATACAAACTGAGAGGATTCATTTTGTGGAACTTCACCCTCCTTTAGAGGATATAATTTTACTGGGGTTTAGGTAAAAATTCTCCTAGACTTGTGGGTTGGGGGTTCTCTTATTCCACATTCGCAATGTTTTAAGACTTATTTATTTTTATTTGAGGTTTATGTTAAAAATATATGTAGTCTTATAGGTTGGGGTTCCTTCTATTTTTACACAACTACATTTTCTATGTTCTCTCTTATACTTTTAGTGATATTTCTTATAACATGAGATAGGAGCATCATATGACCAATATCTGAGCTACCTAATACCAATGGTATTTTAGATACTTGTGTCACTTGTGTCATCTGATGATTAACATCCCATAAGTGGGAAGATTATTACATTTTTCACATTCCTAACGTAATATTATGTTTATGGAATGATCACTTCTAGATCTAAATCAATGAGAGATGTGGTGGGATAGTACTTACCTAGAAGACCATTTATTGAGAGCAGTACTTTTTTCTTTAAGCTGAACATGGGAAATAGAGTTACATGATATCACACTAAGTGGAGTTTTATTATCAGGAATGAGGTAAACTGAAACTCCCCATTTTCCCCTGTCATATGACGTAAACAATAGATGGGGATTCATAAATTATGTTATTTAATACATTTAACCTGTCAGGACATGTGCATTTAAGAGATCCTTGATGATATCTACATTTCAGGTGTTGTGCTGCTAGCTGGGATACCAATTAAATTTGACAGTGAATCTGTTCTATCAATATGACATCTTTTTGGATATTCATTATAAGGCCATACCATTTTTCAATTGATTAAGAGTAACCCATATGTTGAGCTTTATGCCAAGCACACAATCATCTAAAAATGTATCTAGAATGCTGAATTGGGGATTAGATAAGAGCTAGAACATTTCTTTTGTGTTTCCCTTTACCAATTATCTCCTCATGAGAAATATTTCTCCATTGCCTTTTTTGAGTGGTTCCTCATAAATATCTGAACAGAGTAGATTTTTCCCCTTTCATTATTATAAACAGAGGGGTTAGAATGAATTGCCTCTATTATAATAGGTGTTAGGGGATCAACGGAGGGATGTAAGAATTAAGGTTTCCTTGGGCAATCTTCTGGTTTAGAATGAATACCACTTTTCAATTGTGAGTCTTCAGGAATGTCATGACAAATTTTGCCAAGCACCTCATGATAGTAGGGATTTCTAAAATTTGATACATCAATGGGAGGATCTTCTTGATGAAATGAAATATTACCTAGAAGTGGAATATCTCAATGAACACTATCATGGGGGAAGAAAATAATTATGGATTGATTTTTTTATGTAAAAAAGAAAATCTACATCGTATACCTTGGGGAGGACATTCAGGGTGGATGATATAAATTGGAGGACCTTTTTTCTATTGTATACCTTTTCCATACAGAGGGCTACCATGATACTCATTATGAGATAGGATCTCCCAATAGATCATATTATCAACATCATATGGGACATCACAGTAATATTTCTAAGGAGGGCCTCAAGAACTATTACTAGTCAAATATAGGGAGGACCTTCATAAGAACCTCATATATCTCCTTAATTTAGTGATGAAGTAATTTGATCATGTGATTCCGTAGATATATATTTGATGCATTAAAGTATACTAGAATTTTGTAGATCATATTCATGGAATGGATCTACATTTCCATAATGATTTTTTGGGTATTACTTTTAGATCACTTGCAATGGGAAATTGGAGCGGCTTGATGTTGGTGACATACTTTATATACAGAATCATGTTTAATTGTTTAAATCATTTTTTTGGAATTTTTTGAATCCTTTTGAGAATTTTTTATTTATATAGATTTTCTCTACAGTGGCCACTAATATAGGCTAATCATCACTAGATAGAACAATGATATTTTCCCAATTTTGTTGTCTATTTATTGAGGGAAGTCTATGAAACTCTTATATGGTAGTGGGAATATGTGTCTTCTCCATATTGATTCTCCAATTTTTCATCTTAGTCACTTCAAATGTGGATGTGGGTTATGTTCCTAACCCTATGTTTCCATCGATGCTAACATAATATCCTGTAATAGTTTTCAAATGTGGATGAGAATAAGATATTTTAATTCGATTATTTTCTAGATACAAGTAGTGACTTGTTTATATGAAATGGGAATATAAGTATATTATATTTCAAGAGGAGGGGCATATTCCTTCTCTTTTCCTCCAATTATTGTTTGATATTACGACAATAATTAGGTATAGGGGAAGAGATGTGTTTTTATCCCCTATTCTTAGTCGGAATCTACTATATGTTTTTGTTGAGTTCCATAAAATTGTGATGATCGCCTTGAAGAGTCCAAGAAGTTGTTTTCATCTAGTTATAATTCATCACCATATTTTTATATTGGTCTTCCATGGATGCTTCCAACCTGTACCAGTGGCCTTGGATAGTTTGGGTAGGTACTGGTTCTTATTCATGATTTTATACTAAGTCAGTCTAGAGGGATTCATTAGAAGGAAAAATGGTATGACACTGCTCCTTGATAAATGGTTTCTACCCAAGGAAAATTTTCCTAGTTCCCTAATAATGAGTGACCTGTTTTGGAATATTGAGAGAAACAGCCACATCATGCTAAGTGTGTGGTGCAACACGACCCTGGCAGTGATGGTTGTTGGAAATATCCCTTTGCGTAACCCTTACGGAGTTTGGATGATTCCGTTCAAGACCTATAGATTAACCTCCCTGAAATAATAGAAGAAATTTTTACAACATTCAGGTGATAGACTCCCAATACATTTTTTACATGAAAATTGGTGCTTTTGGATTATGAAATAGAAGACATTGTTTAGAGGATTGATGGTGGGGTTTCACAATCTTGTAATCTTATTGAGTTTCTTACTTGGATTGGATGATACCATTTTTGTGATACTAATAAATGAGTATTTCTGAGACCAGACATTGAATACATTGGGTTAGTGATGGTTCCGACTGGTTGGATAAGGACCCCACATTAGATGAAAAAGTTCATGTTAGATGAAAGGATTCCAATTTATTGGGTTGAAGGGAGTTCGTGAACAGTTTCCTGTAATACATGTTACAAACAAAAACAGGAATACCCTTCAAAGAAGAATCTCATTAAATTGGAGCATGCTTAATCAATTTTTGTGGATCCATATAGTGGTTCTACTTTCTTATCGTGTTAAAGTCCGTACATATAATAGACAAAACATTTTTGGAGAAAGGATTCATGTCAATTTTACTATTTTTTTGTTTCATAAGGTAAGAAAAACAAAATTGGCATGAATATTGATAGTGAGAAAAGGATAATCATTAGGATAATCATTTTTTATTCCCACTAAATACTTTCACTCACACTTGTTTTTAGTTGATGGAGGCCTAATTTCCAAAGTTTGGTGGCCACTTGGATTTATCTAATGAGTCTATAGAATATTCATCGGCCGAGTGGATGAGAGTTCAGGCTCATCACACCCTTTAGAAGGTAATTATTTCCTACTATAGGAATCTATTATAGATTTAAGATTTATTCTTCATTCCTTTATTAAGAATCCAAAATATTATATGGGTCTCCCTTGTGTCAAAAATATATTATCTTGAATGTATTGATTTTAGAATCATCTTTATATATCTAAGGTTCATCATTGATGGTGACATCTGTATGTATATGAGGTTATCTATTAATGGTAACTTTATTAGTAAATAGATTAGATATTCTTATATCATTTTTTAACAATACCATGGTTTAAGCAACATAGTTGGCACTCAGTAATAGATCATCTTCTCATAAAGATGAATGTTATTTTGATATCGAGATTCATCCTAGGAAATGTACCTCCAATGTATCCTTGGGAATAGAATCAAACCTTGTGTAGTTTGACTCCACTTAACTTTACACACTATACATTTTATAATCATGTTATGAGGAACAGACCATGAAATTTAGCATTGTTCAGTAAGGGAAACTAGGTGAATGGTTCTTATTCATGATTAGTGGGGGACTTATGCCAACATGACCTAAAGTACCTGGATGTGATGTGATCCCCTTGGTAGTGAATGATATTATCTTGAATATGGACCAATACAGATGTTGAAAATGATTATCATATGTAATAAAACCCTCCAAGTTGGATGTAATTCTAATGGGGATATGAAATAGAGAGTTTTTGGGTCAACATGTGATGTTGGGTCTGTACAATAGGGAGGCTTCCTACGTATCCTATTTAGTCTGGAATCAATGCCCATATAGTTGATATGAGTTGTGTATTACACCTATTAAGGATTCTCATAGGTGTGATTCATTAGGAGTATGTCCCTTTGAATATTGAGTAAAATGATTATATCATGTATTGATTTGAATTCCAAGTTTGAATGTGAGAGGAAGATTCACAATGAGAGTCTTTACTCTGAATAGATAGTTGATCATTTGGATGTCTTTAGTATTACTAACCTCTAAGCCCATGTGATTCATGATCAGCTTTAGAGACAAGAGGATGTTAAAGATATGAAAAACCACACAACATCCTTCTATTTTTGTTGGAAGAGGCTGGGGTTATGGGAGAGGTAAATGAATTTGAATGTTTCCATCCCCGAATCTATTTTGGAAACAATGATAGTTAGATATTACTACATATTAAGCTATAAACTAATATAAAAATAGGAATAGTGGTGTGACCTTCTGATAGGGGAATACACTTGGTTTTATGGCCTTATATTGATTCTTTAGAAGAGGGTAATATAATCCACTATCCCTCAAAGTGATAAGAAAGCATGATCCACACCCTTACCATCTCTAATGGGTATTCTCATATCCCTATCGTCATGGTCAGGAAGCTTTCTACTGTTGAAATGTATTCTTGAGAACATTCTAAGGATCTACCTTATATAGAGGTTACCAAAGGGACCTTATTTACCAAGGGTATGTATTCTTGTTAGGAAACATTGATGTTCACAATGACTTGATCATACAAATCGTGCAGCTTTGGGAGAGGTGTTGTCATGATGTTTTGTAAATTGGTGTTTTGTGAAGGGCATCACCTGGGTGCTTCATGAGGGGTTCATAGAAAATGAGATTTTATGGAGAGTGTTTGTATAATAGGTTTAGAAGGGGCCAAGGGAAAACCAACTTCTTTGCAGAATTTTTTAGAGACTAAAGGACCCCATACAGTAAATAACTTTCAATAAGGGTTGGTGGTACATAATGAACTGATCCACATGCAATTCACAGAATGAAAGTCTATAGTGAGGGTGGGATATTCGAATGGTTTCCCTCATTGGACACTTTAATATGCAGAAAATTATTTTTATTATGTTGGGATACATGGTAGATGATTACATATTAATATCATTTTCTTGCACTACCACATACATAAAATAAACTCTCAAAAAACCATGTTGAAGCCTCTACCCCTAGCAGTCTGTGTGAAGGGGTTCTTATAGGGGTATGTATGATACCATTAAAATTCTTCCTATGAATAATTTGGGTTTGTAGGTAGGTGAATCACCCCTCAATGGGAATTTTCATTTGTTGGGAGCCTAAGACTAACACCTAACCTTGAAACCCAATTTTTCATTTAAGGGGGGGATACTAGCTCTCCACACAATGAGATCAGTTGTTTAGGGGGTTTCTAAAAAATGACATCTCACACTACAAGTGATATTCATTTTTGGGTAGTAGAAGGAAGTGTTCTAAACCCACAAAAAAAAATCAGAGTCTATGTATGTGAGATTTATGGGGGAACATCAAGGAGGCAGTATGAAGAGACACATCATGAAGGTTTTATGAAGAGGTGTGTTGCCTAGGTGTTTTGTATTTGCACTATGTGGTGTAGAAACGTCCATTGTGAGAATGAATAATGGGATTCCTTTTAGGTTTATATTAATCTACCATTTTAATCTTCAGAAATTATCCTATTTTATCTTCATTATTACAATAAATTCACAGTATCTCTTCCATGAAAAAGTTTCTAGATTGAACACATACAGTGAAACTAGTTGGTTATGGTGTGACCCTATTTTCTTGATTTTTATCCCAGCCATTATAAATGTACCTATATATGAAAAAATAAATGACATAGAGGCCTCAATGATCTATGCCATGGTGCATATCTATCCATGTAATCACTCAAACAATACCTCCTCATTATGTGACATTCCCATGTCATTGTATGGTGAGTTTATGAAAGTGAAATCTGAAACATTTTCACCAAAACTATACTGAAAACTTCATCCATTAATGAAAAAAATATTAAATGAATCCAACCATATCAAAAAAATAACATTGAAAATTTCCGATACATGGATTCTTAATCCAAATCGAATTTCTTGAAATTTCCATTGCTCTGAGAAAAAAAATAAAAATTCCCCAAAATTTTCGCAAGTTATAAAATAAGGGTTATTATAAAATCCATAATATAATGCTTGTCTTCCAAAAAAAATTTAGTTTTCCATAACCATTAATGTATAAAATTAGAGGTCATAAATTCATCCCTAACTCATCTTTTCTAACTCATAATCTTTAATGAGGATCATATATGAAAAAAAATCTAGAATAGTATTTGAAAAATTGTTGAGCTACCTACTCATTACTATCCATAAACACTATCATGAAATGTAATCATGGATATGATTCAATGTTAACTAAGGTTCTATAAAATAGTTTTATATCATACTTATGGTTTACTGTAAAATAATTATCTACCCATAAAGGATGATTTTGAATCATGGTGAACTGCAGTATAGGAATCGATAACCAACAATACTCACCCAATGGTCCATTGACACTCAACCTCATTGAAAACAATTATAAATAATAATTCCCATAATTTCCCCTCTATCAAACCTATAAAAAAACATGGATCACAACAACCAATATTCCACCACATCTCTCAATCATAATTTGTTATCTTCGAGAAGGCATCAAAAAATAATCCATGTAACTACACTGATGTCTTAACCTAGGACATAGTGGTATTCCATGGTTGGGTCCATATTTGACCACACCATCCATCACACTATGTCCATGAAAAGAAACACACCTTTTATTCGACTCACACACATTTCATACTAAATTTTATACTCATTCTATTTTTTACACATCAAATTTATCTTACATAGAATAAAAATACCATTTGTGAAATTTACCATGGAAGCAAAAAAAATTGAATCTAATTGAACACTAGTACCCTAATGTAAAATTTACCTTCCACTAATTGGTTTTATAACTGTCATGATATTTCTTACATGAGTGTCATACATTAAAGACTAATGCGATTTTACACACCAAATGAGTGTCCCTATTGTTGCTCCACTGAATCAACTTATAATCTCAGAAACCCATGAAATATCCATTATTATATAGAATTATTATAAGTCAAAATCCTACTCATACATGACCATCAATCCAAGACATCAATCACTATCCTTTCTAATCTCACAAGGAGATTTATACTCAATAGCCAAAAAAACTGACTTCTAATGAGGGTGACACCCTCCAATAGCCAATGGTAAATTTATTACCATATGGATTTCCTTACATTGTTGTTAAAGAATAACACATAATAGTTCCCATCGTCAATTCTCTTTTACTCAAACCAATACATGGTCACTCCGTCCTTGAGAACCCCTGTTAATGAACATGCTAGGATTTTCAATATGATGATTCATTAATCCATCTACAACGTCCACTATCAATATTGAGGAAATACTTAATTCTAATACAATATTTATGAATTTATAAACACAAGTATCTAACTAGTAATAGTCTTCCTAAATCCATATTATTCACCAAGGAAACATGTTTTACTCTGATTAAAAACCTATCAGGATCATGCACTGGCCCAATCAAGTCCCATAACTCTCCACCGATTATTCAATACTAATGGTTAATTGCAATAAGTAAACATAAATTGTTACACCACATCACATGGGTTTCCATGAAACTAGATAATTCCCAATGGACCACACATGACCTTCTCCCCCATCCTTGAAATCTTCCACTTCCCTTCATGTAGCATTATATTCTCCTCAAAAATTCATTCCAACCCTCACTTTGTACCTCAATAGAGAATCTAGTTGGTTCTTATGAAAACCATAATCATGATCACATCTATATATAATGTTTTTATTCTCCCATACCACTCAATCAAAAAAACAAAATAATATTCGCAAGAGTCATAACCCATAAAACCAATGTTCATGTGTCTAAATAATGGAACATTTTCAAATATATTTCAACATAAATTGGCCAAAACATACATTGGTAATCCCTAAAAAATCAATGCATCCTACCCATGGAAAATTCAACCACACATCCACTCACCAACTATACATATTTTCAAAAATACAATGTGTCAACCCATGCCCTATAAACCCAAGACTAGACCATATAAAATCTTCATAGAATAAATCGTCAAAACAAAATAAGAATCTAAAAGGGCTTGGTTCCCAGATAATCATATTGTCCAAACCAAACTCAATTCAAAAATCCTTTAAAGTTATTCACAGCACAAGAAAATGACATTATGAAATTCCTTTTCTAAACCATATCAAGGGTATGAAATCCTCAAAGTAACCCACTCTCAATACATTCATCATCTCCAAGGAATAACATACATATAAAATAAATCCTAAAGGAATATTATATGTTATAAAAACCACACAAGGGATCCCAGAAATATATATTAGGAATCTCATACTCATGAAAATTACCTACTCTATGGTACAAATCCTTAACGGGAATCCACATACTATCCTACACCCATAGAGGGAGAGGATCGCATCAATTCATATATAACAACATTTCCCTATTCAAATATATATTGGATAGATCATATATTTATTGTTTGGTTATATATAATTCCACTAAGAGACTATAAGATAAAGAAACATATTTTTTATTGTTGACATACTATGTATCTGAACCAATTTCTATATCCAGAACCATTATAAAGGCATTCAAGGACAAAATAAATTAAGTGTCCATCACAATGAAATCTAGTTCCTATATCAACTGACTAAGGTTCACAGTACATCACGTTCATGGATAGAATGTATAGAAATATCCTCAAAAAATAACACTAAATTGTCTCAATACCATATCATCCAATGAAAAATAGTATGGTCTTTTGAGTATAATTCATCCTACAAGTTATATAGGAACACATTATAAATGTTATTGTTGAGAATTTAATTAATTTGACATCTTATTGTTAATGAAATCATCCAAAAAAAAAGAAAACATATGTTATGTTAATACTATTTATAAAAAATAATGCATTTAAAAAGGCCTCTTTCTAATAGGGCAATACCCAAATACTTAAAATAAAAATCCGAAATAACCATATAATAATTGGATAAATATACTAACTATAATATAAAAAAATAAAATCAATAATCCCATCACATAAGTAACTATGAATACCCACAAGAAATGGTCTTCAAAATGAACCTGTTTGATTTCCATCACAAGCCTATACACCTTCATAATGATACATCTACCATATCCCAAATAGTACAACAACTAAAGTGTCTCAAATACATCAATTTTTGATTCCCTAGAATGAGACCACTCACGAGTGTCCGAATCAGTGTGTCACATGACAAAAGCCATGCATCCCCATACACGAGTGGCTAAAAATAATTTTGAGGCACTATGGTGATTTCATAGGGTGATTATATACCCATATCATAGTTGTATAAATAGTGAAAATATCATATAAGTAGTCAACAAAACATCAATAAGAATATAAATCATTTTATGAAAGATACAAAGTTAAAAATGATAAATTCATGTTATAACAAATGAGCTACTTTATATTTTACATTGTTTAGGTAGGCATACATAAGATCTCACATTGGAATAATATACATATCCCAGTAAGAAAATAAATAAAATTGAAAATAACAACCAAAAAATCAAGAATAAAAAATGGGTATCATTTCCCAAATCCCTTAATGATATCTAGAATTATAATAAAACAATATACCCCAAGAATAAAGATACATTAAATCATAATTTCTACCCAGGTACCAAAGTTCCATCGATCCACATGAAATGTGTGAGGAAAACATTATAGGCCACCACTAATAGCATCTCTAAAATAACCAGCAAATAAGGTAAATGAATGATGTGATAGGCTCATAATAAGAAACATAATAAAATAGTCACCATTGATCCTTGTTTCAAAATTATAAACTAGTGGTAAACCTTAGTAAAGTCTTCTAGTGTTTCATTTCTCTTAGCATGTCAAACAACAATCAGGGGGGATGACATCCCACCTTGTAATCTATGATATATGTAAACACTTTATTGGAGCCCCTACCTTGAAAAATATTTCATATTGGGAGATATACCCAAAACTATAGTACCTCATATATCATTAAGGTGTGTAGTTACAAAATTTTAATTCCATCATATATCATATCATCTGGTTCCAAAGGGCACATCTGCACCTACCCTTGATTTATGTAATTTATCATTAAGTACTCGAGAACATACACACTCACAAATTGAAGAATATACTCTATCATTATGTACCAATGGGTATACCCTATAGTAATATATAATCATGTACCATATCATAATGTACTAGAGGGAATAAATGTGAAAGAGCACTATCATGGGCTCCCTCAAATGATTAATGTGATTTTGGGGTTCTTAGGTGCAATAGAGTGGCTGACCAAGGTCGTCTCTCAAAGGAAGAAGTGAATTTAACAACTTATTAAAGGTATTCTAAAACAAATAAAGTTGAATATATTAAAAAACTACTTGAAAGGATGTGGTTTGGTTATATTTTATGAATCTAGAAGAATTTTTCTAGTAGAATATTGTATTTTTTTTGTTTTTAGTTTTGAAATGAAGTTAGATTAAAATGACACAACAAAAAGATGTTTTTTAGACAATATTTAAAAGATGTAATCGATCTAACTCTATCTCTTGAATAATTTTTAATCATTATCATTTAAATTAATATTCACTTAATTATGATCCCTTAATTTGTTAAATCCCGAACCCTACGAGAATTAACTTTACCATGAAGATGAAGTGAATTTAACCTTTGGCTAACTTCGGAACATGCAATCGCAACACCCTGCTTTGATTGATGTTCTAAGATTAGATTGTGGTCAGTGGTAAATTAAGGCACATAACCACTCTGGATATGATGATAAATTTAGTTTAGAGATTATATTTTTACTCTATAAATTGGTCCCGTGTGGTTTTGAATTACCGGTTAAGGTTGCGCTCTCACAGTTCACACAATTCCCGACCTCGCGTGTTTTATGTTAACTATTAAATTACATGATTAGTTTCATTTTAATTAAAAACTCAATTAATAGATTATAATATGTGAATTATAGTAGCTCATTGATTCAAAATAAATGAATGAATAAGGATAGAGGTCAATCTATTACTTAAAAGAACTACTCTTCCATGGGTGGCGTAATCATCGTAGAAGCGTTTTGCATGTGCAAATGTTTATAATGGGTATAACCCAATAACGCTTCTACTCAAGAATTCCAGACCAAAGTGGAAGATTAATAGAAGAATAAATTTAAATAAAACAGAAGAAAATAGAAGAAATAAAATAAGAACAAAGAAGTTTATTACACAAACAAAATCATTACAACATGAAGGAGAATAAGATGGCTTCGATGAGGGGATCCTTGCTTCAACAGCTACCCCTCTTACAATGGTTGGTGAATTTGGGTGAAACAAATTCTCCTCTTCCTCCAATCTCCTAATTCACATCCCAACCCCTCTAAATGAGAAAAACTCCAATTTATATAGGGGAGGGGAGGAGAGGTTACAAGTGGTTTCAAGTGTGAATGTGGAAATTCAGACAAATATTATATTCCAACTTTCAACGCCCATTTTACCACTCAAACGAGTGAATTGGACGGCCTTCCATAAGTATAATATGTGCAGATATGGGTCCTCTATCTCCTATAAAATTTTGGTCTTAATACAAGCCAAGATGAAGGATTTATGGCCGAAATACCGAAGCTTCTCCATTCTGGAGATTTCATCCTAACTTTGACTTCATGGCCCATTTTCAAAAACCAAATTCACTCTTTAGCTCTATTGTCCTGAATACAAGTTGTATATAATTAAGTTAGGAACATTTTTACAAAATGTCATATTCAAATAATAAATATAAAAATATTTATCTTTGAAATACTATAGTGAATTATAAAGGGTAAAACTAGAATTTTCATCAAATATTCAAATGAATAATCTAATCGCAAATACTTTCTAATTAAACATATTTAACACAATGTGATGAAATTATATCATTTATTATCAATAAAATATTCAAAAAAATAATTTTTTATCAACTCCCCCACACTTACCCTTTTTCACTCCTAGGCAAAACCTCATGTCAAGTAAACATCAATATCAAATCAAAACCAATTTTAAAACACATTTCATTGGGATCCATCAATTCTGCACCAAGAATCAAAAGATATCATGCCTCATTAAAAACATTATTTCAAGTTCTCTATTAATATCATTCAATATATTATCACTTTACTAATCCTTCCATGCACAAAACACTTACCTCGCATGAATTTTCTCTCATCAATCAAATATCATTTTATTTTGCAATGTCTTTCCTATCCTAACTCATAAAAGGGTCACCATAGGCTTGATAGATTTCAACATCACCACCCAATGTGAGTCAAGGACATATGTTTATCATGAGGACTTTTCAGGGTTGTTCTGTGGATTTTGTTTGGTAGGATTTAGATGTGAAAAATTATGAGGCTGAATAAGGAGGGCTAGACTCTTTTTGAAGCAAAATTGCATTAATCTTATTTCCTCATAAATATGGTCTTCTCCTCAATCCCCATAGTATCAATTCAGCTCCATCGTCATGAAAAGTCATGAAAATTTTACACCATTCTTCATTTCAGCATAAAAAATTGTCAATCTTCTCAAACATGATTTTCTTGAAAGCTCCGGATAGGCACAACTTTCCACCTAAATTAGAAGCTACAGAAAAGGCACAGCTTCACTTGTCATGAAAGCTCCAGAAAAGGCACAGCTTCACTTGTCATGAAATCTCCAGAAAAGGAACCGCTTTCAATATAATGACTTTCTTCAGCAGAAAATACATCTCTTAAGAATTTAATTTCTACCCAAAGTATCACAGAATGTGGTAGCACAACACAACATAGCTTCCCCAACACTTAAGCTCAACTAGATTATGCAATTTCACTTCAAGAGTTGGTTCGATAGGGAAAAATGGCTTGTAATGTGGCTGACCTAACAGGTTGTGCATGGCTTTTAAGGGATAAAAATATTAAATGTTCAGGGTAGGACATTATAAAAAAGGATTCTTTGAAGTAGGGGCTTTAATACCAAACAAATACCTCAATCATTTAAACATAAGTACCTCAAACCCTCAATTTTTGATAGGAATAAATCAAATTCTGGTTAAATCAAGCATGGATTGGTTCTCTCAAGAAGTGAGGTGAATGTAGAGAATATGAAAATAATGGTTTAGAAGCCTCACAAGAAAGTGATTTCAAATATAAAGACAGTGAGATGTGGCATGGGATTCAAAATTCGGTGTACTTTCCATGAAATTACTAAATATTTGAACTTGAAACAAAGTCATTTTCAGTATTAATTTAAGATTAGTTTCAAGGGATAAATTGTTTCACTCATTCAAATGAATTTCAAAATTGTGATGAGAATCATTTCAGCTCAAAAATTTCAAAAACACAAAGAAAATTGAAAAATAAACACACAAAATTTGAAAAAAACACACAATTTTATTGTTTTGTTTTTTAAAAGGAAATTGAAATTACTAAACTAAAAGGTTCCCTCCCCCACACATAAAATATTGCATTTTCCTCAATCTGAACCCATGAGATGATATATTCCCATGAAATGTAGAATTTTTAAATATGACAAATAATATAAAAGTGAAAGGGTTAGGAACAGCGTGATTGGATAAAGTGATGATGGGGTCATGCAGTGTGATAAAATCCACTGCATCAGTAGGAAGTCCCTCAATGTATCTCTTCAAACATTTCTCGTTGAATGTAAAGCTCCTTCCATTTTCCTCTTGTGTTATCTCCACTGCACCATAAGGAAAAACATTAGATACAATATAAGGACCTAACCATCTAGAACGCAACTTACCAGGCATCAACTTCAGTCATGAACTGTAGAGAAGGACTTTCTCTCCAACCTGAAAATCCCTTTGTTGGATCATTTTGTCATGAGATGCTTTTTATCTTTCCTTTTAGAGCCTTGAGTACTCATATTATGATAGTCGAATCTCCTCAAGCTCTTGAATTTGCAACTTCATTTGAATTCTAGCTTGGGCCAAATCCATGTTGCATTTATTTATAGCCCAATATGCCCGATACTCAACTTCCACTGGGAGATGACATGATCTCCCAAAAACAATCCGAAATGGGGACATACCAATGGGGGTCTTGTATGATTTCCTATAAGCCCACAATGCATCATCCAAGCGCTTACTCCAATCCTTCATATTTGGCTGCATAGTTTTCTCCAAAATTTGTTTCAACTCACGATTTTAAACCTCAGCCTGGCCATTTTCTTGGGGGTGGTATGGTGTTGATGTTTTTTGTGTCACCCCATACATTCGAAGGAGGGACGAAAAATTCCTATTGAAAAAGTGTATCCCTTGATCACTGATGATGGCCTTTGGTATTCCAACCCTGCAAAAAATTTGTGCTTTGACAAAGTCCACAACAACATGAGAATCATCAGTCCTAGTGGCCTTAGCCTCCACCCATTTACTGACATAATCAACAGCAACCAAAGTGTACAAAAATCCAAATGAACTAGGAAAATGACCCATAAAATCAATTCCCCATACATCAAAAATCTCATAGAGTGATATGGGTTGTTGGGGCATCTCATGTCTCTTAGAAATGTTCCCAGTGTGTTGGCAACAAGAGCATGACTTACAAAACACATGGGCATCATGGAATAAGCTAGGAAAATATAATCCAGAGTCCAAAACCATCCTAGATATCCGTTGGGGTCCAAATTTTCCACCACAAGAAAGTGTATGACAGAAATGCAAAACAGACTCAAACTCATGATCGGGAACACACCTCCTAATGACTTGGTCACTACACATGCGCCAGAGGAAAGGATCATCCCACACATAACACCTAGACTCACTTTTTAATTTTTGGACTTAATGTTTCTTTAAATTTGCAGGGATTTTAGAGGCAACAATGTAGTTAACTAAATCTGCATACCAATGATGCAGACTTGAGATGGAATAAAGATGCTCATCAGGGAATGTGTCCCGAAGTGGTACCTGGTCCAAGGTGTCATCCTCTAGTGTATGAGTAAGCCTACTCATGTGGTCTGCCACCAAATTCTCTGACCCCTTCCTGTCCTTTATCTCGATGTCAAACTCTAGAAGAAGGAGAATCCAACGGATAAGTCATGGATTTGAATCTGGATTCTTTAGGAGGTACCTCAAAGCTGTATGGTTAGAAAAATCTACTACTTTAGAGTCCAATAAATATGAACAGAATTTATCTAAAGCAAATATGATAGCAAGAAACTCCTTTTCTGTGGTAGTGTATTTTGATTGGGCTGAATCCAATGTCCTTGATTCATAGGCAATAACATGTGAACACCCTTCCACCCTCTGAGATAAGACGGGTCCAACCGCGAAGTTGGAGGCATCATACATAAGCTCAAAAGGAATCTCCCACCGTGGGGGTTGTATGATCGGTGGAGTGGTCAGACACTTCTTTATCTCATCAAAGGAAGTCCTTAAAGTATCATCAAACACAAAATCATAATCCTTTTGGAGTAATTGTGACATAGGAAGAGCAATATTACTAAAATCTTTAATGAAGCACCGATAAAATCATGTATGTCCTAAGAAAGATCTAACATAACACACACATGAAGGATATGGTAAGGATGAGATAATGTCTATCTTAGATCTATCAACCTATATCCCATGTTTTGACACTACATGCCCTAAGGCAATGCCATGCCCTACCATGAAATGACACTTTTCAATGTTCAGGACCAGATTCTTCTCAATACAATGATTCAATACCTTTCCCAAACTCTTTATACATTCATCAAATGAGGATACATACACTGTAAAATCATCCATAAATACCTCTATGCACGTCTCAAAAAAATCAGAAAAAATAATCACCATACATCTCTGGAAGGTACCTGGGGCGTTGCAAAGTCCAAATGGCATCCTCCGGTAGGCAAATGTGCCAAAGGGATAGGTGAATGCAGTCTTCTCTTGATCCTCTAGAGCTATAGGAACCTGAAAATATCCAGAAAATCCATCCAAGAAACAATAGTGTGTTTTCCCAGCTAGTCTCTCTAGCATTTGAACAATAAATGGGAGGGGGAAATGGTCCTTGCAAGTGGACTGATTTAGTTTCCTATAATTAATACACACACGCCAACTATTTTTCACCCTCATTAGAACAAACTCATCTTTCTCGTTTTTAACAACAGTAACACCACTCTTCTTAGGCACAACCTGAATAGGACTTACCCACTAAGAATCTGAAATGGGAATTATTATACCTACCTCGAGCGATTTCTCAAATTCTTTTTTAACAACTTCGAGGAGGGTGGGATTGAGTCTCCTTTTTGGTTGTCTCACCGGTTTAGCCCCATCTCCAAGAGAATCCTATGCACGCAAATGGAGGGGCTAATACCTGATATGTCAGCCAAGGTCCACCCAATCGCCCTAATGTTCTCCCTCAAAATATTCAAAAGCTTTTCTTCATGTTCAAAATGGATATTTTTAGCAATGATAATAGGTAATCTCTCACCACTCAACAAGTATGAGTATTTAAGATTTGGTGGAAATGGCTTCAGTTATAATGAAGGAGGGTGTAGTATGGATGGAGACATTGAAGGAACTGAAATATGTGCACAAAAATCATCAGTATCAGAATATACATCATCAAAATAAGAGAATAAAGCATCAAATCCATCAGCATACTCAACAACCATGTCATAATCAGAGTGAACATGATCAAAATCAGAATATAAATCCACATCAAAATCAAATCCAAGAGAGGATTGTGTATCAGCAACATGTGTGGAAGTGCTCTTAGACATCAAACTCAAACCAATACTCATAATATCCCTATGCATAGGACAATCAAATTCTATGGAGTTTTTATTCGGTGGATCAAAATGGGAGATAACAACTGCAGAATGGTCCTCTGAGGGGTACTTCATGGAATCCATAACATTAAATATCACAAATTCATCTCCAAACTCCATGGAAAGTGTACCCTCATTGACATTTAAGATAGTTTTTCCAGTTTTGAGGAAGGTCCTACCTTAGATAATAGGGGCATGAGAACTTACCTGATCATCCTCCATGTTAAGAACATAGAAGTCTGCTGGAAAGATCATGTCTCTTACCCGGACAAGTACATCCTCAAGAACTCCCGCTGGATATACCGTAGCTCTATTTGCCAACTTCACCACTACTCTCGTCGGTTTTAGCTCACCAATCTGCAAGGAAGAGAATACAGAGTGAGGAATCACATTTATTGAATCTCCTAAACCACAAAGAGCATCAGAGAAGTGAAACTCCCCTCTGGTACATGGGATGGTGAATGTCCCGGGATCCTTACACTTTGTGGGCATTTCTAGAGTTGGTGTAATGAGTGCTGAGACATTCCTTCCAAGGTTGATCCTCTCATTTCCCTTGAGCCCTCTTTTATTGGTACAAAATTCTTTTAATAATTTCGCATACCTTGGAATTTTCTTAATGGCTTCAAGTAGAGGAATGTTGATCTCCACACGCTTGAATGTATCCAAAACCTCCTTTTTCATTGCTTCTTCAGCCATCTTCTTGGTTTGAAAATCCCTTTTTGGAAAAGGAAGGTTTTTAGGAGGAACATCATCTATCTTTTTCTTACTTTTATCTTTCTCCTTGGATTTCTCATCAGTTGGTATGGAATGCGGCTTCTCTAGAGTAGAGGTGAATCCTGGTGGAATGGTAGGTCCATATGTATCATTCATTTGCTTCCCACTTCTCAATGTGATGGAACTAACATTCCCCTTTGGATTTGGAGTGGGTTGGGATGGTAGATTTCCATAATTCTTAGTCACAAGTTCATGGAGGGTGGTGGAAATCTGGCTCATTTGAGTCTTCAAATCTCTCAGCTCCGAACCATGACTCTTCATCTCATTCTGTTGATTAAGAACAATTTTTTTCAAAAGATCATCAGTGTTAGAGTCTAACCTGTGTTGGAGATTCCCTTGTTGCTGACTTGTTGATGTTTGAGCTTAAAATCTCCTTTGGGGTTGTTGGAAACCTTGTTGGTAAGGTGGAGGTTGCTGGAAGTTTTGTTGAAAGGGTGGCCTTTGTTGTTGTCCAGAGCCATACCTCATGTCTGATTGATCCTTCCACCCTTGTTTGTATGTTGGATCAAATGAATCAAACTTCTTTTGGGCATATGGTTGTTGTTACTGCTGAAATGGTCTCCCTGGGAATACTTCTACACAATCCTCTGTCTCTTGTAGTTGTGGGCAATAGTTAGTTGGATGGCTTGTCTCAGTACAAATGCCACAAGTCCTTGAAAGAGAGGGTTGGGATGCCTTTTGAGCCAAAGCAGCCTGACTCACCATAGTGGTTAATTCTTTTAACTTTGTATCAATCAAATGACTTTCAAGAGAAGAAGGACTTACCTGATGTACTCCCCTAACATGTGGTGTACCTCGATCACCAAATTTTTGGGAGTTTTTTTCCATGTTGTGGATCAATGCACGTGAGGCTACTGGTGTCTTGTCCACCAATTCCCCTCCTGCTACAACATCCATCATGCTCCTCTCCATGGGTGTGAGTCCTTTATAGAAGTACTGGATGAGTAATTGCTCACTGATTTGGTGATTTGGGCAGCTTGCACACAACTTCTTGAATCACTCCCAGTACTCATACATTGACTCTCCTTGGGATTTCTTGATCCTTGATATCTCCTTTCGAATGGATGTGGTCCTTGATTCTGGAAAAAATCTTTGCAAGAAAAGACGTTTCAAATCATTCCAACATGTTACATATTTAGGTTGCAAATAATACATCCAATCTTTTGCAGCTCCATCAAGTGAGAATGGGAATGCTCTTAATTTACTTTGATCTTCAAAAACATTTCTTGGTTTTAAAGTTGAGAAAACCACATTAAATTCCTTAAGGTGTTTGTTGGGATCCTCACCAGATATGCCATGAAATTTTGGAAGAAGGTGAATTAATCCAGATTTCAATTCAAAGTCTGATTCGAGATTTCGGTATGCAAGATAATTTGGTTGATAGTTAACATCTGGTGAAGCCAATTCTCGAATGGTTCTATTAAGTTCATTTCCATTATTTCCAGCCATTGGTTCCTCTTTTATTTGGGAATTTGAATTGCTTCCAATTTCAATGTTTCCAGAGGAAAGGAATTCACCAACTGGTTGAATATTGAAAATTCCAATAGATTGAGAATGTCTGATTCGTGCCCTAAGGCTGCATTCATTCTCAAGGTCAAGATCTAAGATGTAACACCCCAAGATTTCATAGTGTGTTATTTCTTCAAAATAATTCGATAACTTTCACTACACACAACACTGAGTTCGAGTGCACCTTGACTTACCAAACAAGCCGTTTAAAAGATTTTATGAATAGTATTAAATAAATTTTAAACTTTATATAATCCTTATAATTTAAGAATCCATATTATGAGTTTCTTAGACATAATGTAAGAACAAATTCATTTTCATTATTGCACTTTTACAAACTTTTAATAGTAACCCCTTTTTAAATCTAATATTTTAAACTTTTTGACTAAATGGGGACATAAAAAATTTAAAATGAAACATTAAAAGCTTCCATGGTATGCTTTCCATTGAATAATACAGTAGTGTGTGTTGTATGCAACTTCGAGTTCTAACACACACCACAACCAATCAAACTAGCTGTTATGAATAGTAATACCTACTTTTTAAAATTTTATAAATCTTATCTCTCAAAATGGACTTCTTTTTTGGATTCGGAATATCGAATTTATCCTAGGGTAAAATTTTGGTACTTTTCGGAAAACTTTTATATTTTGATCAATAGTGAAAATTACTAAATTTTAATTAAAAACAACTTTTTTAATCAAAATAATTAGTAGTGATAAACTAAGAATTTGAGTGGTTTTAAAGTATATTTAGAATATATTTTTACCATTTAATAAAAAAAATTTCATTGTACAAAATTTCACAATTAAACCGGATATAAACATGTGTCAATCTTTTGATAGTTATTATCTCTTAAAAACACGCTTTTTGTTTTAACAACGGGAATTAATTTTAAATTAATTTCTGCCACTTCTGTGTTTTGAATTTGGAAAAATGGATTCCATATTTGGAATCAGGATGTTCGAATTGTGTAAATAGGTAACTTTTATTTTTAGTCATTTTGAATAATTATTTCGGTAAATATTTTATTTACCATGGTTAAAGGGTAAATCCGGTAAATAAGGGTTAAAAATAATATTATAATAATAATAAATTACATAAAAATGTGTCCTAACCTTATTGGTTGATACATGTCCGACGATGGACATCATTGGGTCGATTTTGGGACCCCATGGAGCCACTTGTAAGTGATAGGGACACTTTATTTTAATTAAGATAAAATGAATACAAAAATGACACAAGCATATATCTTTTAGAAAAACAATTTTTACATAGGGTTATATATGTTATCTTTTCGAAAATAAATATTCATTAGAAATAAAAAACTATTTCCTACATAATTATATTTTATTTATAATTTTTAGACATTAAATTATTTAATTTATTTATGACACAATGATGATGCAGTAATTACCAAAATAGTGAAAAATTAAAATAATTGATATTATAAATACCCAAATAAATATAATTTAGACTTTTTATGAATTAAAATAATTTTCTAGGTTAATATGACATGTTAGTATTGATTTAATTAACATTTTTAGAAGTAATCATTCTGTTATGGGTTTTAAAAAAATCAACTATTGAATAGTGTCAAAATTGACATAAAAGATTTGTTAAAACAAATATTATATTATTAATTTATATTAAATTCCTAAAAATCTATGGATTGGCCAAGAGACTTATATACTGATAGGTGCATCATTAAAGTACCACTTGGGGGTCTCATGGATGTATATAATAATTTTATTAACTATATAATATATAAATACAAAGTTACATGATAAGTGTCAAACTAATTAACTAAGAGTTAATACTTAAAGATAAGGTCAATATAGTAACCCAAACCTGTCTAAATCCTATTGGTTGAGTGGTTTTAGACCTATAACCACCTTAACCTTTAAATAATCCCCTTTTTAGCCATTAGAAACGGAATATGAATTTATTATAAAATAATATTTCTAGCTTTTCCAAAGGAGCCCCTCACCCCTCTTATAAAAGGGAACTCCCCCTTCTCACTAATTCACACATTCAAAGCCTTTTGGTTCGCCCAAACCCAGCCCAAATACTCTCTAAACATCCCTCACTACAACCTAGAGGCCTTAGTTGGATCAGAAAACCAACCTAAGGAGCCCTTTGATCAAATCAAAAGGAAGAACCCGAAGAAGAGGTAATGTTTTCACCACCCTTTTTCAAATTTGTTTCTTCTTCAAATTCTTCTTTATTTGTTATTCCCAATATAAAATAATGAATCCAGTATCTCCTATATACTTTAATATAATTATAAATATGGTAAAACCATAGTCAGTTTTCTATCTATCCTTTGAATGACATGTCACCATACGTGCATACGTACGGCTTACCGTATCCACGTCGTGGTGTAATTGTTATTCAATATATTATTATTTGGATGGGTATAATAATGGGTTATAATTCATGTAAATAATAAATATAACATTATAATTATTCTTTATATATGATAAACCATCCAATTATATATTATTTTAATATCAAAAGAATGATATTGTCGCTCGTGCGTACGTACGGACTACCATCTCCACGAACGCGATGAGATTCATTCTCCATCGTATCCATTCAAGTATAATTATCATTTTATGATTAAAAAATAATGTTTAAGGACTTGATATCATTCTATATATGAATAATAAACAACCTCTCCATGACAACCACGGCTTACATAATAAAACATATAAAAGAAAAAGAGTAAGTTAACACCCGAAACGACGATAGTACTAAGATATTATTAACAAAGAAATGTTAAAAGATCATATATGATATCATATTATTATATATTATTCTTGTATAATTTAATAACAATTATTTCACCATTATATAGGAGGTTAACCTACCCCCATCCAAGGAAAATTACAAGGTAATGGGTTTCTTATCTCACTCATAATTTTGTGAGAATTCCATTGTTCACAAATTATTTATTTCATGTGGTGTATGTGTACTGACCATGATTGTATTAATTGTGTAATATACTTTAACTTATGGGTATTTACATCATAATTTTATGATCCTTCTTTAATGGGTGTATCTTTCATAAGTTACCTAATCGATAAGGGAATTTGAAATTTCAATTTCCATTTATTCGGCTTTACACAAACTTCATTGATTATTTTACTCCGAGATTATGTGTGGAATCATGATTCATTTGCTTATGTCATAATTTCCACTCACCGTTTCTGTGGATATACTTTTGATACACATAATCACTCCATTGATAATTTCTCAAGTCATCGATATGAATTTGATAAGAGTAATTTTAACTCATTCTCCATTTGTTGAGTTAAACATCCAATTCATTGGTGTTGTTTTTACAAGATTATATGTGAATGTCATTTGATTGTTTTACACTGAATATCAAATCATATTTAGTGTATTTATATTTGTCACGCATAACTATGTCGTTGATTTATCCTTAACCTAAGGATATAGCTTTTATGAAAGATTTCATCTCAATTTACACTCCATTGAGACTTCTTTGTTGTTATACACCAAATCACTTTTATGTGGTGTATATAATGTACTTTGACATAGTATATCATGAATCCATTTATTATCATGATATTAAAATGTTTTTATTACCTCAATTATTTTTATTCAAGTGTCTCTCTTTTGGTTAGAAACTCTAACTAAAATACCATTTTTAAATTTTTTTAAAGACTTATTCTTCTAAATAATGCTCATTAATGTCCATGTTTTAAAAAATGGTTTTAAGGATTTATTTATATAGACATTAAAGTTTTAAAATTAAAACTCCGTTTAAAAGTTTCAAAGTGGTATGGGACACTTTGATTCAAAAATCTATTTTTAAACGGCTTCTTGACAAATAGTGTGACTTTTAAATGTTTTCAAGAAAAGGGGGATATTTCTCTCAAATAGTTTTGATGCTTATTTTAATCTGTTTCAATATCATTCATTATTATTGATTGAGGTTAATAAGATACAATACAATCTTCCATATTGTATCGAATGAGTTATGTTTGACTGTGGATGTGCTATTTTTATACCATTCATGGTTTGTGGTTAAAGTATTGACATTTCGTATGCTAGTTTTAATACGAATATTTATGTTATGTTTAAACATGTTCATATGAGGAATGCATTGGACTTAATAAGTGACGGGTGGATCCCGCTATAGCTCCTTGATGCATCGGTAGGTCTCATGAGACAAACTGGTGTCTTGGCACAAGGCCTTGACAAAATCTTATTTGTAGTCTTGGCACGAGGCCTTGTCTATGTGGTTATGATAGTCTGGCATTATGAATTCCATCATTATGAAAGTGGTTATTGATATTGCATGTGATTATTCATTTAGTAGAATATCCATGTGATTAAGTAAATGGAATTATTTCATTTTATTTTTTCCATACTATGTTGAAGTTCAAGTTTAAAAGGCTTTTGTTTTAGTTATACATTGCCTTAAATGTTTATTCTTATTTATAAAAGTTTCTGCTATATTTTTGTCCTTACTGGGCATTCGAGCTCACCCATTTTCTATGTTTTATTTTTCCTAGGATGTGAAGAAGTAAATTATGAATGACCTGCAGGGATAGTATGAGGGGATAAGAGTGTGGACTATGGAGAATATGTTGTTGTAGTTTTCATTTTTTGATGTAATGTAAAACATTATGAATGTATATAGTTATTCTAAGGCTTCTAAACTAATCGGTCTTTCGAGACTTGATCTTTCTTGTGACCATGCCAATGTTATGTAATAATGCACCGACTCGGGGTAACTGGGGTTGGGGCGTTACACTTGGTATCAGAGGAAGTTTAGTACAAACCTTGGAAGCTAGATTTAGATAAACTCTGATTAGAGCACGTAGAACTAAGATGAACTTTGAGGATTTGTATAGAAGAACTTCATAGAATTTTGGTTTTATAGGGATTTTGTGAGTTTTCCGAGCAATACATCCCGGTATGGATACGAGCAGGTAGAGGCGTCTCTAGCACAGATGTACCTAGGGGTTAAACCCGAAAACACCACTTTGAGCTGGACTCGAATGGGAACTGGTGCACGACAATGGGCCTTGCTACACTGTTGGCTACGACACTCCCGGGGGATATGCTTAGGATAATTCTCATTTTCTTTATAAACCATTATGAAGGGTTTATGAGTATATACTTCCTAAAAGGAGACATTTTTATGATTATGGAATATATCCATAAAATATTTAATTTATGTTATGTGTTTTAAAAGTTTGGGATTAGGTATTGTTATTCATAAACTAATCTAGTGTATTCCATTGTTTACAAATGGCGCCGAGTAGAAGGAATGAGAACTCCAACAATGCACATGATCCAAAGAGAAAGAAGGATCATATCTTTCATTGTCTTAAGAAAGAATTTATAAGAGAAATAGTCACCCATGTATTATAATCATATGAAGAAATAATATCATGTGTTGATAAGATAAGTAAAGAGATTACTGAGTCCTATGGCTTTGAAGGGATGCAAGAGAATAAATGGATGGAAGAGAGAAAGATGGATAAAGGGAAGAGGGAAAAGAATAATTTTACCATATGTGATAACTGTGGGAAGAAACACCCTGGAACTTGGCTGAAAGGAATAGGAGTTTGTTATAAGTGTGGAGGAAAAGGGCACAAAGTATGTGACTGCAAGGGTAAGAAAATGGTTTCAAATGTACAATTCTTCATTTGCAAGGAGTTTGGACACTATGCGAACCTATGTCCCAGTCGTCGGACTATTTTGAAAATGATGCTATTGGATAATAATCAAGTTATTATACTACCACAGATGAAGTGGAATGATTATAGTTCTTATGTTGATTATGTCATTTGAGTGTTGTATCAACAGTGTACTTCTTATAATAATTATGCAGTATATAGGGATTGTACTGCAGTACTATTTCATTAAGGGCTTGAGATTGTGTGGAACAAAGAAAAGTGACTTAATAGAAGGTTAAATTTTTGGAAAATATATGGTTGAGAGAAAGATAAAACATAATATCATTCTGATACCGAGGTATTGACTTTAGAATAACACATGATTGATTTGGATAAATTATATTGGATATTCTTGACTACCTTGAAACTGATTAATGATTTGTATATTCCATCATTGTTGGGGTTTAAAACATTTTTGGATTGATGGAGTATATCTATTATTCTTTAAGGAATAAGGGATCATGAATGTAATCAATAAGGTTTTATGGTAATTCAGGATGTTGCCGTGTTTTAAAAGAATACATGATGAAGGTGTTCACATATTATTATGTGGCAAAAAGGATCTTCATTGTGTTTACCTTCCTTATAAATTTTGGACTGAAGTATTTTGGATAGTTCTAGTTTGGATTATTTTGGATTTCCATAAAAGGACAACCTGGAGGTCGGGCGGCAACCCATCACGTCTGGCAAGGCCGCGAGACTTGAACCCACAACCGAAGGGCGACAAGGGTGTATCACCCACCACTGACCCACGTGATGTCCTGGATTGAATAATGTCGTTTTTTTAATGGTTCTGCTAGATGAATTATAAATTTATTTTTTAACCCTATACGAATATGATAAATAGAATATTATTTTTAAGATCTATTATCTTTTAGAGTGAAAGATGAGTATTTGGTAGAACTTAGTTAAAGGATGAGACTCTACTTGTCATGTATATATTTTTCTTCTTCTCTTATTCAATGAAGAAATTAATTCTTATACTTTAGTGAAGGGATCTTAAAACAAAAAAAAATGTGTTATCCTAATACAATATGTTTTGTTGAACCGATGATATTTTAAATCATCATAGATTGATGAATTTAAGGCCCTCAATTTCACACTTGTTTTTGATTGATGACCACAATCACTACCTTCAAATATTTATGTTTTTCCTCCAATTATATGTCTCTAATTGCCACAAATATTCTCTGAATAGATATCATAATTTGGTGGTGACCCTTTCATTTCTCTTTTCCTCTTATTAAGACTAAATTTTATTAACCCAATTTCTGATGTGGGTTTTCCCACAAATATATTTTCTATATTCAACCTTTTATTTTCGAAGAACAATTTCAAATTTCGAGGATGCAACTTATTGAAGGAGGGGAGAATGTAACACCCCAAGATTTCAAAGTGTGTTATTTCTTCAAAAGAATTCAATAACTTGCACTACACGCAACACTGAGATCAAGCGCACCATGACTTATCAAACAAGCCGTTCAAAAGAGGTTATGAATAGTATTAACTAAATTTTAAACTTTATATAATTCTTATAATTTTAGAATCCATATTATGAGTTTCTTAGACATAATGTAAGAACAAATTCATTTTCAATATTACACTTTTACCAACTTTTAATAGTGAACCCTTTTTAAATCCTATATTTTAAACTTTTTGACTAAATTGGGACATCAAAAATTTACAATGAAACATCTCAAGCTTCCACAGTACGCTTTCCTTTGAATAATACAGTAGCGTGTGATGTACGCAACTTCGAGTTCTAACACACACCACAACCAATCAAACTAGCCGTTATGAATAGTAATACCTATTTTTTAAAATTTTATAAATTTCATCTCTCAAAATGGACTTCATTTTTGGATTCAGAATATTGAATTTAGCTTAGGGTAATATTTTGGTACTTTTCGGATAACTTTTATATTTTGATGAATAGTAAAAACTACTAAATTTTAATTAAAAACAAATTTTTTATTCAAAATAATTAGTAGTGATAAACTAAGAATTTGAGTGGTTTTAAAGTATATTTAGAATATATTTTTATTATTTAATACAATTTTGTTCATTGGACAAAACTTCACAATTAAACCAGATATAAACAGGTGTCAATCTTTTGATGGTCATTATCTTTTAAAAACACGCTTTTTGTTTTAACAACATGAATTAATTTTAAATTAATTTCTGCCACTTCTGTGTTTTGAATTTGGAAAAATGGATTCCATATTTGGAATCATTACATTCAAATTTTGTAAATAGGTAACTTTTATTTTTAGACATTTTGAATAATTACTTAGGTAAATATTTTATTTACCATGGTTAAAGGGTAAATCCGGTAAATAAGGGTTAACAATAATACTATAATAATACAAAATTACCCTAAAACGTGTCTTAACCTTATTGGTTGATACATGTCCTACCATTATCATCTTTGGGTCGATTTTGGGACCCCATGGAGCCACTTGTAAGTGATAGGGACACTTTATTTTAATTAAGTTCAAATGAATACAAAAATAACACAAGCATATATCTTTTAGAAAAACAATTTTTACATAGGGTTATATATGTTGTATTTTCAACTATAAATATTCATTATAAAGTTAAAATGATTTCATACATAATTATATTTTATTTTTAATTTTTAGACATTAAATAATTTAATTTATGTATGACATAATGATGATGCAGTAATTACCATAATAGTAAAACATTAAAATAATTGATATATAAATACCCAAATAAATATAATTTGAGACTTTTTATGAATTAAACTACTTTTATAGGTTAATATAACATGTTAAGATTTATTTAATTAACTTTATTTGAAGTAATCATTCTGTTATGATTTTTACAAAAATCAACTATTGAATAGTGTCAAAATTGACATAAAAGAGTTTTTCAAAACAATATTATATTATTAATTGATATTAAATTCCTAAAAATATAATGTTCAGACAAGAGACTTATATAATGATATATGTATCCTTAATGTACCACTTGTAGGTCTCTTGGATGTATATAGTATGTTTATTAACTATATAATATAAAAATACAATGTGACATGGTAAGTGTCAAACTAATTAACTAAGAGTTAATACTTAAAGATAATGTTAATATAGTAACCCAAAACTGTCTAAATCCTATTGGTTGAGTGGTTTTCCACCTATCCCCACCTTAAACTTATAATAATTCACTTTTGATCCATCAGAAAAGGAATATGAATTTATTATAAAATAATATTTCTAGCTTTTCCAAAGGTGCCCCTCTCCCCTCTTATAAAAAGGCACTCCCCCTTCTCACTAATTCACACATTCAAAGCCTTTTTGTTCGTCCAAACCCTGCCCAAATACTCTCTCAACTTCCATCACTACAACCTAGAGGCCTTAGTTTGATCTGAAAACCAACCTAAGGAGCCCTTTTGATCAAATCAAAAGGAAGAACCCGAAGAAGAGGTAATGTTTTCACCACCCTTTTTCAAATTCGCTTCTTCTTCAACTTCTTCATTCATTATTATTACCATTTTAAAATAATGAATCCAGTATCTACTATATACTGTAATATTATTATAAATATGGTATAACCATATTCAATATTCTATCCATTTTTTGAATGACATGTCACCGTATGTGCGTACGTATGGCTACCGTCTCCACATCATGGTGTAATTGTTATTCAATATATTATTATTTAGATGGGTATAATAATGGTGTATAATTCATGTAAATAATAAATATAACATGATAATTATTCTTTATATATTATATACCATCTAATTATATATTATTTTAATATCAAACGAATGATATTGTCGCTCGTGCGTACGTACGAACTACCATCTCCACGAACGTGATGAGATTCATTCTCCATCGTATCCATTCAAGAATAATTATCATTTTATGGTTTAAAAATACTGTTTAAGGAATTGATATCATTATGGATATGAATAATATACATACTATCCATGACAACCTCGGCTTACATAACAAAATATATAAAAGAAAACAAGTAAGTTAACACCTGAAACGATGATAATACTAAGATATTATAAACAAAGAAATGTTAAAAGATCATATATGATATCATATTAATGTATATGATTATTTTATAATTTAATAACAATTATTTCACCATTATATAGGTGGTTAACCTACCCCCATCCAAGGAAAAGTACAAGGTAAGGGGTTTCTTATCTCACTCTAAATTTCGTGAGAATTCCATTGTTCACCACTTATTTATTGCATGTGTTGTATGTGTACTGCTCATGATTGTATTCATTGTGTAATATACTTTAACATATGGGTATTTACATCATCATTGTATGATCCTTCTTTCATGGGTGTATGTTTCATAAGTTACCTAATCGATAAGGGAATTTGAAATTTCAATTTCCATTTATTCGGCTTTACGCAAACATCATTGATTTTTTTACTCCGAGATTATGTGTAGAATCACTATTCATTTTCTGATGTCATAATTTCCACTCCCCTTTTCTGTGGATATACTTTTGATACACATAATCACTCCATTGATAATTTCTCAAGTCATCGATATGAATTTGATAAGAGTAATTTTAACTCATTCTCCATTTGTTGAGTTAAACATCCAATTCATTGGTGTTGTTTTTACAAGAATATGTGTGAATTTCCCTTGATTGTTTTACACTGAATATCCAATCATATTTAGTTTATTTATATTTGTCATAGATAACAATGTCGTTGATTTATCTCAACCTAAGGATACAGCCTTTATGGGAGATTTCATCTCAATTTACATTCCATTGAGACTTCTTTGTTGTTATACACCAAATCACTTTTATGTGGTTTATATAATGTACTTTGACATAATATATCATGAATCCATTTATTCTCAGGATATTTCAATGTTTTGATTACCCAATTATTTGTATTCAAGTGTCTCTCTTTAGATTAGAAACTCTAACTAAGATACCATTTTTAAATGTTTTAAAGACTTTTTCTTCTAAATCATGCTCATTAATGTTCATGTTTTAAAAAACGGTTTTAAGGATTTATTTATATGGACTTTAAAGTTTTAAATTTAAAACTCATTTTAAAAGTTTCAAAGTGGTATGGGACACTTTGATTCAAAATTCTATTTTTAAACGGCTTCTTGACAAATAGTGTGACTTTTAAATGTTTTAAAGAAAAGGAGGATATTTCTCTCAAATAGTTTTTATGGTTATTTTCATCTATGTCAATATCATTCATTATTATCGATTGAGGTTCATATGATACAATAAAATCTTACATATTGTATCGAATGAGATATGTTTGACTGTGGGTGTGCTATTGTTATACCATTCACGGTTTGTTGTTAAAGTATTGACATTTCGTATGCTAGTTTTAATATGAATGTTTATGTTATGTTTAAACATGTTCATATGAGGAATGCATTGGACTTAGTAAGTGAAGGGTGGAGTCCGCTATAGCTCCTCGATGCATCGATAGGTCTCATGAGACAATCTAGTGTCTTGGCACAAGGCCTTGACAAAATCTTATTTGTAGTCTTGGCACGAGGCGTTGGCTATGTGGTTATGATAGTCTGGAATTATGCATTCCATCATTATGAAAGTGGTAATTGATATTGCATGTGATTATTCGTTTAGTAGAATATCCATGTGAATAAGTAAATGGAATTATTTCATTTTATTTCTCCCATACTATGTTGAAGTTCAAGTTTAAAAAGATTTTGTTTTAGTTATACATTTCCTTAAATTTTTGTTCTTATTTATGAAAGTTTTTTCTATATTGTTATCCTTACTGGGCATTCAAGCTCACCCCTTTTCTATGTTTTATTTTTCCCTGGATGTGAAGAAGTAAATTATGAATGGCCTACAGGGATAGTATGAGGGGATAGGAGTGTGTACTATGGAGACTATGTTGTTGTAGTTTTCATTTTTATGATGTAATGTAAAACTTTATGAATGTATCTAGTTATTCCCAGTCTACTAAACTAATCGGTCTTTCGAGACTTGATCTTTCTTGTGATCATGGCAATGTTATGTAATAATGCACCGAATCTGGGTAACTAGGTTCCGGGCGTTACATAAGAGATCTTCAGGATTAGTTCGTGTCATAAATCAAATAAAAATCAAAAGAAAGAAAGTGGACCATAGTAAAATAAAAATGAGAAGTTTGAGTTTATGGTCCAAAAAGAAAAGAAGAGGATGAAAAAAATGAAAACTTGAGAAAGGGGAAATATGAAAGAGAGAGGTGAAGAAAATAATAAAATGAAAAATACAAGAAATACCTCTAAATGGTTGAATAAATTACTTGCCTCCCCGGCAACGACGCCAATTTTAAAGAGCGCTGTCGTGGGTGCCCTCAAATGATTAATGTGATTTTGGGGTTCTTAGGTGAAACAGAGTGGCTGACCAAGGTCATCTGTCAAAGGAGGAAGTGAATTTAACAACTTATTAAAGGTATTCTAAAACAAATAAAATAGAATATAATAAAAACACAAATTGAAAGGATGGTGGTTGGTTATAGTTTATGAATATAGAATAAGTTTTCTGGATGAATATTGTATTTTTTTTGTTTTTAGTTTTGAAATGAAGTTCGATTAAAATGACACAACAAAAAGATGTTTTTTTAGACAATATTTAAAAGAATTAATCAATCTAACTCTAACTCTTCAATAATTTATTATTAATTATAATTTAAATTAATATTAACTTAATTATTATCCCTTAATTTGTTAAATCCCTAACCCTGCGAGAATTAAATTTACCACGAAGATGAAGTGAATTTAACCTTAGGCTAACTTCGGAACATGCCTTCGCAACACCTTGCTTTGATTGATGTTCTAAGATTAGATTATGTTCAGTGGAAAATTAAGGCACATAACCACTCTAGAAATGAGGATTAATTGAGTTTAGGGATTAAATTTGAACTCTGCAAATTGATCCCGTGTGGTTTTGAATTACCGGTTAAGCTTGCGCTCTCACAGTTCACACAATTCCCGACCTCACGTGTTTTGTGTTAACTATTCAATTTCTTGATTAGTTTCATTTAAATTAGAAACTAAATTAATATATCATAATATATGAATTATGGTATCTCATTTATTCAAAATAAATGAATGAAGAAGGATAGAGGTCAATCGATTACTAAAAAGAACTACTCTTTCATGGGTGGTGTAATCATCGTAGAAGCGTTTTGCATGTGCAAAGGTTTATAATGGGTATAACCTAATAAAGCTTCTACTCATGATTTCCAACCCAAAGAGTAAGATTAAGAGAAGAATAAATTTAAACAAAACATAAGAAAAGAGAAGAAAAAAATTAAGAACAAATAAGTTTATTACATAAACAAAATCATTACAATGTGAAGGAGAAGAAGAAGGCTTCGATGAGGGGATCTGTGCTTCAAGAGCTACCCCTCTTACAATGGCTGGAGAATTTGGGTGAAACAAATTCTCCTCTGCCTAAAATCTCCTAATTCACGTCCCAACCCCTCCAAATTTGAAAAACTCCAATTTATAGAGGGGTGAGGAGGAGAGGTTACAAGTGGTTTCAAGTGTGAATCTGGAAATTCTGCCAAATATTTTAGTCCACCTTGCACCACCCATTTGACCACCAAAACGCGTGCATTAGCCAGCCTTCCAGAAGGATAATATGTGAAGATATGGGTAATCTATCTCCTCTAAATGGTTGGGCTTAATCCAGGCCAAGATAAAGGAGTTATGGCCAAATTACAGAAGCTTCTCCATTCTGGCGAGTCCAGCCCAATCTTTACTTCATTGCCCATTTTCAACAACCAAATGCACTCTTTATCTCCAGTGTCCTGAATACACATTGTAGGAAATTATGTTACGAACACTGTTAAAAAATTTCAAATTCAAATAATAACTATAAAAATATTTATCTTTGAACTACTACAGTGAATTATAAAGGGTAAAACTGGAATTTTCATCAAATATTCAAATGAATGATCTAGTCCCAAATACTTTCTAATTAAACATATTTAACAAAATGTGGGGAAATTATATCTTTTATTATCAATATAATATTCAACAAAATAATGTTTTATCAAAATTCTCCCTACAAAAAAATCATATAAAATATCATCATGTACTCAATGGTATACCCACTCCAATATGGAATCATATATTATATAATTGGGTACTTGATGAAATAACCACATTTTTCCGTGAATCAGGTATCATATAATTAATTAACCAAGGGAATACCCTCTTAATAATGGGAATATTATTCTATATAATATGTTTATGAAGGCATTGAAACCATGTACCCAAACCAATTCTTATAAGAGGAGGCTTCATATCATCATCTTAGAGCCCAACATAATGTTAGACCAATGCATATTCTTGAAATACGTTACACACACACTAGAAAAAATGAATAAAAATGATAAAGGAATTTTTGGAATTACAACATACCTCATTAGCTCACCAATTTAATGTTACAAAAATAGTTACTTAAGACATAACATTACATCCTGAAACACCCCACCACATCTACCTGTCAACACATGCCCTTCTCCTTATGAACATCTATGTCAGCCAATCATAGTATTATAATACTCTAATAATAAATATCGTATATGTATGTTATCCAAAGGGTTCCACAAACCCATCATAGTCTCACTCTATGGTACCATGATTTATCTAACACACCATTGTGTTCTCTCTATCTATATGACCTTTTCTATCCCAAACCTCAAGATTCTAGTATAATTATTCATCTGATTTCCACATCATAAATCTATCTAATTAATATAGGATATTCTTGATATATATTTCACTATTACTCTTGGTTATATGGTTCTACATATCCTAGATATACCCATGACCCGCACTTAGGACTCATCCATCTTCTTCATCAGGATAGCTCTCAACCTATCACTTTAAAGAAATTAACCCGTTATATCTCATCGATCATTGGAGGAAATGTACCACTCATAGACCTTACATAGAGTTCAATATACTAGTAATATGGACTTGTAATTTATGAGAGATATATATGAATGTCGCAACAATAAAAAAAATCATATGTATCTCATTTCTTTTCTACTTATTATAAGACATCATTTTAGCCATACAAATCCCAATAAAACATAGAAAAACCCCCTGACCACAATTAAGAAACAATAAACTCATTACCCTCACAATATAATCACAAGATGATTTTATTTTCTATAATACCACTGCTTTATCTTCTCTAAATTTTTTTGGCTCATAGGCAATCTATCTTTTGGTCTATTGGAGTCATCAAATTTATTTAATGTAAATCCCTCCATGTAAATGTGTCACCTGAAAAAATTTATAGCCAATTAACCATCAATAAATAATCAATAAATTATGGTAGTGTAATAGGGTCTCTTAATATCACAAGAAACATCCCTTATACTCATGAGAGTTTTGAGGGAACCATTACTATTCATTATTTAACATATGGTTAGTCACACATCAGTTGTAGAACTATAGATCACATAAATGTAATAAAATAATTAATCTATAGGGATATATCCAAAGAAATACTATGTAATTCGAATTCATTCTCTTTAATTAATACTCTTATAGCATCTCTTAAGCTCTCCCGTGTATTATTGAAGATTAAACCTTCTCTTATTCACCTATATGAAGACATTACATCCAATGTAATCAATTATAAAAACTTATTATAAATTATTCAATGTAATCCAAAGAGTCATAATCAATTAAGAAAGTCATTATATGACACAATAATGATGGGAACACATGAATTGAGGTTCAATTCACTCTTGACCAAAATCCATATCTAGTCCATTAAAATATCCATTATATAAACTAGAATCAATGAATAATTTTAACCATTTCGATCAAGAAAACATAAATACATACATGGACAAATATTTCATTACCAAAATAGTAGTAGATGACATGAAAAAACATTCCCAATATGCCATCTAGCCACTGTGAACAATATCCCCATCATTTAATATGATTTTCATCATGACCTAATTGTATTTTCTTTGGAACACAAGTTCAATAAATTAAAAATAATAAAAAAGTTTGCAGAACAATGAGAGATATGAGAATAAATCACAAAAAATACATCACTAAAATATCTCAAAATTACACCTCACCAGTGGGGTATAATAATAGGATTAAAAATATAGGATCCTATTGAAATGGATATTCATTAACCCCTATTCGACCTAAATAATAAACATGGACAATCCTAATGTAATAGGTCTACCCCTTTTTTAGAAACTGCTATAGGGTCCCATAATTGTTTAATGTACATGGTTTATGGAATGATTCCTTCATCTGGAATGTTATCATGGAATATCCCCTTGAGTCATATTATTTTTCACCTCTCATCTCTCGAAACACATTCATTATAGATAAAGATATTATGGAGAGACCAATTGGTTTATAGTGTGACACAAAGACACATATAAATAATTAAAATCTCAAAGATATCTATATTGTAGAATGGTTATTTACATATATAGAATGTCCTTCACCCTAAAGCAGGATTCATCATGATAATACAAATTACCTTCCTACACTACTCCATGAAACCCCTCAGAACAAGACCTAAATACATGATCCTCATGGTCATGGCTTGATGATAATTTTTTATAAAAAAGAAAACGGAAAAACCTTAAGGGTCCCAAAACCCCATAAGTAAAGGTATTCATCATGGAATGCATATTTATTAAAAAATGTGAATATATGAAAGGGTATTTACCTCAGGTAATAATCTACATAAGGGTTTTTTGTGTTTTTAAAACCACTGATCATGGTGTGATACCTCTACCAAAAACTTTCACTCATCCTTTACTCCACTATTATTTAATGACACCCACCAATCACAATGTGACATTAATCCTATGAGCCATGGTAACTCATAGACTACGGTATGACTTCTCAACCTACTCACTTTAATGTTGTGAACTTCCCCTATCATAGAGTGATGACAGTCTATAATAGAATTTAATAATGGGATCTCCCAAACCCCTTGTCAACCTATATCGGAGCTCCCAAAACACCTCGCATGTCTCCCATAACATCTAAAACATCTCTTTGATATGTTAAACCACATTGAATCCTAATCTGAATTAATTTTCAAAAAAACATTTCTGGATTCATGTCTAATATTTCAAATTTCATATAATTTTCATATTCCTTAATGATGATTGTCATCAAATAGATGAACTCATTTTTATATTTTTTTTCCTGAAAAGGTAATTATAAGTTATCACCTTCAATGTTATTAAAAAATATAAAAGCAGTTAATAAAATGTAATATGTTTTTTAACCTTTTAAGATTTAATATATTTATAATCAATGAATGATCCATGAAATACAGGAAAAATGACATGGAAAAAAATTTATATCAATGAAAGATTATCTGATTTTTAGACTAAATCATTATATAAATCCAATATAACATGAAGAATATAATTCCCCTCTTATGTTTTGATTCCTTCTATAAATTCTGTTTCTATGATAAATCATCCACATTTCAATAGTAAAATATGTGGTAGGTAAATTTAAAATCATATATAGTTAAACTTCATCATCAGAGGAAAAATATTGATCTCATTTTTGAGGTCAAACACTCAATTTATATTCTAAAAATAACATAATTAATTGAATGATAAAAATTTTCTATAATGAAAATAAAACAGATCAACCATTATGATAATTAATGTAATTTTGTTGTCCATTATAAAAATATATCAAATTTCATTATTACATATAATATGTAATGAAATAATAATGATCTAATTGTTTCTATCTTTTTAAATTCTTAGTATAATTTACTAATGATAATATTTTTTTAATTTATTTTATTTTATCAATGGATTCCATTGTTAAAAATTATTATAATAATTTAAAAAAATTTATTTCTACCAAAACATAACAATTAAAATATATTCCATTAACTAATTATGTAATTCATTCCTGAATAATTTTATAATTAATTTTTTTTAATTAATATGACAATTAACAGATTCCTATTTAATATCTCAATTAATTGATCCATATTTCGTCAACCACAATTCATGAATTTCATTAGCATGATACTAAAACAACTAAATAGTCATCAAATTTTGGATATTTTATTATATTAAATTTTCACCAATATTTCTGGAATAATCCTTCATATGATGTCCCACTGGAAATGAAGAAATTAACCCATCAAACAGTATTGTTCATTCCTCTGACACTGACCATAAAATATCATAAATTAAAATTTTGATTCTATATATGATGTTGTATTATTTTTTAATCAAAAAATCCATCATCGCTATTTTTTACCTTTAGTATATATATATGGAATCAAGTTGTATATCACACATTATAAACAACATAGTAAAATCGAAATGATGTTCACAATTTTTTCACTACTGGTTTAATGAGATGGGGTGGATTGTGAGTACTACTAATATATTTAATGTTCCATCAAATTCCTTGTAGATCTTTATAAGGGGAAAATGTCATATAGTATGTAATGGGTTATTAAATGCAACAATATACATTGTTATTTATACAATGAAACACAAACTAGTATTGAATCTAGTTGATGGATAATAAGAATTATCTATATTTTACCTCAACATGGTGATTAGATAGAATAATTACTTGTATGTCTTGTTCAAACAACTGTATCATCTCTCTAGTAATTATGATATCACTCTGTGGAAAACCCAATAAATTTACATAGTCACTTATAATGGTCAGTTCAGTGGACATAAATAGGTAAAATTGAGGGGTGGTTTATGAGAAGAACTAGGGTGGAGTAGGCCCAAACCTTCATGATCATGCTAAAAATGCTTAGTACATTGAGGATTGAATTTAAATCAATTTATGAAAAAATGGGATTGTTCTATTAATCATTTTAAGTACATTCATATATGGGTATGACCACATTTTAAACAAGATTAGTTTTTTTTCTAAAATAAATAATAGTTATTATTAATTAATAATAATAAAAAATATATAATAGTTTTCATGTAAATGATAAATTAGATATATATATATTCTAATATACCTGTATATATATTTATCATTAAAATACTATATTAAATTGAAATAAAATTAAAATAATAAGTTATTAAACTATTCTTATCACATATTCCATCCCAAATATATTGAGTTAAGTTCACTTAGACTCATAAACTTTTTTTCCTATATCCATTTATGTCTATTAAAAATACTATATAATTTTTTCTATTTTAGAACACCCCATAAATGTGGGTTGGCGAGCATGGAATGTGGGCCTCGATAAATTCCAAAAGTGAATTAAAAACTAGGATTCAAGTGAATTTTCAACTAAAACCACTAAAAATGTAAAAATTTTATAGGTTTTTTAATTTATCATGCAAACATATACGCTCGCTCTTATTTCTTGATTTTCCTTATGTGATAACCTGTAAAATTATTTACATAAAACATCATATTTTAAGAACTGTAAACTTAATTTTTTTCATTACATAAATAAATATATGATTCTCCTGAATTTTTATATAAACATTGATAAAAATATCAATACCACAATCATCATATAACAATCTAAAATTAGTTATATAATAATATATTTTAAAATAATATAAGAAGAGTTTAACAAGTATTCGAGTTTCCTAATGTTAATTTGGGTATGGTTTACTACTTAACCTCCATTATCTCCTATAAATATGTATACATAAATTATAAAAACTTATATATATATATATATATTAGGATACATTTCTAAATAATTTATATACACTATTTAATGTTATGGGGTCAAATATTTCACAACAAACACATCAAACCCTTAATTGTCACTTAAAATTATGTTTTATAACTATGATACAAACATGAGGGATAAAGTGAGAATTTTCAATTTTAATTATTAATTATAAATAACCACAAGTAAATATGCTAAAAATTGGCATCCTTGGAAGAAATTTGTGATAATTAAGTCATTCACATCATATGAATTACCTGTTCAGGATTAAATTATGACATCAATTTATATTTTTATTTATTATGCATACGCTTATATTTTTATACTCACATATTTCAAAAATTATTATTTAAAATATAATATTAATTTCATTATATAATTATGGTAATAACAGAAACTATTTTAAAAATTTAACATATAGAATAAATTTATGAATCATTTCACTTGAAAATACTCATTAACTCACCAAAGTCAATTTTTCTTAATTAAATAAATCATATGTGATCCAAATAATTTAGATATACTATTTTTAAATAATCTCAAAAAAAATGAGACATTACATTAATGTTAAGGGAAACATGTCTCCTACGTCAAAAATGTTGCAGAGTCTCAAATTTTGTTTTAATTAACCATTCCACCATACATAGAATAAAACATGGATTCTTAATTTTTAATAATGTTAAATATCAAAATAATGTTTTTCATTTATCATAATTAATAACAAGAAAATAATTATTAGGGGATATAAATAAATGGAAAATATAATTAAACTATCTATTATGTGGTGTAGTTGATTAACCTTCATCTATCTAACTCCAAATGTTATTATAAAATGTTAATAATCTTGATAAAATATGGGTTTTTTATTGTAAAAATATAATTTAAATAAAACAAAATAACTAAGTAAAATATATGATTAAACAAAATGATATTTTCAAAAATCTATATATTATTATGTTTTCTCCCAAGTGGACTATGTTTTTAGTCTACATATATACAATTATTGGGAAACTATTCATAGTATCATAATGGATATGTATTCTTGGAATAGGGAAAACAAATTCAGTTTAATCCATTTAATTTTAGTATTAATATGTCATAGTTTGTTTATAAATCTCTCTGATAGAAACCAGCTAGCTTAACTAATAAAATTCACCTCTAAAGATACCTATATGTCAATAAATTCAGTAACATATAATTTTTCAATTGATTTATTTATTCAAGGTTATATTGTTGTGGGGAAATGTTACTAAATACCTATATTTTAATCTCATTATCCTAATATTATATATCGACCTTCATGGAATCATTATGATTTATTTGGCTATTGATAGTTGAAAAGTCATAATATAAATTTATGACAACCCATATCATTAAATAATACAAAAGTATGGGGCCATAATGGCCACAAATGCAGGAGGTTTGTATAGGTGTATCTTCTTATTTAGGTATATTATAATATTTTTCTTTAGTATCCAATTACACAAGTAACTTATCAATTATTATTTTCAGAACATAATGTTCTTCTAAAGTATGTGAATTATATTCATTAAGTAAATTCATGTGGTAATACACTATTTAGTATCATGAATCATTATATTAATTCATTAGGTCTTGATTGAATCCATTGAACACTATTTTATGTAAATTAGGCATAATAATTTCAAATCAATCCATATGTTTGTGATAGTATCCAATCTATTGAACTATGCTGCTCAGTTTTTCGATAAATTCTTCTTTCTATTGATCCATTGACAAAAAAATCATTTGTACAAAATATAAAAAAATTAATGTTAATTTGATGTAACAGGATTAGAAAGGAGTACCATAAATATGCACAGGAACTAATTTTTAAAAGTTGAATATGAATAAATTTAAAAAACACAAAAGTAGTAAAATAATTATTTTATTATAATTTTTTTTAATTTATATGTTGTATACATATTTTTATTTTTGATTTTTTATATTTGTTAATAATAAAAAACATGATGAAGTGATTTTTTTCAATTGTATTTTTATATAGTAAATATAAAAAATATTTAAGTGTATTTTTCTTTTTTTTTTAATTATTTTCATTGTTAAGTTTACATAATTATAACCATAATATCATATTATTAAAAATACTGAGTAAAATATTTTTTTGGTTTCACTCATAGGAGAACAATAATGATAATTGTATAAAATAATTGTATGTGCATGTTTAGATTCTTATAGATAAATGAGTAAGATAAAATGTATTTTAATTGATTATTGTAAGGATGGTGAAATGTATATTTGGTTTTAGTTATTGAATCACACAAGGAATCGTGGAAAACAATGAATAATAAATTACTAATATAATAGATCCTGATAGTCAAGAGTCTCTTCACTTTACTAGAGTTATTCTCATAAGTGGTAGTGTTTTGAAAAAAACAATAGAACCTAAACCTATTAATAAAAAATGACATAAATGAGTGTGATGATCACATGTTAATTAAAATTTCGTGGTAACTCACTTGACATGTTCTTATTGAAAATATTTGTCCTCATAAGGATTAATTTAATTCTTTACTCAATTTTTTAAATACTTTTATAAAAAAATTAATAATTTTTTATCCTCACGTTTTTGGATTATTGATCCAAGAATATATTGTAAATTTAACTTTTTGGTTTATCATTCACACTAAATAATTATCAATATAGAGTCCAATAATATCAATAGAAAAATAAAAAAAATAGATTCTATAATTATTAGCATAATCAATTAGTGTGTGGATATCAGGTGGTTTTTGTCTTATTGAATATATTTCTTGTTCAATTAGTGTTTTTACACTCATGAATACATTTACCTCATATCATTACATTATTTGAAGATATTCTTGATGATTAGTCCTTTCTCTCATCCTACTCTAGAATGATTTATTCCTCAGTACCTGATAATTTTCCTTACAAGTATCTAGGAACCTTCATTGTTCATATTCATTAATTGTTGATAATTTTTATAGAATATTTATGAGCTGAACATTGTCTCAAACATGTCATTGAAATCATAGAAAATTATTTCCATCCATTATGACCATTGCACATGGAAAAAAGTTCACTATGGTTACAATGAATGATCATATAGTTTTAAACTTGATGATGTCCTCTTTTTCAGTGTTCTTCAGGATTCCTGCAAAAACACATGAAAAATAATGTTATTAAATCCATGATATTATATTTTCTAAATATTATATCCTATACAATATTCCAAATAAAATTATGTGATCCAATTATATTTTCTTTAAAATAACCAATATGGGGTAATCAATATCTTTCATATGTTTTCCATATGTGAGAACATACAGTACAATACTATGAAATATATTTTTTGGACACCATTAATCTAAACAATCTTCCAAGAAATATTTCCTTTTTATTGAGAATTTATCATTGAGATTACAACCTAATTAATGAACACATTTTTCTCAGCAATAAATCAACCATGTGTCATGAAAACTTGTTATCTATACTGCATAATCAATTAAATAAATTTTATTTCAACTTGATCACTATTATAGATTTGGTCTATATTGATATTAAATTTTTTATCAATACAAAAAAAATGAACTAAAAATCCTTATAATTATAAATTATATACATTATTATTATTGATTGAAATATGAATTAATAAAAGGTTTATTTTATTAGATTTGATAAATGCACTAATAATCCTAATATTTTTTCAATAATGTTTTTACTACTAAAGAAATATCCTCTTTATTCATGTTAGTTTCTTGTGCTGATAAATATGTCTAGATTTGGTTTTCAAAAATGGAAAAATTTCAATCAAAACAAACATACACACAACCCCACCCCAATCCCCTCTCACACATGACCCAAGGACTACATATGTCGGCATTCCCTCCAACTCTGTCCCACAACACACATGACACCACCACACTACATAAATCTAGAATTAATTTGAATGGCCAGTGATTAAAACCCCCTCCCACCACCTTCTCAAAAATAACCCATACCACTATCCCTGATGAATTTCCTTCTTAAATACTCTCATATTTATATATAAATATTTTATTAATAAATACTTATTTAATCATTTATATATATTAATAATTTTTTACATATATTTAAATATAAATACATTAATATATTTATTTATATATTCTTATTAATAAACACCCAAAAATTTATATATATTCATTATATATAGATTTGTATAGGTATATATATACACATTTTTATGAATAAAATAAAATTGAAATGATTTTATTTTAAATAAAATGTTTTCATTTTGAAACAATTTATATATTTGAAATTATATTTTGATTTAAATTAAATTAAATATTTATTTATACAATTAAAAATTTAAATGTAAATATATGAAAATTTATATATTTTTTATATAAATATTTATAAATAAAATTATAATAATAATAATTTAAATATTTTAACTACATGATATCCTTATGAATGTTATCTCATTGAATAAATCGAGACCCACTATAAAAAAGACAAGTAGACCCTCTTAAGCGAAGCTAAGATTCCATCCATGGATAAATAATAATGGTATCCTATCAATTTTAGATGAATAAATATGGATTTTTTCTAGAAAAAGCTATAGGATAAAATAATATGAAATGTTGTATATCAATTCTCAAGCATTGATTTAAAATCTTATAGAGCCCAAGAAAACACCCACATAAAATTATTTAGAAGTATCATGTTCATGTCATGTTTTTAACTAATCTTAGGATGCTGATTAATTTAATAATATTTTATATCATCAAATTCTTATTAAATGCCTTTTAATTGAGACTAATTATCAAATTTGTAATTAATATTATTTTTTAATTATTTTATAATATATTTTCACTAAATATGTTATATAATAAGTTAAAATACATTTTTATTAGTATATAAGTCATATTTAATATAATATATTAAATTATATCAATATAAATATATTTATACATTAATATATTATTTTTATAAATATATAATGTGGGTTTTATGATGTGATTCTTTTTTTATTCTATAAAAATTAGAATTGATAAATATTATATTTTATCATCACAAATTTTTAACACTAACAATGGGGTGTTTATATTTTCATTGCATTTAGAACTAATAAAGGGACACTGTTAATTATTGTTTTATCATTAATAAATGGTACGCCAATATCTACCTTTCATAAAATTCAATGGAATGAGTTTTGTTTACTGCTCATTCAATAGTAGTGTATCTACAATTTTCCTCCCCATATCTTTATCACTAACCATCATACATTATACATAAATCGTTCAAACCATTTGAATACACATTTATACCATTTTCATTCCATAAAATATTTATTGCCTCATTATTGGTCAAAATATCAACACTAAGTGTTTAAAAACCCATAACGTAATTGTTGTTGGTTTCATGAAACACACCATATTTTTTCATGAGAAACCATTGAGTGGTACTCACTATTGTCTCCACATTCAAAATAGTAGGGTTTGATTCGGATAAACATCCTTGGTGGGATTTATTTGGAAGTGACGTAGGCATGCATTAATTTAGGAAAATGTAGGCATGGGTACATGGGTAGGATAATGAAGGTAGGCTAAAACAGGAAATGGTTCCAACCCAATCGTACACTGAGGTTGTGCAAGGGCTTCAGGATATTATTGGGCCTTAGATCCATGTATTGATTTTCAAGACACTAGTCCATCAAGATAATTGTACTGGGTTAGCTTGGTTTTGGGCCTTTCTATAGGTGGGGGGGGGGGGGTCTGAGACTTGTTAACCCACATTGCTTGTGTGTGTGTCTATGTTTCAATTTCAAATATCCCCAGATAATTTAAAGAAATAACATATTAGTCGTATAATTCAAGGCTTTTTTATATATTTCAATGAATATTGGTTCATCATGCTTATTTTTTTCCTCAATATTTCGTAATCACCCCATTTAATCTTAAATCACTTCATTTTTTGTTCTAGTGTGTTAGTATTTTTATTTATGATGACCTATGCTCAAAATAATTTTACTAAGACATGCAAAAATCATGTCATCAATTCCTACCATGAGTTGAAAAGTGATCCTAAATAGCTATTAAATTATTTTTTATTTTATAGGTATAGATTGTATTAAAATCGAAATATAGTTTATAAAAACATGACATGGTTTCAAAAATCATTCAAAAAACATAGGGAATTAAAATTATGATATTAATTCATTATTTTATTCAAAATGTTTTAGGAAAAGAATGAATTTATTTTATGATTTTATATTATAATTTTAAATAACTATTTTAATTTTTTTAATTATATATTTATATATAATAGTATATGTTATTTATTTTATTTGATACTACATTCTTTATGTAAATTTGAAAATAATCAAATTACTACCTTGAACATCCTTTGGTTAAGATTATATGACCTGATATGATATACATATTTTTGATATGTGATTTAGGTTCCACTTATAAGTGATTACATTAATAATATTAGAAAAATTAATAATAAATATTTAATTATATAAATAATAAATAATTGTATAATTAATAATTAATAATGTATATAATAATTATTAATTAGTAATTAATAATATTTTTAATAATATATTTAATAATATTATTAATATTAAATCATTGAAAATTGAAAATTGAAAATTTATATTTGAAAATATAATTAATCGAAAAACAATATTATTAAATATTAATTATTGAGTATTATTTATATTAATAATAAGTAATTATATCATAAATTATATTATAATTTAATATTTTTATTATTAATTATATGATTAAAATTTAAATTTTTTTAATATAATATATTTCTTAAGTGGATGGTGGCATCCAAGTTTTCTCAAAGCAATCTTGTTATTCTTGAGAGTTATGGGCCCTCATGGAATTTCTACATGTATCTGATGTTAATATAATGATTTTTCTTGTAGGTAGACACTGAAATGTGCTTGAAAAGGTTAAATATAAGTTTCCAACTATTGATATTACATTAAATGAGGATCTCAAGAAAATTTAAATGCCACCAATGGCTGGCTCTTGGTCTTTTTTCTCTTTTTGGGGGACATCAGTTGAATGGATTTTCAAAAATGGATAGTTGTCTCATGTTCATGAAAATTTGATAATACAGAAAAACATTTTATTGTAGGTAATAATTCTCATACAATGAGGTTTTCCATTCTGAATTGGGAGAATCCCAAGTGAATTGATGAAATGGTCAACATACTATCCTCTCGTTGGAGGTTTTGAAATTAGAAATGTAACTCATTTGGGTGAGGTTTTTTTCATTTATTCTTCCCATCAGATGGCCTAATCCAATGAAAATAATGCCTCACCTAATTAGTAAAAACTCTTTGTTTCTTCAAGGTGTATAAGTGATCTTATGACATTGAATTGGAGAATATTAATAATTATTTTACGTAGGTTTATATTAGAATCTATTTTCTAAATTGGATGTTTAGGAATTCATTTGTAAAATATGATACTGAAACATTGATGGGTCTTATAATATACATATATAATGATACTAAACTAGAATGGTTTGGGAAATATTTCAAGATCTAGGTAGGGGTTAATATCCGTGCAACTCTTATTAATATGGAATCACAATCTACCTCAAATAATGAGATTAATCTTTGAGCAGAGTATGAAAATGTAACAACCTGGATCCGGAAGCCACTCAACTGGTGCTTCGTACCCAGTTCGCCACATCACCTCAAGCGCACTTCCCCAGACGCTAGAGGATACCGACTAGATGTGAGGGATTATGTCTAATAGTGGTGAATCTATGCCCTCATTGGCAAAAAAATACACATCAGAAAAGTAAACAAAACAAATAGCAGAAGTAGTAAATAGTATACAACTGAAAGTAAACAGTAGAAGACATGTCGAATATAACAACTACAACATGTATGTATGATATATTTCAAGTATCTAGGAAAGAAACCAAACTAGTCACAATACTGAAATACAACTGAAACCAATGTACAACATAAACAAGTACAAAAGGAAAATAGTAATCTCTAATAGGATTCGAATCCTAAGCTTGGTCCCATTCTCTCAAGATCCAAGTAGAACTCAAGTACATAATGTAGAAGGTCGCATTCCCTGATCTAAACCTGCAACATTATAATCTGTTTAGGATGAAAAGCATGACCCAAACAGGGTGTGAGAAAAAACCAAGTAGGCAACCACCAAAATATTTGTGCCTAACAGTTAGTGAATATATATAGCAGATATGCGAAATAAGAAAAGCACTATAAACTGGTAAACACACAAAAGTAACCAGTAAGGAAGTCTTGACTTAAGACACAACACACTCTAGCACTGCAACACCCACATGTATATCAATGAATCACCCATAGGAAACATAGGTCCATCCCTTAAGTCACCTCAAGGTCCGCCCCCATGCTCTGTACACCCTAGCCATAGGCTCAGTACAAACTCTACCCACATGTATCCTCTCATAGGCACAACTATACTCTATATGTAGGTATCACATGGTCTCAGTCCGCATGCAAAATATAACTTCACCCGGCAGCGTCTGCCCACAGGCACAATAGAAATAACTCACATTGTAATTTCATATAACAAACAAGACATGTCATCATAAGGTACATGGGTAAATCAACAGCTCACATGGGAGAACAATCAACAAGCCTAACATATGAATTAAACTATCATCGGGATTAAACCCTGAATTATCTCACATGGGCATAATTCTTATCATAGCCTATCATGTAATATATTTCAATTATCAGGAATCAAGTACAAATAACTCACATGGAAAATTTTATCACATTTAATAAACTCTTACTAAGGAAAATAGGAATGCTCAAATTCACCCTACGCCAAAACGAAAAAAACCAACTGAATGCGGAAACGCACCCATGCGGTGTCCTGAAACCAAGGCATTCTACCATACACATTATTAACAAGCCATAGACTTTCCAATAACCATAACAAAAAATAACGAGTTTCAATCCAAAATCACAAAATACCTAACAAACTTGGGTAATCGGCACTTTAACATGTATAATCCAAATACTTTCAATTAAAGGACACAAAACACCTACCTCGATGTTAGGAGATCAATATACTCAAACTACAACCCTTGAATCAGCCTAGAATGATGTAGATCGAGGGGATTCTATTTCACCTGATGGTGTTTGAAATGGATGACAGACGACAGATCTAGAGTTCAAGAATGAAATGGCATTCGCGGAAGTTCCTCAGCACTACACGGGAAGAAAAATATGTTTTAGGAGTTTAGACATGATCCCGATCCGACTCATCAAATAAAAAAAATCACATTGTTTATTATTTAAATGTACACGGTGTGTAGTACCCTTAAGTGACCTCCTACTTAAGCAGATCGAGCAGGGTATCACACAGCATGCACTTAGCCAGTAAATGGCCAAAACATGGTGAGTCCAAGTACATAGCGTGTATACTGAAGTATACGGCGTGTACTCAGAAAACTTCCATTTCCTTCCATTTTCCAAAAATAGCCCAAAAACAAGATCCGTACCTAAAAGTGAAGATCTGATTTCTTAAAAAATCCCCCCCCCCCCCTAAATAAATTGATCCCCGAATTTCCCTAACAAGGTGGCGAAGAAGAAACCCTAAACAACTCTGGCCACTATGACCACACATCAGCCTCCCTTTCCCAAGTCTCTTTTCTCACTCGGTCATGCTGCCATACCACCCGTACTAGTTGAACAGACCATCCATGGATAACATTCATTATGCGATCAAAAATCTAAATAGGATGGTCCTTTAATGATGAATCCACCTCCAACTCAACCTCCTCGAGTTGATAAAGATGAGATGGGTCCGAAAAATAACGTTGAAGCTGAGAAACATGTAAGACATCATGCATAGCCTTGTAATTCTGAGGTAACTGTAGCATGTAGGCAACCAGCCCGAGTCTCACCAAAACCTCAAACGTCTCAACGTACCTCGCTGAAACCTTTGGCTATCTCTTAATCCTTTTGTGTCCCTACCGTGGGGTCACATGCAAGAAAGCATGATATCTGACCTTGAACTCCAGAGGTCGTCTCCACAGACCAACATAAGATTTCTACCAAGACTGTATAGTAGTAATCCTCTTCCAAATCAACTCCACCTACTCTGTGATCTCCTGGACAAGACGAGGTCCCATCATAGCTGCCTATCCTACCTCCAGCCAACATAGGGGTTGATCGGAATGGCTTACCTTACAAAGCCTCATAAGGTTCCATTTGAATAGTATCCTGAATGAAATTATTATAGGAAAACTCCACCAAGGGTAAATTCTGCTCCCATGAACCCCTAAAAATTAGGACACATTCCCTTCACATGTCATCTAACATCTGTATCGTATGCTCTGCCTAGACATCTATCTGGGTATGGTAAGTTGTAATCATAAGTACCTGTATAACAAAAGAAATCTGTAGCCTATGTCAGTAATGTGACGTAAAGTGGGCGTCCCTATCTAAAATGATAGTCCTCGGAACCCCGTGCAAGTGTACAATCTCTCGGATGTAAAACCATCGAAGTTCATCAACACTGAAGGTATTCTTAATAAAAAGAAATGTGAAACCTTCATAATCTAGTAAATAACAACATAAACTGCATCATTCCCTCAAGGTGATCTCGGTAAATTCGTTATGAAGTCCATCGCAACATTGTTCCATTTCCACTCAAAAATGGGTAACTGCTATAAAAGCTATGTGGGTCGTTGATGCTCCGCCTTCACCTATTGACAGGTGGAACACCGCATAACAAAACCTATTACATCTCTCTTTATCCCTGGCCACCAATATTGATAATGAAGCTCTCTATACATCTTCATGAAACCAGGATGAACTACCCAAGCTGAAGCATGAAACTCCCACATCATCTCCTCACGTATGTATACTGAAACCCATATGTGGCCATAAAATCAGAAAACCTCTTTATAACCTATGGTCCACCTAGGAGTAGGGTCCTTACCTGACATTCTCTCCTATAGAACTAGGCCTCCAGAATCTGACGGCTACAGCATCCACACTCTATCTATTAGGGTAGAGGTAATAGCTATAGAAGAAAGATAAGTTTGTCCCTGTCTGTCATGCACATCCAAATGCATCTCAGAGGGTAGATCCATGAGCTCATACACACTGATGGCCACATGAGCTTCTTATATTTTAGTCCCCCTACTCAATGTTTCAGCCACTGCATTGCCTTTCCCAAGCATATAGGCAAGCTCAAAGTCGAAAGACTCTAAGTACTCGACCCACCTCCACTGTCTCAAGTTCAAGTCACTCTGCATAAAGATATAATTGAGACTTTTGTGGTCATTTTCTACCAACAAATGCTCTCCCAAAAGATAATAACTCCAATAGTGCAAAGAATGAACAACTATAGCCAACTCTAGATCGCGCATAGGGTAATTACTCTCATATGGCATCAACTGCTAAGATCCGTATGCAATAACCCGATACTCATGCATAAGAACTGATCCAATCCTGATACTTGAAGCATCACAGAAGACTATATAATTCTATCCAAGCTCTGGAAATACTTGTGTTGATGTTGAAGTCAATCTCCCCTTCAGCTCCTGAAAGGTTGAATTGTTGGAATCTGACCACTCATAATTCACACCCTTCTTTGTCAGGCCCGTCAGTGGCACTGCTAAGCGTTAGAAGTCCTGTATAAAACACCTATAGTAACCAGCCATCCCTATGAAACACCGAACCTCAAAGATGTTCTTCGGCTACTCCCTGGTAACTACTACTCTCACATTCTCAGGTTCTACAGAAACTCATTTCTCTGAGATGACATGACCCAAGAAGTGAATCTCTTTTATCAAAAAGTGGAACATTGAGAGCTTAACAAATAAATTATGCTCTCACAGTGTACTCAGTACAATATCAAGATGGGTGTCATGGTCGTGTCGAGTGTAAGAGTACAATGAGATATCATCCAGGAATAATACCTCAAAAGAATCCATGTATGGATGGAAAACTATGTTCATTAGCACCGTGAAAACTTGTGGCATGTTTGTGAGACCAAATGGCATAACCAAATACTCATAAAGACTATACCTGCTCTAATATGATGTAAAAGGTATATCCGATGACCTAACACACAACTGATAATAGTTGGATCTCAAGTCAATCTTCAAGAAAACTCGGGCTCCTAGAAGCTGATCAAAAAGATCATCAATCCTCACCAAAGGATACCCGTTCTTGACCGTCAAGTGGTTCTGATTCCGATAATCCACACAAAGACGAAGAGTAAAGTCTGCCTTTATCACCAAAAGAACATGCGAACCCCAAGGAGAAGTACTGGGTCAAATGAAACCCTTTTCCTACAACTCCACCAACTATTTCTAGAGCTACAGTAACTCAGGTGTAGTCTTCCTATAAGGTGGAATGGGCACTGGTGCCGCTCATGGAAGAAGCTCATTAGAAAAGTCCACCACTGGCTCTGAATGCATCCCTGAAAATTCCTCTAGAAGGACATCTGGAAAGTGATGGAACACTAGAGGAAAATCTATTTGTGAAGTCCCCTGGTCATCCAGATAAAAACCAGAAATATGTGATGTCACACCTCCCAACCCATGATGCTCTGGTCCAGCTCTACTCATCTGGACATCCCATTCGCCCTTGTATAGAAATATCTACCCTCTGGTGATGTGAAACTCACCTTGTAGTGATAGAAATCGAAAAAGAACTAGTAAGAAACTAGCCAGTCTGTACTAATAAATAATTTGTGGCCCTTTATCTCCAAGACATAAATAACCCACGAGAAGTGACACCCACCAACATAAAGAGGGAACTTCTTACACTAATTTACGCTAGCCATTATAATCCCCAACAGAGTGTCTAGCGTCATGGTATCATCAGAAGTAATGATAGAAAGTCTACGGCTCTCCACAGTATGAACAGAAATAAAACTATGGGAGTCCCCTGTATCAAAAAGTACTGAAGATAAAACGGAGGCAAATAAAATCCCACCTCTCACCGTAGAGGGTCCGGGATCCTTCTCCTACTAGTTCTGTTGTACTGCAAATTTCTGACTTGTACCATGGCCCTATGACCCTGCCTGACTACCCTGAGTTGATCCACCAAGTCCACGACCACCACCCTGACTTGAACGCCCTGAAGAACTCCAGTTCCCTGACTGAGGAGGGACTTGTGATCCTGCTATTGTTCCCTTCTCACCACATTCCGGTGAAAAATCTATGCAATAACGATGTAGATGACCCATATTTCCACAATAACAGTACTCAACAGGGTCCCTAGGGCACTGTGGTATCGTATTCCCCTCCTAGCCACACTGGTAACACCTCACCTGGTTACCAATAGAAAAACAATGTCTGCTCCCATCACCACATGAGAACTCCCTGTGTTGCTTCCTGCTATATGTAGAAGCAGAACCAGCTATCAATACCGAACTACTCTAGCTCTCACATCCAACTTCCCTCAGTTTATGCTCAGTAATAATTTCCTAGTTCCCGATCGCAGATACTAAAGTCAACTGAAAAATGTTCACAAATGACTAGATTTCATACCTCAGACCATACTCCAAATTTCCTCACCAGAGATAGCTCGTCACCCCCCAGAGCAGGTGAGAATCACTACAACACTATAATTGTGAATAATACACCATAAATATATGAGTGCATAGCTACATGGTTCTGAAATCATGTTCTAGATCAGAACTCAGGGTCGATGGATTGATGTAGTCATAGAAGGTCCACTAGAACACTTCCCAGACCATATCCCGATGACGCCCGGCCAGCGACATATAATCCCACCACCTCTGGGTGGAATCCTAGAGCATAAATGTTGTGAGATTCACCCTCTTCTCCGAAGAAGTTTTTAGATGCTCAAAGATCGAAAACATGGCCTCCAGCCATGACTCTGTTGCATGTGTTCATCCAAACCCTAAGAAAGATGGAGGATGTTGCAGCTGGAACACTTGTGTCAACTCTTCCATAGTCGGGGCAGGAAATAGGGCTCCTTGAAAAGTCTGCATCATCCTCAGAAAGCCTTCATGGAACTGTGCATCCACACCTATGTCTTATATAACAGTTGGTGCCAAGACTGGTACAATGGGGAGATCTACTGGTAGTCTTAGACCTACTGATTCTTGTGTCTGATCATCACCCTGAACCTGGCATACAACTGGAGGACATCTCGGTGGCATGAATCGGCAAGGTCAAGCGCACTCCATAGTCAAACTATCATGATTTGCAACTCAAAAGTGCAAATAACGGAACAGGAGAAGAAATACATCCATGTTCCACAAAACACAGATACACAGTGAGTAGAAGACACACACAACACGTTCCCTTAAGTTGACACTTAGGCATTTACCTCTGCCATACTGGTTGTGTAACAGCTGATCACATGGTGTGTTCATATCAAGACACGACGTGTATTAGAATTTTTCCTCCTACCAAAGTACTCTTACACGGCTAGAACTACATGGTTCTCTCTGGTGTCACACTACATAGAGTGCACCCACTAGACATGACATGTTCGACCAATGATCCTACCATATGTGACGTTATTCACATGGAAAGCCACATGTATTCAACTACACAGTGTGTAAAACCATTACACGATGTGTTTTGCAAAGGATTTTCCAACTCATGTACATGCTCACATGGGAGCTCACACAGATAGCTATTACAAGGCGTGTACATACGGTACATGGTGTGTAACCAAGAAAAGTTGTTTCTTCTCGAACAGAAGAACACATGGTGTGTGTTCATATCCACATAGGTCGTACTGTCTTGGTGTCCTGGAAGTCAGTCTCAGAAACTACCCCATAACCCTCCAAAAACACGAAAACAAGTACTGATGTTCCAAATTCTGATCTGTGGGGTCCCATAATCCCTGAGAATCAAAGCTTGTAATCATTATCACAAATATAATAGCACTAAATCGTAGAAAACAATCCACCAAATTCTGACCCAAGAGGGCCCATACTCCTCAGGGATCAAAGCTTGGTGTCCATGATATCGAACTTCCTAACATGAATACCCTATCAAATAGAAAGCATTCTATCATGGAATCTATCACAACAACATGAATATATAGAACAACATCTATCACAACAACATGTAAATTTCAAATGCTCTCTAAATTGCATGGAAGAATGCATGACATGTGGTTTTCTAATAAGTACCAATATGATGCATGAAATGGCATACCATCATCTCATCGGGTTACAATAGAATAGAACCGAAATAACATAAATATTAACAACACAACACAAGTGCATCACCCAACAGTGAAATCAGATCAACTATAACAATTATAAAACAAGAATAATCAATTTTCAAGGTAACTTGGATTTCCTCTGTAAACGGGTCTGCAACTCTCGGGCATAGTTTATTACCAATAACCAATTCCATACTATCCTGATCTATTGTCTCTAAAAATGATACAGAAAATAAAAAGAAAAACCACCCTCTGATATCACTTTTAATGACCCAGATCCGAAAGCCACTCAATTGGTGCCCCATACCTGGTTCGCCACATCACCTCAAGCGCATTTCCCCAGAAGCCAGGGGCTATAGACTAGAAGCGAGGGCCTAAGTCTGATAGTGAGGAAACTATGCCCTTATTGGAAAAGTATACATAGTGGAAAAGAAAACAGAACAAATAGCAAAAATATTAATAGTATACAACTGATAGAAAACCAGGGAAGACAAGTCAGACATAACAACTGCGACCTGTATGTATGATGTATGTAAAGAATCTAGGAAAGCAGAAAAATAGGTCACAATGCTGAAATAAAACTAAAACCAAAGTACAATAAGAACAAGTACAAAAAGATAATATTAAACTCCAATAGCATCGCAAGCCTACGCTTGATCCCATGCTCTCTGGCTCCAACCATCACTCAAGTACCTGAAGTAAAAGGGCACATTCCCTAATCTAAACCTACAACATTATAATCTGTTTGGGTTGAAAAGCATGACCCAAATAAGGTGTTATACAAAACTCAGTAGGCAACCACCAAATGATCTATAACTAATAGTTAGTGAATATATATAGCAGGTATGTGCAATAAGAAAATTTGTAAAAACTGGAAAACACACAAAAGTAACCAGAAAGGATGTCTTGCCCTGAGGCAAAACGAACTTGAGGATAGCAACACCCACAGGTATATCACATCATCACCCACCGACAATATATTTCCAATCCTTAGGACACCTCAAGCTCTTCCCCCAAGAATAGGACCCCCTAGCCTTAGGCTCAGTACAGACTCCACCCACATGCATCCTCTCACAGACACTACTATACTTCACCTGCAGGTATCACATGGTATGAGCCCATAGGCATAATATCACGTCACTCACAGGCATCCGCCCTTAAGAAAAATAGAAATAACTCATGTGGGAATTTATTATAACAAACAACACATGTCATCACAAGGTAGATGGTTAAATCAACAACTCACATGGTCTAATAATCAACAAACCTAGAATACCAATTAAACTATCGCAGGGCTTAAACACAAAATTTTCTCACATGGGCATAATTCTTATCAAATCCTATCATGTAATCTATTTCAATTATTAGGAAGAAACTACAATTATCTCACATGGGCAATTTTATCACATTCAATTAACTCTTAATAAGGATACAAAGCATGCCCATAGGTACCCTATGCCAAAATAGCCAAAAACCAACCGAACATGGAAACACACCCATGGGGTGTCCCGAAACCAATGCATTCTACCTTACAGATTATTAACAACCCATAGACTATCCAATAACCATAACATGAAATAGTACGGTTCAATGCAAAATGATTAAAACCCAAAAACAATGGGTGGTTGAAAATTTAACATGTATAATTCAATGAATTTCAATGAAAGGGCACAACCCACATACCTCGACGTCAGGAGATCAATATACTCTAACTATGACCCTTGAATCAGCCTAGAACGATGTAGACTGGGCGGAATCTATTACACCCGATGGTGTTCGAAACGAATCACGGATGAAGGATTTAGAGCTTGGGAAAGAAATTACATTCATGAGATCTCCTTGATGCTACATGGGAAGAAGAATACATTTATGAGGTTTATATTTGACCCTGGTCCAACTCATCAAATAAAAAAAGTAAAAAATGTGTTATTTAAATATACACATTGTGTAGTACCCTTAAGTGACCTCCTACTTAAGCGGATCCAACAAGGTATCAAATGGCATGTACTTAGCCAGTAATGGCCAGAACACGGTGAGTCCAAGTACACAAAGTGTATACTAAAGTACACGGTGTGTAATTAGAAGACATACATTTTCTTCTTTTTTCCAAAAACATCACGAAAACAATATCTGAACATAAAACTGAAGATCTATGTTCTTATAGAAAACCACCATCATTTTTTTGTTGATTGAAATGCAGTTTGAAATTCAATGGGCAACTATCATAGGTTAGAGAAATTTCATGGGTGTGTTTTTAAAGGTCACTTGGTCAATAACTCCTGGGCTTAGGTGTATGATTCTACTAAATCTCAGGCTTCACCTTCAAATGAAACTAGAGGAAAGGGGAAGCCATCATTTTCAACCCCATGAATGGGTTTGATACTGGGAAATAGAAATGCAGAGGAATCAACTTCACATGCTAATGTAGGGTCTAGTTATTAAGAGTTAACTAGTGATATGGTGGAGGATGGTTCAAATAGATTTCTTGACTGGAAAATGGGTAGAATGGTTAGTGTTCCACTAGTATATTGCACCTATAATAGCTTGCAATATCATGTACCCAACATAAATATGAGTTACATGATGTGATATGGTCTTTCATTTAGGATGAACTCTCTTACATCATGTTTTCTCTTATCAGGGGCAATGAGATAAGTGTTAACACATAAAATGAGTCACCCAAAAGGGCTATTACTACATAGAATGATGTAGAATTGAATTTTTTTCAGGAGATGTAATTTTATAACTTGAAACATTTAAAATTGATAAAAAAATAAGATGATAATTAATATTTGAAACAAAATCCATAAAAAATAAATTTGGCAGTGTTTTTTAGAATTCTTCTTAGGATCGGCCAAATATCGGAGAACCAGACTTGTTAGTCTATACCATCAGTGTCTTCTCAAATAGTGGAGCTTAAATTGAGTCTTCAATGAGTCCTAATACTCCATAAAATTAATGGTCTTTAGTAATGTTATTTTTTATGACAAAAACCATAGGGAACCCTATGAGTGTAATTGTAAGGAACAACATGTAAATCAATGGTGGTTGTGGAAATAATTGACGGTTTAGTCAAACCAACTAAAACATCGACCATCATGTGTATAGATTTGAGATATATAACCTCAATCATTGAGGGTCTTGATACTCCGGTTTATATGTTTATAATATAATAACACAACTATACTTCACCATTTAATGGTGAGGTGGTATTTTATTCTTGAGGGTTGTTTAGATAATTTGGCAAAAAATAATGCATTGAGCCTATTTTTTTAGGGTGGTATCACCTTTGAAGGCTTATAAACTAATTTACGGAGACAATGATAAAATCTTCATTTCCATGGAGTAAATAATTATTTAACAAATTTAAACTAATGGGAGAACCTAACATTGGTTTGAATTATATTAAATATAGTGAATATAGTCAAAATATTTTGAGGTAGCCTATTAAAACCTGGAGGAATAGAAAATGTTCATAACGTCCCCAATAAAATATATTAATTTTATCGTAGGATGAGTATCTGGATAATCATGGAATTGATCAAAAGACCTGTTTATGGCATTTTGATTTTGGATGTTATGTTGGGGTCAAAATTATTTTCACTACCTTTCTCCATTTAATCTTTATAATAAATAAGGGTATGTTTTCCTTGTCTAACAAAATTCCTCCATATATATTGTTTTTTAATAAAAAAGGTCCTATGTTATGACCTATTTTGATTAATTATTAATTATTAATTATTATTAATTAATTATAATAATAATATTTATTTATAATGGGGTTTTTATTTCAGTATCTATGGGTATTCAATTATGATTAATTAAATTATAATCGATAGAATTATAAACTGATAGTTACATTGAACCAATGGATGTGTTCATTTGCATTTCATGTATTCACCTGTGCGTATCAGTACTACTCAATAAATTATAAATTTGGTTGATCCTACGCCATAGCGGTCTAGGGCCTCTAATTTTCTGAATACCCATGATGGTAAAGGAAAAATCATATCTTATTTTTTTAGGAATCATCTAAGGGTAAGTATTTCTTGTATTTTCTTTTGGTTTATTCTTATTTTCATAAAAATATTACTAATAATTGATCCCAATAATTCATTGAGGCGAAATCTAATACTTTACATTAATGTATAATTGAAATTAATCCTTCAATGCCTATAAGGATCATATATTAATATAACAGAAATCCTTCGAGTATTTACGATTACAAGATTAAACATACTTAGGTCCTATGTTTCAATATTTGGTGAATAAAATCAAATTTTTAAGGAAGTTTTTGCATTGTATTTCTATTAAATGTTACGATACATGAATCATAGGTTTTTTATCTATTTTACTGCACCAATATATATTATGATTTCATGGTTGGGATCCTTTATTTGATTATTGTTATATTGGGAACCTAATAACTCAATCATGAATAAATATTGAGTGGCCAAACTGGTAGTTTTTCATTTACTAATACTTTGGTTGAATACATTCATAATTGAATCACCCATCAAGATTGAAATTGAAACTGTTCCTTCCAAGTATGGTAACTTTGTTAGAATCATTTCTGAGTGGTACAAATGATCTCCCCTGATCAAATATATATTTTTAAATGTTATTGAATTTATTTTGTATCATTTATATTAATTTTTAAAAGATTCTTGATTTTTATGATTATAATATTTTCAATAGATACATAAACAATAAGTGTGGTTGGTACTTGAGATATGATAAATACAAAAATATTGGACATATGATTGAATAATGTATGTCACAATTTCATATTATTGTTGATAAATTTATGGATGGTTCCGTTTGTTTGTCATGTGAGGAAAAAAGATTTACGAATCATAATAAATAAAAGTTGAAATATATATGTGTTTTGAATATAGAATATAACATATGGATTTATCCTATATTTATATTTTCATATTATAGAGGTCTCCCTATATAGATGTAACATATATTCACTCACATAAGGCTGTTTTTGATGTCGTGTTTGGCCATATGGTTGAAAAGAATATGAAATTTGGAACCTTGGTTCGTAAGGGGAATAATGACAGGGAATAAATATTTATTAACCCATTTATTAGGTTGCATTATTTTTCCCATGGTATGATGGGGGACATAGTCATATGTATAAGGTTCATGTGGGAAACAATATAAATGGTATTACTAGTGTCATTAATTCCCAAGTGACAATGATTTATGGGTCCTATGATATGATCCCTTTAGTGATTGATCATATAGAAACTGTACTAATTTATATGAGGAACATTACATGTCTTAAATGCCACATAAGGTAAGTAGAATAATTGTAAATTCTACCTCTATTATGTTTTTAGGATAGAAAGATGAAAATTTTAAGGATGGGGTTTCTTACAATTACATGTTCTTTGCTAAAGAACCAAGTATCCACTGAGGACTCTCTTAAAGCAAGGATCTCAGTTGTTTCACAAGAAGTGATGTATTAAATATAATTGAGGTATTATAACTAAATTTTTAATGGGTTACCAGTGAGTATTTTAGGTCAGTCTAGGTAGAGGGATTGGTTGTCTAAAAATAATGGGATCTTGGTTTTTTGTGAGTCTATGAGCCTTGAACTACATTATTTGAGAAAGATTGATTTAGATATGGAGGCCATCTAGGCATTTAATCTTTCACCTGATAAATTTAGGTTGAGAATGACATTTCTATGTATGGGAGTTGTAAGGTAGCTTTAAGAAAGGATAGATCTATCATTCACCCCTTTTGATTTCTTCTAGGGTTTCTACTTTCCCAAATATATAGGCTATCCAGGAGGATTTTATATAAGATAAAAGGAATTATAAAGAGAAACTCTATATAGATCATGTAAGTTTTGATGTTATGTCACTATTAGGAGGTAATTTATCAATCATGGTGATGCAATTGAATTTTTATAGTGAAATTTTGGTGCCCATTATGGTAGATAATAGTTCTAGTGATGTTGGAAAAAATTGCGTTGAAACACCATTGTTGAACTTCAATCTTGACTTTTATAATTCGTATTGATTCATTTAGGATAATTTTAAGATATCTAAGCTTGAGGAATACTATATGGGAAATTAAAAAACACCAACATCAAAACATATGAGTATATTGAGAATGAACGGTTATATTAGGGCATCAATAATGATATCATGATCTAATTTGACTCAGTAGATGAGTATATTTATATATAAATTTTACTTATAATCATTAGATATAAAGAATATGTTATTGTATTTGATTTTATATACTGAAATGTTGATTAAAATATCTAATCCAATCTAGAACTGGTTTTTTGGACATATATTTGATATACAATTCCCATAATTCTCAATATAAAAATGGTGAATCCATCAAGACATCTAATGAAACTATGGAGGAGGAAGAGCATGTAACATTAGATATGGATGACCAGATCTATCATCTGTAGAATCGTAGATCTCTAAAGAGAGACCAGTATCTGACTATGTTTGTATAACAGGTAACGTGGCTAAGAGTTAAAATATTTTTAGGTCCTACTCATGACTAGATTATACTATTATAATTTTTAGTATTTTTTATTCATTAATAATTTTATTTGATAGTCTTATATATTTGGTGTCATTATAGGCCACTTACATTGACATTGTAACCCCTTGTAGCACATGATAATTTTTATTAAATGGATCTTGGCCTTCTTTATCCTAAACCATGGTCCCAATTATTTCATATTATTGTTCATAATTATATTATTAGTTTTATTTATGCCATTAGTTATATAATTAAATATTTGGTAAATCATTATATTGTGATTTTAAATTTATAATTTATACTTTTAATAATCAATTATCATGATTTACTCTTTAGTTTGTAAATTATTTTAATTTTTTTAGTTATATAATATTTAGTAAATATTATTTGTGGGCTTTATTGTCTTAACATAGGGATTTTCATTTATGATTAATTATAATAATTAACATAATGAGTAATTATTGAATTCATTAAAAATAATTATTCATAATTATATGGTTTATTAATAATTTTGTCAATAATTATTAGTTATAAAATAAAAATCTATTTATAATATTATTTATTAATTATATTAATTTATTATTCAGTATATTGTAAATAATTTATTTTTCTTATGTAATATTATTAATATTATACAAATATTTTAATGTTGATATATATAAGCCAAATACTGCATAAAAAACACTTAAAACATTTAAGTCACCTTCCCTTACAAAATGTTTCTATGAGTTGTTTATAATTACATTTCTATTAGTTCTTCACTTAAACATAGAGGAGTTTTACAATCAATGTTTGAATTAATGAATAATGTTTTGTACGGTTTATTGATAAAGATCTACGAATTAAATTTTAATTTCATCTATGATATTATTTCACGTGTTATCCCATTTTGGGTCATATTTCATTACCATCTAATATATATAGAAGATTCTCATTATTTTTTTGGTAGTTGGTCAAGTGGTGGGAAATCCATTAAAAAATTTTATTTACTGTTAGTGGATAATAAAACTCTATCACTTATTTATTTATTGAACTTTAATTCTCTAAACATAATCCTGAAAAAATTGATTGAATATAACCCAAGGGTTTTCTAGAAGTCAATTGTTAGAGAAACCCTTTCATACTATTCCAAATGCACAAAATTATAGTGTGATATCTCTTCATGCCTTTTCCCATTATTGTGGACCATTTTCCTTCATAGGGAAATGTAATAGTACATTAAATGGTGATTTATTAGCAATAAATTGAAAATTTCATATTATGAACAAATATTTTTAATAGATATTTTTTAAAATAATGAAATTGGGAGGATCCAATATTTTAAGAAATTAATTTTTTATGTGGGTTTTTTTAGTGTGTGTGTACTTATAAATAAAAAATGGATGATTAAAAGTTTCATCTAGAGGAGGGGTATATTTATGAAATTAATGATTTTTGGTTATTTGTCAATTTACTTTAAAATGTACTAATTTGTTTGATATTGGTTATTCAGACAGAGGTCTTCAGATCATTATGGTCAGATTTATTATAATCCGTTCTTTACTAGATTTAATTATTTGGTTATATCTGATTATTTTCATCTACCTACATGGTGTTCTAATTAGTTAGAGTGTTATATTTTTTATATTAAATTATTATTTTTGCTATTAAACTGTATACATTATAATTTTTCAAATATTCTTTTCTATAATATGTCTAATGCATTTACTATTCCAGTTTTCCAATGTTAAAAAATACTCACTGGAAACATTAAATTTATGGTACATATTTTTTTCAAAGGTAAATTCAATTAAAATTTCAAAGTTATTTGGGAGGGAAGGAATTTTATTCCACTAAACATTCAAATACTTCATTCATTTTCATGTCCATCATTTCCCCCAATATCATGTACCAATATATTTTTATGATAAATCTTGTATATGAATTACAGCTGGATGATCCCATTACAAAATACAAATTATCACATGCAGTTATTAAAATTGAATGATATGATTTCATCATGTTAATAACTTTTTCTGTGTTTAAATCCTAGAATCTAAAAGGAATGTTTGAGAAGAAATTAGAGTTAAATAATGGCATAGCTTAGGGTTACATTTTTTTCTTTTTTATGGAAAAATTGATGAACCATATTGTCAGAATCTCTCATAATCCATCTTTAAGGGAGAGGATAGAGAATACTTATTCATAGAATATGTGAAATGATAAATTATTTCTTTTCTAGGAATGTGATAACCACGAGGTACAAATACGGTGTATAAATTTTCTACTATTAAGTGAATATCATGTTTGTTTTCTTAGTTATTTTGAAATGGTATTAGTTGTAATGATGTTTTTTTCATTGGTAATATAATACATTGCCTAATTATTGAGAGAATTTACATGTCACCCTAAATTATACTACTCATAATGGTTCATTTCCATTTATTTCTTCCATGATTGTAATTTTTAAAGAATAATTAAGGATAAGTATTGATGAATTATCTTTTTCTAAAATTTCATCATAGATTATCTTATGAGATGTTATGAAATTAATCAAGGGTATAGAAACTATGGTTTAATCAATGAAAAATGAAGATATACTATGAATACAAAAGAATTTGTGGGTAATCATTATAGTAACAAAGGGGATATCATTAAATTTTTAATAATGTGAAAAAATAAAACATAATTAATGTTATTCAACATTAGAAAAATGGTGATAGTGATTATCATGTATCCACCACCACATGGGTGATCTTGTTAATGTTAATTATTCTATTAATATTTATTTTGATGCTTCTTTTTGGGCTATTTGAAGTGGAATTTAATTTTATATGAAATTGGGAAAGAAGTTTTTTACATCTTATAGGCTTAGTATATTTATGATTTTGAATATGATTATTGATAGACATGTTGTCATGGTTGGTGTGTGGGTGGTTTTTTTGTATTACATTATTAGAAGTAAACTACTTTTTAAGAATGTTCAAAATTCTCTTGATTATTATCTAAATCACATTTCTACATCTATTTTTTATGATGATTTTTTTCCGTAATTTTTTAGGTTGAAATTATAAGGCTTCAGAGGGATCCATTATAGTAAATTGAGGAATGAAGAAGTTGGGAATGTAAAAGAATAATTTTTTAATTTCTTTTGATTCTAATTTCATTTTTTGAGTTTATTGTTTGTTCCAAATTACTATATACAAGATTATTCACATTATTGAGAAGTAACATAATATTTTAGAAAAGTAAAATATTCTTCCATGCCTAAAGGATATGAAATGGGAAATTTGTGATAACATTTTCAATAAATAATATAGTGTGTTTGGTTTCATCATTCAACATTTTTGCAAAATGTGAGAAGTACATGAGTTGGTATATTCTTATATATAGTGTCTTTCAAAACAAAAGACTTTTAGTATTGTAATTTATTTTGTGCCTTTTATTTATGACTATAAATGTAATATTTCTATTTTATTTTGAAGTAAGAAGTTAATTTTTTATACTTTTATGAAGTATCGTTTTTTTCTTTGAGAGAAATATAAAATTAGATGAAATGTGTTTTAATGATAATGAGGATGGGTATTGTGTCCCTTTTGATAATTATTTCAAACAAGATCATATATGATATCATAATATTCCTCACGAAACATCTAAATTAAATTTTCATGTTGGGGGAATGAATAATACTTTGATTAATAGTGTTTTATTTAATTTATAATCATAAAGTTTTCATGTGAATTTTTGGGTTTAGTATTTTTTTAGAATTGAAAATTTTATCTATTTATCAGTCAATATATTTTTACAAACATAAAAACCTAATAGGGTTTGGTACTCAAAATAGTTCATGAATGATCACTTGCATGTTTTCATTTGTAAGAACTTTTTTATTCTACGATTAGTGGAGAGAAATAATTTGGATGGTAATACGTCACAATATATATTTTCTTTTTAAGGCAATTATGTGTTTGGGTATAGGTTTTATGATATAGTTTTGAAGAAAATTTTCAGAATCCATGAGGTTATTCTTATAAAGGATAATACCTTCATATACATTTATATGATAGCAATATCAACTTTATCAAAATTTTATGGCAATATCTTTGATCTAATTTATTGTTAGTTTATAAATCATGTTGTAGATTTTAATGATCATGTTTATGAAAAAATGAGGTTCCATATGAATATGATAGATTTTTTTTTCTAATGATCCAATTGTTTCTGAAGATCGTGTTCCTAGATTTATTAATGAATCCAATGTTTCTCTCTAGCAATCATCTCAGAATCTTATCACTCCTAATTGGTAGTCACATAATTAATATGTGGATATTCTTAAAGGGGGGCCATAATATGTTTATTAGGTTATGGGAAGTGATCTGAAGAAAAATGTCTTGTAATAATTGAATATGAGATGTGATCATTGAATAGAATCCACACTTTTTATTATGTGAATTATATAAGGGAAGAAAAACTATGAAAAAAATGGACTTATCAAATTAAAAAGGAAGAATCAATTTTTATTTAATGATATAAAGAAAATGTTATCTAAAAATGGAATCCATCACAATATATATACTGATTTGGATTTTATTTTCACACATCTTTTTAAAATATCTTCCATTCATGATATATTTGTTTTGGATTCTTGTTTGGATCCACTGAGAGAGTAGAATTATGTGAAGATATATTTCTTCAATGGTTATTTAGAGAATATTACTTATATTGTGTGGCCGAATGATTTTAATGAAACCATTAAATAGGTTTATATATATAAGTTGAAGATGAGTCTATATGTTCTTATGAAAGTTATGATGTGGTGGTAAATTTTCTTGAGTATATCAATTTTCATTAGGGATTTTGAATGAACTATTATTATCATTGTGATTTTTTCTTGAGAATCATAGATGATTATTTAAATGTATTATTTTATATGACAAATTTATTATTTTAGATTATTCTTATGTAAATAAAATATCTAAGATTGATAATTTTGTGAATTTTCTTAATGAAATAATTCTTTCCATTATTATAGTTTCATAGAATAATGATATCTTAATATAGAATTTATAAAAAATCATTTCTATCACAAAAGAATTACATTATTGAGGTAATTCAAAAATATTCTATTAATAGAACCAAACTGGTTAGTACTCTTATTACTAAACATTTATAGATTAGTTCATGTCATTTACACTATATTTATGAGTAGAGACAAAACATGAGACATATAACTTATTAAAATAATATTAGTTATTAATATATGTGATAATATATACTAGACCTGATATAAATCATATAGTTTGAATAATCATTACTTTTCTATAAAAATCAATTTACAGAGATTTAGATTGTGGGTTTTTATATTATTTAATATCATTATGGAAATTTTCATATAATATTTGGGTTTATTAGTAGGAAAATAGTGATTTGTGGATTCATAAGTTCATATATGGTTGGATTTATATAATAGATGAAGTAAACTTATTGTAATTTGATCAATTATTTAGGGGAGATGTATCTTCAAAATATGCAATAAAGTGATGTATTGCTTTTTCTACCACCAATTTTGATTTTATTGTAGCTACAATGTAATGGAAAGGTTTTTTAGAAGGAAAATTTTATTTTTTATGAAACTTAAAATTCAGAAATATATGTTTTAATTTGTGGTAGTCGGTGTAATATTCTTCTACGGAATAATTCAAATTATAATTGTAGATAAAAAATGTTAATGTGTTATATCATTGGATACAAAGTGTTCTCTTTTATATATATTTCTATGCTTAAAATATTTATAAATTTGATAATGGGTCAGGAATGGGGTCGAGGATTCTAGTAAAAGGTAAGTTTGATACATTTAAACTGATTTTAGGGTTATCAGTGATCTATATTTTATTTGAACTGGGGGACTCATACATGACCTTCTCTCTCTCATAGTGAAATGTAATAATATTTTAAAGAAAGATATTTTTTGAATCATGAATAGGTTTTACATTATGGATATTGATTTCGAATTAATATTTTTTGAAACAGTATAATGTTGTTGAATCTTTTTTTATAAAACATTTATTCTTATACTAGAGTATCTATTGGGTCTTTCATTTTCAAAAAAAAATAAAATTATTGATTCTATCTAAATGACCATATATATTTATATTTTTTATCTATTTTATCTATGTTCAATTTTCTTCCAATCATTTTTAATTTTCAACAGATAATTAATCAAATATTGATATTTTTATCTATACAATTAGATTTATTTTTTTTCTATTTTCTGATAGATATTTATTTTTAGAAGATATGATATATGTGGATTCTACCTAGAAGTGTTTTTGACTAATTATAGGGGTATATTTTTGAAATCTATGGCATTGTTTGAAATATGTACTGTGTAGTCTTCAATTTTAGTTAATTCTTTTCTAGACAATGCCTTTTGGTTCGTTCCCATTTCATATTTTTCACGTTATTAATTTCCCTATATAAATATATTTTTTGTTGAATATATTTTTTCCCCGGTGCACATCCAATTAATTATTCTATATTATTCATGTGGGAAAGGGTTTTTTCCATTCCATGATCATATATTTTATTTATTTATTATTCACTAATCATTAACTTTTCTATCATTTTCGTCTTTTATATAGTCACCCATAACATTTAGTCCATATCATGTAAATTAAAAACCAAGGAAAGAGTTTAGATTTTTAGAAAATATTCTTATAACACTAATGTTTATGTTAATCTCTTTATTAATGAGTATGTTCTCAACTATTTTATAAACATAGAAAAAAATAGATGTGTCAATGTCTAAATGACCAATAATAAAATTTGTTCTTGATAAAATCCTTATAAATCCTTTAAAATTTGTATAGAAGAATAACTATGGATATATATTGAATTCATTGAATTCCTAAAATGTTGTAGGTGTTAAATATTTTTAGGGGGATATTAGAATTAAATCTATTCATGAATACTTGGTGTAGTATTTGGGTTCTACAAATATTACTTATGGGAATGATGTGAATATGATATTAAATATGGGTGATGATTATTTTACGTTGGTTGTTGTGGAAGACTATTATTATATATAGTGTTGACCTACTGTAGAACTCATACATGAAGAGTTTGTAAAACAAAGGATACTATAGTCATAGATAATGGAATAAAACTGATAGTGGATGAGAATGGTTAAAATAAAGTTAAGCGTGAAAATTATCATACAAAAAAAGATTATTCATCATATCCTAAAATGATCTCAACTAGGTCCGTAAGTAAATACTCAAAAGAGATTACTATTGTAATGCATTTTGATAAAAACAAAAGTATTTTAGAGGATTTTTTGTTTTTAATATTTAATAAAATATTTTTCTAAAAATGACACGTTCTGTGGAAGGGAAGATGACTTTTTTCATAAAATATATATAATTCAAAAATGTATTATATGATAAATTCACTAAATAATTTTATTATAATATATATGAGGTTAATAAATAGTTTACTAAGTTGAAAAAATAGAAGACGGTAATATTGAACTCAAATCGAATGCTTAAATGTTTTTATAATGATTCCAGGAATGGAATCCATGAGATCATTGATGGATATTGTTTTTCAAAAAAACAAAACATTGGGTTTAGCCTTTATGGATATTTAATTTCAATGTAATTTTTTATTTCATGTACTGAAAAAATCATTGTCTATATCTAGACTTAAATACTATAGATCCTCATTAAAAATAATAATAATAATTTTATTTTGATGGTTTTTAAAGAATAATTGTATTATGTGTTGTGTTCATATTTTTATGTATCATTGTTTATCCGATTGTTTCAAGAAATTATATTTATTTAGGAAAACAAATTCAAAACTAGAGAAAAAATATTAACAAAATATTGTCAGACAATATTATAATTATAGTTCATGCTGAATGTTAACATATTGAAATAGTTTCACCATGTTAGCTTGCCCCAAATTCTAGGAATATCATTTTTTTATTTTAAAACTTATGTCCATAAATATAATAACCCTAAATTCAACCAAAATAATTAAATAGTATAACTGATCATGTTGTGATTTCCCCATTAAATAATAATAGATACATCTCTCACTAGTTACGGAACAAGGGAAATTCTAATGGGCTATTGGGATTGGAACACTGACTTACATCAAATAAACACCTTTACAACCATCATCTTCCCAACACTCATAGAATATTTTACTCTCCCATAGAAGTGGAATGCATAAAACTAGGAAAAATAACCATAATCAACATATCATCACCTCTTATAGTGATGAGGCCTGATCTTCTAGCCCAACCTGGACTTCTTCTCGTATTCATTACTTCCCCTTCATGTGTGTTGGTATATATGATTACCTTGTCTATCATCTCAACGATAAATTTACATTTTACATCTCCAAATACCTTGTTAAATGGATGCTTGAAAAACTACCCCTCTCACTCTCTCCTAGTATCCCCTTGCACTGATGCATCTATATAGTTCCAAACTAGATTTTTTATCCCTTATCTCGTATATATATAATTTTTGGAGGATTGTTTATTTTCAACCGTATATTTGGATTTTTAAAATATTATTATAACTAAATTTATTGATGTGATCAGTTATTTATGAATTTTATTTATCTTACTTTTTAAAATATTATTTTATGTATTCTATGAGTTTTAGAATAAATTTTGATTCCAAAGTTTCATACATTATTTAATATTTCCAATCATCATGTAGGTTATGATCGATGTATTATTTTATATTAAGTGATATTATACTTATTTTATCTTCAAATCATTTGTCTCTTGTTATTAATTATTTAATAAAATATAAAATAAATAAAATATGAATTAAATTTTATAATAATGCCTGCAATTTTTTACCAATATCTTATTTTTTATTTCATTTTTATGATTTTTATGTTATATTGGGTTTTAATGTTTCAGTTATAATTTTTTAAAATAAAAAATGAAAATGAATTTCTTAACAATAATATAATGTCTATCTATATATTATTATTTATAATATAGATAATTATCAAATATAATACTATAAGGTTGTAGTTAACTATTGAAAAATAATTGAGTTCATTTAATTCTAAAAAATAATTGTTTTTCAATTTTTTTATAAAATTTCATTATAGAGTCAATTATATTTTATAAATTGAATATTATGTTTTTAAAAATATTTATTCTATTTAATTTTCATAAACATTATTTAAAACAGTGTTAAAATTATTTAGAAATTAAGAAGAATATAAAATATAACCTTATTAATATAAAAAATGTAAATAATAACTATATTTTCAGAACTAATCCCTACTTTTCAATTTATTGTTTTATTATTATTTTTTTTGTTTAGATAATTCACTTTCCATTTTTTTATCTCTATTAATATATATGTATTATTTTTCGATGTTTAGGTGTTGCCCATTTTTTATTTATATTTATTATTTTATTTTTCTAGATAATAATGCTCAATATCAATTGAATATGAAATAGAATAAAAGAAATTTATGGTTATACATGTTCTCTTATTTATGAAAGATTAATATTTTATCAATTTGGTAAAGGGGAAAAATACATCATTCAAGAACATCACCATGAAAAATGTATCTTTATATTTTTCATTAAAAGACATAAATATATTCTTCATATGATGTAACTAGGGCCAAAAATAGTTAATAGTGCACTTCTTAAACATAAAATATGAAAACAAATTTAAGGATAATCATGGGAATATACATATTTTGATAAAACCATCTCTCTCACACTATCCCTAGAATATGATAAATGGAAACAATACCTTAGTGTATATTTTTGTTCTCTTTAGTCATTAAGAAGTTCAACGTCACTATTTGTTCTCTTCGGTTGTTGTATGCTCATGTAAGTAATATTTTATATGTTTTAATATACCCATAAAAATTGATATAGTTCAAACATAATGCATTTTAATGGTTTTTAATAATATATGAAATTGTATTATTTTTAATAATAAATGATTTTTAGAATCCCACATTTTATTGTGGGTTGTATTGGGATCTCCTTTATAAGGAAGAACACTTTTGTCATTATTTTAAATGATAGAGTGTAGATAAAAAATAATCTAGTGGACATTGAATCGTATTATCCATGTGCAGATAGGATACTCCAATTTAGATATTTTATTTCCCACATGAGACATTGCATATAATGTCAATGTGAGATGGTAAGAGGTACCTTTATTTTTTCCAATGGTTTGGTAGTTTATACGGATTTAGGAAGAAACAGAAATGGGTAAATCATGTGGGTTAACCAAGTTCACCATACATTTTTTATATGTATTACTTAAAATATCATGCATGATTTAAAAAAATGATCAGTATACTAATATTTCTAATCTAGGCTGTATTTTGATTGTGTGTCATCTGAAAAAATTATTAAATATAGAAATAGAAGGGATTTGTTGAATAGGAATCTTCCCATCTCCATGGGATAGGATGAAAAATATATGTTTACATTTCTGTATTCTCTTTTATAATTATCAAAGAATATTTTTTATTTAAAAACAACAAAGAACATTCTTTACTCCCTTGATTAAAGATCCTCTTCAATGGTTAATATCTATTTTGTAAACATGTAGAGTAATGATCTATCATTGTATCTAAATAAGTATTCCCCTATAACAAGTTATAAAACTGTTTCAGTGGGTTAATATCTCCTCTTAAGGAGAGTAAAATCATAACATGCAATGAAAGGATGCATATGCTATCATTTGAACAAATTTCTATAATATTATCCATCTATAAAATCAATAATATTTAGGCTAAACATCATTTACATAGTTATTTAACTGCTAAAATCATTATGAAGGTGGATAAATTCTATGGAAACAATTATAATTGGTGTAAGATAAGATGCACATGTAACTTGCAATACTCAATATATTGTATAGTCTCCCAACATCATGACCCAATCAATATAAAGACGTTATGCTCCAGGTTTCATAAATGTAGATAAAAGATGAGAATGATTATCTCAATTTTCATGGACACATTTCAATTCCCTAAACAATGATTCATTTTACAAATATCCATTTATTTTAACTACAAAGGAAATTTGAGATGCATTAGAGAAAAATTACTATATCGAGGGAATCATATGTATGAAATCCCAAATAATAAAATTCATTTCATAGAAAATGTGAGATAATAGATATGAAATATTTTAGTTAAATAAGATACAATTTTGTAACCAATTACTAGATCTATGGAAGAACACTGTGGGGTGTGGCTGAATCAGGGATCCTAATTATTTATGTTTCTATTGAAACAACCTTCTCCAAATATTTTGATGATTAATGTTCTATTTCCACACACATCCCAATACATGATATCACATCAAGAAATATAATTTACAAGAATATCATTTCAACAACAGTGGAATAGTCCTTTTTTTAATTCACAATTCACTGAGACCACACTATACACTAGTATATAACAATAGATAAAAGGGGGTAGGGTTTACCATTGATCTCAAGTTAATTGTCTGTTAATAGTGTTCTAGTGATTCATTATAAACCAGTACATACCACACATTATAATGATAGTATATGTTATTAAAAACTGATTTTTATTCCACACATATATTTTTATCGAGTTCACATGTGTACTATGTACTTATTCTTATTCTATTCATAGAGAGAAGGAAGACACTTAATTTTCATGCACATCAAAACATGAAAATTATTTAGTCTTTCTATATATATTCACCATTAAAAAAGTTCCAAGAAATAAATAGTATAAACAATATCTTATACATATCTCTCTCATTTATGAGCTTCATAGATTACTCGCTTATGAATCTACAAATTGTTTTATTGATTCTTATTTGTGTTATTTAATTTTTTACATTGATCATATTCCTATTCATCCTGTATTTATATTCACATAAGAATGTAATAATACTTCCCTCTACTTCCCCATAATTTTGGGTCATTAAAAAATAATAAAATTGTTATATGTATTTGAATTTTAATTCCCTTAAATACTCAGATATATATTCTGAATTATTTTTGAATTATTTTTTACTTATATTTCTTCTTTATAATTCTATTTTTAAACACATTTTGTAAATGAAACAACTAAAAATTACCCTTTAAATTATTTTCCAATCAAAATGAAAAATTATATTTATTCCTATTTTTCCATCTTCTCATATCATAAATTATCAACAACTTGAATCCTAATTTTAACCAAAGTACATGTTCTTTTTAATTTTAAGAACAATGAATATTCCTTATCTGAAATAAATCGGCAACAATACCATAATTCAAGAAATTTTATTTTTACTTTTATTCCATTGATTAATATCTCTCTTTTAATTAAATTAATTTATTCGATGATCCATATAGAGTTCCCAATATCTAATTTAAATCCAATCATCTTCAATATAAACCAAAAAATTATTTTATATATGTAGACACCTTATATGTTATAAATATTTATTTCAAAAGGATACATGAATTCTATCATTAGAAGTTTGATATTTCCCTTATGTTCATCAAACATATTTTATATATTGAATGAATTTTTTTGTTACAATGTTTAGTTTTTTATATAGAATCAATATTTTTTAATCATAAACTAAAATATCCATTACAAAGATAGAATTGTATATTTTAAATAATAATTTGTTTATTATAATGTCTTGTACTTTTCATTTTTAAACCTGGTATATATTATATTTCATATACCAATCAAGAAATTTAAATTTTATTAAAATCACTTACTATAATGTTCATTTAAAACATTCACAGAATATCTTCAAACTTCTCCAACCATATTCCATATAACATCGAAAACTTCCATATTGTGAAATAACATTCACCTCACATGATATATAAAATATAATGTACGGATTAATATGATTTATGAATTGAAAAAATATCCATCATAATAATAACATATCAACTTCAAACTCTTCATAGAAATATTCTCTAGAAAAAATAATAATCCTGAGGATACTTCTTCATCAAAAGGTAACATAATATTCTTCTCTAGTGTTTAACTAGCTTTTTAATTTCTCAAAATTTCTCAAAAAATATCACGGTCTCAATAATTAGACATTATAAATTTTTATTTTCAACCAAGTAACAAAAATCATAATGAAACATTGAAATCATGTAAATGAATCATAACTAAATATTTATAAGAGTATGAGAGAAAACTCATTTTTGGAAGCAATAATGTTGAATAGTAATATCATCTTATCCATAACAATCATGAATTATATTCAACATAATCATACTTGTTTGATCTAGATTATTCTCTATGACAATTATACAACATGAAATAAAATCATAAATATCACAATCAATACTTCATCATCACATCATCACTACATAAAATCTATCTATTAATTGATAGAAAAACCACGAAACCTGTTAAAGAATAACATCAATTCATGCACATTAACAAAACTTTTAAAGTAGTTTAAACATACATATATAATAAATTCAAATATTATCACTTATAAAAATATAATAAAAATCATGATCACACTTATTAAGGGAAACATATATTATTGGAACACCATAACATAAATTTCACTAAATTTGATAATACATTATGTAAATACATAAATTAATCAACAAAAAACCAGTCAAGTTTTCTTTTTTACAACTTTGATAAAATATTCAAATGAGAAATGTGAAAGGGGACTAAACAACTTACTTTATTTTTTGAGAGGGGTGTGGTTGAACTCACATCATTTACCTCAAATTATTGAAATGAATCATTAAGAAATATTTTATGAAGAAATAATTATTTTATCATAATATGAACAAATTAAAACATCAAATCATTTCTTTCATCGAGATCCCTGATGATTTGATATATTTTATCATTTATACTAGATTTTTAATGCTAAACCATAGTATGTTAATGATAAATAGTACTTTTACTATCATTCACAAGAATGATATGAAACTTCATTCTTATATTGTATTCTTTCAACTGTGTTTTCCCCCACAATAATAGTGATACAACATTAGTGGCATACAAAAATTCATCTTTAGAAATATTTGAAGTGCCCAGATCAGTGTGAATCACTGAGAGGGGGAGGGGGTGAATCAGTGATCCTTTAAAACTTTTTACTAATTGATTCTTAATCAATTAAACCTTTATGGCTGGTTAAAGCCTCGATCCACTCTTCTTGTATCTCTCAACCTTTCCCAGATAATGCAGTAATGAAAAGGCACAGGACACAAGGATTTACAAGGTTCGGCACCAAAGGCCTACATCCTTGCCATGCTCTCCCAGCATGGATTCTCCCATTATAATCTGTTAGTATTACAATGGTCGATACAGAGTCCCACTGTATCTCTCCTGAGTCCCACAGGAGGGTCTTTATACTGCGTCCCACAGTGTTACCAGAGTCCCATTGGCCTGCTCCAGAATCCCACTGAAGACTTCTTCTCCCTGAGTCCCACAGGGTCTTCCCTTGGCTCCTCGAGTCACACGAGTAGCTCTTCTTCTCTTTAAGCTTCTTCAAGTAACTTCAGCAGCCTGGGATAAAGGCTGCTGGCCTTGCTCTTCTCTTCTGATCACTTGTGGTTGATCAGGGCTTCTCGTCTAGCTCAGGCTTTATCTCCTTCTTCAGGATGACCTGGCTTTACTCTTCAAGAATCTTCAATAGCCTCTGAAAAGGTCTATTGGTCTTGCTCAAATATTCTGATCACTTCTGTTGATCAGGGTCTTCTCAATTACTGAAAACTCATCCAAATAATATCTTTCACTTCAGCTTGGCTTCAGTCTCACTCAATTCAACATCATTCACTGAGTGCATGGCAGCTCTTCATCCTCATGCACTGATAGCATGGCCTTCTCAATTCTTCAAGAACCTCCTGGTCTTGGACTCCTCAAATGCACACAACTGATTTAGCACTGTTCACGTGTGCACTTTCATGCATGCATGCATGCACTCTCTTGTTCTTCTTCTAGGTGCAGTAAGCCCTCAAAGGGTGTAATTCTTTTAAGCACAAACCTTCACTGAACTTCACACACTTTATCCAATTTGTTTACACACTTAAAAGTGTATTATACTTTAGTGTGGGTCAACTTCTTCCTTCTTCAATGTGTGTTCACTCCACTTAGAGCATACACATAGGTTCGGCCACTTCTTTAATTTGCACACACAAATGCTTCACTTAGCATACACTTGTAGTGACCTTCCTCTTCTTGCACACAATAAATGCCCGTAGGGTGTATTTGCACTTTTCACACACAACTTGGCTACGACCTCTTCTTTCTTTGGCACACACTAACATAGGTTTAGTTGTGGTCTTCTTGTTCCCTTAGCACACACACAAGGCCTTGGTGCAAGGGGAAGCCGCACAAGGTGTCACGGGCCTCAAGGATCGTGTAAGCCTTGGGTGCAGGGCACCAAGCCGTAGGGCGCGCAAGCCCCTCCTGCCGCGGGGCGTGCAAGTGCAACACCCGCGGGGTCTACCTCCTGCCGCGCAAGGGTGCGGGCAGAGAGGGCTCCTTCTGCCATGCGAGTACGCGGGCAGGGACCTCCTTCAGAGCCTCGGGTGGCTCTGGAACTTCAGCCGCGCAAGTGGTATTTGCGCGGGGCTTCAATGCTTCGCAAAGCACAGGGTGCTTGCTGGACTCTCTTCAAATTTTTCAGCAAGCCAAAAACGAGAGCTCAGCCTCTCTTTTTATAGGCAGTGGTGAGGCGGTGCATCCGCGTGAGAAATATTTGATCTCCCGAAGATTTCGGATCTTCAAAATCTTCAAAATCTTGATTTTCTCTCTGTTCAAACGCGGGTTCTTTTATTTTCCCTTTCTTTATGTGCATGCGACTGAAACCGCATGCATGGCCTCTGTTTGGCCAATCCCATGCAAAACATGAACACTTCATAGCCTCGGCAGATTCTCTTGCCTCAGCCGAACTTCGAATTCTCCTCTCGTTGCATGCAAGCCCATTTTTAAGCATGGTTCGGTTCGGTGTGGAGAGACGATCACGAGGGACACCTCAGCTTCGAAAATGGTGGCCGCAATCTCGAAAACATCTTGCAGAGGCGCCACTGGTTCAGGCGGGGGACGTCGGGTGGCACGGGATGTCCTCGGCTCAAGCTCGAGGAAGGAGATGCCTCGGAGCCGTCGGATCTGGCGTTTGATTGACATCGGATGGCCTGGATCAGATCGCCTCGCTGCGGATCAGATGTGCGGCCGAGATCTGGCGCGCGATCGATCGTGCGGCCAGGATCGCTCCCGGGTGAAATTTCCGCGTCCCACATCGAAACGGGGAGCGGTTTTTCCGCGCTTTATCACCCTGGCGCTCTCCACCACACTCCAGTTGAACTTCTCCCCTCCCGGTGCCGCCCCGCACCGGGTTCTCTCTGCGGGCGCGCTCTGCGCCCACTCACGCCTCCTGCGGGCGCGCTCCTAGCTCCCACTATGCACCTCGGGTGCGCGGGCTTCACCACCGCGTGCCCTCGGGGGCTTACACACGGCCCCTACCACGCTCCTCCGGGCGTGCCTCAGGCACCCTTGCGGTGTCCTGCGGGTGCGTCTGCCGCCCTGGGCTCGCCCCACGGGTTCCCCCTTGGGCGTGGCGCCTTAGGCCCACATGTGCCTTGGGGTTGAACCCTCAAGGTGTCCATGGGCTGGCCAATTTTTTGGCTAATTAAATGAATGTTACTTTGTCAAAAACAAAGTACTTCATATGAAAAATGCCCATTCTAAATGCCAAGCCATACTTCTTCTTCTTTATTTCTTCTTCTTCATTAGAATTCCTACAATTCTATTCAACATGTATTCATCACTTAGGAATGGAAATTCTTGAAGGTTCTTCATCTTCAACCGAACTCCTAAATCAACATGAATTCTCCAATGTGCTTCATTGATCTAAACAGAGATCAAGTTGGGTCACTTCCAATTCACATGCACTAAGAGTTAGCACATGGACTTCTTTAATCCACTTCATCCACTTAGAACTTGTGGATGGATCGTCTTCATCTCCTCATGCATTCTCAATACAATGCATGGTCTTCAAACAATGTTGTGACATTGTATCATCAGGATACAAGTTCTTTGAACTTAAAGAGAAGCTCAACAATCGTCAGATATGCATAGAGAATGTTTCAACCACATCTCCTATGCCACTTAGTGAATCTCCTAAGTGACATGAATCTTAGTACCATGGCCATTCTCCTTCACCACCAACACCATCACAACCTTTGGCATTCACATCTTGACATTCCTGACTTCCATTCATTCCAAGACAACTTCATGCCTCATTGACAACAAATGCAACACAGTGCACTTCAATCTCCCCCTTTGTATTTGTTGTCAATACACCACTTCAGCACATATGAATGGGTCAATATGTGTGCCAATATTTTCTCCCCCTTATTGGCAATCAAATGCAAAGGTGTGGTGTGGTTCTCTTTCAAAAATCTCTTCCTCCCTTATAAAAGCTTTTTCTTGAAAAACACTAAGAGAGGGATGATGTCACATGTTCTCTTTAGCAAAGAACCTTTAGTAAATCAACTCTAAGTCTACATGGGCTAACCCGGTGTAGAAAACAAGAGTGATGTAACCAAGATACTCAATGCTGTCCACATTCACTACACATGTGAGATCATGCTTAGGGGTTGAAATTTTTCAGATATAACAATGAATTGCTAAATCCTGCACATACATCACAAAACTCATTAGAAAGTTCAGGTGAAAAGATAAAGCTCCCCCTTTCATCTACTTTCTCAAGATGATATTAATTTCAGAACATCATCTTCTTCAGATTGGCTCCCCCTCAAGGGGTGCACTCCATTCTGTCCAAACCATCCTCCAGATGAGAATGATCATCATCTTCAATTCCCTGCAATGTCAGCACATGTAAATACCAATAGTATAAGGGAATAAGATGGAACCTCATTGGTTCATCAATGTGAACAACAATGTTGAGAAGATTCTCTCAACCGAGATGTCCCATTTTCACCATTCTTCACACTTGCACATTTGATCTTCATTGATGATTGTGCTGGTGTGGTTCTCAAAACATCTTCATGTGAAACCTTCTTCTTCCCTTTTGCTTTAGCAATTGCCAGAGCTTCATCTTTAACTCTTTGTAGTTCTCTGGCAAGTTGCAACTAATGTGGCCATATGACAAGTAAATCATTTGGAAGAGTGGCCCCAGTTCTGGATATTCCACATGGTTCCTTTGATGCTGTCAAGCTACCTCTCTTAGGCAACTTGTTTTCAATCAATCCCTTCTGCTTCTTTTGGATTGATTGTCTGTTTGAGTTCAGTTGGCTTCTATTTATTTCCATGGCTTGTTTGCAAAGATCCATGGTATGACCTTTCTTTCCACAGTAGAAGCATATTTTCTTGGTGGTCCTTCTAGATGACTCACCCTTCTTGGATTTAGACTCCAAGGACTTCTCTTCATTTCTCAAACACTTCTTGGGAGCATTTTCCACTTTCTTCTGCTTGCTTCCCAAGGAATCTCTCTTAGCCAGGTTCAGTGATCTTCTCTTCATTCCAGCTTCGGATACATTCGGAGATTGATATGTATCAACTCTTTGACCACTTTTGCAACCATCCCAGATGTTGTCAAGTAATCCAAATCTATTTGCAGTAAACAGATGTCTCTGGACCTGTGGATGTTGCTTCTTTTCTTCTGGCTTGCTCCCCCTAGTCATGGGCTTCCTCTGTGCTTTGGCATTCAGTGGATTGTACCAACAATCCTTTGCACAATGCCCATACTTGTTACAACACCAACACTAACCCACAAATCTTGACGTTTTGATTCCTTCTGATTGTAGGGTACTTGTCTTGACCTGTTGTGTTGTTTCAGGAGAGCTCTGCTTCTTTACTGTCTTCATCCATATTTGTTTGGAATTATCCTTCCATCCTGCACTTTTTGTGGAAACACAATTAGAAGCATCAGTACAAGATGGTATGGATGGTACCTTCTTTTTAGAAGATGTTGCCCTTTCATTAGAGGATGTCTTTCTTTTAGAATCATCCTGCTCAATGCATACTTGAGTAGCAACATTTCTCCTTTCAGCTGACTGGGAGGATTCAGCTTTAGGTGATTGCAGATTTTTCAATATCACCTCCAGTTCTAAGCACTTCATGTTAAGGGAGTTCTTCTCATCCTCAACAGCTCTTAGCTTTCCTTCCCAACTTTCTTTCAGCTGATTCATCTGGTCATCATGCACTGTCTTCAATTCAAGCAATGAGTTGTCAAGCTCCTTCACCCTTTTTACTTTGTCTTCCAGTTGAGCATCTCTGACAACCATTGACACTTTGTGCCTCTTTTCCAGTGCATGGACAACATCTTTGACTATTATCATAAAGAATTCTTTCTCAGAAAGGATTCTTTGCAATTCTTCAGCAGTGTCTTCATACATTTCATTGCAAAGGGAAATTGTTTCATCTTTGGCTTTCACTAGCTTTCTGAGAGTGTTGGATATGCCAACCCTTTTAGCCAACTGATCTTCCATTGCATTGGCTTCTTCTTCTAGCTATAATTTTTCTTCTTGGAGATCAAGGATGACAGTAGTAATACACATTGCCACTTCCTTGGGGACTGTCTTCTGAAGATATTCGATTGCACTTTGAAGATCTTTCATTGTTCCAACTTCATCACAGCTAGGACAGGCTTTCTTCATCTTCTTGGCCTGTTTCTTCTTTCTATTTTTCTGAGTCTTGGCAGATATCTCCATTTGAGGCTGGTCACTCATTTCCTCAAATATGCACTTCATAAAGACTCCCTTGGATCTTTTAGAGGTAACCTCCCTCTGATACCAATTGAAGTGCCCAGATCAGTGTGAATCACTGAGAGGGGGAGGGGGTGAATCAGTGATCCTTTAAAACTTTTTACTAATTGATTCTTAATCAATTAAACCTCTATGGCTGGTTAAAGCCTCGATCCACTCTTCTTGTATCTCTCAACCTTTCCCAGATAATGCAGTAATGAAAAGGCACATGACACAAGGATTTACAAGGTTTGGCACCAAAGGCCTACATCCTTGCCATGCTCTCCCAGCATGGATTCTCCCATTATAATCTGTTAGTATTACAATGGTCGATACAGAGTCCCACTGTATCTCTCCTGAGTCCCACATGAGGGTCTTTATACTGCGTCCCACAGTGTTACCAGAGTCCCACTGGCCTGCTCCAGAATCCCACTGAAGACTTCTTCTCCCTGAGTCCCACAGGGTCTTCTCTTGGCTCCTCGAGTCACACGAGTAGCTCTTCTTCTCTTTAAGCTTCTTCAAGTAACTTCAGCAGCCTGGGATAAAGGCTGCTGGCCTTGCTCTTCTCTTCTGATCACTTGTGGTTGATCAGGGCTTCTCGTCTAGCTCATGCTTTATCTCCTTCTTCAGGATGACCTGGCTTCACTCTTCAAGAATCTTCAATAGCCTCTGAAATGGTCTGTTGGTCTTGCTCAAATATTTTGATCACTTTTGTTGATCAGGGTCTTCTCAATTACTGAAAACTCAGCCAAATAATATCTTTCACTTCAGCTTGGCTTCAGTCTCACTCAATTCAACATCATGCACTGAGTGCATGGCAGCTCTTCATCCTCATGCACTGATAGCATGGCCTTCTCAATTCTTCAAGAACCTCCTAGTCTTGGACTCCTCAAATGCACACAACTGATTTAGCACTGTTCACGTGTGCACTTGCATGCATGCATGCATGCACTCTCTTGTTCTTCTTCTAGGTGTAGTAAGGCCTCAAAGGGTGTAATTCTTTTAAGCACACACCTTCACTGAACTTCACACACTTTATCCAATTTGTTTACACACTTAAAAGTGTATTATACTTTAGTGTGGGTCAACTTCTTCCTTCTTCAATGTGCGTTCACTCCACTTAGAGCATACACATAGGTTCGGCCACTTCTTTAATTTGCACACACAAATTCTTCACTTAGCATACACTTGTAGTGACCTTCCTCTTCTTGCACACAATAAATGCCCGTAGGGTGTATTTGCACTTTGCACACACAACTTGGCTACGACCTCTTCTTTCTTTGGCACACACTAACTTAGATTTAGTTGTGGTCTTCTTGTTCCCTTAGCACACACACAAGGCCTTGGTGCAAGGGGCAGCCGCACAAGGTGTCACGGGCCTCAAGGACCGCGTAAGCCTTGGGTGCAAGGCACCAAGCCGCAGGGCGCGCAAGCCCCTCCTGCCGCGGGGCGTGCAAGTGCAACACCCGCGGGGTCTACCTCCTGCCGCGCAAGGGTGCGGGCAGAGAGGGCTCCTTATGCCGCGCGAGTATGCGGGCAGGGACCTCCTTCAGAGCCTCGGGTGGCTCTGGAACTTCAGTCGCGCAAGTGGTATTTGCGCGGGGCCTCAAAGCTTCGCAAAGCACAGGGTGCTTGCGGGACTCTCTTCAAATTTTTCAGCAAGCCAAAAACGAGAGCTCAGCCTCTCTTTTTATAGGCAGTGGTGAGGCGGTGCATCCGCGTGAGAAATATTTGATCTCCCGAAGATTTCGGATCTTCAAAATCTTCCAAATCTTGATTTCCTCTCTGTTCAAACGCGGGTTCTTTTATTTTCCCTTTCTTTACGTGCATGCGACTGAAACTGCATGCATGGCCTCTGTTTGGCCCATCCCATGCAAAACATGAACACTTCATAGCCTCGGCAGATTCTCTTGCCTCGGCCGAACTTCGAATTCTCCTCTCGTTGCATGCAAGCCCATTTTTAAGCATGGTTCGGTTCGGTGTGGAGAGACGATCACGAGGGACACCTCAGATTCGAAAATGGTGGCCGCAATCTCAAAAACATCTTGCAGAGGCGCCACTGGTTCAGGCGGGGGACGTCGGGTGGCACGGGATGTCCTCGGCTCAAGCTCGAGGAAGGAGATGCCTCGGAGCCGTCGGATCTGGCGTTTGATTGACATCGGACGGCCTGGATCAGATCGCCTCGCCGCGGATCAGATGTGCGGCCGAGATCTGGCGCGCGATCGATCGTGCGGCCAGGATCGCTCCCGGGTGAAATTTCCGCGTCCCACATCGAAACAGGGAGCGGTTTTTCCGCGCTTTATCACCCTGGCGCTCTCCACCACACTCCAGTTGAACTTCTCCCCTCCCGGTGCCGCCCCGCACCAGGTTCTCTATGCGGGCGCGCTCTGCGCCCACTCACGCCTCCTGCGGGCGCGCTCCTAGCGCCCACTATGCACCTCGGGTGCGCGGGCTTCACCACCGCGTGCCCTCGGGGGCTTACACACGGCCCCTGCCGCGCTCCTCCGGGCGTGCCTCAGGCACCCTTGCGGTGTCCTGTGGGTGCGTCTGCCGCCCTGGGCTCGCCCCACGGGTTCCCCCTTGGGCGTGGCGCCTTAGGCCCACATGTGCCTTGGGGTTGAACCCTCAAGGTGTCCACGGGCTGGCCAATTTTTTGGCTAAGTAAATGAATGTTACTTTGTCAAAAAACAAAGTACTTCATATGAAAAATGCCCATTCTAAATGCCAAGCCATACTTCATCTTCTTTATTTCTTCTTCTTCATTAGAATTCCTCCAATTCTATTCAACATGTATTCATCACTTAGGAATGGAAATTCTTGAAGGTTCTTCATCTTCAACCGAACTCCTGAATCAACATGAATTCTCCAATGTGCTTCATTGATCTAATCAGAGATCAAGTTGGATCACTTCCAATTCACATGCACTAAGAGTTAGCACATGGACTTCTTTAATCCACTTCATCCACTTAGAACTTGTGGATGGATCATCTTCATCTCCTCATGCATTGTCAATACAATGCATGGTCTTCAAACAATGTTGTGACATTGTATCATCAGGATACAAGTTCTTTGAACTTAAAGAGCAGCTCAACAATCGTCAGATATGCATAGAGAATGTTTCAACCACATCTCCTATGCCACTTAGTGAATCTCCTAAGTGACATGCATCTTAGTACCATGGCCATTCTCCTTCACCACCAACACCATCACAACCTTTGGCATTCACATCTTGAAATTCCTGACTTCCATTCATTCCAAGACAACTTCATGCCTCATTGACAACAAATGCAACACAGTGCACTTCAATATTCATGGACACCAAAATCATCTTATCTATGTTCTCAAGAGTAGTTCCTTCTACATAGTATAAAATTACTCTAGATGTATCCCACATATTCTCAAAACAACATTCCCATTATACATCTACGTATCCATATATGAAATGCTTTTATTTATTTTCATAGCTGAATCCAAAATATAATGTCACATTTTTGTGTTAGTCAATCCTTTTTATTGCACTGAATTGGGTATCCATTAATATACATTAAAAAATAGAATAGTTTATAATAACAAAATCTAAATTCATTCATTAATCTCTTTAGTATAATAAAATTCTTAGCAGCATACTGAATTCACTGGGATTGACATCAGTACTTCCCCATATTTGGGTAATATTTCATAGAAAAATATGATGTAAATTGAAATTTAATTCTTTATTCAATACATTATACTAAATTGTATAGCATACTTTTGCGAAGAAATAAAAATTTGATCTCTCTCATGATAATTGTTTATTCCAAGAAAGTACCACATCTCTCCAATAATTGAAATTTCAAATAATATCTTCACACATTATAAATTTCTCTAAAGAAGTCATCAGAATTTCTAGATAATATGAATTCATTAAATAAAAAAATAATGAGAAATGACTATTTTTAATTTTTAATAAAGAGAATGATATATATTATTCCTTAAAAAAATTAAACATCCTTGTGAAATGTTCCATCTCATAATACCATGATTATGACACTTTTTTCAACAAAATATAAATCATTCCATAACATTGAAAAACATTTCTCATATTCTCCAAGGAATAATACATATAGAAGGTCAATGAATATATCCTCTTACAACTCATCATTTTGTAAGGTACACATATCATCTATTCGAAAGATATTATATTTTCATTGTTCTATTATATGAAGAAATATTTTAATTGTTTCATTTTTCGAAATGAATGGAAATGATTGATTAAAAACAACCAAATTCCCATTGGAATACTATGTACATAAATAAATTTACTTATTTCAAATAAATTAATCAATTTCATCCATAGTATTCAAAAATACCTATTTGATTAAATTAATTATCTCATCATATAGTTTGGGTACCAATTCTCATGTCTCAATATTCTCTATATAGTTAAATTAATCTTTCATAGAATCATCTCCCCCCTTTTCCATAATAAACCATCTATGTATATTAGTTTAACATTAAAATACTATGATGTTCATATTTCAATCACAAATTTTGTCAATCATTTAACCAACTACCATTTATCTATAATAACATTTTAGACCTCAAATTGTTTTCTCAACAATTGTGGTGATGAATGATATTGTTCCCATCTAGTAGAAATGGATGAATATTCTTATCTAATAAATTCTTATTAAACCCTTCTATATCGATAAAAATTTTCTTTATCTTTTATAATAAAATTAGTTTCAAGACTTCTAGAATTTTTTTCATCAATAACAACATATCTCAATGAATATTTCCAAACATTAACATAATTATTTTCTATAATCCTCGCTATTTCCTTTTCACAACATATGAAACCTATTATACATAAAATATAATCAAGGAATATTCTATAAAAACATTCTAGTTCAAAAATGCATATATTTGTCACATTTTACCTTGATAATATAGGGACAACAAAAGAGAGGAAGATACATCATACTCAAGGATTTTTTAGTGTGTGACATATGACGACACAACATAGTGTGGTATATAGAAAAAAATTTATGAATAGTTAGTAATATACCAATAACATGTCTCTAAATGTATCAATATACTCCATAAAAATTATTTGAGACATTATAATAAGGATCCTAGTTATTCATATTGGATATACAATTCATTCATGTGTTTTACTTTGTGCTCTACTTAGGTCCGATTCTATTCTTACTCAATAAGTTTTTAAGCATCACATTTGTATACTCAGTTCCATTATCAATCCTGATTATCATTAGTGCAAAACAACAATATTTTTCTCTAATTAAAAAAATGATTCATTATTAGAGTCTCAGATTTTTTTTAAAACAATACATATGTATTGTGGATGAAATCATCGATAAAATAAATAAAATACATATATTCATTAGTTGACTTCTTCTATATGGGTCTATATACATAATAATGAATGATCTCCATTAGTTTTTTTGATTCCCACCAAATGATAATTTGGAAATTTGGAGTTGAATGAAATTCCCAAATACCGAAAAATCATTTTAAAATAGGGAAATTAATAAGAATGAACACATGGTGATGGAGGACCTATGTTATGTGATTGTGAAATACTTAGTGAGACATGAAATCACGTAACACATGAATCATTACATGATTAATAATGGATAGGTAGAGTTTATATTCATATCAATGTTTACTTATCATCACCTGAACTATGATTGATCATGCGATGCACCTTGGACATGTCAATTTGATCTGGAATGTTTTGTTGGACATATCATTCCTTTAATGTGATCCCATGGGAAAGACATGAGAATAAGAAATATAGTAATAATAGGATGATTAGGAGATCAATAATTTCAAATTACACCTCTTGGCCTTAAATACAACCAGAGTGTCTATCCTTGACCAGGTGCACACACCATCACATGATCCATGTTTGATCACATAATACCCCTCAGAATCACATGATTGATTCCATGACATATAGGTAACATAAAAAATCACATGATTGAGGATAATGGTAGTGATATATGGATTATGTGGTCATTTTTCATCATGTGAAGCCCCATGGAGTTATGAATAAGAATATTTTGTGTCCTTCACAAGGTGTGAACACCATCACATGATCTAAAACTGATCATGTGATTATCTTTGAAGCCTCTCAATCAACACTATGATTATCAGGTCAAGTGAATGGCTTATGTGACTGAAGAATCTTATAATAATGAACCCCTATCATGAACACTATTTACCACCTTATTAATGGGTTTGCATTACCAATAACATGTGACTTCATTACAAAATTCCCAAGAGACATAGTTGACATATATAGACAGTCCTTAAAATGATTTAAGATAGGGTACGTGGCTTTATAACCATTTAAAAGTTCCTGGATACAAGGGTTTAAATTCCTATAAAATTGACCCCTTATAATGGAAAAACAAAAACACGTACAAGGGAAAACCTTATAGAGATTATGGATCACATGATCACAATAGACACCTTCTTAAAAAATCTCAATGAGCAACATAATGAAAATACAATGAGAATGGTTCATTAGATTGGAATGTGATTGTGAGATGTCCACTTGGTGATGTGATTGGAATATGATTTCATGATGACATATTTTTCAATTGAATAGTCTATACAACAAGCTGACCCATCATTAGTTCAATTATTTCATAGAACTCATGTCTTTGCGCACACATGTGATTCCATATACTTCCCATGAAGTGCATACCAACTGCATCCTCCATAGATTAAATACCATTAATCATATCCATTTCATTTTGACATCAAAGACATCACATGAAGCATATTCTAGTTCAATTGTATTTCCACTGTCTTTGCATGGATTGCATGACCACCCATCCTTCATGTAGAGTGGATGACCCCATGAAACATGCATGACCACATAACTCCCAGTGGTTTTACTCTTTCTCTCCCAAGTCCTAATCCACTAATAAAGACTTTATTCCATTAATATCCTCAAAACTACCTTAATTATAGGGCCAAAATCACCAAAATATCTACCGTACCCCCTTTCTCTTTAGTGAGGAAAATAACATGTGAACTACAAGGAATCTAATTCTTATACAAACAGGATATGTAGGATACCTTATCATGTATTCAACACCATATCAAACATATTTTGATAATATAATTCCATATAGCCATACAACACATTATGTTATTAATACAATCATATAAGCCTTCAAATTATAATGATTTTGGTGAAAATCATGCAACCATATCCCACATGGGATTATAAACATATTTCCTTAGGGTTAGCCTTGGTACGCAAGTCTTTCACTTATATATAGTGCATCTGATATCATGTTATATCTTACTTACCACACATGGCATGCCTCACATGGGTTAAGAGACTTGTAAAAATAAATGAATGAGCATAATAAAATTTTCAAATATTTATATCATCTTTGGACTAAACTCTGAATATATATTTCTTTCCTATAAAGGTCTGTAATCCTAGTCAATAAAATATCAGGGAAATATCAGTGTGTATGACCTTCTCAAACATCATGGTGTCCTTAATGTGTAATCCCTTATCAAAACCCATGGTGACCTCAGTGTGTTATCCCATCTAAAACATTAGGGTGACCTTATTGTTCAATCCCCACATAATTCAATGGACAACCATAGTGTGTAAGCCCCACCCAAACATCAGAAAATCCTTATTTTGCAAGCCCCACTAAATCATTATGGGAAATTAATGTGCAATCCATAATCAAACATCAGGCCTATTATAGTGTATATTCTTCATACAAATATACATCTAGTATGTAAATCTTCCTTATATATAATCCATTTCAAAATACTTATTCTCATAAAAGGGCCATATTCCCAATGAAGCTTCCCAGGGTAACTCAAATGTGTAATCCTCGTACAATTCATTATTACACTCCCATGTGATGTGTCCAATCTTCCACAACCTCTTATTTTGAACAATGAGTTGAAAACACATGGTCATAGAAAGTGTTGATTACTATTCCATCAATATTTTAAAAATGAACCCAATAGGGGGATCTTTTAAAATTTAAGAATAATTATATCTTCTCCTCCTTCAAAGGGAAATATTCCCCCAGAAAGTTCTCATGGAAACCCACATATGAATAAGTTCCAATAAAAAATATATTTTTACACATTTCACAACATAGATACCTAGATCGAACATTATAAAGTTTTATTGATGTATTCAAAATATACATAGTATGATTCCGGGAGGATTGAACCCCCCATAATATCTAGATCAAAAATTCACATATATTAATCAATTTTTTATGATCTTAAAAAACATGGTATGATCCCATATGAACTATATAGGGTTTTTTTCATGCTCCCATAGGATACATAGGACGCAATATGAAGGATCCATACAAATTACAAATAAAAAACTTCCTCCATTGAAAGATTTAAACTCTAGTGTTCTCAGTAATACAGATTTAAAACATAATAAGTCCCTCACTGTTAGTTAATAATGGGTAAAAATATGCATATCCTCTGAAACATACATATGATATAATTTATAGGATTCTCTCTTACATTTATAGAGACTCAATAATAGATCAATTTTTTTAGGGTAACTAGTCCAGTATTAGGATCTATAATAGATTCAAAAACTTATTATAATTCTATAAGAGAGATAAAGGGTAAGAAATAATTCCCCTCAATAGGGTGTGATGATCCTGAACTCCCATCCTCTCAACTAATATGAGTTACTAAGAGTTGTTTGTAAAAAACCTAAATGACAACCAACCTTTGAAATGTGGGTCCATAGTTGATTTTGAATGTGGGAGCCACAAGGAGTTTCCTAGGATAAACCCTTCCATTAAGAATGGTAGTGAAACTATACCAAGACATCCACAATCAATAATAGAAACATAAATCCATCTAAAATAGAAAACTTGAATCCAACATGAATCATTAAAAAATTAAATTTAACCTGGTTTCATGAATACCAGGCTATTTCTTTATGCATATTCCACACAAAAAACAATCTGAACTAATGACAAAAATTAAAAAATGGATTCCCCATGATAAGCTTATTAATAATGCATCTTACTCAAAATTTCATAGAGATTAAGAACCATGTTTATTTTTCTTACCTTGTGATTATAGATACCATTTTCAAAAAATTATCCAAGGCATAAGGCTATTGAAGCATATGAAATAATTATGGATCATTTGCATCATTAACAACCACTGTGGGGCACAAAAGGTTGTTTACCAATTTGCACTGTTAGAATAAAATAGAAAATGTAATGATCAGGAACTACCACTAACAAAATATTTTCTCAACACTCAAGACAAAATGTAAGGGCCTTCAGAAATAAATGCATACAAACCCACCTTACTTGAGGAAGTCTATAATGAAAATAGTGACACTGGTCGCCACTACTAATAGCATAGGGAGTCTGTATTTGGAGCATGAAAATAAATATCTTACATAATTATTGGAAGGTTAATCATTGATTCAGCTATATCTCCATAACTATTCATGATCCACCCAGGAGGACCCCTATCAATAGCCACCACCAGTTCCGTCTTACCAACACCCTTGTGCCTCCTGATGTGGGAACTACCTGATAGACCCCCTCCCCAAAAATTTAAATCTGAGTACCAATGAGATATTTTAGAGTGTGGTAATATGTGGAAAAATGGGAGTTAGATGATATTATCACATTCATTGAGAAATTCTTCTAAAATAACATAGTGGTAGCCAATGTGTAGACTTGTATTCCTAATCACCCATACCATGTTTTAGCATGTATCCCTACTCACCCCTAACAGTAAAATGAATCCCATAAACATATTCCAATTTAACAAGGTGTAAATAATTGGTAATATATATCCACATCAATTATTGATACCTATTAGTATATAATGGTTATTGAAAATGTGCAGGCCTATGTTTAAGTACCCACCCTTCTAAAGGGCCAATATATTATGCTTGTTATAGAGGTGCTTCACCAATATATTCATTAAATGATATAGATATATAGAAATTCACATATTTTAACTTCAATAGTAAAATTATAATATCATCATTTAGAATACTAAAATGTGGCTAATCAGGAGAAAACACATATTAATTCTCCCATCAAGATGAATTATCAGTATACTCTGATAAAGTATGAGTCACATGGTCAAGATCATATTCTCAATCTGTGTGTGGTTCATCAAATTAGTTTGGTAATAACCTCAAGAAAAATGAATACTCCTTTCATAAGAGGCTTTTACAATATTCTAATGGCTAACCAGGATCAGGACCATATCCTTGATACAATAGTGGTTGATCAAACTAGTCTAGATAGATCCTCTATTCCAGTTCATACTCTTGATTGATAAGCTACTTGGAATGTGACAATAGCTTACATGATTTGGGCACATGTTCCTGATCCTGGTGAATAAAGACTGCACCAATATCCTTTAGAAGCAATACAGTAGGAGGAACATATTCCATCTACCATTCTAGAGAATCTTCTGTATATTTTGGAGGGGAATTCACTTATGAGTTAGGAACAATTCCCTGCTTCATACAGGGTTGAAAAATAGAATATAAAAACCAATATATGGAAGGATTATATTCCCACCATTAATACAAAAACACATTAGAATATCCCATTAACTTCACGGTTGTGGTATCTTATTCCTATATTGACAGAATGTCATATGAATACTCCATTCACCTCCTTATTATATGCTAATATAGCTGCTCAACCCCAAATGGAAGGTTGGAATATTCTCACTATGACGTGGGATGAGGCTTGTATTTATATAGATTTTGATTCCAGTGTCCTTGACGACATGTAAAACATATATACATCATCTCAATGGTCTGGTGGCCCTTTAACTGAATCAGAAGGTGATAGGTACCTTGATAGTCCTCATCATATTATATTGTGGTTTATTATAGGGATTCCTACCACTGATATCATCTGTGGATGAATTTCTAATAGTTATACCTCTCCCAAAAATGGAAATCCCATCATTTACAATATATTCTCATATATTTAGGTGATCGAAACACCAGGGTTAATTGAATATAGTTCCCTATCAACAGCTAATGACACCTCACCTCGATTAGTAGGAAACCCAAAGAACAAACCTCTTTGGTTTAAAAAGGTCAATAAATGCTCCCATAATGAATATAGGATGACTTGGATATATGGAAGGAGATGGGAAAAGACTCCCAACTATATTTTGGACTATCACCACCACCAAATAAGAAGTCACTAATGAATTAAAGGGCATTTTTATGCCTTATTTACTCTAGAATATGTGGGAAACCATTAAATGTATAATGTTTATGAATATCCCTCACATGAAATATAAGGTTTATATCTAAGATCCAAACACACTCTTTTATTAGATAGACATTTTTTCAGTATCCATAGCATGAGATCATAATCCAGAGTGGTAGAGTAATGGCCAATGATATGGTTTCTTCTACTACCTAACGACTCCCTAGTGACCAATTTTTGAATCCATATAATTCATTCATATCTATATATGTGGAGGGTATGATGTTTTTCACATCACCTCATCCCAAGGATAGAGAAGTCCCATGGATATGGTGTCCTACAATTTCATATCCACAAGGTAGATAAGTTTACTACACAATGTGGTATCTAGTTTGTAAATCCAATGAAACTCCCTTATTTTGAAAAACATAGAATTGTCGAGAGATAAGGTATAGAGCCACCAAAAGGCCCCCAACATAGGAATCATGAAAAAATAGACCATGTATCAAACAATGAAGTTGAAGTCCCATACTAATCATCAGCTCCCCATAACAGGTGATGCCATTATGAGTAGGCACGGAAACAAGCCCCTGAAGGAGTGGAGCTATGCCAGATAACAAAGACTATGATTATGGCCTCCATGGACTGCATATTGGGGTAAACCCATCCCATAGGGATGCTATCATTTTTAACACTTCCTCCACCCGAGGTCCATGAAACCTCATGTGGGTCATGAAGAAATCATGAAATGATTAAAATAAACCCCATCCTATTGAACATATCACATTTATATATCAATCTCCATCACAAGAGCCATAAAATTGCAAAAATAGGGTCAAAAGGTGCCAACATAAGCCCTAAATCAACACCAACCTATAAGTATGGGAGAATTTATATTATCTCCCTCATAAATATTGGTCTTCACTAGGCTAGGTAGTATCTACTAATGGATAGAAAGCATATTTCTCTACTCATAGGGTGATGTACCCATGATATTCGAAGATCGGTTAGAAAGCACGGTTGGAGACCACTTCTGGGATTCTATTCACAAACCAATGTTAATGAATTATCTTAAAAATTTAATCAACACCTATAAGGGTTATAAAACCAGATGGGAGAATTTGAACAAAGGTCAAAGGGTGGACCAATATGTAGAACTCAAAGGGGAATTGAGTGGTGAAAAATTGACATATTACTTAGAAGCTGATAAGATGATTCATTCTTATTAGTAATATTTATTGATCATCATAAATTTCTATCCAGGATATGTTACAGAATATGATATGGGTGATAATGGGTGTAATATTGAAATAGTACCTTGAGAGGTACATGGTATTGATTCAGAAACTAAGGCCACACATATATATAAACAACATAGGAACTAGAACATGGTAACTCCAAATAGATATTTTCAACCTCCTAAACATATTTACACCAATAATAATGGGAAATAAATTGTTAAATACGACTCACTTACTCGAATGAAAAAATGCTCTCTATGGAAGAACTGTTAGTTTACAATGTGGGCAGATATATGTCCTCAAATGCATCAATGTGGAATTACCTAGGGGAAATATTTTTACTATGTACCACCTCCAAGATGAAATATACATCCCTCTCCCCACTCATCAAGAGTGACAAAATATAACTATGAGGGTGGAACCTGAGCATTAGGTTAGGGCTAGTACTAGACAACAAGATTACATAAATAAGAGAATTGAGGAAAACAATGATTTTTCCTTGTTATAGTGACAAACCATCCCTTATTAGGATGTCCATATTGTCCTGGCATAAAATAGATACTAATAGGACTTGAAAGTAGGGGAACTATGTCATTTATCACATGTTTCTCATGATCATAACATGGTCTAGAGGATAGTACCCCCCAAACCTCTCAACACTATCAACTTCCTATCTAGTCAGATAAAGGCCTTGGAGGCCTGAAGCTCCACCATGCATCTAAAAAGGAAACTGTTCCCAAAATATTTGGGACTCACTTTGTTTGAAAAAAAAATCATAAAACATATAATTTCGATAGTCTACGACATGTGGGATTTATAAAGGTATATCATAAACATTTCCTCCTATTGTTTTCCTATAATGGGGCCTCAATAATAGTAGTAAGTAATAAAACTAAGATGCCTCGCACAAACACCAGTGGGGATATCTTTCATTTGGTATAAAAGTATCCCAGCGGGGTCCATCATAAGATTGTAATACCATTATCATGATTTCCTTTATCAATTTGGCTTTATTATGTGGAAAATAATGATAATTGACCTAAAAAGTTGAATACAAATACGAAATGAGAGTCTCTGACTATTTATCTTGGTGGAAAGGTCTAATATACTAACTCAACATTCTAATATTTTTAGAGATATTTTGTCATATTTTCACTAAGAACCACTATAATATGATATAGACACCCTTTATCTCAATGAAGAACCCAAGCGATTTCAGAGAGTTAAGATGAAAATCGAAGAATACCTAAATGATACCATTTGGTGAACTATGAAAAAATATTGAATCATGTCTATATCTTAAGTGAAATTGTCTTGAAAATCAGAAATTAAAACATTCATGATCAAAATAATAACAATGCATTCAAAAATCTCAATAAATATTTGTATCTCCAATCAACTCATGTAGAGTGAAAAAATCATACAAACAACCAATTACTATAGGAAAGGAGATATCCGTTCCTCCTTTGATTTGAGGAATGGAAGAAAAAAATCATATTCCTTCCAAAATGAATAAGTCAATAGTAAATTCCACATAGACATTGAAAAAAATATTCTTAGGAATTACAAGACATGAAACCCCAATGAGGTTAGCCTTAGTGATCATCCCAACTATTTCCCTTTTCATAGGATAATCGGTCACACCATTGAGGATTGATTTTTCTTCAAATAAATCCTCTAGTGTATAGTTGATTATAGATAGGTGATGTTGGAAAAAATACAAGGAATATATAAGTTGTATGACCACTACCCAACCAAAAGAAGAAGGTGACTAATTTTTTTTACTATTTTTGAAGTGAATTTCCACAACTGGACCACTGCAAACAAAGTTTACTAGGTTCATCCCAGCCTCAAAGCGCATAATTATATAATGTTAATTATTTTTCCACTAGAGGTGACACAATTCAACCCACTTATCGAATCCAGATATAATCATCAAAATATAGGGAGAGGTGGAAGGAAAAGAGTTTAATTCAACCCCCACACTACCTCTATCTCTAGTGGATTTACTTAACTAATCCTCTAGATCATGGATACCATAACCCAATCAGAATCTTCATATGATGAAGAGATTATTTTTGTATCATTTAATGGAATCCACTTAGTTGTACCTTTCACTAATGATGAATATTAATTTGATATTCAATCACCCATAACTCACCAGGGAGCTTGATGTCAAGGACACAAAAGTCAAGGGAATAGGGGATGACATAGTCGTGTTTGAACCTAGTATATTTCAAACGTCATCACTAATGCCATATATGAATTCAAGATCCATGAGAAGATATTTAGTGATCCCAATGAAATAACTAATATTCTTTAAATTCTTTCATAGGACATCCTGATCCAATTATTTTGGAACACATTCAACTTGGTTCACAACTATTTGATCATTCCAAACTAAGGGGTAGAACATCGCAGCCCACGCCCTTAAAAACATACTCTCCCTTGACCTCTATCCATGAAAAAAATCATATCCACCATAATAACATAAACCCTAAACATAAATCTAAAGAGGAACCCTACACTGTAATGTTCTATCCGATGGTATCGAAATATGATATTTTGAAATATTGGGTGTCCATCTCAGTTAATCTTTCAATCAAGGAGGCCCTCTATCATCCAAAGGAACTCAAGGAGGAATTTATTGAGTCCCTATGATATAATAATTAATTTGAGATATAATTCATCATAGATGAGGTTTATCAGGAGAAAAATAATCTAGAGGAATATCATGATACCATCCCAATCATAGAAAATGATAAAAAAGAAGCTATCTAGGGACATATGAGGTCCCATAATGATTTAGTGAATCTTGATAATTTCAACATATTATTGGATCTAGATACTATAGATTATAGAATTAATCTCATCCCTATCCATAAACTCAAACTTTTGGGTTAAAATGAGGTTGAATTTCTAACAAAAAAGATGACAATTCAAGGATACAACAAAATTGAGAAAATTCCAAATGAAAAGATCAAGGTCAAGGGAAAATTAGGTTATATCTTCTCTAATTCCTTATTAATTATTATAAAACAATATATTCTCTATGATTTCTTACATGGGGATACCTTGTATTCAAAACAACATAGTGTCTCAATCAACATTTCAACAATGTTTGAAAAACCCCAACAACAAAAGGCCTATTTTTTGATATATTTCTTATCAAATCATGTGAATATTGTTATATTGAGGTCTATTTCTATGAGAGGAAAGGTTTAAAACTAATGATAGAAGCAGATATGTATGTTTCTACTCCAAATGGCTTTGTAACTAATGATATAGACCACATTTAATTTCTTAGAAGTTACTATATAATACCTATAAACCACGTCAAGGAAGAATATCCAGTTCTAGTAGATTATTACAAACCACAGAATTAATTTTCCCATTTTTTCCCAATAACCCCCATGTTTTCTGTCATGAGACCATCAAAGAGAGTTGGTCAAATTCTTCATCCATGTTTGAAGCCTTCCCTTATCAATAAATATAAATATATAATTTCCCAATGATATTTTACAAATATTTGGATGTGCATACCTCTCTTTCCATTAGTTGAAGAATATAGGAATGTTAACATCTCAAAAATACCCTGACAATGTCCCAGGTTGTTTAGGATTTCGATGAATCTTTTTAAATCCATTCATACCTCGACATAGACATAGATTCCTCCATATTGTCCACCATACTTGAAGACTCTCCTAGTGACACAAATATTGATGAGAAGTAGGGTGACCCCATGGATGCCCCTCTAGTATTTAAGGATGTTGTCTCCACCACCATCGATGAACTCAAGAAATTAAATATAGGAACAGAAGAGGACCAAACACCAATATGGATCAATGATTCCATTCCCCTTGAAAAGATATAGATTTATATTTATTTCTTAAATCTATATCATTATGTGTGGACCTGGAATCATACAGAAATTCCTTGTCCATACCCTAATGTAGCTAATAAGTATCTAGGACTAACAGATGATCATTAAGCATTGAAGCAGGGATCAAGTAAAATTCACCTTTATCATGACAACATGTTAGAATCGAAATATGACATATGAATCAAATCCATTATTATGTAGGAGGTGATTTTCCCAACATATCTTATTAATATCATTTTATTATAGAAAAATAATAGGAAGATCATGGTATGCATCATCCATAGGGATCTTAATAAACACCAACCAATGGATGATTCCCAAATACTAATAACAAAAATGGAGATTTATGAGAATTAAAGATACTTATACCATTCAATAATAGATTTGTATTTAGGATATAATGAGATCAATAAGGAAAAAAAATATGAGCAAACCATGTCCTTCATGGAACCTAATGGAATATTCTATTACCGATTCATTCCCATTTTATTGAAGAATTTCATAACAGATTATTATAACACCATAAATCATATCACTAAACCCTTACAAGGATGAACCTCCTAATGCAACATTAAATACCTGGTGGTATAATCATAGCAGTGTTGTGATCACCTCACTGATCATAAAATATTATGTAGTAAATTATGGGAGCATAGTTTTAAGATGAATGCATTTAAATTTTTATTTTTGGGTAAAATAAAGGAAATTCATTGGCTTTAAAGTAATCCACCATGTAATTTATGTTAATATAAAAAATAAAAGTGAAATTCTTGAAATTCCACCTCCTTGAAAAATTAATTTATTGAGATTGACCCAAGGTTACCTCACTTATATCAGGTGTATGATAGTCATCCTAACAAGAAGGTGTCTCCCCATCACTAAGATACTGAAGATGAGACTCACCTATTAGTGGTTTGGTCACTTAAATGATGATCTCATGAACCTAAATTATTACATACTAAATCTTCTAATATTAATTATTTTGAATAGAAATAATGGAACTCATCCAATACATGGACATTATGGAGTAATTTCTCAGTATACTTATCACGTTGATAAATGATATAGGGAATGAAAATAGACTCTGGTATCTATGCAATTGGATGATTGATATTATGTCCCAATACTCTAATATTATGAAGAACTATGTTTAATTCATAATCATGGTGGGTAATATATGAAATTACATGTAGTATCCTGAGGTACACCTAGTCTATCCTATTGACCTGCTTAAGCATATCATTAATTACCCAATGATAAACAGGTGTTTTACCAGATGGGTATTAATCCTAAAAAATATGAAATCCAATTTGTATTGTAGAAGGAAAACAAATGGTAGTCACTAAAAAAATTTACCATAGAACATCCTTCACTAGAAGGCATGATAGTGAACATTTATATTCTATATGAATATATTTTCTATTCCCATGATGCCCTTGGAACATGGTTGATAAATTTTTATGGCGCCTCCTGATTTCCGATGAAAAAGAAAATTTTAAACCATAATATCTGCAATGGTGGTCAAGGAATTGTCTTTGTTTCCATAGACATGGAAATCATTCCCTATATCTTTTCTTTGTTCGATGGCTAAGCTCACCAGGAGGCAGAATACAGTTCCCTTTTTAAAAGACTAGAGTTATCCCTTTAAGAGTAGATAACCTATCTGAATGTAAAAGGTTACATTGAGCTAGAGATTAAATAGATAAATGATTAATAATCTATAGTCAATGAACAATTTACCTCTCTAATTGGATATGTGATGTGAATTATCGATGATTTTGGTTTTTTTAAAATGTTCTTCATGTCCCACAATCGATAAATACAAATGCTAATGCACTAGAAAATATGGCTATAGTCCTAGCTAATATTGAACAAGGTGAGGTGGTATTTCATATAACAAGATAAAGGGTGGTCTCACGAGTAATCATATAAGACGTTGATGAAATTAATATTATCAATGCTATGAAAGGGCATGATGAGAAGACATTCCAACTCAGATGGATGAACCACATAATATATCACCTTTAAGATGGGACTGTTCCACTAGATATTCTAAAAGGAACAGATTCAAGGATATGTGAAAAACATTACCCTTTAGGATGGTCCAAAATAATTGAAATTCCTTTATAAATGAGGCTTCAATGAATCCTTCCTTAGATTCATTTATATTGGAGAGACCAACACTATCATGAAAGAAGGCTATGTGGGATCATACTATTCCCACTCTTCTAAAATAAAGCTCTCTGACCAAATCAAGTGGCTTGGATATAGTTGAATGATAAGGATAATAGCCTATGTGGGGTTCACTAAGAAATTAATTTCGTTTAGTTTAATGAAAAATTCAATCATCACCCCCGAATCATCTATATATTATTAAATATTCCTTGGAATTTTTCATATTAGGAATTGATGTCATGGGTCCATATCACCTATCTATAGCTAACAAGTTTAAATATTTCATTACTACAATCAATTTATTTCTAATATTTTCTATGTCTATAAACCCCATGGAATTTTGGACAAAGAGTATCATAAAATTCTTCAAGCCCAATATCAATGCCATATTGGGTGTCCCTCACCTGATATTGATAGACATTAGAACCAACGTCTGTTCCTCAGAGATTAAAATGTTGTATCAAGATTATAACATTGGGTCTAAAATTTCATATCACTATCCTGTCATGGAAAATATTATAATATAGGCCTTCTATAATAATTAGTCAAATATACCATAGAAAATCGGGTGAAAATTCATGAAGTGTTATCTGGAAAATATCATGCATGATTTTCTTACCAACCAAAACACAACACACACTACCATTAAAGTGAACCCCTACTCACTAGTATATAGAATAGAGGACATTTTTTCCATTGATGTTCTTCTTCGATCACATAAACATCTCTATGTGGAAAACTCACAAAAGATAAAAAATCACAACAGTGAGTTGAAGGGATAGAATGAATTGATGAAAAAGAAATTTGTACACTGCAGAACCTCGGAGTCCATTAGAACCAGATCATGTGAGAATTGAAAATATAGTTTATGTTAACTAATTCCAATAAATAGAATTGGTATTGGTTCCCAGATCCATTATGACACCTTGGAAGAAACCCACAAAGATGGGAGTCGAGTGGGGAATTCCTTACATCATACATAAGGTCCATTCTAATAGAGCTTCCTCATTTTCCATGGTTGAATGGGAACATGTCATGCACCCCCCCCCCCCAGCACCAATGAATGATTTATCTGGATATATATTACATAATTTCTACCATGATGATAAGTCTTGTAAGAAATACATTAAACATCAAAACAATATATGTACCGTAAGTAAGACTCTAAACTACACAACACTCTAAGTCCTGGCAGCAAGACATTAACCAACAAAATACCATATTTCTTATAAGAAATAATATAAATTTTAAAACACCCAATCTGTTATAAGAAATGATTTAAACTCAAAGATACCATATGATATAATATAAATGATTTAATCATCACAAAACCCCACGTACCAATCACATGACCATATACTGTTAGGAACAAATCGAAGTCACATTGCATTAAATTGTGTGACATCTTATGTCCTCACTATAAGAAGTTAGAATACACTGTTAACATTTTTGGACATATATCCACATTTATGCATGATCATGATCTATATTAATGGATTTTAGTGAAGGGGTTAACAAACACATGTAGAGTTCACATCGATAATCGACATGATATCAAATTCATTCCTGCTTCATCATATAATCAAAAACTCATCCACATTTGGATCTATTCTTTCTCAATCTTGGATTCCTCATCAGTGGAAATTCACTATGGATGAGATAAAGTAGTATAGAATATAAAATTCTCCAACAATTTGTGAGAGTCAGATCATTATAATAGAATCGATATAAAAATTACATCTTTCTTTATTCTTAACTGTTAAATATATGAGTTAATTTCTTGTTTTTCTACACTAAGACTAGACATAGGTTTAGTAGAGAATTTGTAATTATTATCTCTCTCTCTCTCTTTCTCTCTATTCCTAGGATTCAAAATCCCTTTTCCATGTCCTATTTATTGAATATTTGCTTCATGGATATGAGTCCCTCACAAATTTCATAAGGCCCATGCCTGTAAAAAACCACCAATCCATACCAAACGATGATAAATTTTTTTATCCACATCCATGAATTATGAATTTAATCAATAATTTGAGATTCATATGAGAATTAATCTAAAATAAAAAGCATATCACACTCCTTATGGATACTTTATTCCCTTACATGAGAGCAAGATCCATTTATAGGGATTTAGATCTTAGAAAATATTTGTCTGAGAGAAGAAATTCAAATATTCCTTGAATATGAGTCAGAAATTTGTAGATGATTTTATATTTTAGAACTATAAGAATGCTTGATTCCCAAATTGTTGGATTTGTAGAGAAACTTGAATATACCATCTTAGGCCCAACCATAATTTCACTTCCCTCCAAATCTTGTCCCTCCATGAGAGTCGGATCAATGTAGAGATTTTAATCCACATTAAAATGATGGCATCACCACACATTATGTATCATGCACTCTCATATGGTTGATTCAATATCTTAGTTCACTATTGTTTCTCAAGCTGAGCAAGACTTATGAAATATTAGGGAACCTAGAAAATCACTCTTACTAGTTTGATTGAAATTCATATTATTTAATAAAAGTTAACTAAATCCTTGTCACGTGATGTCAAACTACATGACCTGCTGTCTTCACACAGAATAGATCATCCCCTTGGATGATTATACACTCCTGAATGAAATGTTTTATCCCCTTTCACTAAAATTATATTCAAATTACATTAATGTTTCCCATTGGATGCTTAAGATATTAATTAATATTACGTTATCAATAAGATAGCTTCATAACTATGATATTTGAGTTAATACCAACTGATTCATTTAGCAGATATTCCCTTGTCCCTCTAAGGAACTTTCACCCATGTACTCTTTGATCTCCCCTATGGAATATTCAAAACTTGTACTAACACATTTTAAGGGAACCTAATTGGATTTTTGGGTGAATAACACAATTCCATTGAGCAAATTCACATGGCAGGTTTTGATACCAGATGATTTAACCCCATTATACATAGGATCTATTATCCTAATTGTATGTGGTACATGACTCCAATATTAATAATGGTCAATCTATACCCATTAGTTTCCACCTCCCATGGATTCAAATATTATCAGTTAATGAATTAAACTTCCAATAAAGAAAATAGACATGTGGATTTACATTCTCATGATGCTATACATCTATGAATTTTACTCACTATCAATGAATGATTATAGAATCATAAACTTATACCCCACCATTTTGTGGTAAGAAACTCTTGTAAAGACTGAGATTTTCTAAGTTATTCATTACTCATGGAAATATCATTTGGTCAATGTTGAATAACTATAAAACATCATTAGTCCTTATTATATGAAATTAAAATGTATGAAATTTGGTGTATTTTATAATACAAAAAACTTATTGGACTGAGGAATCAAATGGGACCCACTCCTTAAATGAGATCTAGATCCATGAATAGAATTGTGGCCCCTATAAATAATCATGTGATAGTTTTGAATGTGTTATCCCTATACTAGAATGGAATATGAAAATATTATTTCCCTTTATATGAGATTGATCTATATTGAAGACCCTTTATCCAATTATGATGTCAAAGCACACTCGAGTAAAATGAAAAAAGGCACCTCACTAATTGTGAACTAGATCTATTCAGAGATTCCTTATAAGAACTACTTGTGGCCTTATCTTCATTACAATGATATACACAGTGTCACCTAGATACCAAATCTTGGGCCTAAATTCAATGGTGAAAATTTCCTCTCCATACAATAGGGATGAACTTATATATTGAGTTTTCAATACACAAACATTGTGTGGATTGAATATTCCTATAACAAGATATCTATTGACACAGAGATTCATTAATCCTTATCCCATTAAAATATATTTTTAAAAATAATACCCTATTTCTTATGAATGAGCCGGATTGATTTAGGAAAACAATCCTTTTATAGACTATGCGTGGTTTGATTTCTAACCTATCAGAATACATATTGATTCTCAGTCATATTATCCATGGCCCAAATACAAGATTTCAATTTTCAAAACCTTCCACAATTCTAGGACCATATTAATATTGAATTATTTCAAACAATTTTTGTCTTCAATATTATAAATATCCACCCAAAAAAATAATCTACCAATATGAGGGACCTTCACATTAAAGAAATCATCGAAAGTTAGAGATTGTGCACATATAGAATAGTGGGAGAATTTTGTATTTAATGATAATATAAACTCCAACCTGATTATGTGTTATATTTGTGAAAGAAAATTACAAAAGTGTTTATTATTGAAATAATATACACTTTCAACCTTGATCTATTATCCCCAATCACCTTAGTAAATAGATATCTCCCAAGATGAGACCCTTTTTCATCTCTACTATAAAAAGATCTAGGTTTCTTCAAGGGATACTTCTCTCAAGAAACAAATATGGATTGATTTTGATCCCTATAGGATATGTAGTGATTCTAAGGTCATCCTTCGTAGATCTAAATCATAAACTTTAAAAAAAATGTCCCATTTTACCTTATTGTTTGAAGACTTGTCTTGAAACTTCACTTCCATGATAGATATGTTCTATAGTAGGGTTTAATTATCCCATAATATTCAAGAGCAAGATCTATATAGAGGAATCCTTATAAATATTGTGTATATCATGAAAAAAACTCCCTCTCTACACATATCTGTTCCATCTATGATGGATCTATATGAAAAATACCTTTATCTTGATTCATGTTTCCACATGATACATAAAGACGCCTGGATCCTTCAATCATATTCCTAGCTACAAAATCAAATGAAAACATTACTCCTCCCTTATATGTATGTTCTTATTGTGTGCATGAATATTTATTTGAGATAGATCATTGTGGACATATTCATATGTTCATGAAAATCATATGGAAACCTGGAAAACCCCAAAAAAATTATATTCCCCTAGAAATGTGTGTGTCAGACAAACATGAATCATCAATGTGTGTGTCAGATCTATATATGGATCACATATTCATGATTCAGATTTTCCCAAAAGGTTTCCCAATATATGGATACCTTCCCGTAGGCTAGTGTAAGGAAAAATAAATTCATCCCACATTTATACATCCCTACGATATACCTAGTTTCTCTAATGGAATGTAGTGTAACTACTTTACATTGATTATTTAAATCGTTGTCACTTCGTATTAAACAGAATGAACAACATCTGAGATATAAAATTTTAAATAATATAGTATTACATTATTTATTCATGATAGATAACTGAATGATATATTCACTCTGATCAGGTTTTTTTATGACTATAAATTACATTCACCTTTTGTCACTATTGGAAAAACATGAATTATAGTCCTTAATAGTCCAAATAAGAATACCATAAACTAGTAGTGAAATATAGTAAAAACTTTTATAAATAATCCCCATTAAATGGATGTATTAGAATAAATCCAATCTCTTCCAACTGAGCTCTTTATCTTAGGAGTTTAGGACAAAATTCGGAGAATAAAAAAAGGCACAATGTTTGTAGGGATGGTCTTGTGACCCTAGTTAATGTTGAGTTATACTTATTGGACACTACATGTCCAATAAAAGGTTAGATAAATTATTTAAAACATCACCTCAATGTAATAAAGTTTTTATTACATGAAGAAAAAACATCTACAGTTATCAAAACTTCCTTCAATTTTATACTTTATATCATCCAACTTCATGTAATTGAATTCTTAGATGATTACCCCAACTCCTTTTGTTCATACACAAATTTTATATCTCCATATCCTTGATTCAATTATCATGTTTCTTTTATATATTGTATTGGTATTAGGTAATGATTATCCTAAATGGATCCTACTACGAAATACTGTTGAATAACACAATTCATTATAGGTTGTAATTTAAAGATGTTTTGACCTAGGATGAAATGTCCCATTAAACCCATGAGCTATTATCCTTATTGTGTGTGATAATTCTCTCTACAATTTATAATGGTTGACTTTTACCCTCTTGTCACTACTAAATATTGACTTAAATATATTTTTTATTATGATTTATAATTCCCATGGAAAATATTCAATTAGATCTGACATCCTTGATATTAACTCAATATGTATTTACACATTCTCAAAATTGGAATGTGGTATTTAATTCTTATATTATTTAGTTTTCCTCATCATGAAATCTTGAACCTCTTCATATATGGAATAATATTAACAAATAGAGAATAAATTATTAAATTCATGAGTAATCAATGAACATTATATGGGGTTCTAAAACCCACATCAGTTATTATTTTTTTTCATACCTTAGTTTACAATCCAAGTGTTTGAGTCTTCAAAAATCTCCCACAACCCATGAATGTATAGGGAAATCCTATACATTACCATACAATTATGGACATATCGGGTCATTACTAATGGTTCTTGACTCATCGGATAGATATTTATTTTCCTTTTATGAAAGGGCCTTTTATCCCTATGAGATCTGGAAATGTCATAGTGGAACTCAACACCTCATTGTGTTTTATGATCATCCCTAGCATTTCTTCCCTGTCTAATCATCCTCAATTCTTCCTCCTTGAGGTATGATTTAAAAAATCCATATTCCAACAACCCTAGAGGATTTAACATACCTGATATTATATAACCATAAACTATAGATGTCCCCCCATTGGATGTAGGGTGTTAGAACCCTTCATGAATTGTCATCATTTGAAGGATTCTGGTTATTTGAACCCTTCTAGAATATCCATCCATTATATTTCTTAATATGATGTAGGGTGTCAAAACCCTCCATTAATACCTTTATTTCTAAACCCAATCATGTATGCTAGGATCCAAAAAATATAATGAATACCCATATTTAATATACCACTCCATGTCTTAAGAATATTAAATCACAAATCATAAATGTATATGAGAAACCACAATAAGAAATGGTCTAATATATACAACCCTTAACTAAAATAAGAGAGGTACCATGATTTATGACCATAAACACTATTGTTCATATGTAAAACATTTTTTATCCTAAACATTAGTTATATCAGTCTAGTTTATAAGGAAATAAATATCCAAATTCAAAGTTGTATAATAGTCTACTTTTTGATGAACCAAAAAATGAATCTTAGGAAAATGTAGATTTTTTGCACAGTGGACAACTAAACATTTAAATCAAGTAAATATTGATCACCTAGATCCGAAAAAGCCATAAAACTTGTTAGAATGAAAACCCATAAAGGGAGACTAAAGGAAAAGTCATGAGTAATCCAACTAAACCCCTCTCTAGATGACATAACAAAATTTTATTTCTCAACATAAGATATACAATTCCTATAGAGTTTATTATCGATCCCTATAAAAAATTTATCTATGCTCACTAGGGCCCTGAATTAGGAAAAAGATACAACACTCTATCTCTTTGTGGGACATCCATCTTAGACCATCCATATGAACTAGATGAGTACATTATGGTTCAATCCATTGAATAAAGATTTTGGTTTAGTTTGCATTATGAGATGCATGACTTTTTCATTTATCTTTATGATATTAATCCATCAATATTTCATACACAAGCTGGAAGGATAAGAGTATTTACAATAGAACAAAGTATTCAATAAATTCTTGTCAATGATAAAGCACAAAGGGAGGGTGGAATCTACACAACCAAAAGCCTTTAAAAAATTTGTTTAGAAGGAATATATAGAACAAGATCACATTATAATTTGTTTTTCTAAGTTCTCCGAATCAGTTTGAGTTTGGAGAGAGGTGTCAATTTAATGTTAAATTATCACTCTCTCTATTTCCAATATTATCACTAGTGGTGGAAAATACTCAGTCAATGAGGATAATTCATCACCCCATTTATTATAATTCTGTAATGATTATGGTTCCTTTGAATGAACATACTTCACATAAGATATAGATGCCTCATGATATTCTCGGTATGGGGCCATGTTGTTAATATGATCACACAATGAAGATAAATTTTGATGGTTTTGTTATAGAACCATTGAACCCAGGATCATTGATTAGAGTAGAAAAATTTTATTATCAATTGTGTCCATCTCTCTCTCATGAATAGATAGTTATTCCTATGTTAGGATGAATCCTATCTTGATTTCGTATAGTCATAAATAATTGAAGTCACGTACCCCTATGATGTGAATGACATAGTGGAGGATTTCACCATAGCAATAATTTTCATTTATGGGAGTGTCAATGTTTATTCCATGACCCTAGTAGACATGGGTCCATGGAAACATTATTACATTTTCACTAGATATAATAAACTATATCCCAAAGGCTTGAATAGTTTTGTAGACTTGTAAAACTAGATATTCACATGATCCTCATATTGTAATTGAACATGTAAAAAAACATAAACATTTCACTGAGAACACCATTATTTCCTTTATCATATCCTCGCATATCTATCATAAAAAACATCCTGGTATCTTGGGGAAAGTAACTATAAGAATGAGGTGAGATTCGATGAGCAATATGGTCTTGTGTGATGTGGCAACTGACCGCAAGTAAATAGAACCTGAAAAATATGGATGTGATATACAAGAATCAAATATTTCATATAACTAATACTATAAAATAGGGGAATAAATCAATGGATAACAAAAATAATTATCATATGGATGTTAATAACTATTTTTATAATTTCTAAATATAAAATACCAAACAATACAGACATATCATCATGGACACATGCAAAGTCATCATACATAAACACATAAAGGCTCAAAAAAATTCAGATTTTTTTTTCACATGATATGACTTAATTAAACAACAGGCTATATCAAGCCCCTCACATCTCATACTATGTCTGATGCATTAATCATATGAAGGGGTGATACATATTCAATTTTAAAATTCATATTGAAAAAACAACTTATGAAATGTTAATAATTTACCCAATAAATAATATAATAATAAAATATTTAGAGTAATATAGAGAATGGTATCATAATATGAAATTTTCATTTAGTCATAATATTCATAAAATAAATATAAAATAAATAAATACACATTAAAAAGATCACTGGAACCTTTTTTTGGAGGAAAGTTTCCCTTTTACTTTGAAATTACTTATTTAAAGACTAACATACATCCCAAATATTAAGGAAAAAATTTTATTTAAAAATTAATGTATAAATATTTAAGGGAGGATGCTATTTAATGAGACTCTATGATTATAGGTAATTCTATACATACAATATAAATAAACATTCATTTTGTTTACACTATGGTAAATAGGGAAAAAAGCATTTCATTTAGAAGATGAGAAGAAGATTTATTAAAAAGAATTTAAAAGTTAAAAATGGAAAATTTTTATTTAATAAAGCATATTAATGTGTTTAAAAAACTATTATATACATTTTATAGAAAATTTTGGCATAGATGAAAATTATTCTTTCTTGAGTGGAAAAATAATTTCTATTTTCCATAAATATATTATTTTTGTATATTTAGTACTAAAAGAGATAAAAATGGTAGAAGAAAATTTATTTTTATAGTAAAAAATTGGATATTTGAAAATACATTGGCCTTATGATGGAAATATTATATAATGTTCCTAATAGAGACATAAACAAATTTAACCCTTAAAATTGATGATATTGTGAAATAAATTATTACCTCTAGTTTGACATCATTCATGTGTGTCTAAACATTCTATGTAATCAATAAATATTTATAATTCATATATTTAGAACCAAATTAATATATATATCATGGAATATATTCTTTAATTATATCCGTAATCCCTCTTTTATTATATATTCTTTACTAAAATAACTATTTAAGGTGATAACTACTTCATTTTTTATATATTCTTTGTTTTGTTATTTGGGGTCACTGGACTTTTATCATTGTTGCGTAACCTATATAATTTTATTCATAAAATAAATATCATACATATTCTTCATATAAAATCGTATATATATATATACTAATCCCTAAAATAAAAAATAAAAAACAATTTACATCGTTCTTGGAGATGGTAGGTCATACATACACATGAATGTTGTTTTTATTTTTTGATAGATGGAAAAAAGTAAAGGAAAAAACAAATTATCTTTTTTTAAAAGATAATATCATATATATCATATATATCCATTGAATCTACCCTTATTAACATATATATATATATAATAGATATAAAATACGATCGATAATGCTTTGTGGAGGCTACAGTCTACACATACACACAAGTGATGTTATTGTTTTGTAATAGATTGGAAGGATAAAAGGTTTATGTGATATTGTAATCAATAAGTAAAAATATTTCCTAAATAGCATATCACTAATACAAAACAGGACATTACAAGCACTAAAAATGGTCTTTATCAGCGCTAGAAAAGAGCTGAACATATAAGTGAGGATAAAAACCCAGGGCTTTTATCATCACTAAAAAAGGACTGATAATGGGGTCATTTATCGGTGCTAAAAAGCACTAATAAATGGGGCCTTTATCAGTGGTTTCAAATTGGGGATAAAAGACCCATTTATTAGCACTTTTTTAAATTCCACTAAAGGATCCCTTTATCCATTCTATTATATGTGCTGATAAAGGGTCCTTTACCCATGCTTATAAAAGTGATGATAATGTAGACCATTACCAATGCTTTTAGAAGCACTGATAAATGTGTCTTTTATCAGCACTTTTAAAAGCAGGGATAAAGTTTTCCTTTATGAGTACTTGTAAAAATGATGATAATGGTCCATACTGTAGTGTGCTATAATAGCACACAGCAACACCACTACAATATACTATAACAGGACACTGTAGCACAAAAATCACCAGAAACACACCAGATATCAAAAAAAATGTCCTAATATAGAATTTAAATGAAATTAAATTTACAACCCAAATAAAAGAAATAACACTATATTATAGAATTTTCAAAAACAATTTTATAGAATTACATAAATACAAATTATTACATACATTCAAAAACATCAATGTTCATTTTTCTTTTAATACTAACCTAATTCGTGTTACTGTTGAACAAACCAACCTTACTCGAAAACAACAATGCACCAATATAAGAAAAATATTTTTATGTTAGTAATAATATAAAGAGTTAATTTTACTAAAATTGATTTAAATTTTAAATACAATGACGCAGTTTTAGTCATACTAGTCACACCATGCGTACGATTGAGGTACATCTGATTCCAAAACATCTAAAATGACTTGTGAATCATGTGTTAGATTAAGGTGTGGCTAATTCCTACATGTTCCAAAGTCTCAGAACAATGAAAATTAAATCATCTTTCCATTATATAATTTTTCGATAAAATAGAGAAAGTATATTGTAACATTACCTTTACATATTTCCAAATGGTTTCCACCATTATACTTTGTTCTTCCGAGGTATTGGTAATATCATCATGTGTAGAATACATTGTCGGCATAACCAGTCAAGCATTTAATTTTTATTATGTTAATACAGTAGAGAAAACATAATATTATGAGGAAAAACACAATACCATAAAAATTACCTTCTCATCAAAATATCATTATTTTTTTAAAGGATCCAAGGATTTGGTTACTCTATAAAAAATCCAATTCCCCTCTTTGTGTAATCTAACATACAAGAATTTGTCTACATTGGGACAAGCATGAACTGATTGTAATTTCCCAATGAAAGGGTCTTCCTTGATTGAATTTTCATCTAGCTAAACATTTGTTTTAGTCACCAACAAAAAAATGGACCAATTCTTATATAATGCATCCGAGATATAAAATAATTTATCTAATTGTGATGAAAATATGAATGGCTCATATTTATCCCCTTCCACATTGAAATTCACCTTCACAAATCCAATTTCATCAACTTTCACTACATTTATATTGTCAACCCATTTTTAATGGAAAAGTGGCAGTTAAAATTTTGTATAATCCAACTCATATATATGTTCGATTACGCCAAAATATGACATATTTGTATAAATTGGATATCTATCCTTAGAACCATATATGTGCATCGCATCATCCACACACATGATACGACTAATTTTCATCGTACTAAATTCATCATTTTCTTTTATATAAAATTTATAACCATTGATTATAAAACTACTGTATTATATAACTTTTTCATTCAGTACTCTGGCTAGACATTGAAGTCGGTCAAAAATTGAATTTGGATATTCAAATAAATCCTTATAATTATGATATCTAAAGCATCCTATAAACTGTTAATTATGGGTATTTGATATCCATCCTTTAGCCCTTGATGGATTCAAATATATAAGAATTTCTTTGTAGACTTCAATTTATGGATCAACATCTTCCCTATTATGTAATATATAAACTTATTCTTGCTGCCACTCTGTCATGGTAATTGTAACAACTTTTCATTCAGAAATCCCTTCACCCATATGGTGTTTACTATGATGAGACTTTGGGAGACAGATGCTTTCAATATCTGATAGGTAATCTACACAGAATTCAATAGCTACTTAAACAATATATCATTCTACAATAAAGCCATCTGGATGACATTGATTCTTGACATACATTTTCATAATTGTCATATAGTATTCAATGAGTTACATCCATTTGTAATGGATAAAACTATATTGTTGAACTTCTATGACCAATTGAACCATTAGGTGGACCATTATATCAATGAATTGTGGTGGGAAGAACATACCAAATTCAAATAATATGATTGAAATATCTTTATTCATGAAGGGAAACTTCACCATGTCTAAAACTTTACTACAAATTAATTTCAAAAAGAATCATAGTCTGTTTAATGTATGTCATATGTTTTGAGGCGGAATGCAACGGAAAGCAACAGACATTAAATCTTGCATCAAATCAAAAGTTTCATGTGATTTTAGTCATTATAACTTCAGATTAGTCATTGACATGATATTGATTTTATACTAGTAAGCAAAAAGAAAAATTGAAATTTCTATATCTAGATAGAGTGTACGATGTTAGGGGAATAAAATTATTCCATTTACCAATCACTAGTTCCAAAACATCCTTTATACCCATTTCAATCAATTCCAACCTAGACATGATTCCATATTTTATTTTTACAAGAACATTTAGTAATGTTCCAATAACAAAATCAAATACATTTTTAATGACATGCATGACTTCTAAAAAATGTCTGACAAACAACCACTTCCAAGACAGTAATTTGATGAAAATTGATCTCTTCCTCCAAACTGATTTTGTATGTTTTTTTTAAATGGTTTACTGAATATAATGTCAATCTTTTTTAATTTTTTTTTATACTTGATCACTCATTACTGGAGACAGTGTTGTAATTTGTTCAATATTCAAATCGAATGTAGTCATCCAGGATCAGTATTTATGTCATCAAGGTAATGATTTCTAATTTCCTAAAGACATCATCTTCGAGGAATGTTTCTTCCAAATAGCATATGTGAATTTTTCACAAATGGGACACCACAAAATTGCTTTAATTCTATTTCCTGATAAATTTCTATAAGTGTGAAAGTCATTTATAATTACATACGACATGGCCCTTAATGTTAATTCTTCAATTTTATGAACATCAAACATCGTAACACCAGTATCCCACATTAATTTCATACCCTCAATAAACAGATCCAAATAGACATCAATATCATTCTCGGGTTTCTTTGGTATAAATATAAGCAAAGACAACATAATCTAATTGTGCTTCATGCTTAACCATGGAGGTAAGTTATAATTTACCAATCCAACGGGCCATGTACTATGAGTACTACTATGTACACCAAATAGATTTATTCCATCTGTAGATAATGCAAGACAAAATATTCTTGGATCTTATCCAAATTCAAGAAACTCTTTATCAATTTTCATCCACTGAGGAGAATCAGCTGGATGACATAAGTTCCCATCATTAATTCTTGTATCTCCATTCCCTGTTAATTGTCTTTCAATTTCCTAACATCCATATTGTCTGCTAAATCCTGGAATGATAGTAAAGTACCATACCAATTTTGAAGGACATGATTCATTTTTCTTGTATCGATCTGCGCCACAGTTAGAGAATTTATGAATTCCTGGTCCTTACGAAGCAATATTCAATCATTTGGAAAAGAATGTATTTTTTAGAGATCATGCTCATTGAACATAACATTCATTTAGTGTCATATGTTCAACATGGTAATTCATTTTTGTCTGGTATCATATCTTTTGTAAGACCAAGTAGTTATGAAAAGCTTGTATCACTCCATCAACAGCTAGCTTTTAAATTATATAACATCAATATAACTGACAATGTTGCGTATTTAGTACAACCCATCGACAATGGATTCTTGGAATATTTATTTAACTTCTCAAAAAAATTTGGAAAATCATGAAGGTCATCTTAAATTTCCATTTCCATTTCCTTTGTTTGATCTCCATCATTGTTTATAATGGAATTCATAACGAATGATTCAAAAACCATAGTATCATCCCAATCAATTTCCAAATACTGTTTTTTCATGTAATATGTCCAAAATTTATAGCTTTGATCTATTCCATGAAAAATAAAATATTATTCCAACTCTTATAGTCTAATTTGTCTTGGATAACAACAATATAAACATGGACAGAGGATTTTAGAAGGATTGTCTACATGCACTCTTACAAACATAAAGAACTCTTTAACTCCAACTTCATATTAATTTTTCAAACAATTATCATGCATCCATTTTCATTCATATCCTTCTTATTGTGTTCATAAAAAATAAATAGCATATGATATATAAATAAAATAACATAATATATTCATTATCTAATGTGAATGTTATAAGTAATTCTAATAACAGAAAATAACATTTGATTGTTTCAATGAATTTTAGTATGTTGAAGAAAATGGGTAATTGAATTTAAGAAAAGAATTACTCTATATCAATTCTATTTTAAATCCCCTAGACAAATGAAAACATAATATAATCAATTAATGATAAATAATAAACTCAAATATGATAAAAATAATAATAAACACTCATTTAATCAACTATATCTATGGTTACGTGGATCAAGGAATAATATTATTATTATTTTTATTATTTAGCTTTATGAGTTAGAAACTGGCTCCCAGTCCCTTTACAATTCTGTACAGGGTTACAACATCATTCCTTGTAACATCACATACCAGGTTCGAAATTGCAGGAGCCTTATCACCAACATCATTGACATTACTCAAACTTGCTGTGAGGGAAACAAAGAGGGTGACTTTCTTGACTCTAGGGCTCTTCAAGATGCCTTGTTCTCTTGTTTTTCTATAACCATCCCTTCCACTCTTGTTGTAACTTAGATTCAGTTGAAAAAATATATTTATATAATTTTTGGATTGGATAGTCCACTCCAAAGTTCATGGAACTATGAGTTAATGTATTTATATAGAAAAAATCCTTCCTAAAATACATTCAAGTAATTTGATAATTCCTTCATATATGTTATGAGAAGGGAAATATGGATCTTTTCTAATAGAATATCATATAGCCCAGTTATTCCAATTCCATCAACAAGGGCTGTTAGTATTGGAAACAAATTGTTGGAGGTATAATATAATCATTAATAAAATCACAATCAGTAATCATTAAAATATAATAAATATTATTTGATTTTTGTAGACAATAGAATGTTACTTGACTACTTCAATTTCCTTAAGATATAAAATGCAGAAAGAAGAACTCATATCAAGTGAAAACTTCTAGAAGTACTACAGACACTGACACATTATATTATAACACTTGTTGGAATCCCTCATGCCTAATTATAAACCATGTAGAGAGAGTGAGGGTGAAAATGATTCCTATAGTAGGCACATATGGGATGCATCATAATTCTAATGAATCATGTTATTAGTTATGTCTCTGATCTGAGGATACATGATAAGGAAAAGGAAGGATACACTATGTTGAATTATCTCAAAGAATATGATAATGAGAAGGAGATAAAGGCAGATAATAAATGATATTATCACTAAACATTATAGGTGTAAAATGGAAGATGGATTGTGTAATGACCCTAACCTGATTTACACAAACAACACCAAGTCAGATCATCATATGACCTCTAACACACCTCAAAGTCACTAATATATGGTTTAATCATTTGGTGTAAAAAACAATAATTGGGAGGTACCCCCCCCCCCCCCAATAGAAACAATTTTTACCATAGGTCGAACAATATTATATCATGACCATTGGGTTCAATGGAGACGCATACCCAAAATCATCATTACTCAATATTGGCATACTTATTAGAAAAACAACTATGGAAATAAAAGATTCAATAGCTATATAGACACACATACATGTCACGCCAGTATAACAACTCTAATATAGTCTATAAGAAATTTAAAATAGATAAAAACCTGATATTCAAACATAACATGAACTAAAGGCACCGTAATGATTCAAAATGTGAATGCTTGATGAGGTAAAATCTCATGTTCTTAACTAGGGATGGCCTCTAAGAATTTGTTCCATAAGAAAACTAATGACGATATTGAATTCTAAGAGTAACTATATCATATAATACATATAATCAGAAGAGTAACACACATCACTCCAATAACTTATTTCCTAAAAAATTTCATCTAAAGGTGCATGTCCACTGAGCTGTCCATGAATGCTGTCGACATATATATAATCATTAGGGAACCACTAATGTGCCTGAAATCAATTTTCAATAAACAAGAATATACATGAAAATTTATACAAATTTATATACATATATGAAAAAATTATTTAGTCAGAAGATATAGAAAAAGAAGTAAAACAACAATGAATAAATCCAAGGTACAGTGTTAGATATAACCAACAACTCCATATATAAAGAGGGCCCATATGTGGGTAGTCAATTAAACAAAAAATCATAAACAAATCGTTTTGTTCATAATCTAAAATAAAAAAATTATTCAATAATTAGACCAAAAATAAAGAAATCATCGAAGAAGAAATAAAAAATGAAACCAAAAATACACAAGTATAATCAAAAGGCCACCCTCACAACGTTGAAGAAACTCTAACTCCCTCTTTCAAAACCATAACAGAAATCAAACACCCGATGTTGGATGAGATGTTCGAGCAAATGGTGGTTGTTGAGTTGTGTGATTCGAGCATCAATACATCAAGGAAAATTTCCAATAGTTGGTGGCTTCCACAGAAAGCTCTTGATATCGCCACGGGTTCACACATGGTTAGGCTTCATTAAATAGATCAGAACACTTTTATGAGTGCTTACAAATAAGTGCTAATAAAGGTATTTATTTATCAATGATAAATATCACTGATAAAATAAATCTTTATCAATGCTAAAGTTATAGCCATGATAAATATTAATTTGATTAGTTGTTTGTTTAGAACTGATAAAGCCTCATCTTTATGAGTGCAAAAAAGCACTGATAAAGATTCTTATCTCAACACTTATTACTTAAGCACTAATAAAGGATTTATAATTATAATTATAAATAAAAAATTGTAAATTTTTATATATACTTAATAAATATATATAAATAATAAAATATTACATATATTCCTTTTAAATATATTTATTATATTTTTATAATTATTTATTAATAATTATAGAGATATTTTTAAAATATAATATTTATATCATCATATTTATCTATATAATATATATATATATATATATTTGATAAATTTATATAAATTTAAATATAGTAAATATATTCAATATTTAATTAAATTTATTATCAATTAAATAATTTTTTAAATATATATAATTACTTATTTATAATTGTATAAATACTTTTCAAAAATTATTTATTTATTTGTAATTATTAATATAGAATTTTATAAATGTATTTAATGTACATTTATAAATATTGTTATTTATATTTTTTTCAAATATAATTTTAACATTATTAACGAATATCTAATTTTAAGGGCATGCATATATGTTAAAAATGAGTTAAAATTAATTAATTAAAAATAAGTACACTTTATCAATATTGGAAAATGGATATGTTTTGTGTGTGTGCATTGTATATAAAAATTCATTAATTACGTATATATGAAATCAGTATAGTAGACATTTGATCTACTTTAAATTGAAAAATCAAACAACATTCAATAATATGTTGAGTAATGTGCAATTAGTCATTGTTTTTAATTCATATTAATTTCTCATTATAACCAATTATTCAATAAATATATGACTATTTAACACAATGAATATAAATTTTTCGTAATATATAAATCATACTTCTATATATTAATATATATCTATATATTTAATATATAAAATTTAATAACATTAATTATCATAATTACATAATTAATAAAATGTTTAATATTTACTAATGTATAATCAATTTATTCATTTTCATAAATAATTATTTAATTCATAAAATTTATAATATTTTTTTAATAAACCCATTTTCCTTTTTTATTAATATAATTATTACATTTTAATTTTCAGACCATTATCAGCACCAAAATGTGATGATGAAAAAATATTTACCAGTGCTAAAAAGAAAGTGTTGATAAAGGGTGCCCTTTATCAATGCTAAAAATAAAGCACTGATAAAGGATACCCTATATCAGTGCTAAAAATAATTCACTAATAAAGGTTCCCTTTATTAGCGCTAAAAATAAAACACACATAAATTTTCACGTTATTTTTACTAAAAAAAGATCATATAAAATGATAAATTTATCAGTGCTTCCTTTAGCACTGATAAATATGTCATTTAAAAGCGTTTATTCTAGCACAGATAAATAGTAGCATTATTAACAGTTTTTTTGTAGTATTTAATATATACATCAAATCATTCACTATATCCATCAATGAGAGGTGGTAATGGAAAATGAATTACATTGGTTCATGAGGTTTTAGTCCACCATACACATGATCGATGGTTTTGTTTCACATTTGATGGAAAAAACAAGGATATATGTTATACCATAAACATAATGACATATTATTATATGATATATATTAGTGGTTTTATAATTTAATTATTAATAAATTAATGTATGTGGTAAGAGAAGAAGTAATAAAAGTGCTCGGTGAAGGCAATTACCTTTACTTGGGAAAATTATCTTTGGATCTCTAATTATGGACCCATGGGTCAGTCTTCTTGTAAGAGAAATAGATCCATAATGTGTACAAAGATTTTGGGGAGATATTATGGAATATTTATATTGATATAAATGAGTTAATTGGTGTAGTGATGTGAGAGGATGAGGTGGCCATTTTTAAGAGAGGATTGGCATTTTTGTAAATACACATAAGTATTCATTAATGGGAAGTCACTCTCTACCCATCTTCCTCAAAAATTGATAATTAATGGATTTAAGAGAATATATTATTGATAAAAAACACCATTATTAGAAGTATAATCTTGTTTTAAATATGCTAACCCCTTAAACTGTAAGGTTTCTCACTTTTACAATTTTAGTTTTCTTCATGGTAAGTAGTCTTTTTCCTATGTAATTTGTCATTTAAGCCTAAAAATAAAACAAAAAATTATTAGATTATTTAGATCAATTGAAAATATATTTGAAATAAAATTCATTATACAATAATTATTTATGAATTGAAATTTTATTTCATAAGAGGCATATATAACGTGTAAAACCCAAATCTATCCTTAACTGTGGTAATTAATTTTTAATGTATTTAAAATTAATTATAGTAAAAAATATAGTTCAAATTATTAATTAATATTATTTTTTTATTTTAGATATAGATTAAATTTAATTTAATTAATATCAACGTAGTGGCGTAATTGATTTTAAAATTTTGCATGTAAACGAGATGAAAAATCATTTTTCCAAAGAAAAAGTATTCTTACGTACCGGAAGGGTTAATATACAAATTCAACATAAGTATTAATCAAATTAAATAGATTAGATTGTGAGAAATATAATTTAAATATTTTTATTCTATAACCATTTTATACAATTTTTATCTTTATATGTTCCTTAAATAAAAATAATTATTTTAATAAAAATATATGTTTTTCATTATTCATTGAAAAATTAATCTTTTCATAAAACTATAAAAAACTATAATATATATTTTAAATTTTAATTTCATAAATTAATTTCATTTTTTGAAATAAAATATCATAAATTGGTAAAAATTAATTTAAAAATAAATTCTAACAATGTCAAGAATCTGCTTTATAGAAAAATCCAGTTTTAATCATAAAATTGGACTTATTCTTATCCCATGTCTATTAAAAATATTAAATTACTGCTAATTTTTTTGAAAATATTATATATTCATTTCATTAACATAATTCAAAAAAAGTGATTAATTTTATTTATTAATATATAAACACATTTGGGTCATAAAAAATTATTTTTTTCAGAAATACATTTCCTTTTTAATTCTGAATGTTTTTTAAATTTTATTTAAAATATATTGATAACCATTGAAATTATTTACAAATGTGTAAACCATATAATTTTAATTTTTCAGTAAACTCTATTCATATCTTCCAATTTTATGGATAAATTATAATACTATACTACATTATATTTAATTTAGATACAGTGTTGTTTGTATCATAAGCTATCAAAGAGCCTATTTTTTAAAAATAAAATATACTGCAATGTCCTAGGGTGTTACATTCCTCTACCATTCAAAGGAATTCAACCTCAAAATTACAATATTGTCATTTAACAAACTTATTTGTGTATTTATTTATCATTATTTCTTAAAATTCCCATATATCCTCATTTATCATATTATTTATCCATGTATATTTACTAATCAAATCATTTGATTCATCAAAAAATGTCTTTTAGATTATTATTTTTTTGATAATCCCTTCAATGTAAGATAGATCATGTTTCAATTTTATTTCATCAGAGTAGATCACCTATATTGGGTCTATCATGTACTTTATTTACAATGAGACATAGAACACATCCTCTACTTTCGAGAGGATTGGTGGAATTTTCAATTGGAAATACAAAACCTCAATTCCTTCCAGATTTTTAAAAGTTCCAACATAATGTGGGGGTGGGGGAATTTTTCATACTTATCGAACCTTATAACACCCTTCCACAAAGATACTATAATGAAAATGTGATCTCTAACTCAAAATTCCAAATCATTTATTTGGTTATCAGCAGAACTCCTTTTCCTTGATTGAGTTCTATGATATAGGATTGATTAGACTTTACATTTCTCATTGTATCCTCAATAATTTATGGGCCTACAATATTCAATCTAACAAATTCATCCCAACATGTTGGAGTATGAACTCTGACTCCATAAAATTATTCACATGTCATCATATTAATACAAGAATGGAACCTACTGTTTTAGGTAAACTCTGCCAAAGGTAATTTTGATCTCACAAACATTGAATGTCATGTCATCATAACCTCAAAATTTCTTAGAATGTTTTTATAGACCTTTATATGGAATCCCACCTTTTTATTACACAATCTATTCATGACATAGTACAAAACAAAAGATCTTTAAGGGTTAGTGTCTTGGAAACAAGGAACATGATACATAAATACATATAACAATATTTTAATACCCTTGAAGGAATATTAATTTGTTCATCATAAGTATAGTTACTCCAACTCATAACCTGGGGTCATATATCAAAGGAAAGGGTGAGAATAAGGCCCAGTAAGGGAAAATAATGGAAACAGTTTGCATGTGATATTGAGAGATGTCAATAATAACTTGAGGTACATCATAAAATCATGAGAAATAGAACATGAAGCATAAAATAATAAACATAACATGAATCATAATTTAAAAATGTGTCTACAAAATTTAATTTAGACATTCATGAACATATCACCAAGTTACATCCCCAAGGTGTCGTAAAATTACCATGGTTATTTGCCAAGGTATCGTAAAACATGTCATCTTTGGAGATTAATTCTATACCCAATGAATTCGAGCACTATCAGGATGCACTATTAATATGTATTTATTTTCATGTGTTCCACATATATCATAATAAAAATATCATCAATAACCCATATAGAATAAATCAAATGGTTTTCATATCATAATCATGGCGTTTTCAAAAGTGCTTTTATAACAAGATCTTTAAGTCATTTTAAACCCATGAAAAAGGAAGGTGGGTTTCATGTATGTTATTTATAAAATGAAATAAATAATTTTTAAATATATATGAATACCCATGGATAAGAAATTGGTTTGGCTATTCACATAATAAAATAAAATACTTTCTTGATAAAAAGTGTGAAATTTCATAAAGAAAATTCTGCAGCATAATGGCTATGTAACATGGTTTTAGAAAACATTAAAAAAAAAGTAGGGAAATCAGTAAATCATTTATAAAAGACACATAAGATATTACTAGGATATAATTACCTGAATATAAGAACATGATATGTAAATATGAATCACATACCACATGAAAATGAAATTTGAATAGAATATAGAAGATGCGATTTCTTTTTTGAAAATTCATCAGCCTAACGACGTCACTTAAAAATTCAGAATATGAATTGATGGGAGAAAAAAGGGTCTCTCATCATTTAAACACAAAAATTATAGTAAGTGTGATATATAATAACATACCACAATATAATAAACCGGATCTTAAAATACATGATAGAAAATGAGAACTTGAAAAAGAGAAGGGTGGTAGATTCCCTTATCTTTAAGAGTAGCTCCTAGAACTCAAAATATGGGACCTTGGTGTTTGGGGGAACCAAGGGATGACTCCTTGGGTGGAACAAAGAATACGTATTATTTGAGAGAGAATTGGTAATTTAATCTTATGGAGGATTGGTAGGTATTCAGAGGAAAAGAGAGGGAATATTTTATTAATTTATTAAGACACCTCATTAGTGGTTTTGCAAAACCATGGGCTTTCCCATGGTATTTTCCCATGGTTTACGACACTTGAGACACCTATAATAATATTTTATACTATAAGCTTTGAAAAAAATTAAAATATCTCATTACATCATCACGATATAGTAATGATTCTATTAAACACACCAAAAACTCAAAGATCTATTTTTATTATTCATGAAAAACTCAACTATTTTATAAAATTATTATAAATTCACCCTAACATAATATTGATATTATTAATTCAAAAATGAAATTTATTTAATATAAATATTATGATACATTTTTCTTTTAACTAAAAAAATAAATACTTATTAAAAATAATAACAGACGAAAAAGCATTGGGATTTTGCATAGTGAAATTTCTAAAAAATCTTTTATCATATAAATTTAAATAGCAGTGTTTTAATCATACTACATCATTAAAATAGATATTATAAATAATTTCATAGTTTATTATAATCAAATATACATTTTCTATAATGTACAATTTTCTTTCCGAAAAATCATTTTTCAAAACAATACTTAATTTTAGTAAACAAAACATTTTTTAATACAAAAATGATAGAATAACAATTTTATTTACACAAAGGTATTATAAATTAAGTAACTAAGTCATTGACACATAAACCCTTATAACACCCATGTAGGACCTAATGGTAAGGTGCACGATGGTGACATTATCAATGGGTGGCTCAGATAACATCGTCTGAGTAGTAATTTCTACTAACTTGAACTTCTCCAGCATATGATTTCATTTAAGATTCAAATGTTGAAGCTCATATTAGGCTTGGTCCAGAGAAAATACCAATGATTCTACCTCCTACCCAAGCTCTGATAAATGATCTTCATAAGTAATGACTCTACTAGATGAGGCCATCGACTCTTCATTCTGCATTATTTTTCCTTTTTCTTTTTTTAATTATAAACAATAACCATAACGTTAAGAGTATTGTTTCCAATGGTCATAATTGACCAACAGTCATATAACTATTAAAACATGATGGTTATATTTCAATTTATAATCATTTAATTATTAAAGATATATAAATCTTTTGTGTAAAAATAATATAACACACATTTTTAGGAAAAAATATTATTCAAAAATTCTGGGTCATTACATTTCAGACTTCATATAAATTTGAGGGTGATAAGCTATGCTCAAATGAATCTCAATATTTAGATCCTTCTGAATACTTTTCTATAATTTTTATATAAATCATGGATCCTAATGGGATATAATTAAAATAGGTTTTCCATGATGTCTTACGAATTCATTAATAGAGCTTCGGGAAATTCACCGAAGTGATAAATCATCCCATATATAAATGTCATGTATATATATTGTAAGGTGATAAAAAAATAACACATACTACATCATTCCATTACAGAGTTATTAGTTATACAATGAAAATTTCTATAATAATTTCATTCCATATACATATAAAAATAGAAATATGTTGCTTTAATCCTCTAGGATTATTTCTTTCAATATTTACATATTCGAAAACTAAATATCATTAAACATAATAATAATTTCCAACTACATATTATCCCACTAAAATTTTCCTTCAATTTTATACATCTTGGTGCTACTAAGGTGTAAAAAGAAATTCATTTTATGATCATCTTCCAAAAACTCCATTTTTATCTCAGGAATTGATGGAAGACATAGACTCTTTCCAAATTTCATAATTGCATCTTCATATATATATTCTTCTAATTTTATATCATTAATAGATTTAATTTTATTTTGAATATTATCATCATCTGGATGATAATATTTTATAACATCTAGTAAATATCGTTTTTCAATAATTTTAGAAAAGAAATGTTTTATCATATATCATAATGATTCCCATATCAATATTTACTTTAACCATGAACATTGGATCCCAAAATATCCAAATTTTATTCTGAAAAATATTATCATTCCTGCCTAATGCATATTCTACATTTCATTCCTTCCCGGGTGGATTTGTAATGATAAATCATAATCCTTGTATTGCACGATTCATCCCTGTTTCCTCACGTTGACCTCTTTCTTTGAAAAGGTGTATTTTTATACACTTTTAAACCATTTATATCTCACATATTTCTCTATAGAGATAATTTCTCTACCTCTTCAAAGGAATGATTATGTCATCCATCACAAGATCCTAGTTATGAAATGTATTATTCATAAATAATTAACTTCCTTTATGCATAGATAATAAAATTATCATTATTTATATAGACACAACCATGTCCATTTTTTATGCATAACTATATATCACAAAATCCATAATTTCATGATGCTAGACTCAAAATCAAAGCACTAACCATTCTCCCATTCAATTCTTCAAAACATTCATCACAATCATTTATCCAAAAAATAACCCCTTTATGAGTAGTCTTGGATAATCAGTTATCAATTTAGGAATTTTTTTTAAAAAAATAATCAATAGTAACTTGAAAAATCAAAGAAACGATGTATCTATGTTATGATCGTTGATATATGACACTCTTGGACTTCCATTCTCTTCATAGGATAAACTAAAATTTCATCATTGGAGAATATATGGAAAATAAAAGAAACATTCAAAAGCCAGAATTCCCACTTTTTACATTCCTATATAACTCAATTATTTTTAGAGTCTCAAGAATGATCTAAAATAGATTCTCATGGGACTCACAGGTGACGAAGTACACCATGATATCATCAATAAATAATACAACCAAATAATCATTAAATTTCACAAATAATCTATACATGTGATCCCAAATAATATAAGGTGGATTATTCAATCCAAATTGAATTACATTAAACATTTAATTTCCATAGCTCATAAAAAATGCTCTCTTTGGATTATCATTATTCATTACTCCCAATTAATGATACCCAAAATCATGGCCAGTCAGTTAAATATATTGAGCCCTTAAATTTGATCCAATAAGTCATCAATATAAGGTAGATGATATTTGTTTTTTATCATATTAACATTTATTTCCCTATAATCAATGAATTGTCTCATAGATCCATCTTTCTTCATAAAAAAAATAATAAGTGGTCATTATGTACAATAAAAAGGGAACATAAATCCAATATCACACAACATAACTTTTTTTCTTCAACATCAATAATTCTATAGTGGCTATTCTATTGGGAGTCTGTGATATATATCTTGTATCTGAGATTAAATCAGTGGAAAATTTAACTTTACACTTAGTGGATTTCCAGTTAATTCCTTATAAAATACATCAATGTATTTTTGAAAAATAGTTACATCAAAAATATAATGATTAATTTTTCCTTCTGTAGATTTTTTCTTCTCTTATTCCCAAAATATATCATTTAGAAGGGCTATTGTGGTTGGATATAGAAATGATTTTGGTGATGAATTAACATCTTTAAAGATTAGGAATTCAATATATTCATCATGAATAATGATGTCCATATCACAACTATAAAATATTTATTCATACTTGGAAATTTATTCCATACCATGGAATATATAAAAATTAACCATATGTATAATTATAATTTCAGCAAATAGGGAATGTTTGGGCATCATAATAGTAACTGAATAACACATCCTTTTCTCTGATGAGACATCCACATCAGTCTTGACTCGTAACACCCTTCTTTAATTTATAGAGAAGTTACTAATTTTATTTGAAGACATGAATGATATAAAATATTTTGATGATCCTAAATCAAATAATTCATTTAGTATATATATATATATATATATATATATATGAGGGTATGACTAAATTACCTACCACCACATCTTCATGAATTTCAACCACAGCTGTTATGGTTACATAATCTTGGCCTTAATCACTTGTCATGTTCTATTGAAACTTCCATTGATGTTAATATTTTTTTCATAGCTCCCAATATCATTAATTTTGATGAATTGAACATTGTAATCTCATTTATTTCCCTTTAAATATCCTTCCTGGTGTAATTTTACTCTATAATAGTAGAAAACGCCTAATCTTATCAAATATAATCCATGGTGTTTCATTCAACATTTATTACAAGTTAAAAATTCCATCATTCCCTTCTTTCCATTTATCTTATTCTCATTTCAGTAGTGGTCAGCTACACTATTATAATCTTTCTTTCCTTCAAAGTCATAAGTCTTTGACAATTATTTCTATATCTTGATAGAACATGATATTATGTCATTGTATGATGAGAAGGTTTGTGAGCCTGGTTACCTTAAAAGGATTGAATTTAGATCATTAAATATTTGGTAATCCATATTCATTAAATTATGTATAGTGTCATTAGATTACATTTTGTTCCTTTTTTGGTTGGATTCATACATAGTAAAATGTTCCATTTCATTTTTTCATAAACACAAAACTTTTCTCTCATTATCTTCTCATTATTCATAGGGAAAATATTTTTTAACTAAATATCTTTAAATCCATCCATTCCCTTCTCATTAATTCATCCTCATCCTTTGTATTTTGAATCAATGACCACCATTTATCCAGATCCCCTGAGAGATGATAAAATACCATGAAAAACATCTCTCTTTCATTAATCCACAAAGTGGGAAATATCCTCTCAAAGCAACATATCCTTTGCACAGGAATTAGTGGATTTTATTTCCCAATAATAGATGGAGGTTACTGAAATATAAAGTGGTATAACATTGTTACACAAAATTTTGGATCATTAGGATGAAATATGAAAGAAATGTTATTGGCTATAACTTGATTTGTGTTCCCTAAAAGATTTATAATTTGTTCATGTCTAGTTGTAGCTACAGCCTTAGAATAACTATGTCAATAGGAGGGAAATCGATACATGTATTACATGTATTGGTATGTCTCTCATTACATCTAATAGATTTCATTTCTAAATATTGTCATCTAATATATTACATCATAATATTATGAATCATACTGTATAATTTCAATACTAGTGAAACACTGAACATAAAATAAGAAATTTATCCATAGATAATCTCATAATAATATATATTATTTCATTGGTAATGTTCATAGATCATAAAATATTTTCAAATAATTTATAATTTTTTGTAATGAAAATTTTAATCATCCGAATAATACCCCCAGGGGTATCAAATCAAGATTGTAGTATGGGAACACTCACCATACAACAAATTTATAGCTGAGATATTCTCAAACTAACTCTTTTTGGGGTAATAATCCATTAATTCATCTCTTACAAAAACACATCCAATTTAGTATCTGGATAGGGATGTAGTTATTTGAAAACTAAAAAAAACTATACCTTACCAAAACATAAGGATGTCATCCTATACATTAATTATACTCAATGTTAGACATCTGGTTACATAAAATAATTTATATTTTCATAAATCTAGTTTAAAAGGTATATAATAAACATCATATGAACCCAAATATAAAATACCAGAACCTAGTAACCCCAGGTTGGTGGATACAATATTATATTAGGACTATATATAAATAATTTCATCCCAAAAGGAATGAATAGATTTTTTGTCTTGAAAAATTATATATATAATTAAACCACATATTACAACTAAAAACATATAATACAACATCAATTGTTTTTGAGAAAACCATTATTTTATTTATAAAATCTTTGTATATAAATCATAAACCACATCCTCTCATATTTGGGAGAGGAAACACAAGAAAGGGGTGACATCAAATGGTCAGTAAGGTTATATATATAGAGGAAACTAGCACCAATTAATTAAAACATGAATAATATGGTCATGATATACAATAATAAAATATACCTAATAAATAATACCATAATATAGAGGACTAAATTGATGGATAATATAAAAACATAAATAATTTCATGGATAATAATAACTAATTTCACAATTATTGAATGAAAAATGTCTGACATCATGCACTTTCATCATAGAATCATGACAAGACATTATATATAAATGGGTAAGGCCTCAGCCAGATATCCAACCCAGTTTTCTCATTAGACCTATTGATTCATCAAGGGGCTATAGCATAGCCTACCTATCACTTACTATGTCTAAAAAAATCATCATATGAAATCGGTGAAACAAAATAAATATAATCATTCTTATTGAGAAAAAATCATACAATATGTTAATAATTACCACAATAAATAATCATATTCATTAAACATTAAAAAACTTATATAGAAAAAGCTATAAAAATAATACATCCTCAGTGAATTAGAATATTAATCTATGAATATGGACATAGAGGAATATTATTTACAAGTATCACCGAAAACTTTCTAGTGGAATATACATTTTTCACATCTAAATCACTAATTTATTATCTAAAATAATTCCAAAATATTATGGAAAACCTTTAATTTGAAAATAATATTATAAAACTATAATGTTAACTTTAATTAAATGAGGTTTTATATTGTTAGGTAATTTTGTATAGGCAATATAAGTTAAAATAAATTCCAATCGAACTATTGTAAAATGGAAACAAAGTAAATTGTTTAGAAAATTACAAGAAGATTAATTTTAAAAAAATTCATAAAAAGCGAAATATGATTAAAAATTTATTTAAAAACTTATTGGAGAGTATTATGTACATCCTTTACCTTTTTTGGAATATATTGACACTGATGAGTACGATTCTCAACCGAATAGAAAACCAATCACAATTTTACTTTAAAATATTATTTTTGTGTATTGAGTAATTAGAGAGAGTAAAATGAAATTATAGAAATAACCAAAGGATAATAAAATATATGGGTTTTATGTTATACAGAGAAAATAATTTTCTCAATGGAGAGATAAGGATAATAAATCCCATATATTGAAGATATTGGGAAATAAACCCTTACCTCGGGTTTGAATTTCTTCAAACATTTATAAACCATGATTATAATAAATATTTATTTATTATAAATTAGTAATAAAATCACATTCATATATATAATACAATATATTATTTACTAATAAATTTTTATCACTCATTTATTAATAATTATTTACAAAAATCACCATTCTAGGTAATAACTGTATCATTTTGAATTTAGGTTTTGGTTTTGTAGTTTGTGTCCTTATAAATTTATCATGGTTCAATCACCACAAGGATTTAATTAATTTCATAAATACCATATATAATCATTATATACATATTTATATTCATCCTTAAATTTTGATATAGAAAAACAAATCACACATTTTTTGAAGATGGTAGGTCATACATACACATAAACACTATTTTCATTTTTCAAATAATTGTATAAAAAAGGTAAATAATAATTCACCATAACAGTACCAATATTATATAAAATATTTTTTTATCCATTAAATATATGCTTGTTACCATTCATCTTAAATGAAAAAATGAGTCACATCCATTTGTGGAGGCTATAGTCCACATGAATGCATGACTGATGATATTATTTTCTAATAGATTAGATGGTTAGATGGTAGATGTGATATTATATTTTCATAATTATAATTTTTTCATAAGTATAACATATAGATATTAAATCCATCATTACATAAAATATTGATAGGTGTTGATAGAAAATGAATTGTATCGGTTCATAAGGTGGTAGCCCTTCATACACATGGTTAATGATATATTTTCTTATTTAGTGGAAGTGTAGATTGATATAGGTTATTACATAAAAATAATAACACAAAAATATATATTTGATACTAGTGATATTGTATTTTAATCATTAATACAAGAATTATGGTTATAGAAGACAGTTACCTACTTTTAGGGAAAAAGATTGTATAGCTTATTATGAAACCTAGTGTTGGAATTTTTGGAATCAATGTAGTTTCATAAAATATAAATGAGTGTTTGGGAGAGATTCTAGTAGGGTTTGGTTGAGATAAATGTCTTTATAGGTGTGAATAATTGAGGGGATGAGGTTCCCTTTCATAAGTTAGAATTAGTGGAATTTTTTTATATACCAAAAAATATTTGATAATGAGAAGTCACCCTAAAACCACATACCTCCAGAATTTATAAATAATTTATTGAAGGGAAGATAAGTTCAAGAAACACCTCCACTATAAATAAAATAAATTTTTTTTAAACATGTAATTCCTTTTCCCTATAAGCTTTCTCATATTAAATATTTTAGTTTTCTCCACTGTACATAGTTTTTTTTCAATGATATTTTATCCTTTAATCCTAAAAATCAATTTATCATTATTACATAATTTGGACCCAGTAATTATAAATGTTAAATAAAATTTATCATATAAAAATACGAGGTGTCTAAAAAATAAATTTTATCATAGACTAATGTAATCTTAAAAACACCACTTTTACCTGAACTATGATATTTAGTTTTTCCTGTCTTTACTTCTCAATATGACCAACTATTAAATCCTAAATATTTAGAAATATTAATTTTTCTGATTAAAAATATAGAATCAATTTAATCTAATTAAATTCATTGAATTGGCATAATTTAATTCAAAATTAAACTTGCTGGAGTGATGAAAAGTTATTTTCAAAAGAAAATGTTTTCTTAAGTTTAAAATGATTTTATATCAAACTTCAACATCAATATAATTTTATTAAATGAAATTTGATAACTACTAATACTAATTTTCTAATTTTACTTTTATAACCAATTTAAAATAACTGTAACTTTTTATATTCTTTGAAAAAATAAAAAATATTAAATAAAAATTCAAATCATCACTATTACTTGAATAATTAATCTATTGAAAAAAATCACAAAAATTCACTCAATGATAAATTCAAAATGTTGATTTCAGAAATTGTATTCATTTTTTCAATTAATTTTAAAATAATTGTGCACAACTTGACAAAAACAATTATTATAAAAATATACTTATTAAGAATAATACTGGATTTATTCTTATCACATGCCTTGATAAAATATTAGATAAAGGATAAAAAATTATTTATTATATATTATATAAATTTAATATAAATATTTCACTAATAGTGATTAATTTTATACAATAATATAAGATAAATTTGCACGTATATTGATGGTTTTCAATAAAAAGATTCTTTATGTTGTTTTTTTTATAATTAATTGATAAAACATTAATTTATATCTACATGTGTAAACCACATAATTTTCATTAGTTATTTTTTCATATTCATAAATTCTAATTTTATGGCCATGTAACAATGATATACTATATTATTGTTCATTTGGACTTGAGGTTGTGTGTATTGTATGCTATGAAAGAGATTGGAGATATTAAAAAAGAAATATACATTATTGTATTTGCTTGTTACACTCAATAAATAAGAAAGAGATATGTTTCCAAAATAGAATTCGTGTTACCCTATTCTCAGTGGATATTTATGAGGTAGAAATATCTTGAGAAGTGATGGATTGGATATATTCATGATCCAAATGAATTTAAGGAGGGAATATCCTAATTGAATGTGAAGGAGAAAAGGGAGTATCCTAGGCATATTTCCCAGTGAAAATGATGTAGTTTTCTCATTCTATGATAAAAACATTATCTACTGTCAGTGCTGAGGGGACTTTGTTTTCAAAAATCTCCACATTTTTTTCAAAATATTATTTTTCAGGATGAGGGAGCATTCATGAATGGATTTTTATTAGTGAATGAGTTCTATTACAACCATAGGAAAAGGGTTTGGGGATGTGCATGGCTTTTATATCTTCAAAACAACTTGGCTCAATGAACCAACTAGATAGGATTCCACCCATGAGTGAGAATAATATAAAGATTAATAAGTATGTGTATTAGTTGGTTGAAAAGGTTATTCTATCATTAGTATCTTCACACATCAGTATTTTCCAAAATTGGTGAATAATAAGATGACTCAATTCCCCTTTCACACCGTCGAAAAGGAATGGAGAATCCACATGAGTATAACAATAATTGCAACAAAACATATTATGGGTGAATGGGTTATAGATGATTTTTTAGGTACATGAGCTTCATTAACCATACTATGATGCGATATTTTTATGAAATATCAAAAATAGATCCACCACATTTTCTATAATTATCCTAGAAGGTGTAGTGTATGGAACAAAATTGAAGTTTTAATGGTTTCTCAATATATCAATATCCACATCATCATATATCATCCTTGAATTAACCCTGGTTACATTCAGTATCCTCGATTAAGATAATTAATGAGGTATATTAATGGTTTTTTGATATAGATAACATGGTAAGTGCTCACCTACCCAAAAAAATTAAAACCTAGAATGGCCAACTAATCTGGTAAAGGCTATTACCCAGCTGAATATGGGCAAAGAGATGATAGATACTTCAAATGATTGGAACTACTATGTTGATAAGTCACCCTTTTAATAATTTCACCACCATCACCGGTGTTCTAACAAAGATACTCAAACTCACATCCCATGGAGGGAAAATGTATCCATTTAGAAACATGTCTAGAAACACCACCAACCAAATACATTAGGATACACTTGATTTCACATTGTCTCCCCATGAGGTGTACTCCCTGGCCTCATGAATAATCATGTATGATCATGTGATAACCCGAACCAGTTTAAAGTAGTTTTGACATAGTTTTTCCATGGTAAGTTGAGACACACGCCAGTTGAAGAAGATTCATATCTAGATATTGATGGAAACAATGATTGTAGCCCTAACTCCTTTACATTCTCTGTTACAATGATGGGAGTATCCTAAGATATTTTGGGAGTATATTCTTGGTTATCCCAAAGGTTCATAGAGTTTAGGAAATCATCAAACATATGCTCAATGGAATTAATCTCCTTGAGCTATTAGATATACCAAAAGATGATCCCATCATCACCATGATGAATGTGGATGGATTTTCTTTACGGAAACCAATGTCTAATCAATTATTGATGAAAATATAATGGATGGAATATAGTGGGCTCTAAAATAAATGCTTTCTCATAAATATGGATGGTCCATAGAGGATCTTAAAACTCCATATTTCAATAATTAACCCAGATCGTCCATGGCCATTCAATAGAGAAGTTACCGCCAAGGTGCAGGTCCCAATATGAACACCATCTTCCTTATATATTATCCAATAATAAATAATTTTTTTTTGTAACTCTGAGTGATGTGATGTTGGGTAAGGTAAAAACTATCATAGATCATATGTCAGTTTCTCATTTTATGGTATAGTCTCAGGAACATTATCGAGAATGGTTAGCAATTCAAATAGAAGTTGTCTTAAACATAGCCATAAGAAGATACGAACATAATAAATGGAAGATTATGGATAGAAGAATGTATGGAAACATTATCCAAAAGTCCAAATTAGTATAAATTTAGTCAGTGTGATAGATGATATTCTCAAACATTGAATGAAATAATTTATTTTAGAACCTAATTATCAAATAGAACATAGAACTGGTGGCTAACATTTTGTTACCTAGAAATAATATCCCACCAACATACCAAATTGGATAAAGTATGTGAGAACAAATCCATCAAAATTAAAGGATGAGAAGCATATGTTAAAATAAATACATTACTTGTGGGTAATCATGTAGAAAACATGACCCTTTCCGAGTCATGAAATTTCAGGATGATAGTAAAGTCACACGAATCACATAATTTATTATACGATCCTTTGACACACAAGTAACTCACTCAAATCACAAATAGAGACCCCATTTGATAAGGATGAGTGACATTATATTGAAATAGTTCCCATTGATCATTTTGTGGTTTGGTTATTTGAGTGGCGTGGAAAATGTAAACAGACAATAGGTTCTCATGATCTGATCCTGTTGAGTGGTCATGTGATTGGGTCTCATGAATTGAATATGAACGAGTGAGTCAAAATTGGGATATATATAATTCTTCAAGTCCCAAGTTATTTGGAAGGAATGTAAATCTAAAATTTATAGTGAATAAAATTGAAAAAACAGATGTCTCTCAAAAGAACAATAGTTTAATAAATGAGAGATGAGAGTTAGCCCATGTGACTCAAGTGGGAAAATACTTCCTCAAAACCATGTAATTTCTCTTTCATTTAGACATATATTTTTAAAGGGGGGTATTTTTTTATTTCTACCAAATGAAAATTTTCAAATTTGGAGTTTAAAGAAGTAAATGAAGGATTAAATATCATTTTGATAATGTTAAATAAAGAAGCATGACCACATTGAGATTGGGTTCCATGTTTGTTAGATCCTATAAATATTGGTGAGACATATTATCATGTAACCCATTAAACAATCTATGATGCATCAATGAAAATAAGAGAAACTATCCATAACAATATTCTCCAATTTTCACATGATACATGAATTATCATGTGACACATCATGAAAAATTCATTGAGATCATGAGAATTATTTTAAACATATTAGTATTGTCATGTGAAACCATGGGTAGGTCGTGGGTTCATGTATGCTGGTAAGGGTAGGCTAATCACATGATCACTAGTCATCATGAACATCCTCTTGGAGTGAAGGACCAGTAGAGTATAGTTCCCTAATATGGTCCATGCACCATCTTATGATCCATCATTTATAATATGACACCCTTCTGAGTCTTGTGATCAGAACCATGAAAATTTGGTGACACAAAAGGATTATGTTATCAAGGAGGATTATAATGATTGTAGGACCACATGGTCGATGTTCTTTAGTTTATGCATCATAAATTCACATTAATGTAGAGTTTATATACATAACAAGTTTCACACTCCATAAAATAATTATGAACTGACCATATGATTCCCTACGAAGTCTCCTGAATAATGATAGGATAATCAGGACACACAAAATGTTTATATAACTGTGGAAGATGGAAAGGATACAACCTTATAATGATCACTATTTATCAAGCGATAAATGGGTGGACATCAATGGAGATGTGTGACTTCATCAGGAGATGCTCATGAGACATTTCCAATATGTTTAGAAAATACACCCATTGACTTATTCCAAAGTATATTATCTCTATGAAAAGAGACATGGATACAAGGACATTGATACCTATAAATTCCCATGACATAGAAAGAAAAGAAGAACACAAATAATTGAATGTAATTTATAGGGAATAAAGATCAAATGATTTTAATACTATCAATCCTAAAAAATATTGGTGAGTAATTTATGAAAATAAAATGAGAATGAGTCTGGTATCAATGATGAAATTAAAAGATGGAAACATAGTCATGCAACGTGGATATGATAAAAAGATAGACTATTATACCTTCAACTCATCTATATGATTACTTGGTCTATTATCATCAACGTTATTTCAAAACCATCATATCCTAGAATGCTAATGCGACTCCACAAACATCATAGAAAACACATGACTACCCCATCTTCATGTGATTACATACCCCCATGACTTAGAATAATAGGGTGACTTTAATGCCATCACAAGAATAATATTCACATTCCTTGGAACATATGTGTGAATCCAAAATATTCACTCAAACAACATGACCACCTATGATTTATGTAGAGTGAATAATCCCCCGAAACCCGTATTGCCACTTAAATTCCAACTAATTAAATCATGTTCTCCCATGTCACTGTCCACCCATAATGGTCATTTTTATTTGGTATAATCTATCAGTCCCTAACATAAAGGGAATATATATATATATATATAATTTTCCATGAACCCTTTTTATCATAAAGAAAAGGGAATGAGAACTAATGGGACTCCTATTTTTATCAAACTAGGATATCCAAGATGCCATCCCAAATAATGATCTCTATTTAAATCGTATTTTCATCAGATGTTTTTATTCATCCATTTTCAATATGAATTCCTTAACACCCACGTATAATCCATCACATTATAATGGATTTGGTGAAAACTCAAGGACAGATATCCCTCAAGGTTATATAATAATGTTACCTTAGGGAGACATCAATATTTATGTTCAACACTTATGTGAAGTGAATTTGATCTACTATTGTCTCATGTTTCTCACACTCAGCATGAACTATATGGTCCTAGGGACTTGAAATAGTAATTACACTATAAAACTAAAATTCTCAAATATGTTCATAAACATAGGATTAATCCCTAACTCTATATTAAATTCCTTCAATCATCAATAATCATAATGCGTCAAATTTCATGGAAACCTTAGTGTGTAAGACCCACTAAAACATCAGGGAGACCTCTGTCTGTAATCATTAATCAAACATCAGGTAAAACTCAGTATGTAATCTTCACTCAAAAATTAAGTAATCCTTGATGGATAAAACCTGCACAAATATTAGTGTGGACAATGTGTGTTATCCCCACTCAAACAAAAATTCGTCCATAGGGTGTAAGCCCCATCAAACAACTGGGAAACAACAGTTTGTATGGCCTGATGAAACATAATGGACACATCGGTGTGTAATCTATGTCACATATACCACCAGTATGGGAATCCTCCATATCTATAATCATTGACCAAATCCTTATCTACTTTAAGTTTCATGTTACAAATTTTGAATACCACAGGAGCCTTACATTTTTTTTCCATGTACAGTTCAATAATATACTCCCATACGTTGTGTACAATCTTCCACTACATTTTGATTATCATATGAATCAATACTCATCTATTCTTTCACATCAATGATGATTGTTACTTCAATGTGATCAAATTTCCCTAAATATGGTCCTCATTTCATATGTAAGACAAATTATATATTTTATTCCATCATATGGATATATTTCAAATTAAATATCTTTGGAAAACACCAATATGCTAAAGTAAAATTTAATATATTATTCACAAACCTTTCATGATATAGATGCCTAATCAGTGTTATGTAGACTATGATTCTAGTATTCATAAGATGAATATGATACATCCCTATTGCATGACCACCCATATCCATGGATCAATTTCCGTCATATATGTATATTCTACATGGTGTTATATAGAACAATATGATCTTATATAAACTGTGTGGTTTTTGAATGTATATCACACAGTATACCAAGGACACCACTTAAAGGTTCAATCCAAATTTTGAAGCACCAATTGCCTCATATGATTATAATAAACTATAGACTTCCCAGACATATGTATTTAAATCATAATAAGTCTCCATTTGTTTAATAAAAATAACTATTATGATGAATAACTTATGATACATATAGATAGTTCTATTAATAGTGTTCCCACTTGCAAGTATGCAGAATCAAAAACCGATGTTTTTAAGGTAAATTGTCTCATACCATAGTTGGGATAGATTCAGGAACATATCATTAATCTAAATGAGAGATCTAGATTAGTTAATAATTCTTACCAAAAGGGTTTGACGAGACCAAAATCCCATACTCTCAACCAATATGAGTTCTTAAGTATATTTGGTAAGAAACCCTATTGGCCACCTCCCATTTGAAAGATGTATTTTAGATCTCAATGGATGTGGTATCCACTAGGTATTTCTGTAGATAAACCTGAATGATATGAATGATTATCAAACCATATTATGTCTCCCAAAATAAATCATTACACTAAAAACTCATCTAAAATGTTTTTGTGGATTTAATATCCCCTTTTTTGTGAAGAGTTAAAAATATTCTTATTTTTTCAAGTAGATCACATCCAATCTTCGTCACTCTTTAAAAAAAGGAAAATATTTAATATTTCTTCATTGGGAGATCATATTCATGTTTCTTCGGTTGATATTTCCAATCCCTAAATGACATAATTAATTCTCTTTTTTCATAATGATGTAACATGAGTTTCCAACATCACCCATTTGAAATATGTTATGATTATTCCACGGTCCCCTCATCACTCTATTCCATATTAATTATTCTTCATCTAGAACCCATACATCCAAAAAAACACTTCTTTCCCTTCATCAAAATGATATGAGAAAAATTAAAAGATTTTGTTTCAATCAATTTGATATGTAAATTATTTTTTTATTTCAACTTTATTTCAAAATTATTGTCAAACCAACAAATTTAATATTTAGAGACCCACCATTTTCAAAGTTAACTAATAATTCTTGTATTTTTTATCATATTTAATTTTTTTTAAATATCCCATCATGTGAGATGAGGATCTATTATCACTGATACAAGGACACTCCCAAATTAATTATTTACATGACACAGAGAACATTAATGATATATATTTACTATGACTTTTATTATTATGGGGAGTTTGAGTGTTATAACTCATATTATACTAGGATTGTATAAGGATGATAAATTTATTTGAATCATTACTTCTCTAGTCAAATTTTCTATATAATTGTTCATGAACCTAAAATCTATTCTCTTATTTATATCTAGAATTTATAATTTAATTCTAAACATTATTTATTTTAATGAGATAACTACCCCTTGAATATTTCCACTAACGAAAATTTTAAAGGTTTTGAAACATGAAATAAACCAAAACTTTTTTTTCAAAAACCCAAAGTCTCTATAAATCCAAAAAAAATAGTTAAAACTATTTTTCCCATTGTATAAAGTTTCTTATCTAGAATTTGTTCCTTATCTTCATTTCTTCTTTAACTCACTGGTATTCGATTGATTTTAAAAACCCAATTTTTTTATAATCATTACATACTCTTCTTAATAATGTGATTCTTATTATCTTTTTTTTCACATGATTTTATAGTTTTAGACTTAATATTTATGTTCCTAGGGGTTTGATATTTCTAAGAGTCACCAGATTTCACAATTAACATGAACTAGTATCATGATTTATTCTTCTTAAAATTTTCAGAAATTTTTTTAGAAGTTATTTACCCATATATTATAATGTTCCATTCTTTTCATACTTATATATGTTACATCATAATAGATGAATATTCAATACATAACATAATTATCCATGCCAGTATCATATAGGTCTAGTTTTATTGGAATATTAGATACATACGAAACATATTTATAAGAGTCTCCCCTTATTTTATTCATAAATATTCATCAAAGTATTATAATTGAAATGGTTATTCATTTCCTAGGGCATGGAAACATATGAAATGGTACGATAAGATTCTTGGAATGGGTACAAGAGGTAAATACCAATAATTAATTATGTATAAAATTAGAATCAGAGAATGAGAACATAAACTTTACATTTAAATACCATAACCAACATATAATAGATCAAAATCAAAAATCATGAATGTTTATAATAAATGAATAATAATGAAATCAAAGAACACATTCCATGAGAGAATAAAACTGGAATTCTCTATGAAATTTTGGTAAAGATATAAGGTTAGAAAATCATTTCATTAGTAGTCAAAGATCATTGAAAATAATATCATAGTGGATTGTGTTCACTCTATAAAACATCATTTTACATGAGGATCACTCCCATGACTATCATAGTGGATATAGTCTGTTACCAAACTGGGTTCATTCCCCATTCAATACATGTTTATATAATGAAAGATCCTTCATCACCCAATGCATTGGAGGGTAATATAATACAAGTCTCAGCTTCCACATAATGAAAATAAAACATATTTCTAAAAAAGGTTACAAGAAAATAATCATATCAAAACCCCTGAAAAGAAAAGTGTTTCATGAAAATTTCATCATAGCCAAGCCCATGGAAATAAACATGTTTAGTAAGCATATTTTAAATTTAAATAGAAACCTTCCCATGAAATTATAAGGATGTTATAATTGAATCAAATCCCATATAAGACTTAACAAATGTCAAATAATTTCATCATATATGAAAAATTCTTTAATATAATACTTGAAAATTTTCTTGAGGAAAATATCATTTTCTATTAGAAATCAATTATTTAAAATCTAAAAAATTATTTATTATTGTAGAAAATATTTTGATTGAAAATGAACATTAAAACATTATAATTAATCATCAAATAATTTACTTTTCATGATGGTGATAGTTTCACTTCACTTTGTATCTGTTAAATAAAAAAATTTCTTTAGTAATTTTGGAAGAAAGGTCAAAACAGACTTCATTCACAAAATTAAAAGAATGTTTCTTTTAAAATATTTACTACAAAGAAAATAGTGGCTACAAATGGAATTCAAAAAATCTTAGTTTTGAATAAAATATTTTTGTAAAAATATATTTAGAATACGTGGATATGGAAGGAAATGTATTTTTGATAAAAGAGAGAAATAAAGTGGTTGTTTCTTGTAAACATATATTTGAACTATTGAGTACATTATGTGAGAAAAATGAAAAATGAAAAAGTATTTTGGATAAATAAACATTGGAGGATGAAATTTGGGATTTTTAATAGATAAATATCATAAGATTTCATCATTGGGAAAATAATAACAAATATTCATGTTAAACAATGAGGTAGTATCATAAAACACTTACCTAGTGTTTCACTTGTATCAAAAGTAATCTAACCTACTATATAATAAATATAAATTTATTTTAATTCCATATTATAATAATATACATACTTTTAATATCATATATTATCTTTTCATGACATTTTTGACCATTTTATTAATTATTGTTTATTAAAATCATCATTTCCATTTGTTCACTATTTCTTTTTTCATGAGAATTATAGTTCAGTAATTTTGGTCAGTGTAATTGTTTCATGGTTCAATCATCCCTAAAATTTTAAAAATGATATAAATATAACATTTATTTAGTTTATATATTTTTTGTAATTCATAAAATATAGACATAGAAAAATGAATTTCACTATTCATGTAGACAATATGTCAATCATACGCATGAAAAATGGTTTCAATTTTTGATGGATGTAAAAATGAAATGTTAATAATAATTCACCCATATTGAATAATTATTATATAATATGTTTTAAATTTTTTCATTATATGATTCCTTATTGACATGAAAGTAAAATGAAATTGAAAATCCAATCACGTCCCTTCCTGGAGGTTGTAGTCTGCAAGTATGCAAGAGAGACAATATCATTTTCCAATGAATTGGAATATAAGAAGGTTGATATTATATTATAAATAAATAAATATAATTATGTAATAAATAGGATATATAATAATTAAAATAATAATAATAGAAATCCATGAAAATGTTGATGGAAAATGAACTGCATTGCAACAGTGAGACGATAAGTCCTTCGTACGCATGACCAATAATTCAACATCCTATTTGAGGGATAAGAGGATAAATAATGGAGCATTGAAAAATACAATAAAATTTTAATATATTTAGGATACTGAATTTATTATTTTATGAGGGATAACATAGAATCAGGGGAGATGGAGGGTGAAATTAATTGAAATTCGTCAGGTAGAATGATTACCTCTTCTTCTGTAGGCCTCTTTTAGATATCCACCAAAGAAGAATAGAGTAATAATTTTGGGAATAAAATAGTCCATAATACATGGATAAGGTAGTTAGTAAGAGTATTGGGTATGTTTTAGTTGACCTAGAAGACACAACGTGGTGTAAATAATAGAAATGAGGGTTGTCCTTTTATAAGGGAGGGAGATGACAAAATTAAAATTTATTAAATGATTAAAATTTAATAAAATAATTCTCAATAAAAATTCTTAAAAATTTTAATAGATTATCATAAAAATGTGATAAGGTCAAAATATCATCATCCATTGAAGTTAATAAATATTTTTCTGTAATTATAAACCCTTTATTATTTATTAATCCCTTAATTAACCAATTCTAACATTAACTATTGTAATGATTTTATCGATCATAAATTATTAAGGTTGTTTTGATAAATTAAAAAGTGAAACATATATTTGACATTGATGATATTTCAGACCCTATTTAATTCACTAGAGGAAAGATATGATTTTTATTATTTTTAATTCATTTAATAAATTTTTTTTATTAAACATCATTAATATTGTTTTTGGAACAATTCATTTAATTTGACTCTGAAATCTTCTTAAATTTAATGGAATTAGAATATAAACCATTAAATACTATATAAAATGTTACATTTATCTAATAAGATGTTATAACCCAGTAATTCATTTAAATAATTGTATTTTGAATATTTGTAAATTTAATTAATTTATATTTCTATTAATTAAATATACTTTTTGTCAGTGTTCCATAATAATTAAAGGATACTATTTAGTAATTAAAAATGATAAATAATTTACCATGAAAATAACTTAATTAAATTATAATAACTACTTATAACTAAAAACCTCTCATGTTTGCCCCTAGGTTACCAATTTGGAGATAATAAAACAAAGTGGAATTCTTTTTACTTTTCTTCAAATAATGTATTACAAGTGTCCACATCATGTCAAAATGTAAGAATAATATCATATAAATGAAATTTTTATGATATACACTCATTAAATAATATTAATAGAATAAATAGTTTCATTTTTAGAAATTATAATATTATTTTTATCTTTAATTATCAAAATTTCCCTTTATCGGGGTACAAAATTACTATGGTTACAATTCATCAAGACAAATAAAAAAAGAAATATATTTAGAATATTTTAACATATTAAATAAAATTTCGGAATCTATTTTTAAATATTATAGTTATATAAGTGGTATAATTTAATTTTAAAAACCCCAAAAAATGAAATGATTTTTCAGAAAAATGAAATTTTATGTATGAAAATATATTTTTCCCAAATTAAAATATAAAATTCATTCTAGTGAATATAAATGTATTTTTTAATCAAAATTAAATATTAATATTTTAAAAATAATCAAAAATCTAAACTAAAATTGTGAATAACTGAAAAAATTACATTTTTCAACAAAAATCTATACTCTCCAGTATTCATTGATAATTTAATAGTTTTAGAAAAATATAAAATTCCCCCTAAATGTTATATTCTGATATCAAAACTGATGTCTAAAAGTAGTGGTTTGTGAATAAGGTAGGGGAGTGAATTGAGTTACCAATAAAAATATCTATTCAATACACTTTAAAATTAAATCTCTCAATTTGATTAAAAATGTCTAATTAATAAAAAAATTATATTAAACATTGGCCATTCAATTATTTTCATAGAATCCAGACCATGGATCAATTAAAATATCTTATGAAAATATTTTCATTTGAAACTAAGTTAATTATTCAAATACATTATATAATGTCAAATTAAGATTATCTTTTAAAGTATAGCTTTGATTTAGATTTAAATACCAGATACAGTTTTATCTTTAAAATATTAAAAAAAGAAAATTGAAATAGTGAGATAAATCAAGGGGTTCATAGTCAAGTCACGAATTTATACCTTCTTCTTAGTAATCACATTCTTCCAAGAATATAGCAATAATAATAATTAGGTATATATCTTGGATCATGTTTTGACAAACAATAGCACATAGTTTGACCATGCCTAAAGCCTCTTCATCAATTATAGGTGCGAATAAAAAATATTCAGGCCAGACAAAACATCATCCATTGTATCCCTGGGTATAAAAATGATGAATTTTTAATGTTTGTGTCTATCACACACCAATTTAAGTATAATACATAGTGTTTATGAATAAACATTGTATAATATCAAATTACACAAAAGTAAATAAAAAAATAAAAAGAGAAATAAATATATGAATATAATTTGTGAAGTAGTTCAATATGTGATGAATTAACAATTATAACTCCTTGAGTTCTTCTTTTTAAATAACATGAATACATTTCACAGAAAGTTCAGTAAAAAATTGTGTTGGATAAGGTGGTCTGATTGAAATCCTATGTTATTCTCTATGTTTTATTCAATGTATTTGTAGTGTAACATCATCTTCATTATGATAAAATAAATATCTTTAAATGGATATTAATTTTAAAATAGCCACTAGAGAATAACAATCCATAATAAAATTATATTATGCATCACTTAATGCATCAAAACTTACTGTTGAAGATTTGAACTACTCCATTTCTATGTAAGACGTTATAGGCTCTCTGTGACAACCTAGAACTATATCCACAGAATTTCTATTCTAATAATTATATTAGGTAGTATAAATCTAAAACATCACTTAGAGAAACAAACAATATATTAATATCATAAATTATGAATGATAAATTAGTAATAAAATAAACCTATTAGAAATACAAATATTATAGTGGGAAAATAAATAGAAATAAGAGAACAAGAAAAGTGTAATTTGGATCATCGTGATCAACCAAAATGAACGCACTCAAAAACATGGTTATAGAAATAAAACACAATGTTAATAATACAATATTCATTTTGATGACCAATGTATATAAAAACAAGTGATAAAATGAAAGTGAATGAAGAATAAATTTAATAATGGGTATTTATAAGATGTTGGGAAACCATATGACTATTAAAAATTGGACCATTATAATAGTAATATGCCTGTTGGGATAGTAACCATACAATTGAAATAGTAATTGGATCGTTAGGGATACTTACCTAACCATTAGAATAGTAACCATACCTATGGAAATGTAAAATAATATTTAGGTATCATATAAAAATAAAATATGATACATTTATTATAAAAGTAAATAAATGGTTTAAAAGTGTGAAATTATGTGATGGTATTTTTATATAGCAATAATGTTTTATTTTAAATTTTATAGTAAAAATAATGATTTAAACATAAATATATTCTCATAAAATGGATTGAAGTTTTGAATTCTACACATTGAAAACAGTTAAGGATGAATTTTGAGGATTTTTTTAAAATAGTTGAATTTTTTTTTGAATAGTGAAATATGGTTATTTATGGTATTTAACATTAAAATCCAAATACACAAATCTTTAGATCATTTATAATGTAAGAATCCATCAGTTCTAACTCACATTGACATGTTACTTTATATATTCAGAAGAATGACAACTATTGACAATATTGATCATAAATTCTAAACTAAATAATAAATTAATTAAAAACACCCACTACAAAAAATGACTTATACCGAAAGAAATATATTGATAAGAAATTTATCTGTTGGGAAAAAGAGCAATTACAACATATATTATGTCTTATTATTATTAATTTTATGTAAAACACTTTTTTCACCAATAGATATATCTGTTGTTATTGATTTTTTAACACCACCAACAATTATACCAATAGTTAAATCTATTACTTTATCAAATCAATAATAACATTTTTACCAATAAATGAATCTATTACTAATACTTAAGATTACCAATAGATTTTTTACCATTATAAAATTTAGTTGTAATAAATTATTCAATAAAATAAAATATTTTATCAAAAAAATAATATATATATATATTAACATATATATATATATATTATTTTCAATAAATATCAAAAATTAAAAATATTTTAATAAAACAAAATAATCATATGTTTTCAATCACAAATTTTTTGTTTGTGGTATATAATATTTTAATCAAATATAAAATCGATGTCAAATGATTATATACATAATTTCATTATATCTATATGATACTATTTTTTTTATCCAAATATATATATATAACTTTTTTCATTAAACATTCATTCCTCTCTAATCTGCACCCCTCTTTCTCCCCCCCAACCCACTCACAAATCCATCCTTTTTTAGACTCCCCCCATGCCTTACCATACCAAATCAATTCCATCTAGTTCCCAATTACTCAGAATTATGTTTTCCTTCTCATCTTAGCACCATCATTCTGTAGGAGTTAGGTTGACATTGTTCTTCTCTTTGCTTAATATCACACCAGCACACATAAAATTTTGTAACTATAATTGTCTTCTCCTCTTCTAATTTTATGTATTAGGTTACCATGATTTTTCATATTTGTTTTTGGTTCAATTTTGTCTTCCATGGTACATGAATCCTGAATTTGATGCCATGATTTGATTCCCTAGTTTTATTTCTTCCAAATTATTAGATGATTTTGGTAATATATCTACATTGTTTCTTGTGTTTTTAGGATTGGTCAAATAGTATCTTCTCTACCTGTATTATATTTTTATTTCTAGAACATTTTTTAATTGATATTCTAATTTTCTACAATATACTCATTAGTGATATTCCAATAGCTTCATTTTTCCTGCATATTATATGCATTTCAAGTAATTTAATTTCCTTTACAAATCCCTTATAATTCTAAGAAACCCATACAATTACTTTTCTACCTTGTTTCAATATTTATTACATTTATTTATTCAGGATGCTTTATTTTTACCAATGGTCTATATGTTAAATTTTTTTAAATATCCTGATTGAGTTGTACTACATTACATACAAAAAGTATCCCCTTTTTCATCATTGTATTCTTTTCTCATCCTCCCACGTATCAGCTTCTCCTACTATAAGGCAATGAATCCTTTTCCATCATTTCCACCTAAAATTCTACAACAAGTTATCTTCTTCTAATAGGAATATACACTTTTCTACTTTATATCATTAAATCATATTGTAATTTTGAAATATATTGGATCCATGATGTCAATATTTCATACTATAAAATAATTTTCCATGAGAGAAGATGATGAAATGGATTTCTAGTTTGAAATGACCACCATAGGTAAGAGAAAAGAATTCAATTGTGAGAAACACGAATATGAAAATGATTTCAATATTCATATTTGTATGTATGATTCCCATCTCAAATAAATTATTATATTTGAGAAGTTTTATGTCATTATTGAATAAAAAATTTATTCAATATATTATATACATGTTATTATATTAACTTGTTAATACTTCATAGGCTCAAATCTACAATGACACGTGGACTTACTACATGGAACTCAAGATTCAATATTGTGCAAGGACATTGATATCTATATTGATGGGGAGGAGGTTTGTGTGAAAATTATTTTTGTCCAATCTATCTTGTATATTGTTAACATAAACCTAGTCCATTGCAACTAGGCCTAGTTGTATGTATCTAATTTTTCTGTAATCTATCATCCTTCCCTCAAATACTCACATGATTTATAACGTGGTTTTCCTATAAAACTTATCATTTGGAATGAGCATGCTAAAATGAAGTGGTATTAGTTCTATTTCTGATCAAATTAAATAAATTCAAGGAGAAATCAACCTAATTATATAGAAAAATGCAGGTTTAGTGTGTGCAGCAAGTGCGATTGAGTGCAATAAGGTAGAGTGTGTGAACTAGAAAACTCTTGATGTGATTTAGAAAGTGAAATCAATTTCATCCAGGGAGAGGACAAAATAACAATGAAAATCTTCATGTATGCTCTTCATGAAACAGTTTTTGCACTTAAAGACATATGTTATAACAAGATAAATGGAACTCTAATGAGAGTGTGCACTATAACACTCATGATATGTGTTAGTAAGGTAAATATCTTTTATCCACGAAGAATGTGTGTTGTACCAAAGAGTGTGTGCACTAGGACAGTCATGTTATATTTCATAAAGATAAATCAGTTTCATCCATGACGTTTATTTTAGAGCCATTGTACCTTTTGTGTTTTTTATATTTTTTTCTATGCCAGTATTCTATTTCATTCATGACACTATTTTGTTTTGATGAGTATGTGAACTTATACACACATAGAGTGTGTGTTCAGAAGTGGAGTTTGTGTTCTTATTGAACAAAACTAATGGTGTGTTCTTGTGAACATGCTCTTCCTTTCCAGACACAATCCATGTGCACTAGAAGACTCGTGATAGTTACAACAATTCATAGACAAGTACCATTTTCAATACTAAAATTTATTTCCCTTACAAGAAACATCCTATGTTAGTGTCACTATTTAATTAAGAATTTTAATCTTCTTTTTGTTGGATTTTAATGCTTATACTTTTATTGTCTTGTCACGAACCAGATCTGGTCGTCTTCGAAACTGGCACCCAACCCGGTCTGTGGCAATAACTGAAGGGAATTCACGATCCCCATAGGCTGGCATAAGTTTCTGGGTATCATAAAATAAAATTTGGGAACGATTTACCCAAGTATATAAACATAAAACAACAAACAAATCAAATAAAAATAATCTGGATTATTCAATCCAAATTATCATTTATGAAATTTCAGAATTGAGTTACACAATTTTAAACAATGTTTAAAGACTATTAAAAAGGAACAAAACCAAACAAAATAGCCCATGAACCACCTCAGGACAAGGGGAAATGATCACAAGCCATCCCCAAAACACCGCATCATGAAGGACCGCTAGAAACCCGGACCACAGACACTAAAATCATTACCCAACCTATGACAAAGATAACCAAGTCTACTAACACCCAGAGTTGTATGTACGGTGTGAGTCAAAGCCCTATAGGATGCCACCAAAAAAAAATTCCATGTGATAATTATTATAAGGTTAAAATCATACAAGTTTTGTAAATAATAAATGCTAGAAAAAATCTTCAGAAGATGAAATGTTAAACAAAATCAGTTTTCAAGTGGGATACATTAAAAGAAATCACCACTTTTAAATAGAATGAGAAATTTACTAAATTTCTCCAGCCAAACATACCTTATGCCAATGGTATGTATAAAATATCTAATGATCACTTTCATTGGAAAAACAACCATAGTCACCAGCACACTATGGGTCCCAGGTACCTCATACTCGGTCAAAGTAACCATAAAAATATTCATTCGCGTGCACACGAGCCATTAGTATGGATCATACCCACAACCTTGTGGTAAAAAAACATTATCATCATCATATTTTAATTATTGTTTCCATCTTCAAATATATACTTGAATCATGGGACAAACCCCATGGGATCACTAGCATTCTAGTACACGCCCACCCACCTAGTTACTCAGGTTTTCCCTCTTCTGCTCAAACAAGTTCCAAAAGCCTTGAAATACAATTTTCACATGAAAATACAAGTTTCAAGTTATACACAAACTACAAATCACACAAACATGTCACATGATCCACTTTTTCATTTAAATTCATTTTGGAAATCATATTCACAACAAAACAACCTACAACACGTTTCACCACTCTTTCACACTTCAACAAATCCTTTATACAATTTTAAAAAAACATTCCAAGATAGTATACATCACATAACAGACCATTCACATTAAAATATATCATTTAAAAAGTACACTACTACCAAAACAGTTTGGCAACATAGTTTCACCTATTACTTAAATCAAGAAACCATTTAGATCCTTCACAAAACAATTCCAAGGAGTGTAACCATGTTTTGCACATAAAATAATTATAAAACACTCTTTGAAAACCCAAATCATACCAATATCACATAAAACCATAATTTTTAGCCATAAGATCATTTAATAAAACTATTCCATGAATCATCAAACAACCTCAATGAACACAACATGGAATACACACACAAAATAATAATTTTTGCAAAAAACTGCCACTTAAAAACCAACTGCATAACAAATTCCACCAAATATAATTTTTTCACCAAACAAAATGTTATATAATATTTCTACAAATATAAATATTCAAAAATAACTATTTAAATAATTCTTAAACATGGAATCACCTACCATTTGTGCTAAAAACTCCAAACTGTTGTGCAAAACATCAATCGCACCCCCACCGCACCACAAGGAAGTGAAATCAACCCCAAGTACACAAGATTTCACCAAAATGACACAAAATAAAACCATAGGTATGAAAAATAGCTTCTATAAATTTTTTAAACGCATGAAAAGTGGAAGAAACCCAAAGCAAATGGGAGGAACATGAGAGGAAACCCCCTTACTTGAGATATCATGAATAAAAATCCCCCAACACATCAGTATCATAATTTAAAAAAATCCAAAAATTCAAGTGAGGTTAAAATAAAAATGATGAGTTCATGTAGATATTGGAATGGGGGAAATAGAGTGATAAATGAAGGATTTATGAAGGAAATAAATTACCTCTTCAAATCTGGACGATTTAAGAAAGCTCGAAATGTTTCTCCCTAATCCGTGATGGAAATGATCTCCAATGAGGGAGAATCGAAGATGGGGGGAGATCCAAGGTCTCTTGGATTCTAGTGGGAGGTAAAATCACTGAAAAAAAGTAAAACAGGAATAAGATATTAAATAAAATACAATTTTAAAAATGGAAATGGGCTTACAGGCTTGACCAATTCCTTAAATAATAACCCAAATCCACCATGATTATGGATTCTTAGAGGGTCCAAATTGACATGGTGGTGTTAATAGGTTAGGGAAGGACATGTTAAAAGTGTAATGTGTACCAAATGTTGAAAAATAAAATATTTATAAACTAAACAAAATTGGGTTTTAAATTTGGAAATGGGATCACAGTTTGGCCCAAATCATAAAAACTCACCCTTTCTTCCAAAAATGTATGGGAAACCCCCACCACAAATAAATAATCGAAATTAAATGAAAAATATATTTAATATAAGTCATGGATCTGAAACTTTTCCCCACTATAAATCATTCCTCCCTCATAAATCCATAGCAAGGCCAGAAGTAAAAAAACCTAACCCAACCGAAAGGCCAAAATGGGCTTTGTTACCATGTTTTTCCCACCCCCAAAAGACTAAAACACATCCAATTGATCAATCAAGGATGGAATAATCTTACAAAAAAATAAATAAACCACTTCCTAAAATTATCAAGCATTTTTGAACTAAATCCCAAAACAAAACTCCTCAAACACTATCTGAACAAGACTCAAGCAACTTACCCGGAGCGAACATTGAAAACGAATGAAGTCACAAAAATATTAATTCAACAAATCCATTGGGTGCACTCCAATACCAATGCTCACTCATTGAGGAAGTTGTTGGTTAAATAATTCCAAACAAGACTACTTATTTCTAGACCAACACTAAGGAAAAAACATGTTATTGATCCCCAGAGACAAAAAAACTCTCTATTATAAGGGGAAACTCAAGTTTTTTCCGAGATAGAATTGGGACACTAATAGGGGTGTCCAAAATGGACACCAAGTGTAAGTGGTATAATTTTATTATAATTTTACAAAATAAATTACATGAGACTCATAGTGGGTATCCCCACCATAATAACCAACCATCTTAACCGACTACCATGGGCCAGCATGAAAAGACCCCAAAATTTAAAGAGCTAGCACAGTCGCACGGTTAGTCCGCACAGTTTGCGAACTCATGGGCTAACCATGTGGAGCATTCTATACAAATGGGAAACTATTCATAGTAACATGGGCCAAGGCGTATGGCCATGCTGAGACCATGTGGTAGCTACTGTCTATTATCTCACTATTTCCTAGGTTGGCGCATGGTTACTAATAACTATGCGCAAACCCAGCGATACCATCATCCTAGCCCAATTTTCATACTTTTCTCTGAAAACTCAAAGAAATCCATAGGGGGAAAATCATGAACTTAAGAAATAACATGCGAATGAGATTCTCCCACCTCTTTCCACCGAACAAGAACAACTTGAGAAAGGTTAAAATACCAGAGGTTTAAACTGTTCCCATCTATAATACCAGAGGTTTAAACTGTTCCCATCTATCATACTGAGGAAAAGAATTAGAGACACAATCTTTAACGACCCTGAGATTTCCCTTACTACGAAACATCTTCACTCTGGGACCTATGGCTATAGCTCAGATGATCGAAGCATCATTGGCCTCGTAGTCAGGCCTTGGGAAACCCCTGAATGGAACTTCTTCTTCAGGTTCCCCAAACAACTACAATTTGATCCCAGATGGGTTCAATGAGACACAACACACTATAAACTCACTTTACAAAAACCAGAAACTTTTCTGAAACAAGAGCTTAAAAGACGCACACACATCACCCTTTATTTCTTCAGATGAAAAATGTAAAGAGGAAAGGACATATGAAAACACCTTCCTCTAAAGAGATGATGTCAATATTTTCTGAAGGGAGGCACACTTACGAAAAAATAGAGACACTCAGAATATATCACAACCATCAGTTTTTCAGTCAAATGGGAACATGACATTGCAAGGTATCATCGAACATGACCCTTGCGGCTGATAGAAACAATATTTGGGCAAGGACCTTAGGTTGAGTCCCATAAAGAACATGATTTCTTACAAATTTCCATATCATCCTCTCTTTACCAAATTCCCCACATCAGTGGTTTAATATGAACCCTCATTTCCGAGAGACTGATGAAAGACCCACAGGACCTCTTAGAAAACATTTTACACTAACAACCCTGGACCGAATCCACCTTTGGAAACTAAGGGTACTTAAGGAACTAAGGTCTTTTTCAACCTTCCACTACCACTCTACTACTATAAGAGCATCAACAAAACCATGAAAGAAAATGGTGTGGACTCAACCTCCAAAACTTGAGAAAAAGGCTCCCCGCATTGATCAACTTGAGGACTTTCCAATGGAGAAGCAATCTGGGTTGAACTTCAATCTTTCCTTAAATAGTTATGGGGGCGTACCCTATCTATCCAGTGATCCAAAATTCCCAACCAAGCTGGTCCATTGGTCAAAAGAATATCACTAGTCTGAACTAAACACATGAGGGGAGCCACAACAAGGGACTCCTGAACATTTCTCAGAAGAGACCACTAACCAGCACTTCAACCCAACATACCGACCAAACAGATACCCAAAACATCATTCAAACAAGAGAGGTTCTTGAACTCAAAACATCCCACCAAAAAAACATTTCCAAAAACACATAATACACACCACCCAAACCAGTCATCAAGAAATCACATTTTTCTTTAAATGAAGTCACTTCATTGAAAATAAAAGGGTCAGTGGTTATCTTACCCATCTATGGTATCATATGGGCCTCACTCAGGCATTATTCCATGCCAAACCAGGAACCCTCCTCATATCTATCCCGGAATTCATCCATTAATTCTATTAACCATCCATCATCTCATATAACCCCATGCATGTGGTCACTCATGGAATACTAATGTTTAAAACAAAATTTCCTTCCACTTTTCAAAACCAAAACACTCAACCGACACATCCATTTTTCTCAAAACTACTAAAACCAAAATAAAACCCTAATTTACATCTTACATAACATTTCATAAATCCTCAATAATTCAAATAAAAATTAACTTTCATGAAAAACATTAATTTCAAAACATTTTAGGCTTTTTCAAAATACTCCCAGTTTTATGAAAAAAAACTCCCTTTCATCAAAAACCATCCATTTATAAATCCATATATTCATATTTAAACAAGATTAATATGGTTCATAAAACATTTCGAATTCATACTAGTTACCAAATCAAAATATATCTTAAAACCCCACACATAAATTCCCAAAACACTTCATTCAAAACAAACCACTTGTTAATAATTCAGAAAAGTCTATTTGAAATAGATTTTCAATACCCACTCTATCATAATTCATACATTAAAAGGAGGTGTAAACACACCATTTACTATTTCAAAATAGTTCCAAAAATTCATTTCCACCATTTTAGAAATAAAGAAACATCCACTTTAATGAAAAATTATTTCATAAAAGTCACATTTCATAAATGAAGTCTTATTTAAAATTTTAAAACCATGCTTCCAAGATTCCAAAACAAAAGGACACAAGACAATGTGAGAAGAAACTAGTTTTAGTGGGTGAATTGGAAATATGGTTTGTGGTCATATGCCAATCACTTAACCATCACAGAGAGAGTTCTAAGAAAATATCCCTGGCTCCACATGGCTTTTCATGCCCTGCGAGCTCACTGAATCCATTGACCCAACTCTCTTTTCATTTCCTCAATCATTGATGACCCATGAAAACAAATGGAATCAGATAAAACATGACTTCCCCTCGTGACTTGAAACCCGTCACAAGGTGTCCTAGCTATGAACCCTACTCGTAATTGAAATGTCAATTTCCGATAACCATAGCTTCGGACTATACCGAATCTTCCCAAAATGACATGACCCAAGAGATCGAACTTGACCCTCTGATACCATTTTGTCACAAACCAGATCTGGTCGGCTTCAAAACAAGCACCTGACCTGGTCCGTGGAAAGACCTGAAGGGTGTTCCAAATTTTCATGGGCTATCACATGTGCCCGAGTATCATAAAATTATATTTGGGGATGATTTACCAATGTTTATAAACATAAAACCACCAACGAATCAAATAAAACCAGTCTGGATTTTTCAAACCATATTATCTTTTATGAAATTTCATAATTGAGTAACACAATTTAAAACAATGTTTAATGACTATTAAAAATGAACAAAACCAAAAAGTACATCCCATGAACCACCACATGACAAGGGGAAATTCCCACAATCCATCTCCAAAACACCGCATCATGAAGGACCGCTAGAAACCCGGATGACCGACACTAAAAGATTTACCCAACCATTGAAAAAGATAACCAAGTCTACATACTCCCATTGGTGTATGTAGGGTGTGATAAAAAGCCCAGTAGTTTTCCACCCCAAAAAATATTCCTTTCAAAAATATTTATAAGACAAAAATATTTCATGTTTTGTAAACAAGAAATACTAGTAAATATCTTCAGAAGATGCACCTTTAAATAAAAGCAATTTTCGAGTGGGCGACATTAAATTAAATCAACACTTTTAAATAGAATGAAAAATATACTGCATTTCTTTATCCAAACATAATGAATACCTGCCGTATGTATAAAATATATAATTACCACTAGAAATCAGAAAATAACCATAGGCACTTGCTCACTGTGGGTCGCAGGTACCTCGTACTCGGTGAAAGTAACCATACAAATATCTATTCTTGTGCACACAAGCCACTAGTAGGATCATACCCATAACCTAGCAGTCCCCAAAAATTTTCATAATCATTGTTTGGTTAGTGTTTTCATATTTAAACTTGCTATGTAAAACAGGGGCCAAACCCCACAAAAAAGTAACTAGCATTCTAGTACACGTCCACCCACCTAGATACCCGGGTTTTCCCTCTTGTTCTCAAACACGTTCCACAAGGCATGAAATACAATTTTCACATGAAAATACCACATCCAAGTCACACACACACTAAAAATCCCACACATATGTTACATGATCCCATTTTTCATTCAAATTTATTTTGTAAATCATACTTACACCAAAACATCCTACAACATGTTTCACCTCTCTTTCGCAATTCAAAAAATACTTTAAAAAATTTTAAAAAAACCTATCAAAGATAGTAGAAATCACATAATATCCCTTTAACATTAAAATATAGCATTTAAACAGTAAATTCCTACCAAAAATATTTGGCAAAATACTTGCACCTCTTATATAAATCAAGAAACCATTTAAAACCATCACAAAACAATTCCAATGAGTGTGGCCCTATTTTGCACATAAAATCATTCTAAAACCCCTCTTTGAAGTCCAAAAGCATAAGAATATCACATAATACCATAATTTTAATCCATAACATCATTTAATAATACTATTCCATGAATTATAAAACAACCCCAATGAACACAACATGGAATACACACCAAAAATATTCATTTTTGCAGAAAAATGCCACTTAAAGAACAACTGCTAAACAAATGCCACCAAATATAATTTATTCACGAAACACAAAGGAATAGAATCTTACTAAAATTATTAATCCGGAAAAAATAACTCATCAAAAAAACCTTACACATGGAATCACCTACCATAGGTTCCAAAAACTCCAAACCGTTGTGCGAAACTTCAATTGCACCACCGCCGCACCACAAGGAAGTTAAATCAAGCCCTAATCCACAATATTTTAACAAATTGACACAAAATAAACACCTAGGTATGAACTCTAGATTCTGGTCATTTTAGAAACTCAAGAAAAGTAGAAGAATCCCTCAGCAAGTTGGAGGAACATTAGAGGAAACCCACTTATTTGAGATATATTGAATAAAACGCTCCAAATACACCAGTATCTGAATTTACAAACAGCAAAAAATGAAATTGAGGTTTGAAAAATGATAATGAGGTCATGTAAGAACTGGAATGGAAGGAATAGAGTGAAAAATGAAGGATTAGTGAAGGAATCAAATTACCTCTTCAAATGTGGTCGATTTGAGAAAGCATGAGAAGTTCGCCGTAATCTGTGATGGAAATGAGCTCAAAAAAGGGAGACACAAATATGAGGGTGCGCCTAGGGCTGTTAGATTTGAGTTTGTGGTTGAATCACCAAAAAAGTTTGAAAAAATTATTAATATATTAAATAAATAATTTTTTTCAAAAAACTGAAAATGGGCTTACTGGATGGCCCAATTCAATAAATAAAAATCCAAATCCACCCTGATTATGGATTCTTATAGGGTAAAAATTAATATGGGGGTGTTAACAGGTAAAGGGAGGCTAGGTTGGAAATGTAATGGGTGTAAAATGTTGAAAAATGAAACAGTTATAAAAGGCACAAATTGGTTTTAAAATCTGGAAATGGGCTTACGGTTTGGCCCAAATCTAGAAAACACACCCTTTTCTCCAAAAATATATGAGAAACCCCCACAAAAAAGAAAAGAATGGAAATTAAATGAAAAAATCCATTAAAAGAAGTCATGGATGTGACACTTCTGAATTTTATGATCTGAAATCTTATAATGATATTTCAGATAGTATTATTGGTTTGTTTAAAATATAAGGATGACCTTGTTCTCTAGGTATAGTCTCTACTATTTTAGGACAACCTTATTAATCAATTTTAGGTCCATCCTATTATTTAGTATTGTTAACTACATAATCATGTGTAGGTTTTTGTCTAATGAAGATTGTTCTCTTCAGCTTTTTTATGAAGTCACTAAAGATATAATTTTCAGGTTTTTGATTCTGTATTGATGTGTAGAGAAAAACTAAGGTCAAATGAGGTATTAGTTCAGTGTTTCATCACTAGTTTAAATAGTTTTATTGTTTTAAAAATCCATACTGGGATTGATTTAGTTGGATATAAATTGGCTAGTAAAGATCTAATAGAATTAGATGAAGGGTCTCTAAGTTGCTAACATAGAAGGTGGATGGATTTATTTAGTTTATTGGTGGACATAATTAACCCATTGGATCAAATAGTGTATGGAAGGTGGGTATTAATGGGATTTTATAGAAATATAATATTGAGGCTTTAAGACATGATAGGAGTGAACCTGGCCATGATTTATAATGGGTTAAAATGGAAAGATCTTATGATATAACATCTAATATAGAGATGATGGAGATTTAATGAATTCTATACTTTTATAGGGGAATAGTCATCTCTTAATTCAATTAGGAATTATATCATTTGGCCATTTAAATATGTTTTGTGTACTATATAAATATGTAATATCAGACAAGATTTCTATTTAAATTATGACTAGGAAAGTCTATTTTTTTCTCATAAGATATTCTTTTTCTTCAATAATGAATTATTCTATTATATGATAAATTAATTTTACTTCTTCCTCAATTGAGGTGTTATTCTTTCATAACCAGACTGAAGTATCAATAGAATAAGGTCTAATTTCATTCATGTTTTTCATTTCTAACCATTTCTGAAATGAATCTATTTTTAGTTTAGGGTTAAGTATCAAGGGATGAATAACCAATTCTGTGTATCATTTTAGAAAATTATTTTACCATTAACATAAGATGGCAGATTTTGTAGATGAATAAAATTATGCTTTATCACCAATAATATGATTGTATGATTATTTTGATGAGGTTCGTGGGATGTTACATTAATGTTATTTCTCATTTTATTCATATTAACTAATTCCCGTTTTTTTTTTCCAGGTCCCAATATTGCAAAAACAATTATGAAAAGAGTTGGGATTGCATCTATTTTTATATGGGTCTCTCCTCTAGGTTCAAATCATTAAGGTAACATAATAATATAATATATTTCCTTTCTATTTTTGTATTCCATGATTTCTATGATTGCCCACTTGTTTTTCAATAATTCTATAGTAGCGAAACATGTCATGAGAAACTTTGGTTACACCTTTTTTGGGTATAATAGGAAATGGATATCTGTTGACTCATAGATAATTGGCAGATGAGTAGTCATTTTGGATTTTTATGTCCTATATTTTTTTCTTTCATTCAATTTTTATTTTGGGTGTTATGTTTTTATACATGTTTATTCATATTTTTTGTTCTATTATGATATATTTCACATCTAGAACCTTGTGATGCAACAGAAGTCTCAATAAACTTAGTATATAAAGAAACATGAATAAAATGAAGACCAACAAGACTGACTAGATTAATTTCAAAATTACATTTTCATTTCCATATTTTGTATCAACTAGCTGGAAAATAACGTTCAATTAAAAAATCGAAACATTCTATAATATTTTAAATCTTATTATATTATTAACCTTCACTTATTTTTTGTAATTTAATTTATTTCTATTTTCATTTCAATTCATATAGATATTTTCACAAATTTTTTTGTATGTTATTTGGTTGTGTATGGTGTGTATCTTAAAGCTAGAGGGTGTAGAATAATAGTGACTTAAGATTCCTCTCTGGTATTAGAGATGACATTATTTTTTGAGATGACAACATAGATGATGAATGTAGAATGCCCATTCTATAAATATTTTTTTCTTATTTTCATGTAATTTTTTTGGTTTTCAATTCATTTTTATATTTTTCCATTGTTTCTAGGTATGACATTTGGTTGTTTGGGGTAGATCATGGAGCTGAACGGTGTGCCATAATAGAGGCATTATATTCCTCACTATTATTGTAGATGACTTGATTTTCTGTGATGTAAACATGGATGATGAATGAAAAATTCCCATTCTATATATATTAATTATTTATACGTTAATTTTTTTTATATCATTTCATACACATATTTACACTGATTTGTTGGTATACATTTTGATTGTGTGGGGTGTAGATCATGGAGCTGAAAGTTGTGGCATAACTTTGACTTCAGGTCACATAACAATACTAGAGTTGACTTGGTCTGTTTCTTCAAGTGGCCTAATTGAGGGGTAACAAAAGATCATTGGGAGAAGTTATTATTCTTATTCCATGAAAGGTGCTCGAGGATTTTAGTAAAGAGATGACAAGTGTTGTGGGGGTGCGGCGATATCAACTGCATAAATGGATCCTTGGTTTTTTTGTTTTTATTGTTTTTTGGGTTTTCAGGTGTCAATCAACTTTAACTTTGTATTGATTCATTTTTTTATTAAATTCCAATATTAATATAGTTAATATTTTTCTATGTTTGAACATGTCTCAAAATCATCTTCAGTTTCATTATTAAAATAGGCGTATTATATATATATATATTATAAATTAATATATATAATATGAAATATTACTAGCATTGCAAATTTATAATTTTTATTTAAATGAAACTTATTAACTTATATTATATATTGCTAATATTATTACCAATAGATATATTTTTCATATGAATCCATTTCTAAACACATTAACCAACATATATATTATCTATTGGTATTATAATAATTTTTACAGAAATACTATATCTATCGCAATAACATTTAGCGATATAATTTAAATAGATAGTTTTGTAAAATGATAATATTTATTGGATAAACATTTTACCAAAAGAAAATTCATGTTTACCAATAGATATACCCATGTTGGAAAAGGATAATTATTTTTTAGTGATCCCACTCATCCCATTATAAATGTTATTCCTCACAACCCACTCTCCTCAAACCTTCTAAGACAAAAATCTTAACAAATTTCTAAAAAATATCTCCCCCACACTCTTCCCATTTCCAAGTGCTACTGGTCTATCCAAAAGACCAATTCCAATTTCAATAAGTTGTCCATAAACATGGTGATATTCATGAGGTAACTTTCTCAAGCCACATCTCTTAATTTATTTGGTTCCATTAAATTATCCTAACCTCCTTCATCTGCTAAATAGTAATAACTCCAGTATAATTTATATAACTTTTACTAGAATATCTCATATCCACCCCTTTCAAAGAAACTAATACATTATCCAAATTAATGTGGTTAATTGTCTCCATGGATAATGATTTTTATTATTTTCCATTACCAACTTCAAGGATGATCATTCAAGTATTATTATGATTAAATAAAATTTTAAATTTTATATTATAACATATTTAATGTTCTAGAACTAATACATAGATATAATTTGAAATCAAAACAACCTAGTTCATGTTGGTTGCAAAAAGCCAAAAAATAACTTAAAAATTTATCATTAACGTTTTATAAAATGAATAATAATCATAACATAAAATGATATATGGGACTAGTTAATCATATTTAAATACATTTATAGCATATAATTTCTCTTCTAGTGTACTATTCCCATTTTACAAGTTCATCCTTAATCATACACGAGTTAAATAAAAATGGAACCATGAAATGAATATTATAAGAAATAAAAAATTAAACTTTACAATATATTGAAGTTTCCACAAAATAGCTTAAAAAAATTGTAAAAAATAAAATATAAATTTAAGAGGTTCTTAATTAAATTATTAATGAAACAATTTTGATTATAAAAAAATTTAATACATATGAATAACTAATTTAGACTTAAGGTATGTGTTCTCTCCAAACATCCACATTTCCTATGGGTTATGTTTTATCTCTATTTTTATTAATTTATCCATCCCTTCATATTATATAATTATTCCATTTTCTAAATATATGTCCTTCAAATATATATCTAGCTCATGTTATAATTATTTTATGGGAGACACATGTTTTAAAAATTTTCCTTTCTCTATCCATCTTGACAAGAAAACCATATTGAAGGGTAGTTCTGTGTTTCTTACCCCTTTCTATATACACTTCATAAACTATTTTAAGCCACAAATTTTTTTATAAAATCATTCATTCAATCCTGAAAAACAATTTTAGTTCATTTTTGTTTTTTTGGAAATAATCATGCCTTTTTAATATTAACGACTATTTATCCATTTCTCAAAAATAGTGCTTAAGTGGCGCATTTATGTTGTTACCAAGCCACCCTTTTTAATGTGTTGACATAAATTAGACATTATTAATCCTGATATATTATTTATTTACCTTATGAAGGTTAAATAATTATTTAATCTCTTTTTCATGGAATCCAATATGATACATCCTTTGGATATGTTGTTTGACATGATTATGAAACTCATTTATTTTTATGGGTAAGTCTTATGTTTATTCCTTATGTATGATTTATTTATGTGGAAAAAAATTACATTAAAATGTTATAATGGGTTCACCCAGATTGATCTTTATTTAATTGTGTTATTTTTTCCTCATGAGACATTATTTACGTGATTAGAGTTTAAACATAATCCATTGTGTGAATCAGTTATCCATGTGATATAGACTTGGTAGATAACATTGATGAATGTTTATTCCATTATATATATTTCTAACCAATTCTTGTATTTCTATTATTTAAGATTACATGTTCTATATATTATTCATCTATATATTTATTCCTGACCCATGCCTATTATGCATCATGTTATCCTTTCTGACTCATGTTCTATGTTTATTTTCCATTCATATTACCTTATTAGGATTTTTAGCTTATCCGTTTTTTCTATGTATTCCCCAGGTTATCCATTAAAGATATTGGATCATAAAGGATGTTCTGATATCAATATGGTGATTTATAAAGAGACATTTTATCCTAATTTCATGTTTTCTAATTATCTACCTAGTCTTCCAAAGTCGCTAGGATTTTGACCCTTGGTTTTTATTTCATGGATAAATATGCCCAAAATCATGTCATAATATGTATAATAGTCTCGGGTCCCTATAATTGGTGTTAGTTCACATTCTAGTTATTTTTGAGTATTAGTACTAGAGAAATTTAGTATGAAACCTAGGAATAATTATATCACCATGGATAACCTAGATTAGAAACTAGGATATAATATGATAAGTCATACATTTGATTTATATGTTTACCACTATATGTTCATTAGATAAGTATTAAAGACCCACACCTAATTCTATTTATCTTTTTTAGTGAATGGTTGGAAATAGGAGAACCTATTACAAAGAACAATGTGATATAAAATGTGTTGATTTCCCTAATTAGATTCCAATCCTCATGGGAGTAGGAACTCAAAACTTCATTATAGTACTCACTCAATTGGATCAAGATAAAAATAATAAATTGAATTATGTAGATCTCCCTCCATCCTATAAGAAAGAGATTGCTTGTGTTGAATAATTTTTGAGATTGGGGCCTCCTATATTTAGTGGATCTTATGATCTCCTCTTCAAAGAATAGTGGATTAACTCAATTTACAGATATTCTCAGTCCTCTTGTTCTCAGAAGAAGAGAATGTCATACTATCATTCGATTATTTTAATAGGGAAGCAGATTAGTGGTGGACAATGATAATGATCATGAAGTCTAAAAAGGATATTGATTCACTGAAATGGGACGACATCAAGATAATATTTTTCAATAAATATTTTCCATGAAGTATACACCTTATGATAAAGAGGGAGTTCCTCAGATAGAAATAAAAGGAAGATGAGGCTATCAGGGCGTATAAGGAAAACATCATAGGGATCACCTAATATGCCTAATGATTTTTCATTAAAATTTAATAAAAGGTGTATCACTTATTTAGTGGTTTAATTATGATTCTATGAAAATAATTTGTGATTCAATACTTTTATATCGAGGAGGATATTTTATGTTGTCCCCTTAAGGTTGAGATAGAGATTGGAGACTCTCAGTGGCCCCATGTGCTTAGATAGAAATTGATTAAAATGTGTATTAATATGGGAGGATCAATAGATAAATCACATGGAGGAAAGAAAATCCATAATTCCACATGTCAAAAGTTTTAGAAGAAGAATCATGTGATTTTTCTAAAGGGAACCAGTATATTCAGAAAAATTAGAATAGAGGGTAATCAAGAAAATAATTTTTGAGGGTATACAAAGAAACCCATAAATTTATAATTAGAAATGAATGATTTTATAACCACTAATCCTTCTGTAATATGCTAAAACTATAACAATCATGGTCATCACATGAGGTAATTCTCTAATAGAAGGGTCTTCAGAGGCAATCAATGATAATAACCTACAATTAAGCGAGGAAGATCATACACTATCATTAATTTTGAGCAAGATTCGAACAACGTTGTGTTGATGATTATTATTTTTATTCATTCATTAATAGTAAACATAGTTTTTTATTCTAGTTATACACATTATTTCTATAAGGCCCCAGCCTTAAACCTTACTTAATCTTGAGTTATTACAAGATTACACATTGAGGATCTTTTCAGGTTTAGATTTTTAGAGAATTAGACCATGAAACTTGCATTACATTTCACATTTAAACAAAGTGGTTACATAAAAGACAATACTCATTCTTCCCATCAACGGAAACATATTTAAAATATATCACGGATTCTTTCTTGACACATCCTTGACACTATCATCACATCATGTACCTTTCCCTTGACCTGTGAAAAACATTTCAAAAACTTGGGATGAGCATAAAAAGCTCAGTAAGGGTTATAAAAATATGGAAAGGAAACATGAGTTCATATATACATAAGAATGAAATCATACTTTACCCATAAAACATAGACACTTTAACATACCTCATCAAACCATGAATAAATCATAGAAAACATGAGACATAAAGGTAACTTGAGGAATTCATAACATTCTTAAATAGGGAGTAACCCTCTTGGTTACGTTTAGAATACCCATCACAGTATATTCCCTAAATCTCTTCGGAGAAACCTTAACGTTTCACTCCTTCGTGTTACCCAATGCATTGGAGAGCTATATCGGGCTCACCCGCCCATAGTTTATCACGGAACCACCCGTTTTCATAACAATGCCCAAGAAACATAACACAAACGTATCACATAAAACACGCATAAAGGAAACTTAACATTTCCACATTTCAATCACAATATAACATTTTATTATATTGAATTAATGAATCCATTCAAAAATGAAACCATTTCCAAAACCATTTAAAACATTTAATAAAGAGAATTTTGAATCAAAGTGTCCTATACCACCTTGAAGCTTTTAAAATGTTAAACCATTAATATCCATATAAATAAATCCTTAAAACCATTTTGAAAACATGGATATTAATAATAACATATAATTAAAACATTTAAAGCGATATTTTGGTTAAAGGGGTTTTACCAAAATTAGAGACACTTGAATACAATAATTGAGGAATAACATTTAGTCAGAACTTTGTAATATCATGAGAATAAAGTAATTCATGATATAATATTCCAAATGACAGTATATACACCATATAAGAGTGACTTGGTGCATAACAACAATGAATCCTCAATTGAAATGTCAAATGTGATGAAATCCCTTATAAAGAAGGTATCCTTAAATTAGGGATAATTCAATCTCAAAATTATGTGTGAAAAATATATATACACCCAATATAAGTGGATATTAAGTGTAAGACAATAAAAGGTTTTTCACACATACTCAAAGGATGACATATTCAATAACTACATGTCGAACCCAAAGAAATCGAAATTGGGTTAAGAAGTTCCCTTGGTAAAATTCGACAGCCTAACGGCATCACTTCAAAAATTCAGAAAATGAGATGATGAGAGATAAAAAGGGAATCTCATCACATGGACATAAAATTTACATCAATCAGGATATATAAGAATATATCCCAACATAATAGTATGTGAATTAAAAGACATAACAAACGAAGTCTTTTAAAATGAGGAGGGTGAAAGGTCCCCTTACCGACTTGGGTATCTTTCAAAACGTACACCCCATGAAAGAATGAAATTAATCATTGATGTATATACTCATAAAAGAAATTATATTACACAAAGAGTAGAATAATGGGCAGTACATACACTACTCAAAGGAAATTGTGGCAAATGTAGCATAAATCTCACGGAAATAAAAGTGAGATGAAAAATCCCATACGAAAACTCGCCTGCCTAACGGCGCCACATAAAACTCCCGAATATGGATTGATGAGATCAAATAGGGTATCTCATCATATTACAATAAAATTTAAATCAAGAGGAATATAAAATAACATCCCCCAACATTACAAAGAAGGGCTTAAAAGAAGTGACATAAAGGAGAGTACTTAAAAAGAAAGAGAGAGGATGGATCTCTTACGAAAGTTCGGCAGCCTAACGGCGCCACTCAAAACATACAAAAATGGATTGATGAGAGAGAATGGGGTCTATCATCACATGAACATAAAAATTACAGTAAGTTTAATATAAATTATCATCCCAATAACAAGAAAGATGAGCTTTAAAAGGAATGACATAAAAGTGTGTACTTAAAAAGAAAGAGAGGAGTAGGATCCCTTACCTCGGGTCCGACCTGACTCGATCATTCTTTAACGTCCTGAATAATAAACCTGAGTTAATTTAAACTTTATTAAGAACCCTTTTTATAGTTCATTATTCCTTTTAGATCACTTATTTCAATGTTATAAACATTATTTAATCATTTAAGTTAATAATGTTTGTTTTGTCAATATTTGGTTCTTAAGTCGAAAGTGGACTTCTTACAATTACATGTTGTTCGTGTGGCCAAATGTTTATTATATAAAGAATTGTATTCATGATGTAGATATCATATATGTCATATATATCCAGTACATTCATGCATTTATAACATTACATAATCATTTAGAGGTAAGAAATGAAATGCACCGTTCATGGAGACGGTAAGCCGTACGTACGCATGAACGCTACTTTCATTTCTATCTCATACTTTAATGGAAATAAATAATAATGATATAGAGTTATATAATAATTCCAGTATAAAATCATATATAATAACATTAAATCCATCCTTTATACGTCCCACGTATGGCATTAACGAATCACATCACTTTGAGGGGGCGGTAGTCCGCACTTCCAAAAATGAAGATATCGCGTATACCCATAATGGAAGCCATAAAGGTAAGACACAAATGAAAAATACAGAAGCATAAGTAAAACATAAACATATTATATATCATATATAAAAATATTGACATCATAATGGCCACCTTTGAAGGTGTTAAATGAGTATTAAACAATCATCGTTTCGGGAGGCAGAATTTCGCCATCCACGGAAACCGTATGTTCTTTAACCATTTGATGTAGTTGTGTGATAGTGTAGCATGAATAAATCTTATAACAACATCCTAGTATATTGAAGATACTGGTGTTGTTACAAAAGAAGTAAATAAAAAGAGTTTAGGGGGTTGGAGAAGCCAAATAAAACAAATGAACATGAGAGAATGAATTACCTTTAAAAGTGTAACTCCTTTTGATTTGAGCCTAAAGGCTTCGTTTGAAAGGCTTATGCAAAAAGTTAATCCTCTAGGATGAGGATAGGGATGTTTAGAGAGTAAATGGGTAGGGGTTGGCCGATCCAAAGGCTTTAGGAGTGTGTGAAATGAGGTAGAGGTGGGGGCCTTTTATAAGAGGAGAGGATGGGGACTTTTGGAAAGTAAAGAAATATTACTTTATTTGAAAATGTGTTTCGGTTTTAAAAGGTCCCACATTGATAGAATTAGTGGATAAGGTTATAAGGGTTCTAAATACACCCATACAATAAGTTTTGGGCATGTGTAGCTCATAGATATTACATTATATTTCCATTTTATTTTAATCGTTAAATAATGATGTCATCACTGCATCATTATAATGTCATAAATAATTTAATTTATTTAATGTCTAAAAATTATAAAACAAATTACTATGATATAGGAAATCGTTTTATATTTCCAATTATTATTTATAATCAAAATTTGGACTTGTATAACCCCACTTAAAATTTGTTTTTGTAAAACACATTATGTTTGTGTCATTTTCACTTTAACATTAAATAAAAAGTAATTTATGTCATTTCCCAACAAAAGTGGATCCATGGGGTCCCCAAGTTTACCCATGGCTTGTAATGGTCGGCCATGACACAACCAATGAGTTTGGGACATGTGTCTAGGTCATTTCATATTATTAAAGTATTATTTATACCTTAAACTACACTAATTACCACTAATCGCGATTAAAACTTAATAAGTTACTATTCACCAAAAAATTATTTTAATCTCATTGAACCACATTTTACATACTAATGACAACCATGTATGTCGAATTTTCAAAATTCAATACACATTAGTGGTAAACTTTCATTTAACTGAAAAATTAGTTTGCTTGATTACCACTTAGTGGTTTCACTATTCATCAAAAATTGAAGTTTTTCAGAAAATTACCAAAAAATTCACCCTAAGCTATATTTGATATTCCGATTTCAAAAATGAAGTCCGTTTTAAAAAATTCAAAACATTTAAGTAAAATTAATTAATTTAATAATTAATTCCCGCTGTCAGAGCAAATAGCGTGTTTTTATAAAACAATAAGTATCAAAAGATTGACACTAGTTTAAGTCTGATTTCAAAGTGAAATTAATTCCAACGACCACTATTGGATTTAATGGTAAAAATATTTTTTAATTTCACTTTAAAACCAATTCAAAATATTATCTATTCATTTAAATAAATTATATTAAAAAGAGGTTTTGAGTTAAAACACAACATTTACACTATTCATAAAAAAATGAACTTTATCGGAAAGATACCAAAAATTTACACAAAGTAAATTTTGATGTCCCAATTCTTAGTAAGAGTTTTATTTGGTCCAAAAGAATGTATAAGAGTGATCAAAACTATATTTAATGACAGTTCTCCATTAAAAGGCGATAAGTGAACCTTTAGTGAAAACTAGGGCATATACACCTAAAATTGAATTCATTCCGTATTTTAAGCCTTTGTCTTTTATTGGATAAATGTAAAAACATTTAAGAACATATATAATCATATTTTAGTTATTTCTATCCATTACCGCCAATACAACGGCTACATGTTAACTACCATTTAAAATAATATTATTTTATTATTCGAGTGCAACGTAAGATTCCCAAGAAACTTGTTGTTGCGTGTTTGGTACGCCATCGAGCATAGCGTCCCCTTTAAAGTCATATCAATATTTTATTCACAAATTTGGATAAATATGAAAATATCATATTCTTTATTTACCTGGGGTGTTACAATTTCATATCCTAAAGGTTTAGAAAAACTATTAAAACACCACCACAAAATATAGAGGTTTAGACATCCGTGAGAACAATGATGGGGAAAATATTTCATCTAAATTGTATAACTCCTACCCCTTGATTTTTTTGGACTAAATCACACATAAAATATTTTCGTACACAATTTAGTGGTGTTTTATGATATATTAGTCATTAATTATCTATATTTATATAAATCCAACATTAACTGTTAGGAGGGGAAGATCACTCTTCACATCCCAAGGCATTCCCCAATTCTAAACATGTGTTTGTAAGAGGATGAATCTCTTTCAAAATCACCATCTAAAGTGTGGGTCATATTTATATATGAACAATCATATCTATGTCAAATGACAGATACAACAGATAAGATCATTCTTGATGAAATTCCCATTGTTAGAGACTACACCGATGTGTTCCATGAAGAATTTTCAAGTCTCCCACCCGATCAAGAGGAAGAGTTCACAATTGAACTCATATATAGGTCACTTCCGATATTAATGATTACATAGAATATAGACACCATTAATTTGTAAGATCTAATGAAGTGGTGACATTAGAATATAGAAAAGGGTTTTATATTCCTGAGTGTTTCATTGTGTGGAGAACCACTCCCATTCATGAAGAGGAATGATGGATCAATTCACCTATACATTGATTATCATGAACTCAAATAAATCCAGATAAAGATCATGTATACTCTATCATGGATAGATTAATTATCCAATAAACTGAGTGGGGCCATGTATTTACTTAAGGTATACCATTGGTCAGGATATCACAAATTAAAGGTGAAGAAGTATGATATTCCCAAGAATACATTTAAAATGAGGTATGAACACTATGATTTCCTAGTAATTCCATTCAAACTCACTAATTCTCTTGTAATATCAATGAAAATAATGAATAGAGTCTTTTTAGATAACCATGAAAAATATGTGGTTGAATTTATAGATGATATTATTATATACTCAAGAGAAATGAAGAGCATGGGGTGAATTTTAATAATATACTAAAGACATTTATATGTGAGAAACTATAAGAAAAGAAGAGTAAATGTGGCTATTAGATGGGGGAAGAATCATTATTGGGTCATGTTAACTCTAAAATGGGATATATATTGACCCTTATATAACAAAGACAATTGAGGAGGGGAACAGACCTACATCTATAATGAAGATCCATAGTTTCCTTAGAATAGCTTGATTTTATCGATTATTTTTGAGGAACCTCCCTCAAATTTCTGAAATCCTTACCATGTTAACTAGGAAGGGAGTAATTATTTTCTAGACTGGTGAATGTGAATACTACTTCAAATAATTAAAAAAGATTCTTATCACTACAACGATACTTACACTACACAAATCTGGGGAACTTGTTGTGGTATAAAATGATGCATGAAATAAGGTATTAGGATATGTATTGATGAAAACTGATAATTTTATAGCCTACTCCTTAAGGAAGCTAGATGATTATGAGAAATAATATGAAAAACCTTATATAGAGTTGGAAGTTGTGATAATCATATTGTAAATATAGAGGTATTGTCTCTAAAGGGATATGTGTGAGATATATATTGATCAAAAGACCCTTAAATATAAATTAACATATAAATAATTAAATATATTCCAACAAATATTTCTAGAACTCATAAACTATTATGACTGCTCAATCCACTACCATCCCAAAAAAAGAAAATGAAGTAGAAAATGCTATAAGTAGAAAATATCATGTAACTTTATAAATGATGAGAATTTAGAAGTATAAAAACTTATTTTACATGAAAAGGATGGAAATAGAAATATAATTGAAGGAACATAATAATTAATTTCTTAAGGGATTTCCAAACCATACCTCTTAGAGAATATATAAGATTCTCAAAGTGATAATGTAGAAATTCAAAAGAAGGCAGAAGCTATCTGAAATGGGAAATTCTCATATTTCAAAATTGATGAGGATGTAGTCATAATACTTGGGTCATGACTATGTTTAAAATAAAATTCTGAGATACTGAATTATATTTTAAATGATTTACATATATCAACCTTCTCTATCCACACAGGGAGCACAAGGATGTATTGAGATCTTTAAGTTCACTATTGGTGGAAAATTATCAGGATAAATATTAATGAATTGTTGAGGATTCATGGAGTACCATTATCATTTGTATAGGATCAAGATTTAAGATTTAACTTGTTATTTTGTAAAAAACTCTAACATTAACTAAACATTGAGTTGAAAATTAGTAAAACATATCACCATCAAATTGATATCTGGTCTGAGTGGATTATTAAGACATTGGAAGATATGTTGATATTATTCATGTTGGACAGAAAATGAGGATGGGACCAACATCTTCCTATTTTAATATTTTATTACATACAAATCATCCAATGAAGCATCAAAATCACACCATATGAAGACATTTATATTATAAGATGTAGAACACCTTCTTACTAGGATAAAGTTAGTGAACGTAAGCTACAAGGCCCTAAAATGGATGAAGAAATAGTAGAAGTGATCAATACTGTTCAATATCACATCAGAGATACCTAAAGTCAATAGAATAGATTTATAGATAATCATCGATGAGACATAGAGATTGATGTTTAAGAAATGTTATTCTTCCAGACATCTCTATGGAAGAGATTTTCAAGATTTAGGAATAATGGAAAGATAAATCCTAACTATAGTGTCCCCTTTTTTATTATCTATCGTGTTCGAGTTATGTCATATCGACCTACACTCCCTCAATCCATGTATAATGTACATGTTGTATTCCATGTATCATTATTATGGATGTACATACCAGATAATTGACATTACCTATATTTAGAAGTGGTAATGCTGGAAAATGATCTATCACATGAGGAGATTATAGTGAAGATCATGGACTATAGAGATAAATTTCTACACAAATAGACTACACACCTCATCCATGTACTATAGAAGAACCGTAAATTTAATGATATGACATGGGAACCAGAGGAATCGATGAAGGATAAGTACACTTAATACTTTTCACTAATGTAGGAAAAATGAAATTTTGAGGTTGAAATTTTATAAGGGGATAGAATGTAATGATGTCTAATTTTATCAATGAAATTTCCTTTCTAATAATTATTTCATGTAGTATAATGCAACAAAATCAAAAAGAGAAAAAAATAATAATTATTCTCATAAATTAAGATTGACTCATTACTCAACACATAAACCTATAAGAATTCCAAATATTATTGTATGTCAATAAATAAAAAATAAGAGAATAATAATAGGATACTTTGGATTATTTTGATTCACCAGCACGGAAACACTCACAAACAAAGCTATAGAAATAAAACAAAATGTTAATAATAAAATATATTTTTTAATGATTAAAGTTTATTTAAAGTTGAGAGAAAAATGGATGATAATGAATAATTAATTGAATAAAATTTATTTATATGATGTAGGGACCCAATATGATCATTATAATTATGACTATTGAAGTATTAATTTGAACACAGGAATAGTAACCTGACTCGTGGAATATTAATATGATTGGTAAGAATAGTGATATAACTATTAGAATAATAAAATCACATATAGGAATGTAAAATATTATTTAGGTGTCTTATAATATAAAAATATGATATATCTATGGTACAAGTAAATATAGTTTAAAAATGATAATTAAGGGTTAGTATTTTTATAAAAAATAAATGTTTTAGATTAAATTTTATATTTAATACAGTGATTTAAAATAAAATTTATTTTCCTAAGATGGATTCAATTGTACAAATATATATTTCAAAAAAACATTTTGGTGAATTTTTTCTAATTTTATAAAATAGTTGACTTATTTATAATAGTGAAATATGTCAATTTAAGTTATTTTACATTATAATCCATGTCAATGAATTTTTGAGTCATGCATGATTTAATCAAAAAAATTATAACTGAAATGCACTAGATATTATATATTGTCATAATAATCAACAATTATAATTTTTTTGGGCCCAAATAATAAATTAATGAATATAATAATCAGAAACACCCCTATACTCCCCTTATAAATACCAACCTTCACAAACCCTTGTCCTTAAACCTTATAGTCCTTAAATATTTTTGAAATCTCTATATGACCTTCTCCTCTCTACTCTCCCCATGTTATACATCTTAAGGTGTCCCAAAAATACCAATTCAAATATCTTTATGGGGTCCTTCAATGAGGATATATTCAAGTGGTGACATTCACAAACAACCTCCCTTAATTTACTATCCACTACTTTCTTCTCATAACCTCCTTCATCCATAAAATCATAATAACTCTAGTATCAAGTATATAATAAAATGTTAAATTTCTAATTTAATATCTTTTATCCACCCCTTTTTCATCTCCACTTATTTAAATAAATGAATCAAAAGTTAAAATTATAGTGGTTAACCTGCTTCATGGATAACAATTTTTCATTTTCCACTACATATTTTAATGGTCATCATAAAATTATTTGTATGGTTACATCAGATTATAATTGGTATATTAAAATTTATTTCATGTTCTAGAACTAATATATAGCCATAATTTCAACTGAAATGAATCTAGTTTAGGATTTTTAGAAAAACCACCATAATAATCTATACCTTTATCATTTATATTTTATAAAATGAATTATTCTCATTCCAGAAAGAAAACTTACATATGGTATCATTTAAAATTATATAAATTCATTAATACCATATAATTTCACTCTTGGAGTTCTATTAATTGTTTAAAAGAACAACCATAAATATACACAATTTAACATACCATAAATCTATGAAATGAACTCTCCTAGAATGACAAAAGTAAACATTACTACTCCTGAAAATTCGCATAAAATTACTTAATAGAATTTATAATAAAAGAAATAATTAATTATGAGTTTCTATATTGAATTATTAATTAATATAATTTCATTATACATGACTTTAAGTGAATTCTCAAGCCACATTTAGACATAAGGTATTAGATATCTCCAAACATAAATGTTTCATATTGGTTACATTTTCTCTCTATTTTACTCAATTTATCTATAAATTCATCTTATATGATTCTCCAATATTATATAAATATGCACACACATATATATCTAGATATTTGCATATTTCTTATGGGAAATAATTTTTTTTAAAATGTTTCCATCTCAATTACTCTCAACAAGCAATCCTGAATAAAGAGAACCTCTCTATATCATACCCATTTTCAAGTACACTCCATAAAGTATTTTTCGGATAAATAATTTTTTTAAAATCATTCATTTTATTATAAACCCCTATTTTAGTTAATTTATGGTTTTATTAAAATAATTATTCCCTTAGCCTTTTAATGACTCTTTATTCATTTCCCCAAAACTATTCTTGGGTGGCACATTTCTTTTGATACCTCACCACTATTTATCATTTGTTAACATTATTAAGACAAAATTAGTCAAGATATAATATTTTTGTACCTTAATAATTTTCAAGAATGACTTAATCCCTATTTTTATGAATACCATTATGATAAGACCTCTTGTTATGCCTTATTCCGTTATTATGATACACATTTATTTCCATGGTAAAACACTTATTTTTATTCATTATGTTTGATTTATTTATGTGTCAAACATATTCATGAACATGTTATTATTAATGAAACTATATATTTCTCCAATTCATTGGGTAATATTTTGTCTAATCAAAGATTATGTAAGGGATTAGGGAGTAAACATAATCCATTATGGGACTCTGTCTACTATGTAATATAGTGTTGGAAGCTTTCCTTGACTCGGGTTTATCTCAGAATATATGTTCCAGCCACATTTTCTTATTTTGATGACCATATTATTTCATATACTATTTATTATTCCTCTAAAAGTTTATTCACATCCATTCCATTTATGTTATCATGTTATGCCATCTGACTCATGTGTTGTGCTTATTTTCCAAGCTTATTCCCTTACATAGGTTTTTATCTCATACATTTTTTCTATTTGTTTTCCATGTTATCTTATAAAGATGTAGGATCTCAAAGGATGTTAAGAGCTCATTATGGAGATTAAAACAATAATTTTTATTCTATTTTCATGTTTTCTAATTATGTAACTAGCCTTCCAAAGTAACTAAAATTTTCGATCCATAGTTTCTATTTCATGGATAATTATTATTAACATCAATAAATAATAATTTTAAAAGGCTCTTGTCAGTATAATGTCTTTATCTAAATCACATTTAGCTATGCTCATAATAATTAATCGTGGTCAACTGATATAGTGAGGTGATGCAGTACATTCATCAATTCGCACAATCATCTCACTTCTTCATATATTCATCCTTTTCTTTGTATATTCACTTCATTTGAAACAAAATATCACTATAAAACTTTAAGAGAATTTATAAAACATTTAATGGTAAGGTATGTTTTCTTGCAGTAAGGTTAATCCTGCTTGTGGTATGTCCATTACATCCTATGGTAAGGTGATTACTTCTTGTGGTAGGGTGATTCCTTTTTAGGGTAAGGTGATATATTCATACAGTAAGATTTTTTAAATCTATCACATGATATTTAGTGAATGTAAATGTTGTAAGGTGAAATGTAACATGAATTATTCTGATATAGTATCATGACATTTATATGGTATGGGTTCATGGTAGGCTTTACACTTATCCCCTTTGGCAATTTTTTCTTTATAATAAGATGAAATGATTTGGAATTATTAAAATAATGATTTGATGGACTAATATAACAATAAAATTTATTTTAAATTAAATTTATAAAAGTTATAGAATATAAATTAAATATTATATCGTAAAGAAATAAATAAAAACAAATTTTGAAAAAAAAATATATTTTTGATGCACAAAATGACATTATTAAAAGTTAAATGATTATTTACTATGATTTTATCAATAAATTTATATTGAGTATGACCATTATACACATTTTTTATAATCTGTTTAATACTATTAACACACTCTAATTTAATAGAAGGATTATAATGTTATACTATATTATAGTTCATTTTGACTCATGGTTGTGTGTATCAAAAACTGTCCTTGAATTTTTATTTGAAGAGAATGATTTCATAAAATATCAAGGTGTTACATTTTAGCCACCATAAAATTAATGTATCCCTAAAACATTTCAACATAATCATAAATAAATTAGGAAATATTAGTTTCATCAGATCCCTAGGTTTACAAAAAGCTTGAACAAATTTTAGATTTCTCTTGAGAACTTTAACCAGATGAGTGTCTTGTTCCATATAACATTGTCTATAAGATCCAGTATTTATACAAGTTTTTCTTCATAATGAATATAAAAATAATAAGATATGACTTCTCAGTTCAGTACATGTGTTGGATTATGTATATACTTCTTCAATAAAAATACATGGAACACGTTGTGATCATAAGGGAGGTTTGGTGGAATCACTTTTTGAAAAGTTTTATTCCCTACTCAATCAAGATTATAATAAGGGAATATACAGATAGGGACAAAATTTTCCTTCTTTATTAATCTCATAACCTTATTCAACTATGAAATTCATAAAACACCTTCTATACAACTTGAATTCTATATTCCATCTATGTTTTTCAGTATATCTTTTCGTTCCACTTTGAGATTCATTGATATGACACTGAATGGTTTAAACATTGTCATCCATTTCATTAGATACCTCAGGTGCTAATATCATTCATTCTAAAACATGTTTATATCATATTGGAGTTTTCACTTCTTTTTAAAGAGTTATATTAAGGAGTCATATGAATTATCGAGTGTAAGCTATTTTAGCATGAAAAACGACTAGGGAACAGTATTGATCCCATTAACATTAAGATCCACATAAAAAGATCTTAGTATATCCCATTGGGTTTTAATGGATCTATAAGAATGATCATATGTTAAAGGATGATAAAAAATGATGAAACATTATAATTTATCTAGATTCTATTAAAGACATTTCTAAAAAATTGAGTAAAACCTCATATCATGATTAGATACAATAGAATGTGGTATTCCATTCAACCTTATATAATCATTAATTTATATTTTTAAAATATGATAGAGTGAAATATATTCTCAAGTAGAATTTAATTATGCTAACTTTATAAAGTGATCAACTACAAACCATATAACATTTTGGACTTTAGTTGTTTTTGGAAGGGAAATTACTAAATCCATGGTGATGTTTTTAATTTTGCATTAATATATAATAATGTTCATATCATACACATATAATTTTGTCTCTCAACCTTAACATGATATAACCAACCATTGAGTTACATAATCTGCTATATAAATCATCATGTTCCCCATAAAAACTCTTTCAGGAAAATATATATTGTTTACTTCCATGATTAGTAAAGAATGATGAATATTTAGCCTCATCCAATAGCACCTTCTTTAAATCTGGTATGGACCAAACACATAAACTATTCCAAAACCATATCATACAATCAAAATAATGGTCAAAATCAAGAATATATCTCAATATAATTTTTAGTTCAACACAATCCTTCAACAACTATTTTATCTTTACTTGAATAGATGGTTGAAAACTAAGAACGATAGTATTTCAAACCATATATCATGATTTCGAAACACATAGGTTGAAAGACTTAAAATAGAAGATCATTTATGATCATTATCATAGATAATCCGTAAGATCCTTTTGACTCAGAGAATCTGCTACCTTAATCACCTTCTATTGGTGGTAATATATTAAGAATTAATAATATTTAATTGACTCCAACCATCCTCTCAGACACATACTCGACTCTTTCAAAGAGAATATATACAATAAAATTTTATGTTTAGTATATATATCACACATTTATCTTTATAGATAATACATATATATATTTAATATAAAAATTTCTATAGTAAACACTAAATCGTCATTTGGGTAATTTTTTTCATGAACGCTCAATTGGTGTGAGGCATACGCTGTCACAATATCTTTTTGAAGAATAATTTATCCAAGTACAATTTTCTATACATGAATAAATATCGAAAATAATTATCCACTATTGGGTATTGTTTTCACAGGTGTGCTAACTATCCTTATCTTTAGTTCCATGAAATTTTCCTTATATTCATATATCTAATAGAACATGGCCCCCTGCTGAGATAATATGGTTAGTGTATTAGAAATTCCGGAGAAATTATACACAAAGCATCGATAATATACATATAATCCATTAAAATTATAGATCTCAGTCATAGTTGATTTATGGGGATAACATTAAATAATATACATATTTGATGGATCGGCAGATATATACTTTCCTAATATTATATAACCCAAAATGAAAATTTCTACATCCAAAATTCCTACTATGTAATTTTTTCATTGGGATTTTATTTACATACGGTCTTTAAAATAATCCAAAAGTGATCTTCCCACTCTTCAATTCTTATTGAATATATAACAATATCATCTATAAAGACTACCAAAAACTAGTGAAGGAAATATTTAAAGAAAATTTTAATTAAATTAGTGAAGGAAGTGGGAGAATTTTTTGGAGAAAATGGAATAATTATACATTCACAGTGTCAATACATTATAAATAATTTCATCTTGGTAATATATTCTTTCTTAACACAAATTTTTGATATTTTAAATGAAGGTTACTCTTGTTAAGGTACTAAACTTCATGAAGTTGATCAGAAAAGTTAAAAATATATGGTAGATGGTAATTTTTATTGATTTTGATCTTTTTTTGATCCATAAAATTGATGGCGAATCTCATTGATCCATATTTATTCATAGCATAAAGAATAGGTTCACACCATGGAGACACGCATTTCTGAATAAATCATTTTTTAAGATATTTTTGAAGTTTCTATATTAATTTTCACAACTCAATTTGGTCAATTCTATATGCAATCATTGAAAAAGTTATAACATTGGGTATGATTTTTATTTGAAACACTACATCATGATTTTGAGGATGGAAAAAAACATATTCTATAATAACATTAATAATCTCTCATATATTAAGAATATTTATGGTCTTGAGTTTCCCCAACCATCTGAGATAAATAACCCCTTTAAATATTAATCTTGGCATATAAAATGGATAAAAATTCCATTGGATGATCATATTTTTTATCATACTGATATAAAATAATGTTTTCTTTCATAATATCAAATATGACTTCCCTTCCGTAGAAATTGAAATAGCATTTATGTATATAATTTCAATCCATGAACAAAATAACACTGAATTAAATTAGAGGGTGAATAATTAGATTTTCATGAAGCACATTCCCACAAACATCAATTGGTGTAGAATAATAGAATATTGATGAAACCATCATAAAATTTGGGGTCTTCAGAGTTGATTTAACATTTAATATATGTTGTGGTACACTATTACCGTTATAATATTTCTAAAATATAAAATTTTTGTATATCCTTAATCAAATAAGACATTATCTTCTCTAGAGTGAATGGAATGTTTACCTTTTACCTCTTCAATTTCATACTCCAAATCAGAAATAGTGATCACATGAGATTTATCTTTATCTTTGGTCATTATAGGTTAATGAAACCAATAAATGTAAAATAAATTTGCTTTAGAACAGAGGTGAACATATTTTTAATACTCCATGAAATTGAAATACTCCATTGTGGGTGGTAAATTCTATTGTTCTTTCCCCCCATCATTGGATAACTTCTTCTAATTAAATTGACATTTTATGTTCTTATAAACATCATTTCTACACTTAAAAATTTTAATGTCCCCTAAATTCAATCTCCACTATTTTTCCTTCAAAAGATATAGAATAATGTAATGATCCTACTCATATCTTGTTGAGGTTTAAAATTCTCATTGAATGTGATTTATTCTTATCAAAACTATGAGTTTTTTAGATCATTCTAATACTTATTTTTTCCTTGATAGTGCATCGAACAATTTATTCAAGATACTAATTCTTGTTATAGTTATTTCCCTAAGGAAAAATGATTTTATGATAGTGGAGAATCAATCATCCTTAAATTCTGGATGGATGATAACACAAAATGTTTAGTGCCAAAGAATTGTAAAAAAACCTCATATCTATTAATGGATTCATCATCCTTTTGTATTAGGTCATTTATTTATTTATTTATTTCCATATAAAGAATAAAATGAAATACACTTATTTAAATACAATATTTTATACTCATCAAACTCCATGGATTGAATTTATTCCCATTGACTCATGTTCTTGGAATGATTTCACAATTGATCTTATTCTCATTCCAAATGATAAAAAACCAAAATAACTTCTTCATGTTCTTAAAACTAGAGAATTAAAATAATATTTTCATTTTTACTTATCCATTTCTCAAAAACTAGTGTATTAGAATTCCTAATAATACAAGGAGATAGTTGTCTCATGATGTACTCAGTATAAAATTGTTCCAACTTTTTCTCATTTGGATTCATAACATGATTCAAAATAAGAGAAAGATGTATAAGCATTGAAAAAATATTTTTAATTCTAGATCCTATAACATTTGGTTATTCATGAGTGAATGAAAAGAATCGCCCATCATATACAACATTAAAAAGATTACTTCATGTTCTATCCATTGAGTAAAAACAAAAAATAGAGTGTGAAAAAAAAAAACCATATTAGGAAACCACATAATCATCAAAAATAATTTATTGTATTTTTAAATAAATATATATTCCTTTCCATCCTTACCACCATTGGCTTTGCCCAGTCCACCCAGTATTATTATGTAATCATTAGTATATTTTCATATAAATATAATTATTCTCTACATTTTCACCAATGTTTTCCGGTCATAGTTTTTAAATGTAACTAAACCTTTTTCTCATGTCAATTATATTGAAATATACTTTTCAAGCATAGATATTACATCTAAATAGATGAATATTCATTAAATAACATCAAAATACTTGAAAAACTCATATAGTTCTAGTATCTTCGGATACATGGACATAAGAATGACTTTTTAATAAGGGCCTCCCATTATGTTCTTCATAAATATCACCCTTCTTTGATGTATTATAATTATAATTATTCTTCATATCATAGGGAAAGGAAACATAAGAAAGGGTAATCTCAGATGCTCAGTAAGGGTTAACAAGGGAGATATCAATAATCACTTAGGCTTAAAATTAGCACATTTTAAAACAATACAATGCATATCATAGATAACAATCATAATTCTTGGTATTTTATAAGACATGAAACATAAAGTAATCATGGAACATGAGCCATGATACAATAACATTGGAATAATAAATGAAATTTGGCCTAAAAATAAGCATAGAAAATGTTTTCCATTGTAGTCAAGGTTCAATCCCAAGATTGTAAGAGTTTATTGGGATATCTCCCAAAACCATTACAGTAGTTAATGTTCACTCACATGAATTTCATAGTGGACCGATTCCCTTACTAAACTGGTTTCATTACCCATTCATGTCCTTTTTATCTAATGAGATATCCATCTACACCCACAAAATTGGAGGTATATATAATTTTAGACACACCCAATACATATTTAAAATAAGCCATATATCTGACCCATGTCTATAAAATATTTAGAAAATTATTAAATATGAAATGAAATGTGTTTCATTAACATTTAATTAGTTCATAACCCATTGAAAACAAACTTGTTTCATAAACATCTTGTAATCATAAACATAAAATAACCCGATAAAGAATAATGATTGTATTATTGGATCATAACCATATTAATACATAAATTAAATCAAAGGATGGAATCAAAGATATAAAATTCCTTTAAAATATCCCATGGAATATTTAGGAGGGGAAATTCCTTTTTCTTTTTGATATCACATATTAAAAATTGAAATATTTCTCAAATATTAAGGGGATTAATTTAATTTAAAAGGACATTTAAAAAATGTAAAAGATTATTTAAATCATTTAGTACACATGATATAGGTAAATTCTATTCATACCATATTAGTTAAAATAAAACACACCTTTCATAATTTTTTAAAAATATAGGAAAGACCCATATTCAGAAAATGAAAACATGGTTAATTATATTTTCATAAAAATGAAATCATGGGTAAAACTCAGCTTAAAAAATTGTAAGATATTGTTAACATTAATCTTGAATCATTTTCAGAAAACATGGATATATATGGGAAAAAAATCTTCTGAAGATAGAAATAAACTAGATTTTAATTAAAAAAATTTACGGTCTCATGAGTATGTAGGATGAGTAAAATTAAAGGAAAACATGTATTTTAATTTAATAAACATAGTACCATCAAATTTATTAATTTATATAAATTCATATCATAGTATTTATTCATCAAAAACATAACTATAAACAATCCTGATCAACATTGTTATTATAACATAAAACCCTTACCACATGTTCCATAAGCTTATAAATCACTCTATCCTCCCATATAATAAATTTAAACTTCATAATATTATAAAAAATAATTATATACACCCTTATAATATCATATATTATCCACTTGTAACATTTTAACACCCATTTATTAATAATACCTTATTAAAATAACCATTTCTGAGTTTTAAATATTTCATTTTCATGAGAATTTCAGTTTGATAGTTCTGGTCCTATAACATTTTTCATCTTTAAATTATGTGAATAATTTTATAAATGATATTAATATCATATATATTAATTTTATACATGTATATAGTCATTCATTAAATTTAGAGATATAAAAATGTATTACACCATTCATGGGGAAGGCATATCATACATACACATGAACAATGTTTTCACTTTTTGAAAGATGGAAGAAAATAATGGTACAAAATAATTCATTTTTACATAACCATAATATTATCATATTTTCATTAAATATATCTTAATGATCACCTAAATAAAAGATAAATGAAAATCAAAGGACATCGCTTCATGGAGGTGGTAGTTTGCATGTGTCCCTGAGATATGTTATCATATTCCAATGAATTAGAAGTTAAAAAGGGAGTTGTTATTATATAATTATATAATTATAAATATTTAATAAAACAATTATACAAACATTAATCCAATAATAATTAATATAGATGAAATATTTTTATGGAAATTGAATTATATCGTTATGTGGAGATGATAAGATGTACGTATGCACAACCGATACATTTACTTCATATTTGATGGTTATGAGGGTGAATAAAGGAATTTTATTTTATGAAATAAATTATAATATATCTAGGATACTTATTTTATTATTCTATGATGTAGCCCATTGAGTTAGAGGTCTTATTAGAAAAAATGAATTAGAATCGATCAGGTTGAATGATTACCTCTTCTTCAATAGGCTTCCTTTAGATCACCTCTTAAGAGGTGTATGGTTGGTCTTTTGGGAAGACCATAACCTCTAAAACAAGTATAATGAAGTTTATATGAGTATTAGGTAGGTTTTTTTCAAACTATAAGGCTCAAATATATGTAAATTATATAATTTAGGGGTGTTCTTTTATAAGGACAGCAAATGAAACCCTTAGAATATTCTGAATGATTAAAATATAATAAAATCGTTCTCAGTAAAAGTTTTTCCAAATTAAATGGTATTTTTTAAAAAAGGATAATCTCTTAATATTATCATAAAATTATAATTATACTGGTTTTTCTATCACATTAAAAACTTTTTATTTTATTAGTAACTTGGTTAACCAATTTTAACATTAAGTGCAGTAACAAATTTTTAAATCATAATGGTTTATAATTGTTACTGTAGTCTAAAAAGTGACTTAGAAATAGAAACATTAAGATAATTTAAACCAAATCTCATTTACGTTTCTTAATATAATAGTTTTTTGAATTTAAAATCATTTAATAAATATGAATTTATTATAAAAATCGTTTTTGGTGATTTTGGAACTATAAATTTAATATGACAATGATAAAATCAAGAAAAGAAAGGAATTAGAATACAATCCATTAAAACCAAACTAGCATGATATAATTATCTAAAAAATACATGTAAAATAATTATTCAATCGAATAAAATTATCTTAAACAGTTTTTATATCATTTATTTTATTTTACTATTAACTGAATAAATACAGTGTCAATGTTCCATATGAGTTTAGTGTAATTATTTCAACACTAATTTTTTTAAATTAATTAAAATGATAAAAGAAAAATTTATATTTAAAATAAATTTTTTGAAAACAAATTACCTTGTTTTTTACCAATTTCAAAAATAAAGAGATAATAAAAAAAGTGAATGTCATTTTTTAATTTTTTACCTAAAATATTATAATTGAAAAAAAAATTTACAAATGTAAAAAAGGATATATATCTATTTTTTGGATGATTATTAATGTGATATAATAATAAAATTAAATTAACACAAGTTTTAGGGTCACTGTTTAGTCCATATCATATTATTTTTAACCTAAACTACCAGATTTGGCCTTTATCATTGTAAAAAAATTACTATGGTTACTATTCATTATGGACAAAATTAAAAGGGTCATATTTACTTAATTAAAAAATCCTAATTCAAAATATCAAATATAATTTTATGAATTAAATTCTGTATTGTAATAAATTATTTTAAAATGAAACCCATAAAATCCAATGAAAAAGTGTTTTTTTTTAAAATCATCTTTAAGTATAAAATGTTTTTATACCAAATTAGTGTATAAAATTAAATCTAAAGACAATAATTGGACTGTTTAATAAAGTGTAATTAACAAAATTTTGAAAAAAATCCAAAAAATAATTTTACTATGAAAATACTATTAAAAGATAGAGTTTTCAATACAAATCACTATTCTTCAATATTCATTGAAAAATTAATTTATTTGGAAAATATATGAAACTTTAAACCTAAGATAATATATATATGATAATGTCAAAAATGATATCCTTTTTAAAAAATTATATTTTTAAAATCTCCAAATATAATTTATAATATTCTCACACTAAAAAAGAGTAGAAATAAATTTTTATGGATAATTATTTTTGAAGTATAAAATTCGTTTAAAAATCATTTTTTGATTATTAACAAAGAAATTCTCAATATATATATATATATATTGTATGATCATTAGGAATTTGTTTCATATTGTGGTTAATACTACTCATACTAGAAAATTTAATAGCTAGGTTATTATAGTATATTATATTATCTATCATTAAGTCTCAGGTTCCTTGTTTTTAAATATATCCAAGAAATATTTCTTAAAAAACATTTAAAAAAATATTAGGGTGTTACATACAGTAGGAATTTTTTCTTTTTAAGCATAATTCTTCTTTGATAAATCTCTAAATTCTGATGTAGAATTCTAAAAATAATTTTCAACATTATTATTTTTTCAGTAGTTTAAACTAGTATTCATTGAATTTAGTCAAACTTCTTCTCTCTATAATTTACTCTTTCTTCTATCATAATGTTTAAATAATTCTCATTTCCAAGAATATTATTTAATCCTTATATATTCTAAAGTAACAATGATTTTTCTTATTTATAAAATGATTCTTTGTTTTTGATAGATTAATTTTTTTCATTCTTCTAATCTCATAGTCAATTTTAAAGATATTTGAGGGGAAATACTTCAATTCCCTCTTTACAGTAAACTCTATCTTAGTTAATTTTTATTCACATTCATAATTTTTCAATCCCTAGTGATATTTTTATCATTCACCTTTTTAATGATAATAATTATTTAGATTTGAAAACTATAAGTCTCAACATCCTATTCATCTTTATTATAATCAAATTTATTGTTCAAGATGTTTCTATTTAAAAACAATGATAACTTCTTACCCTTTTTTTAAAAGTACCTATTCATTTGTTGGATTTATAATTAGGGAATCATTTCTCCCTTTCATCTTCCACATCACTATTTTCATAAACATCATATACATGAATTTTTTCTTCAATATTCCCAATATTTACACACCTAAATATTTTTAATGTGCTATTTAACTTGTATTTAACATTCCAACTTCTCATTTTTCTATTGATAAAAAGTATAAACACATAAAATTTTTCAACTATATATTCATTAAAATATAATCTTTTTTTCTTCATTAACCAAATATTTTTTCAAAATCATAGGATTACATTTTTGAGGTTTTTTCCATTTTATCCTCCCCCTTACTCAAAACAAAAATATCATTTATCATTTTATAAAAGTATTAAATTACCATTTAAGTCATCAATAAGGAGATCACTAGTATACTAATCATCCAATGTCAAGAAATTATCCTTGAACTTATCAGGTAAGATGATAAATATTTTTTCCATTTATACAGTCTTATAACACTTCACTGTAGCCTCTAATCATGATAATGACTTCATAATCCTTTATAGAGAATCTACTTATAGTTTCATCGCCATATATTATATGGCCTTCGTATTTTAACATATATATTTTATGTTTTCATGATTTACTTTGGTATTTACATCATTAATATTATAATGTTTATACCAGTAAAAAAAATTTATTTTGATTTCCTTAACCCTCATAAATAAACTATTTGAATGAGGAGATAAAATTAAATTCCCAACATGTACATCATTCTCTAGATTCTTATTTTTTACCACTATTATAGAAACAACTTCTTCATAAAGAATGAATCCACAAATTGAAACATCCAAACATCATTATTTGTATAAAAAAATTATTAAAATAATTATTCCATTTAGATATGATAACATTTGTAATAATATATAAGAATCCCACTATAGATAATTGTTTTTAAATTAACCATTACATATAATATGAATAAGTTACTACTTCTTCAACCTGAGAGAGAAATAAAACTCCTTATAAATAGCTAATAATCAATGATGTGAATCTATGATTTGATACCAATTATGAATCAACCTTCTATATTAAAGGTATTTCAGCCAGGTGGGTGAAGTGATTTCTATATTTTTAATTCATTTAATGATCTGTAAAAAAACCTTCATCGCCAATTATGATGAGAATTATTTTCTATCTGCACTTTTTAAAAACACTAATGAATATTTGGAGCTCAAAAATTTACAAGGTTTTCCTCTAAAAATGCGGTTAGATTCATAAATTATCAATAATAAACTACACAATAGTGTCCACCTATATGTATAAGGGATATGGATTTTCCTTGACATCTTATTAAAAATATCTCAATTGTATTTTGGTCCATCCTGTACATAATTGTTTCCCACACACTATAGTGATAGAAAATGTTTGTAAAAATGGATATGTATTCAACCAATTTTCTACTATTAAGATTTTAGGTATACTACGTTCTTCTTTTTTATATATTCTTTCATAGTATCAAGGAAACACATCGATTTTTATATATAACACAAAATGAAATATTTTCACTCGATAATGATTATTAAGCACACGTAATATCCAAAAAAAATATATACAGTTAACATCTAGCTATTCTTCTTTTATATATATTTTGTGATCTTCATGAACATATCACAGAGTCCTGATAAAGAAATTGTCCCAATAATTTTCTGTAGGCTTTTATCCTTTTTTAAAATAATATTTTTCTTTTTTATGTTATTATAATCAAAGAAATTCATGATTGTAATTCCCTTTATTTCCCCTCTATTTCATATCTTCAACCTCAAATAATAAATTTATTGATATATGAATTTGGATTTGAATATTCATGAAGAATAATATACATGTTCTCCATCATATTTTCATTTCTTGATGTTGTCTCACTTCATGGAAGTTTGATGTTGAAACACATATTATAACTGATGTGGATTCCAAAAACTCATTAACTACTTATTCAATCATGGAACGAAAAAAATTAATTTCATGTTTCTTTATTTTGTTATCAAAATTCATTACCATCCAAAATAATATATAAAATGAATAACACAGTATGTTTACATTGAACAATAATAAACTTGCATCATCTGAAATTAATCTCATATAACAAGATGAATCGCGATATTTAATTTTTACATTTAATTCCATAATGAAAAATTCAACCTACATCAACATAATTGATATGATGATCATTTTATGTTTCTTAGAGTCATATTTGATTCATATCATCCTCCAGATAAACCATATAAAAATTCCTATATATGAAAATAACTATGTTATTACATTAATTTTTATCACATACTTAACTGAATTGCATCCTATTATGTTTTTGATACCCATAACATTCCCACAAACGTATTAATAGATAGATAGAACATGATTATTATGATTTGTGATCATACATGAATAATCATTAATCTTTATTACTGATCCTAGATTCTATCTTATTAAGATAAAATTGATTCTAACTATGATTATTTTATTATGAGGTCTATAAATATAATTTTTTTATCCTTATAAATTAAATATTTCTTATATAGATCCAGAATAACAACTTTCTAGATTACCATCAATCCAAATTTCATTCAAAACATTAACAGATCCTCTAAATACTTCTCATACATTATTAAAAATAGTTTCAAACGCTTCAGAATATTCAAATACCATTTACATGACATCAAAGGAAAACATTCATCTCTATTGTATTATTATTTATGGAATGAAAAAAGGTCTATCATAGTAAAAATATTTCTACTTTAAATCCACTCTATATTCTTCTACATAAAAAATCAATAAATTCCTTATAATTATTTAAAAAATGCTAAATTATATTTTTCTAGGTCTTCAAAAATCACCAAAAGATATCAACCTTTATCAAAATATCTATTCTCCATAATATAAATATTTATTAAAAATCTAAAAAGAAAAGGAAAAAATTGATGATTCTATAATTGTTATATATGTATATGATAAAATATACCCTTTATGGGAGAATGATAATAATTATCTAAAATAAAAGAGGGATGATATTTCCCTCATTTATTTACTCAACTTCTTAAAAATGAGGAGCAGTATAACAAGAATGATGAGGAAAATAAATCTATAGACAATAACCATAAGAACTTAGAGGTGAAGGGACTGGGTTCCTCAATGTCCACAAAGGGGGAAAATAGTAATAAATTTATATAAATTAACATTACAAAAAAGGAAGAAGAAACATAGTTGAGGTGGCGCCTCAGTGGTAAACCACATTATCCTACATCTAAAAGACCTGGGTTCGAATGATGACATGCCACTTAGGGGATTTATAATCTAGGTGATGAAAAAGTAATGACATATGATGGTAGTGATTCAAGAATAATGTTGGTAGGCAGGGAGACATGTATAATTATGTATGAATGATGTTATACTGGTTCTTCAGGCCATGTTCATTGGCCAATTTTCTTTGGGCCTATGGGCTATGTAATGGGTATTCCACTATATAGATAAAATGAGGTATTTTGGTCCATAATAAATATATTCTGAGGCTAAAAATTTTAAAAGAATAAGAAGATAGAGGTTTGATACCTCTATGGAATTTTGAGACACTTCAAACAGGGGTCACTTATCTATTATAATAGTGATTAAAATTAAAATACCCCAGAGGAATAGTTTATTGAAATACACATTTATGAAAATTTACATGTGGATATTCCTTATTTGTGGATCAATTATAGAGCTACATGACCGGGGTGATGTAAAAAATATCCTACCAATTGGATGTAATCCTCCAGTGATGTTTTGTTGGTCTACATGGGGAACTCATCCAGAATTAGCATACAATTGAAGGGTAGTTAGGATCTCATGTTTACCTTGGGAATTATAATCACATTAAATCATGTCCTATATATTCCTAAAGTTTTTTTTTCAAATAGTTTCAAGGTGCATGTTAAACATGGGAGGGTTTAATCACGTTTTTGAGGAATATAACTATTTTTGTCCAAGGGTAGGACCATTGTTGTAAACAGTCACTTGTATAATGGAATATTCAATGTAAGTAAAGCTTCTTTTTATATTTACATTATAGATAATTTTTCATTATGTAATATTTTTTGTGTTCAAAGAAATTATAATAAAATATAGGGTATGTAAAAAATAGAATTATTACCTATGATGGTAAAAAATGTTCAAAAAATGTGTGATTTCAATATAAAATAAAATAGTTAGTAAACCATTTCCATTTATATAAAGGAAAAGTAATTTGTTATAATCTATATATAATTATGCGTGAGATTCATATTCTACACCCACAAAATGTATAAAATTTGATTTGTAAGCTTTATAGATGATTTTTAGGCATGTTTATATTTCTATATTTTAAAGATAATAATGGATATATATATCATATATAATGAGGCATAAAAATATGGGGGTATAACATTAAGTGCCTAAAATAAAAAAAGGGAGGAGAATATTATATTCTATCAATTATGAAATATATAGGGATCGCATATTATTGTATAGTTCCTTATAATCATCAATGGAATGTTGGGGTTGAGATAAATAATATAACATTAATAGAATTGGTTAATCCTATAATAAATATCTTGATTATCTTAAGAGGATTTTTGGGATAAGAATTATTAACTATTTTTTTATCCAAAAGAGTGTTCTCAAAAAAGGTTATTATATAACTCCATATGATTTATGGAATAATTTCCAAATATTCTTCTTTTATTTCGAGGATCAGGATATCATGAAATTGGAAAATTTCATGAACATAAAAAGGAAAAGTTGTATGAATGAGGTATTGATAACATATTTCTGGGATATAAAGAGCATAAAAAATCTTATAGATTCATGGTTGAGGATTCAAATGATAAACTAACAATTCATTAAATTATTTAATTTATTGATTCTAGCTTTGATTAATCTTTGCTTACCTTTTAGACAAAATAAATCCAGAAAGAGGAATATGTAATAAAAAAGAGTGTATCAAGAAGGTATATTTATGGAGGCTCATCATATTAGATTACCTATTTCACCCATGACATATAGATATAATTTATATATATTCTTTATAAGAGGAAATTATGATATTAATGATACATAATGACTAATTTAACTTAATATTTAGTCTAATATTTAAATATTTAAAGAATTTATTTTATCTTATGATGTATTTCATCATAAGGGATATTTAAATAATGAAATGAACTTTTTAATTGGAAAAAATACTTGTAAATTAGATTAATTTACATATGTTTCAAAAATAATCAATTTTAAGTGGTTATTTAAATAGAAAAGGAATTTTTCTAGTATAGTTAAATATTTAAATTTATATAGGTATATTAGGGGCTTACTCAAAATGAAGTAATAAATTATTTCAATATGTATGATGAAATTTTTATGAATACTTCGATTAGAATTTTTCTTTATTTATCCTCTATATATAATATGGGAATTCATTAAATGGATGTTAAAATAATTTTTTTATAAATTATATTATGGAGTATATTTTGGAAAACTAAAAGGACTTATTGAACTATGAAAAGAGATTAATGGATTTACATTGTTATTGTCGTTATATTGATTAAAATATACTCCAAAACAATGGAATAAGAAATTTACTGAAGATAATTTATAAAAAAAATTATAGTTATCCATGCTTATAAATGTTTTTATTGTAGTTTTTGTAAATTTTTTGGGTGTTTATATGTTTATATATTTATAATATTCTATTATTTGGAACATGTATGAATCATGTAAATGAGGTTAAGTATATTCTATCTCAAAATTCTATTTTATAATAACTATGTAAAAAAATATCATTTTATATTAAAATTATTAGTGATACGAATTCTATTTTTATTTTTCACTCTCATTATATTCAAAAGGATTTAATGTGGTTTGAATAATTTTAGATTTCATTGGTTTCTAGAAGATGTACTGCTAAGAGTAGGATTCTTGTTAATCCAAGTAGGGATGATCCTCAACTAAAATATGAATGTTTTGTTATATGCATCATGTATTCCATGATAAGTAAAATACATGATATTTTATATGTTTATGTAAGGTTTTTCAGTTATAGATGTAGTCCATGATATAAAATATTTGATGCGATTTAAATAGTTCTCAAATATCTAAAAGGGAATTATAGATTAAAAAATATTTTTTTATAGAAACCATAGGGTCTAGGTAGGATTTTCCATTCCTTGTAGGACACGTGGACTCGTGGGTTTTTTGGCAAGGCTTGTCTCCAAGTTCCTGCCCGCTCCTATATCTGCTCTGGCTTTCAATTACAGTGATCCTCTCCCACTCGGTTCATTTCCATGGATTGCAAGGATGGTTTGGGATGTGATCCTCGCACGGGCGATGGTGTTTAAGGAGGCTCGTCCTGTGATATGTCTTTCCCTTTGCATTGATTAGGATATATGTTTCATCATGTTGATGGTTCAGTGTGAGGTCTCTTGGGTTTTACCACTATGGTTGTTGTCGGCGAGCTGCTCTCACCGGTGTTGAAGAAGTTGGTACAATGATGGTGAATATCATTGTTCGGCTAATGGATTTTGCGGTGCCCATGATGGTGTTCTTATGATGGTGGCTCATGGTGTTCTTCTGATAGAGGAATGTGGTTGTTCTTGACTATGGTAATGATCCGGTGTTTCTGGTGTCGTGTGACTATTTTGGTGGATGATGGTGTCAACGTAGACTCGACGAACAATGGTGATGATTTGTCTCGGGCATCGTGTGACCTCGATTCATGTAAGGCGCAGGGATCAAGGAGTGGTTCTGAATTTTGAAGTTTTTAATTTAAATTTTGAATGTGGTATTTTGGGGGTGTTTTTTATAGGATTTGGTGATCTTCTTCCCTGATGTTTTTTTGAAAGGGTTCTACTTAACCTCAAAGTGGATATTTTGAAAATTAAAAAAAAACAGCATTTGGAGGTGTGAAGAAACATGTATTATAGAATATATATTTTCTTAAAAGTTATTTGATTTATAGGAAACAAGAAAATATTCTGACTTTATAAGATCTCACTTATCAGACAATATAATATAGAATATTATAATTTATTTGTTTTCTAAATTTTGGGACAATCATGAAATTTTTTCCAAGTAACATAGATATTCATAGAATGGAATACCAAGACACATTGGTCTCATACATAGATACGTCAGACAATTGATACGTGATAGTATTATAACTATGAAATTTCATAGTTCATTACATAACATTATATATACAAAAATGTAGGGACTTTCAAGAGACATTATGTATAAAAAAATTATTAGGGATGTATTTTATTTTATTATAACAGATTCATCAATGAAAAAACATTATCTTAACATGTGATCACTCCACCTGTGTTTGATAAATTATAGTAAACATTATCATCTATGTAAAGTAAACAATAATGATATAATATAACCTAGAAATGTATTGTTTGGTACCTATGAGAACATGAGGGTGAGTTAGAAATATTAATAAACCATGGAAATCCAATGTGTTTTTAATTGGGGATAATTTTTTGGAAATTGTATGTAAATGTTTGAGTAGGCCCACATCTATGTGTTATTCCTTCATTTTATCAAACATTTAAGAAATGATAATTAGAACATGCCAATAATAGTGTCTAGGACTTGGTAAAGTGCTATGAAATTTTGAAATACTTTGTACGATGAATGTAGATGTTAATAAGAGTCACACAATCAAGGAAGTGTCCACTTGTTACCCTATTTTCATTTAATTTTTCTATAGTATTTAAATGTTCCTATCAATAGATAACAGAATTTATGAATAGTTTTTTCCCAAAATTAGGATACTCGATTTTAGAATTATATTGTAAAATATATTTTTATTCAAGGAAATCTTTTTAATTTAAATTTTTTTAAAACATATTCAAAAATATCTTCTTTTTGTTATTTTTAAAAGATAATGAATTTTGAAACCACACAATGGAATATCAGTTGGAGTGCGGTTACATTTATAATGGGGAAACAATTTATCATTTGTTAAACTTATAATGTGTGGAGGAAAAATCTTGAGGGAGATGATGCATCACCCCATCAACTTGAAACACACTCATGGAAATGTAGTTCATTGTTAGTTCAATTTTCAATTCGCATGTTGTATTGGTGTGAATTGGATGAAGGTGGCTTAATTTGTTCTGATGGATTGGTAGGTTATAATGATTCATGCCCATAATTAAATAGGTTTGTCTAGTGGTGAAAACTAGTTAAATGAATGGGTATGATCTGGATTTTCTAATAAAATAGGCATTATTTAATGGAAAAGTTTCATCTAAATGCATGTATGTTATATTATACATAATTGATTTTTTTACCATAAACATATGTTTTAATGTATAAAATTTATTGCTTCCCAAAATAAGTATATATATAATTCTAAAGGTGTTTTGGGCCCAGTGTTTCATTTTTTGTAAATTATATATCAATATGTGTTTGGAATGATAATGATTATTTGAAGTGATCTTAATTACAAGTACATTTGTCAAGTTAGGAAACATTGTTTACAATAGTCTTTTGAAGGGAATTAAATATGATATTCATATGGGATTTCATAAACTGATGAAGAATCAATGATGTATTAACATGGAGTTTCAATGAATAAATAATGTACATTTTTGCATGAAGAAGGCAATTGAGAAGAGAAGGTTTTGGTTTGAAATTATTAAGAAGGCTTTGTATCACATTATTATTTCATTTTATTAAATTATTTTTTTCTATGTATTGAAGGTTCATTACATAAAAAATTGGCCTACCAATGGGATAGATGAATCTAGGCTCATCCAAAGCCCAAGTGGGACCCCAGGGGACAACCACACCTAGGAAATCTATCCAGGGTCAGCCTGAAGGGGCCGTGTGTAAGCCCCAATGGAAGCAAGACTGTGTATAAGTTTGAAAATAGTGCTCTTGGAATGGGACCATGTATAAGGCCTACTAGGAGAAAACCCCGCTACTCACTTATGTTAGAGTTTTGGAATGTTTTGAGTAATGAGCATGAGTTAACGTTCCCGCTTCATTAAAATGTCACATATATTATGTTCCATATGATTGACCTATTCTCATCCGTTTGATAAATCTCTTCATTTATCTTCCTCCTTCAGTCTCCTTGATGATCTGTAGTTCAATAAAAATCGATCTGATCGTTTCATGATTGAAAAATGAGCAATATTTGATGATCATTCTAACAACATGAGGTTTTATTGATCTAATTGAATTCATGCCTAAAATCTGACATCATTCATGTAGGCGAGGAATTGAAAATTGTTTGATGAGTACAAACACAGTTGGATTAGGTGTCCCAACATCTACCATTACAAGAGCTTGTGATCATGTAAAGATATTGTATTGATCCACATCACATGTATGTTAGGATATCAATATAATACTGATATCATACTCAGGAAAGTAATATAGCATGAATTTGTTTGTACCCTGAATGAATCGTGGGTTTATAGATAAGTCGAGATACAGTTTAATACCTATATATTTGAACAATTCCACAACACGACATGAAAAATGTTGGAGAAGAAGTATTCATCACCTATAAAGTGATTCTGAGGCTGAGACTGGTTAAATCAAAAACATTGAGATGTGATGTTGATTTTTGGAAGAAAATAAATCCACTTCTAGCCTCTGGTTCACAGATATGAATCCCTACCCCACAACAACATTTTCATGTTGGAGAAAAATACTATAAAGATTTCTCAATGTGCATAGAACATTGTCTCTGTTTTATGAATAACTATGGTTCCACAAAATACCATGAAATTTCATGACACCCTTCACGTATCTCTACTAGTTTGGAAAAAGAACCACGAACCAATGAATAATAATAGTGACACACTCACTATTTATCAAATAGTTTTTGGATCTATAAGATAGAGTGATAATACACTATAACACTTAAATAAAAAGGATAAAATAAACGTATGCAGTTTACCCACATTTGGTTTTGTGCGCAAGAAGTAGGAGAACCCAAACTTATATACCTAGCACAACCAAGGTGAAACCGTGAATTTGATGTGCTTGTATGATATAGGTAGTCAATACATTGAAAATAAAACTTTTCTGTGTGTTTGGATTTCATACGACAAATAACACATGCATGTATCCAGTAATGACCATGTATAAGAAAATTCACAATCACAACACACATATATTAAATATAGACTAAATATATAGTGGACAGCGTGGGAGCATACATTATGTGGGGGAGACAACAAATAATAAAATTCGTAATCCTATATGAATATATAAATGATAACATGCATGTGATCATCTTACATGAATAAATATTGAGATACATGAACAATGATTTTCAAATTCTAGGCAATCCATTCATTATGTATGTTTTAAATGGGTTAATAATTCATGAAGAAAGAATTGATATTTGGGATAGTTTAATCATACATAAAACATTGAATAAAATGTTTTCACATCATGCATAAAACTATGTGAGGTCATGCATTAACAAAATGAAGCATAGCCCCGGCATTATTTCAATAAAGAAACTGATTATTTAGAGGTTATTAGATCAATTTAGCAAGACCAATAAACGTTACATGTGTTTATTGAATTTAATTGAATGAGTACATGAGAAACTCATATCCTACTAGATCATAGATGAATATCATCAAATCATAATACAGTGGATCATGCCTTGAATAGAGGTGAATTATTTTGGTTGGAGTCAATAGTAGGTGAAGTTCTCTTGTGGGATCCAGGAGAAAAGAGAGTCTCTATAATGGATCTAGAGTAAGAAGTATTTCTGTTTGAGCCAAAAGAGAAAGGATACAATCAGTTGGAGCAGGATCTATTGTAATAACTTGTGGATAAAGTGAAATTATAACGATGAATCCATTTTGGAGGGAATAACAAACATTCTAAGGAGTATAAATTGATGTCAATCCTCATAAATACTATTTTATTATCTTTCTTTGTTTCTTATAACACATGAGGTGAGTTTGAGAGAAGTTATGTAGTGGACCAAGATTCTTAACATGTTCATGTGTTTGAAATTAAAAGAAAATTAATTAATAAAAAGAAACCATTCATTCATGCTTCCCTACATAGTATTATTAGTGGATTTTACCACTAAGGATCCAACTGAGTATTCAAAAAGTAATTTTTTATAGAAATTATTGAGCTCTTTCTGATGTGGGTTTCAATTAATAATCTAAATAATAAAAATAATAATAATGAAAAGAAGTTCAATAAGAAACTTATTGTTAATGGGGAGACATCTTCAATTAAATGTAATTTGGATGGTATAATAGGGAATTATTATTTTAATTATGATTCTTTTGAAGAAGCTGGGTCAAGCTATGATGGAGATGGATCACTTAGTGATCTACAGTTTCTACTCAAATAATATATGATGAATATCCCTAGATAAGTGGTAAAACGAATTACTAAAAGCATCAAGGGTCTTCAAGATGAAAAATTATAGTAGGGAGAAGTTGTTGAGGCTATGGAAGAGGCATTAATTAAAATCATTAGTATATCAAGGGTATTCAAGATGAAAAATTATAGCAGGGAGAAGTTGTTGAGGCGATGGATGAGGGATTAATTAAAATCATTAGTATATCCAGCACTCTCATAAAACATATGAATAAAAAGAAGAAATAATTTCCCTTTGAAATGAATGTTATGAAAAATATATTCAAGAATGTCTTCAAAGTATTTATGTTATGGAATTATTTGAGATTTTATTTATAGAATTTTTTCATGCATTAGGAAAAGTGTACATGTTTTCTATGGTTATTAAAGTGACTCAACTAGAAGAAAAAAGTTAATAGAGTAAGGGAGCTTAAATTTCATTGAAAGAGTAAACAATTTTAATGAAGAAAAAATGATGAAGCTAAAAGTTGAACTATTTGACAATCTGAGATCAGTCGGGGATGAGAATAACTCTCTCAACATGACATTCATAGAGCTAGAAGTGTGATTAAAGAATTAAAAATCACAACAATATAGCTCATCCCATATTATTATAAAAAGACATGTTTCTACAAAAGTGTGCTTAGAGGTTCATGACTCCAATAAGTGCTTGAGACAATGTTCCAATCAAAAAAGAAATATCCTCCAAGGAGAAGGTATCTCATTACCCAAAAAATATATTGTGTACTGATAATATCTAAGTTACTGATACAGGTTGTAAACAAGATTCTGAGAAAGTATGGATGCTAAAATATGTTGATCATCCCACCAAATCAATGGTTGATAAGAATAAATGTAAAAATATCTGTTCCCTATGAGGTTTTCAAATGGATGGTGGTTCCACTCAAAACAAAAAGGTTTATAGTCTCTAAAACCTTGATACAACCGAAAAAAAAGTAGAGAGTAATTCTTATATTTTATTATTGGTGTTTTACATGAGACTCGGCCTAGTTGATGAGGACTATCCAAGTGCATCCACGAGACCAATGTTTGAATTTGGGAGGAGGAATAATTTTGGGTTATTTTAGTAGTATTGTAGAAGGTACTATAGTATGTACTGTAGTAGGTAATATTCTGTACTGTAGCAGTCAGAACTATTCACCTTTGGGCCAACAGTTTGAGCCTGATAAACTTAAGGCCTTTAGGCCACCCAAGCATTTGGTTCGGTAAGGCTTTTGGTCCACCTTAAGTCCTTCAGGCCACCTCGATAACATTGGGAAACCTAATATAGAGTGCAAACCAGACAGATTCTACAAGTAACAAGCCCCAAAAGAGGAGTCACAGTAAGTCACATTCACTAGAATTGAGCTAATAGATTTTCGATAATGAGATGGTGTGGAATTTTTCATTGGTACTAGGCATTCACACTTCTACACAGGACAACTATCCAAATAGCCATGCAATGTTGGAGATCTAATCATGACGTAGATGCTAGGAAGGGGCAGTTTCAAGTAGTCATAGTCTGTAATGAATTACATTAAGACCTTTGGGTCCTATAATGTCACAATGCATATGGTCCATGAAAGGGTTCCCCTTCAACCCTTAAAAGGGGGATTATAAAAAATTAATAAAAAATAAATGCCTCCAGGACATTCAGTCAATGTTCTAGGAAATTTTGACATAGGGATTTTAATTATAGGAACAAAATGTCTAATCATGTAAATCATAGAATGTTTATAGTTAGGGGGATTAATGTTGAATAATGTAGAAGACATATACTATTTAAGAGAAATACACATACTAAAAAAGGTGAAATGTAATCCTTGGGATATGAAAAAAACATGAAGTCTGTTAAACCAAATTTCACCAAGAATAATAATGAGATATACTATCCTATATCAAAGGGAATAAGAAATTTAAATCCATGTGGAAACTCAAAAAAATCTGTCAACATTCCCAAATACATTCTTGAGATTTTTCTAGTTTATTTGGATAAATCCAAAATGTAATAGGAATAAACCAATCTACTATTATTGGAAAAATGAAGATCCCATATAATGATGATGAACTTCATGAGGGGTTTTCAACAAATGACAACTCATGTATTGAGGAACATATGTGGGAGAGATGCATAAAGATGGACAAAGTGAAAAAGGATATTTAACCACATTTCAATAATGAGAAGAATCCTTGATGATAATGAATATTTAATTAGGAGATGTATATGAATTGAGGGATAAATAAGGAACCTTCTATCAAAATGTAGTTGTAAGAGTGATAAGATCCATGTCACCAAAGGATAATTCATATGTGAAAACTAGATATGGAAGAATTATTATTAGAGAAAGTGGATAAACATGGTTAAAAGAGATGGATGCATCCTTTCAGGAGGGTAATTGATGATATGATGTTATTAAATCATCACTAACCAGTGAATGTGGAATTTTTAAACAGCTCTATAATTCCAATCACACATTTATCCCTTCTAAATTGAATTATCTTTTCAATTAAGGGGGGTGGCTGGTTATTGTAAAAATGAGTTAAAGGGGGATATTTATATTTTAAATGGAACTTTATGATGTTTTTTTGAAGTTTGTGCAGTTTTTATAATTAAATTTAAAAATATGATTATTTACAACTCCTTGGATGAGGTTTGAGAAATACTAAACATGATTTCACATACCTGGTTTTTATAGACAACATTTAACACCTTGGTCATATCTCTCTTATTTCCAACACTGGGTTAGCATAATTAATCTTATTATTGATTTTCTAAAACAACCATTCTATAATAATTAATGAGATATCATCCCTCTTTGAGAAGAATTCAAGAAATAATTTTCAAATGTAGGAGAACATGTTTTTTTAGGAATTCCCTACTATTGCTTCACATTTGATTTCCAATAAGTGGGAGAAAACATTGTAGACACATATTTACTACTATGATGTGTACTGAAGTGGTATTGAAAAAAATATAAATCGGTGATTGTGGGGACTAGTAGTAAATTTGTAGTCAATGATATTTCAACATGTGTTTAGAAAGATGATGATTGTTTGATGTAATCTTAATTATAAGGAGATGAGTCCTGGGAGGACAAATATTTTACCACAATGTGTGAAAGGGAATGAAATATGAATTTCATATTTCAGTTAATAAATTGAAGAATAATCGAAGATGATTTAACATGGACACTCCATGAAAATAGAGATTACAATTTTTCAGGAAGAATAGATTTATGAGGAGAAGGTTTTGGTTAGTCATTTTTAAGAAGGCATTTTATTTCATTTTAATTTAATTTTATTAAATTGAATTTATCTTTGAATTGAATGGGATTTGCATAATAAATAGTACTACCAGAGAGCTATCCTCATCCAGTCTCAACCAAGACCCATGTGGGACCCCAGGGATAACCACACATAGGGGGACTAGTCTAGGGATATCCTGTCAGTGACATGAGGTGGGTGACATCCCTCATGGGACATGTGTAAGCTCCAATGGTAGCCAACCCATTTATAAGGATAGAGACTGCACAAGAGGAATGATCCTATGTATAAGGCCCATTAGGGGCAGAAATCAATACTCAGAACTGATGGGGTCATTAATGGTTTATGTAATATGAGTGGGATATGGTTCCAGCATCATTAAAATAACTTATATATTATGAACCATATGTTTAAGCTATTCTCGGCCGTCCAATTGATCTATTTGACCATCTTCATCCTCCGGCCTCCTCGATGATCTCTAGTTCATTAGAGATCTAGCCGATCATCCAGTGATCATGAAACTAGATATATTTGATGATCTGGTCAAAAACATTATGGTCATTTGATTGAAAACAATTCATACATGAAATATAATATATTTTATGAACGTGATAAATTTGAGTAACAAGTGTTCTCAAACTTCAAATGTAGTTGCAAGAGGTGTTCAAGTATTCACAATTACGGGATCATGTGCTCAATTAATGAGATGCATGTGATCCTCATCACATGAATGTGAGGATATCACCATAATGGTGATGTCAGCCATGAAGAAAACTTGATACATAAAAATATATGCAACCTAAACTACTATGCGGGGTATGCAGATAATTTGAGATATATATTAATACCCAGATCATTGAATGATTCCTAAAGGTTGAATGAAAAATAGTGGACATGGAGTGGTCATTACCTATAAATAGAAACTGAGACCTATATGGGTTTTGATGATACTATGAGATGTGATGTAATTTAATAAATGATAATAGATGCATCATTAGCCTCTAGTTTATGACGAAGACTCATACTTGTGGAAAATCATTTATATGAAGGGGATGAATCCCATGGGGTTTTTGATATGTGTATTGCACATAATCTCTGTTTCACAATGAAATGAGGTTTCATAAAACACAAAAAGAATATACAACACCCATCACTCATCTTAGTTAGATTGTGTAGACAACCAAGGACATGCACAGAATAATGGGGGCACCCTCATAGTTACATAAAGAGTTCATGAAAATTCAAGATAGTATACACACACATAGTGTCTCTTGTTGAAAAGAAGAAGTTTGATTCATAGAGACTAAAACCATTTTATTTTTCACATAATAAATAAAAGACCCCATACCTACATTAGTATTTCATTCTTGGTGAAACAGTTCATTTGGTTTTCTGTGAAAATTAATTTCATGATACAGGTAGTACATAAAATATGAATATAAGTGGGCAGTGTGTCTAGATTTCGTGATAAAGAAAAGCACATGAATGTATTAATTCATGACCATGAATTAGTGAATTCACTTGCATAAAACCCGTATATTAAATCAAAACTAAATAAAAAGTGGACAATGTGTGTGCATACTATGTGTGTGGCAAGTAACAAAGAATATAATACATGAACTTATATAGATATCTAAATGGCCATATGTATGTGATCATCTTACATACATATATATTGAGATACCCTAAACAATATTTTCATATTCCATGAAATCCATTCATAATGTATATTTTAAACGAGTTAATAATTTAAGAAGAATCAATTAACAATTATCCACATTTAATCATTAATTAAATAGTTTTGAACATGTGTTCACATATTGAACACAACTATGTGAGGTCGGGTCTTCAATAGATGGAAGAATATCCCACGAATTGATTCTCTAAGGAAACTAATCCATTAAAAGAGATCAAATCATTTGAGCAAGGCCAAGAAACCCAAATAGTGGTTGTTGAAGGTATTTGAATTACCAGAAAGATGCAGGCCCAGGCCGAATGCCTAGTCCCATGAGAATCTATTAATGAAAAATCAGTACAAAGTACAAAGAAAATGAAATGATATGAAAACACCCCCAACAACAGTGCCAGTCAAAATGTGTCAAAATCTCCAACATCTCCATCCTCCAAATCATCTGGATCCACCGACTCCCACTCATATGGAGCATATTTATTGAGCATGTTGAGGTATTTCTCCCTAAGATATAACTCTCTTTCAGTCATAGATGTCCTGATCATTTCCTTATTCTGTCCCTTCTTTGAGTTTCCTTCTTTCCCTCTCCCATTCTTGGCAGAGGACCTAGTAGACACCGTCCTCGGCATGTTGGAGTAGTCTTTTCTTGGCTTCTTTTTTGGATCAGTTCCTGCCCCCATACTCTCAATACCATTACCAAGGGTTTCCTTCCTTTCTCCTTGAACCATGTCACTATAAGAGGCTTTGAGAACCTCCCTCTCATTTTCTCTCTCTCCATTGGAAACATCTCCCCCCCCCCTCTTAAAAGCTTCTCCCAATCCCTTGAAGCAATCATTCCTTCCTGACTCCACTGTTCCAGCCCTCAAGGAAGTTTGATTTAAGTCGATAGGGGTTAAACACTGATTCTTCAAACCTGGAAATTCCACATCCTCAACCACTGCAACCTCCACAGGCTTCAGGTGATCTGCTTCAAGTTTGGAGGTCTCCTCCTCCATCAGTTTTCCACCCAGCAAGCTTGTCCCATTATCTGCTTGTTGTGGATCAAGCCAATCAGCCTCCCCCACTCCTAGACCATCATCAGGTTCTTCCACCCCATCCAGTGCAGCAAATTGGTTCATGGAGCAGAAATCTGGTCCAGATTTAACACCCCCTGGGTTCCCATGTCCGCTACCCATACTTTGAGGACATGGGATAGAGATAGGTGCCTCACAACATCCATTCTGGGTGTTGGGCAGCCTGGTTGAGTCCAATTCAGCTTCCTGGTCACCCTGCATCTCAACACCATCACACACTTTCACCATTGACCTTGATGCATCCGACATAGAGCTAAGACTCATGTCATTCTTTAGCCGTTCAAATACAGCAGCAACAGAGGGCCCTGAAGTCCCTATCAAATCCTCCCTCACAGCTCGCATAACACCCCCATTTTCCTGAACATCACAGACCTTAGTGAAGGGGGCATCATCCTGTATCAACTCTTCATTGACATGACCAGTTGATTTCTCATCAATCATGGCCTGGACAGTTGGATCATTTGTAGCAGCAGGACACTCACACACTCCCTTCTTGCGACACACATAAAGATCATGCCCCTGTTTGTGGCAGAAGGAGCAGTAATCAATCCAGGACTCATAGTATATGGGTTGTGCATACCTGTATTCCCCCTCAATTACAACCCACATTATCTTAGGAGGGGGCCGGGAGAGTTCCAGTTCCACACACAGCCTCGCAACACTCGAATTCCTCAAGGTAGCTGTTTGCTGATCAAGGCACAGGAGATGACCAATAGAATTCCCTACTGAACTTAACAACGCTGGGTTTTGGAACGGTAAAGGTAAACCAGTAAGTTGAATCCAAATCGAAGAGGTAGAAGGGTTGCGATTCATATGAAATTCAAAAGTCCAGCGAAGCAGATGAAAAAGAAATCCCCGAATCGACCTACTAGCGTTGGACCAAGACCGCGCTAGGTCATCTTCATCCAGAAAGTAAAGAAGGAACTGACGCCGACCCAAGATCCCGACAACCACCCGGTGAGTAAGACCCCAATTTTCATTCACAAATTTATCAAATACCTCTATCGAAGGCCGCCGTCGCACGAACCTTGCAACCAGTGCGTTGGAGAAAAGAGAGGATGCATCAGAGAACTCTTGAAGAGAGACTGGAACCACTGCCTGTCCAAGGCAGATGCCAGGAACCTTTGGAGCAACCTTGATGTTGGGGAAGAGAGGCACATCCACATCTGATGGCCAACCTTGATGTTAGGTCTAGAATTGGATATAAACCCGGTTTTATAACACTTGGTTGGAATGAGGACTAAATATTTTTATTAGTGGAAAAAGAATTGAACAGAGGTGAATCCTTCTAGCTCGAGTCGGGAGTAGGTGATGTCTTCTAGTAGGATTTTGGAGAAAACTAATTATCATGGTTAGATCCAGATAAATAATCATTTTTCCTTTGCGAAAATAAAATAGAGTAACATGGTTGGATCTAGAGCAATTGAAATTATTGGTTGAGATAGTGAAATTATAATGTAGAATCTATTTTGGGTTGAATGAAAGACATAACAAGGAGTATTTATTTATGTCAAACATTGTAAATACTGTGTGATTCAATTTCTATTATTATTAATGAACAAAAAGTGATTTTGAGTGACAATATTTAGTGGATCAAGAACCACAAAATGTTTAAGAAGTTTAATTCAAAAGAAAAGAAATTCATATAAAAACCATGGATTCACCCCTCCCCTCATAGTGGTCAATTTGGTATGGGGCTCTATAAGGGGTAGGATCACTTATTAGAAAGGGAAGATATATACACATAAAATAGGGCCTCTATTATATGGGAAATTTAATTTGATCAACTACCAATCATACAAATCCATCTCAAACTGTAATATTTCTCTGATGTCTTATAAAAGAATCAAAGGCTCATGGTTGATGCTTACCAATAATGTATCTTTACTACAATCATGATTCTAATGCCTCATAAAGGGTTACTTTCAAGTATGTACAAGTGTGGATTAATAATACACTTATTTATCCGAAATTTAACTCACCTAAAAATAATTATAATATTTATTTAGTGAACTAAAATCTACTAGTTATGAGAGATACAATGTATCATGTCTTGATAGGCTCCATATATAATCATCCCTATAAATTCCATACCATTAACCATATATATAGGAAATAATTTTAAGATATGATACACTTGACATGGATATGGAATGTTTCAAGAAAATGATGGAGTTATTGTAATTTTTGTGAATAATTATAAGAGGTGGAAAAAAATGCACTTGATACTTCAAACACCCATCATTATATGAATACTCTCAACTCTGAATCCCAATGAATCCAAATATATGATATTACATGTTTATCACAGGAGAAAAAATGGGAGAATGATTATATAATGTGTGAAGGGCACAAAATCAAGGCAATAATTAATGATATAATATATGAACATTATAATCTACCTAGATAAAATGATATTTTGTATGCTTTAGTGGAAAGTTTCATTATAAAGGATGATGTAAGCAATAAATTAATACCAATAAAGTCCATTTCATAAAAAATGGATGATAATTGATCTATCATAGAGTAATTATATATAATACATTATTTGTTATGACATGTAAAGAAAAAGAATATGAACATAGATGACGCCTTAGTTATCACATCCATTATCGATAAACACCTCCTTCTTGGAATAATTTTAAACATTAATTAAAATATAAGAATGAATATATTTATCTAAATGAAATACCCAAATAATAACAAATTGTGGTGGAATATAAATAAAACATGGATGAAATCGAAGTTGATAATGATAAATCCAAGGTCCCCAATGTTAAAAGATTTTATCTACATGGGTCCTCGGAGGGGTAAAAATTCAAACCATACTTTAAAATTAAAGACTTAATTTTAAAACAAAAAATTGGTGAACTACTTATATTAAATTCATGGACACTTAAAACGAGTCCTTGATCTCTATAAGAAGAAATATAGAAAAAATAAAACTCTAAAGGAGAAAATGGAGGCCATTATCATTTCTTATAAAGTGTTTGGTGGTCAGAATCAAGAGTTATCATCTGATCATATACCTGCACCGTTTATGGAACTGCTCATGAGTTCGGAAGAGGTAATTGACAAAACTATTCTGATAATTAATTCTCCTGATGATGAATCTGAAAGAATGTTGGAAAGGCCCCTAAGGGGGGTGACTCTCAATGAGTAATAGGGCACGTGGATTGATAACCAGGATCTCCTCATAATAAAGGGGTTAAACAAAAACAAAATCAGCATCGAGGAGTACATTCAATGATGGGACAAGCTGGCAGCGAGGTTTGAAGATATTCTGATGGCGGAGCCTGACACTCCGTTAATCTCTCTTTCGTGCAAAAATTTTAGGGATATTGATAAGCTAAGTTTGCATTTTAATGGCTTGGTTATCTCATTTTGAGTGTAATATTTGGTTTATCACTTTTTTTAAAAAAACGTTTTGGGTAAGAAAAAATTTAATTTTGAGTGAGTATAAAGTGTGTGGTGGTATCTCTTCTTGGTGCATAGATTCTAGTGATACATGATATGTGTGAGCCAAAAAATATGTTCAATATGGTGGAATCAATAAATAATGGGACATATCATTACACGGGGAGAATTATAATCAGCAATATACATGGGAAGGTATTGGTTGATCTCATGTTTTCCTGGAGAAATATCCTCACATTCAATGATTTCATTTATGTTCCTACTGATCACAAGAACATTGTTTTTATAGTCATGATAAATAAGTATGTTTTTATGATTGTGTTTATGGTATATAATTTTCTTTTTCCACTGGTTGGGATTTTTTTTAAATGGTTAGCTTGTATGAATATTTATTCAACTTAAATACAATTTTTTTTGATTACATGTTGGAGTCTTTGTAATTATTTCCCAATTACATAGGTTTTATAGATTATAAGAAAATGAACAACATTTGAAAGATATAATTATTACCTAGGTTATGTTCATAAATCTATGACATGTATGAAAACTTAAATACTTAAGAAGTCAATTACTAATATTGAATGGAGAAGAAATTTTTAAAATCAAATACGTATAGATTTATTTTATTCTTCTGATGCATCCACCAAAGGTAACAAAATGTAATGTATACCATTTAATAAATTTTACTCTAGATTTTTATTTGCATATATATTTCATGATAATGATGAAGTTATTGATAAATATAGTATTTTAAAAAATGAGGTGGAAAACTAAACCCAACATACAATGAAATTACAATGAACTAACATGTGAGGATAATAATATAGTTCATCATTTAATTAGTAACTAATGATCATACATGACATAAAATCTCCCTATACACCTCAATATATTGGATTATTTATGAGATTGAATAGAATGTAAATCAAAATGGTTAAATCTATTACATCTATCTTAGGTTCATCAAGAAGATATTAGGGATAAGAATTGTTAACTGTTTTTAATTTCATAAATAGAGTTCCTATAAAAATAAATTTTATCAATATATATAAATTGTTATATAATGGGATACCAAAACTCAATTATTTAATTATTTGAGGTTATCAAACAATTATAAAACTACCTTATCCTAAAATGTATATTCTTAGTAAATAAGGTTTTTATAAAATATTCTTTTTGGATATATGGGGTATTCAAAAGAATATTGATTAATATTTGTAGAATAAAATTATTTATTAGCTATTGAAATTGTTATCAAATCAATAGATGATATCTTTGATGTATCACAATTTTCCTATTCTCCTATGTATGTCAAAATAAAATAATGTTTCTCAAATAAAAGTGTATTTCATGATGTTAAAGTCATGTTGGTTAATAAAAGTAAATAAACATTTATATAAATAACAAATGGTTTTGAAATATATATATATATATATATATCATGTTGAAGGGTACAATGATATATTTCTACAAAAATTAAATTTTTTCTTAATATAATATCTTATCTATGAACCACCTTATTAATACATGTGATCTTATAATTCATATGTTTATATTTAAGATATAAATAATGAAATTTACTCTATAAAAATAAAAAATACATGAATATAGTTGATCTTCCTAAAAATTTTCAATTAATACTTTTTTATAATTATTTAGATGGAAAATGAATGCTTATGATACAACTAAAAAATATAAATATACATTTTTAGATAAGTTGGTTTCTCAAAATGAAGGAATCAATTACTATGATATGTATTTTCATTCCTAGGACTAATTTAATTAAAATTATTCTCACTTTGGATGCCTTATATAATTTTGAAATTGAACAAATAAATATTAAAAATGAATACACCACCGGTGAATTAGATGATCAAATATAAATTGAATTACTTGAAATATTTATAGTGCATTGGAAAGACAATAATGTTTTCAAATTTATTGAGTTTTTTTTATTCTTTTATATGTACTATATAATGATAGAATGATAAATTTTATAAATTCATTTTATCATGTTTCATTATAGTTAACTTGGATGATAAATTTATTTATAATAGAATCAAAAAAATTCTGGTGTAGCTACTTTTTTATATGTTGATTACATGGTAGTATTTAGAACTGATAAGAATAAAGTAAATGAGGGTAACCATATTTAGTCATGAAAACATTAGATTAAATAATAATGAAAAATAAATATCATTTAGAGGAAAAAATTATTATGAAAAAGAATTCTATTTTGAAAACACAATCTAATTATATTGAAATGTTTTTTAAGATAATGTGTTATTATGGGAATAAAAAAATATTGAAATGGGAATTTTTGATTTTGTGGATTGGGGATGAGATTGGCTATCTTGGGAGAGAAATAACCTCATGCACCCCCCACATTTTCTAATTTCATGTCCATTTCTTTCGATCCACTCTAGTACACATTAAACCCCCCTATCATGCTACAAGATCTTACAAGTGTGTTTATGTCAGTGCTAGTGTCTATCTCATCTCCTCTTACTAGTTTGGATAGAGCTAGGGGAGTTAGTTTCTACAGACTTGTTCACTCAAGCTCATTTGGGTAAGCAGTTCTAGATCACATCCCTTACATTAAAGGCATAACGATTGTGCCTAGATGCTTTTCCCAGGTGCCAGGATTTTTAACAGTGGGTCTATCAATGATGACAATTGGTGAAGCAGCCTTTTACTATCGTTGGTCCTTGGTGGAGATGTTTTGTCATGGTTTTTCATTTCCCTCATACTTATGAAAAATTATTAGTTCTTTAGTTCTTGAAACATTAGTGGCAGTGTCATCAATCTTAAGGATCGTTTTTTATCAATAATGTAATGATTGAAATTTATTGTGGGGTTTTCTGTAGTTTCTTTCAAAACCACTGCTAAATATTTCATCAACATTTTTTACTGATGGGTTTTTTAGAACCACCACTAAATAAGTTTTTTTATTTTCTTTATTTAAAATTAGATTAAGTAGTGATTTTTAAAAACATGCAATAATTAGTAGATGTTCTATAAGAAACAACTGATTAAAATAAACAAAATTAAAAAATAAGATTTCAGCATCAAATGAACAAAACTATTGATCAGGGTGTCTGTTTTCGCTCCAAAACAATCAAATCGGTGATTATGAAATAAACTACCATAACATTAGATAATAATTTGGAAATACATAATAGAATAAAATTTATTACATTTTTAAGATGAGTTGAAAATCGAACAACATCTACAAACGACCTTATACATAACATTAGACAGTTTATTATTTTATTAAAGCTAAAGAGAACACAAAGAAACAAAGACACCCTGAAAAGAACAAAATATTGAATGATATACAATCAACTAAGAAGAACTGGGGACCAAAACTCATGGTGGTCTAAAATAATGCAATCCAAGAACACTATCTCTGATTAAATTGATACCCTTCAAGGAGAGGGATTCAAATCAAAGCCTGCGAAGAGATCTATTTTTTTTTTTTGACATGGGGTTCCATGGTCACTATTTTCTCATGGTAGAAAAGTCTTGAAAGGGTACCAAAACTATGTTTTTGTTTGAATACTATGATTTCTCAACATTCAATGTAATCTTAGCTTTGTTTAAGAGTGAATTTATATTCTTATTAGGTTGTCTATTTTTTTCTCCAATAGATTTACATTTCTATTCATTTTTTGGTGTAGGAATTTTTGTGGTTATCCCGCATTCTGGGATTTATAATATATGTGTATTTTCATACATAAGTCTATTTATATATATGTAATTTAAGTATTTTTAAAAATATATATTTAAAAATTATATATAATTGCATCTAATAATAGTTTATTATATGTATTTTTATATTTATGCCTTTTATCCTTTATTCTAATATAATTACAATCATTTATGTATATTTATATACATTAATTTATATGTTTATATATGATGTTGGTATATATATATTCTAAGTGTTGTTGTGTGTGTTTGTGTCATTGTGCTTGAATTTATATACATTTATATATATTTGTTTATATTTCTATATTTTTATAAGATTTATATAAATGTATCTAAATATATTTATATGTTATTAATTAATTTTATTTACTATTTATTGTTTACTAATTATTTATTATTTCTTTTTTCTTTTTTCTTATTTTCATTTCTAATTTATTATATATTCAATTGTTATTTATTGTTAATTTATTACTTAATTAATATATGTTCATTTATAAATCCTTTTTGTAAATTTATAACAAATTTATTATTTATTAATTTATTTTCTATTTTTTATTAATAATTATTGGTAATTTTTTATTAATTATATAATTATTATTTATTGATTTGTATATTATTTATTATTTAATTCCTATTTAACTTTTTTACATTTATTATTTTTATATTTTTTATAATTTAATTATTAATATTAATTAATTGCTTAATTTTAATTTATTTATTTTTAATTTTTTTTAATTTTTTTATTATTTATTTATTATATATTATTCAGTTATTATATATTTATTAATTTTATTACAATTTATTATTTATGGTATTTTATTTATGTTTTGTTAATGATTGATAGTTGTTTATTTATTAGTAATTATCATTTAATATTTTTTATATAATATTTATTAAAAAAATTAATATTAGTTATTATTTATTAATTGATTTGTATTTAATTTTTATGTATTTAATTTTTACATTATTTATTATTATTACCATTATTATTCATCAATAATATTATTTATATTTATTTATTTATATGGATTTCTATATATATATATATAGGTATATTACATTCTTTTTACTCAACGAATGTAGAGCTTACGTTAGTGGTAAAGTCTTTACAGAATAACAAATAAGTAAATGGCTCAAATGTCATCCAACACATATATATCCTGAATTTATACATTTCAAGCATGTAATATACCTGGATTGTATGATAAATAAACAATAAATAAAAAATAAAAATTTATAATAACAATAATAATAAATACATATTAAAAAATTTAAAGCAAAAATCATAAAAAAATAATTAGAAATTTTAAAAACCACAGACAAAAATATCACATCATTTTACATAACCATACAAAAATCATTTTGCGGCACTTTTTGAAAATATCCATGATTTATTTCACGATGTTAGTTTTCATGATGGTTTCTAAAATCCACCACTAAACCAAAAAAGACTTTGTAAAATACAATTTTCCTTGTAGTGTATCCATCCCATTTATATGTAAGGCATTGCGATGGCATAGCCTAGGGAGGTTCGTTTGTCCAGTTTTTTGAGATTCTTTCTTTTATGGATGACTTAGGGTGAACCTTTTGGAAATGATTTGTTCATTGTTGTGGTGTGCGGGAAGCTTTCTGGTCATCCTCTTATGCTACACAATATGATCATCCACCAATGTGTGGTAGATAACCTATGTGGCTTTCGGTGTGTTGATTAAGCAACCCTTAGTTTACCATCCTTTTTTATGACTCACATATTTTTAGAGGTGGATCTATCAAAATCCTTATTTGAGAGAGTTCTCATCAGGTTTGGGGAAAACATTACATTGTGTAAACAAGTATTCTTTTAGGCTCTACTTAGATTTTGTGATATGTTTCATCTCAAAGGACATTCAATTGTTGTGTTCTAGTATAAGATGTAGTAATAAGAGAATCTATAGGTGGATATTAGCCTGATAGGAATGGGATCCATTGTTACTGGAGAACAAATAGTTCTTTTCCAATTTACTCCCCCTCCAGTAATGGGGACTACCATTATTTTTTTGGATGGTCCTCCTTCGGCATCCCTATATAACACCAACTCTCGTGATTATCATTCGTCATTATCTGAGGATAACTAGTTCCTTATTATTGTGGTTTTCTGACCACAAAGAGAGATAATAGAGGAAGAATGTGAATAAAACAATGTTTATTTCACCAAGGAGAAAGAATTACAACCCCCCCCCCCCCCACACACACACACACACACACCACCCATTATTTCTCTCACATAGATCTCCCAAGGCTGTCAAGAAAAATGGTGCTCACAAGGCTCATGTATAATGTTGCTAGAAGGCTCTCTGAGACTTCCTTTTGTAACTATGGTGGGAGGTGACATGTTTGACACAACTCCCACCAATCCGACCTACAACCACCCACCATAGAATTCTTCCACGGATGCAACCTATATTCAACCAGGGTATCCTGCATATTCTCTATGTTCAACAGCCAATGATGAAGCACCCAATGGGTTGGTGGGGCTGGTGCACTAGCCATATACCATGGCAGATGGAAAAGAACAAACTCCAACAACTCTCCCCCACCAGCTGCAATCTATTGGATCATCTAAAATGATCCATCTTCTATCGAGTAACCACCGTTTTTAACATATCTATCAGGTTTTCCTTCATGTGGATTATCACAAGTCAAAATATCTATTGATCCATCACTTCTCATATACAATGATAGTGAATGTCGACATGCTTCTTGATACTCTTCTGTATCCCCCTTATCAGTCAGAAATAGGTACTCTGACTCTGAATATTTTGTTTATGAAATCCTTCATTATGAAGATCTTCGAACATGTGAAATGTTATGTTCAGGAGTCACAACATCACCTAGCTCCTATTATGGATCAACAACTTATTTTGGAGAGGATTGAGTCTCCCCCTACTCAATATCTAATCCCACCACCTTTTGGTCTGCTGCCAATGAGTCTTCTTTCACCTCCTCCTCTTAATTGACAAGTGTTGCTGGTACAGGAGTTGGATCATGAGTTGATTCCTCGACCAATTCCCTCCTAGAAATTCTGGGATTTTGAATTTTCTTGATCATCTAGTTCTCTTGGAATACAATATCTCTTCTTTTGATAACATTCTTCTCCTTCTCGTCTGAAAGCATGTGTCAAAACTTTTCATCTACATAGTCGATGAATATTCATGGAGTATATCTCTCACCTAGCTTCTAAATGAGCTTCTTGGATACATTTGTATATGCAAAACATCCAAATACATGTAAATGAGAGTAAGAGAGATGTTTACCAGACCATTTATTTTTTGGAATCCCACAATTAAGTGGGACTGATGGTGATCTATTGATTATGTAGTAGGAAAACTGAGCATCTTCTCCCTAGAATGGGTTAGGAAGCTTAGCCAAACACATCATGCATTTGGCCTCCTCCATGATGGTTTTGTTCATCATTTCTACAACTATACTGTTTTGTGGGGGTGTGTGGGACTATCCTATCATGTTGGATTCCCTGAATCCTGCAATAGGCATCAAATTATCTGGATGTGTACTCTCCTCCATTGTCTGAACAAAGATGCCCTAGCTTTCTTCTAGTTTCAAACTCCACCAGGTCATAGAACATCTTGAAGTAATCCAGTACTTTGTATTTTATCTGGAAAAATAACACCTACACCCTTTGAGTTTCATCATCGATAATGGATAGAAAATATTTGTTACATCCATGTGAATACACCTCCATGGGTCCGCATACATCAGAGTGCACCAGATACAGTAACCCTGATTTCTTTGATGAATTAGTATTGAATGAGACTCTATGTTTTCTTTCATAGAAGTTGTATTTTCAAGGATCAAGTGATTAATACTTGTTAATAATGATGTATTTCTTCTTCATTATGGTAGATAACCATTTTTTGCTAATGTGGTCGAGTCTCATATGACATATATTTGATGACTTATCTCCTTCCACCGTGTTGAGGTTGTCTGCACATATATTCACATGAGTTTTTACAACATACCACATATGTTCCCTCGAGCAATAATGATGACTCATTTTTTCATCTCCCATGATCCATTATAGAAGTTTTTTTCATAGATTTATTGATCAAAGTTTATACCTGATAATAGGATGAGTCAATGACTTGGAACATGCCGAACATCCTTCACGGTGACTATGTATCCAATTTTTTCCTTGAGTTGGATATCACCCAATCCAACAATATCCACTAATATTTTATTCCCCGTCTTTACTTCCCCAAAGTCACTAGCTTAATAAGTCATGAAATACTCATGATGATGAGTGACATGGTACGATGCTGCAGTATCGACCACCCATTCTATGTCTTGGCCTGATGAATGAAAGCATGTCTCTTCTTCATATTTAGAGAAAATAACAAGTTATAAGGTCACACACACATGAGCATATTCGTTTTTACTTTGTTGGTTGCTACTTTTACCTTTTTCTTGTAGCAACATTCAGATGGTTTTCTTCATGTGTCCTTCCATGCCACAATAGTATCATTTGTGTGTTAGCCTTCTTCCATCTGTGGATCTTAGACTGTTCTTGCTTGGGCCTCTGGTTCCCACCCAAGGACTTCCTCCTTGTTATCTCCCTCTCGTATTCAGAACGAGAGATTGTGTCTGGTTGTAACTTGCATCCTTCCTTCTGGCGTCATCATTGAATAGTGAATCCTTTTCCATTTCCATGGTTTGTTTTCCTCTAAGAACTGAGTTACTGAGTGAGACAAAAAGTTTATCCCATCTATTGAGAAGTGTGCCATGTATAAGGTTCACCTAATCTTCATCATTTAGAATCTTACTTGTATCCACTAATTAGTTCACCAGGCTTTGAAACTTGCTAGTGTGTTTTTCTATAGAACTTCTACTCTGTATTCGATGATTAAATAACTACTTCAATAAGAGGATTTTGTTACAAGTGGTCCTTGATCGGTACATATTTTCCAACTTCATCCAATGTTCATGCATGCTAGTCTCTTGAGAAACATGGTGGTTAATGATTTGATCGATCCATTTGGGGATTTTATTGATCATCTTCTTATTAAACATTTTCCACTCGGCTTCCTTGGTGTTATCGGGGTTGACTTATTTGGAATGGGTCCAAAAATATCCTTCAAATTAAGAAGATATTCCACTAGAGATGTCCAAATTGAGTAGTTCGAAGAAGTCAACATGAGTAGCCTTCTCATGGATGGTCCCTCTATTAGATTTTAATTCTTAAAAATTCAGTGCAAAATCTGGAAAAAAAGAGCACACAATTGCATCCTAAATGGTCGAAAATGGAGGAATTGACTTCAGGATAGATGAAATCAGACACTGATTCATCGAGATATGAACAAAATAGAATTAATGGGCAAGATTATCCGATGAAGTGGTGATGACATTGTGCTGACGTAGCACACCATAAAAACTACTGGAATCTCACAAGAAATTTCTCCAACACCAGAATTGTACCTTCTTCTCTAGAAATGGGGTACTATAGCACATGATTTTTGACCAATCACTGACCGAGCCTAGGGGGTCATTTTTTCTCTGTTAGCGATACTACTTGCGTCGTTGGAATTGGCTCACCATGAAATCTAAAAATCTCTCTTCAAAATATAATTCATAGAAACATAAATTTTTTGGTCACCAGTTTATATCCACAACTCATCACGATTTCATCGGAACTGGCTCTGATACTACTTATTGTGGTTCGCTGACCATGAAGAGAGATAATAGAGGAAGAAAGGAAATAAAACATGCTTTATTTCACAAAGAACAAAGGATTATAATTACAAACCCACACCTCCCATTATTTCCCTCACATGGATCTCTCAAGGATCTCATGAATAATGGAGCTCTCAATACATGGATCTAATGATACTAGAAGGCTCCCTAGGCCATCCGTTTACACCCACTATGGGAGGTTTCTAGTGTGACACAACTCCCACAAATCCCACCTACTCCCACCAACCATTGAATTCGTCAATGGATTACACCAACATTCAACCATGGCAGCCCGCATATTTTTCATGTGCACCAACCTATGTTGAAGCACCCAAGGGGCTGGTGGGTTTTGTACACCAGCCACATATCATGGTAGCTGGAAAATAATAATCTCCAAAACTTATTGTGGCTCCCCTTGGCTTGGATCAAGATTCTTATAGGGGTTTGGAGGGGTCCATTCCCATCAGGATGTGAGGAATTTGGTGTATGTCATGATCAAGACACATCATTCCTCTCCAATTACTGTAGTTTTTTTTCAATTTCAACCCAAAATGAAGTGGATGATGGATCCTCTTTGTCCTTTTTGAAAATGGAGGAGGATATTACAACCCTGGTTTCTAACATAGGTGTACTTCTAGGGGGAATTAACTGGCTTCTCTGATCCATGCACCTTACACTCCTAACCATTTTTGGACTCTTGTGGATTTAGATGTTGAATTAGAACCTATGGTTGCTTCAGTTTTTAGGAAGTAACATCATCCAAAATGAATATAATCCAATGGAAATGGATGTAGAATCACACATTCTATTTCAATAGTGCCCCATGTCGTCATGTTCTCAACTACGCTCCCAGAAAATTATCACATACACAAGGAATCATTTAAACCTTATCAATGTCATCAACCATTATATGGAATTAAATAGTTCATAGGGTATGGGAAAAGTGAATCTTTATCTTGTCCATGGCCATAACACGTCAAGCCTCCATCCTGGTAATTCAGGAATCTTAAAAAAAACCTGAATTTTGTTTCATCCATTAGGTTTGGTTTCCTGGAAGCCATACATTTAGGCCTCAAAAACTATCTCATCTAATTTTTTTGGAAGCAATGTGTTATATTAGAAATGATACAGATCTCACTATAGTATATTTTCTCCAAGGTGACTTCAGTGGGGGTCAGCTACAAGTTATATTTTATTTATGATAAGTGTGACACTATAGAAATGAAGGTGTTATAGAAACAACTATCAGTATTCCACCCAAGGAACCTTTTATGGATCACTGAAGGTAATTTCAATAACATTATGTATGTGTATAAAAATAAATGAGGAGTTGTGTATTCCTCAATAGGAATGTAGGACATCAATAATTTTTTCCCCTTCAACGGACTTATATATGTGGGATTTTCAAGGGACACCTACACCTAGTGAAATAATAATAATAATAACAGAATAATACGGAGAAGGCTAAAATGATTCATGGAAAAACATAAAGGCATAGATTCCATTACCAATGTGAATATTTCTTAACATTCAAGAGTTCTCTCTGACCACTATCCTTTCTAGATAAAAATTAAGAGGTAATAAAGTAGGATCAATTCCTTATTCTATCCCACATGTTGGCCCTGAGATGACAATTTCTAGAAGACTGTAAATAAAATGCGGGATCAGCTATTACCAGGAGCTACATGGTAAGGATTCAAAAATAATATTAAATTATTGGAAACTTGTAAACTATTAAGGAACTCCAATAAAAATGACCTTTTCAATATGAGTTAATAAATTAGATATAAAGGATGGAGGGGATGCATTGAGAATGTTGGTAAGATGATATCATTTCAATGATGGTTACCAAACCAAGAATGTTTTTTTGAAAACTAATGAATACTAAAAGGCTATTTTCGGAGATAACAATGTCCAAATGGAACATTGAGTGTCATATAAACCCTATAATTTTTCACATGTGTGTTAGGGAATGGATGGTTCTATGATGAAATATTTTTTTTCTAGGAAGACATTACATACACGGATAATGTGGGGTGGCTGGTAAGATGGTGAAAAACACTATAAAAAACACATTATGGGTGATTCCATTCTTGGAGAGAATAAGAATTAATGGGTGTGTATAGAGGAGGAATTCTTGATGAAAATCCAAATGTTTCTAGATGATAGGAAAAATTATGATAAGGAAGTCAATATGAGAGAAATAGAGATCAAGGATGTTGTGTTCTCCTTTTATTTCGAAAGTGTATCTAGGTAGAGGAAATTCTTGGGTTATTTTTATATTTCCTCATTAAACGTCAATAATATTTAGGGGATTGAGGTTGTTCAAGATTTCTTTCGAGGTAGAAAACTGATAAGGGGTTTCTGTGATTACAAGATCATCCTGATTCAAGATGTAAAGGACCCGATCATGATTAGAAAATATATGATGATATGCCTATGGTTCTTTTTCTACAAAATCCTTACAATTTTCATTAATAAAATAATGAAAATAGTGATTCTAAGGAATCTATCGGATGAGCAGTATAGGTTTATATAGTTCCATAGTAGTTAAGGTGTGATTATCATCACAAAGTATATGGTTAACAATATCAAAATGATGTTGACTATCTAAAACATTATAATTAAGATAGATATGGATATTTTCAATGTGTATATGGAGTGGTTTTATATTGTGAGGATAATGAAGATAGTCAGATTAATTGAGTGGGACTGTGATATGGTGTTTATATGCTATGTGGATCTATGTATATTCATTTCTTTTATGGGGAGTTATTTCATTTTCTTCATATCTATTCCTGGAATACAACATGGAAATCAATTATAACCATGTATTTTTATATGGATCAGGAGGATCTCACCAGGAATATATGATTTGCTATATAGAGGGAGAAGATCCTACCTCTCAAGAATACCTGTGTGACCATCATTATTTCACACCTCATGATTGATGATGATTTTTTAATCATAAAATATTTTCAAAGATCTACTGATAAGTTCAAAAATACAATGATGGCTGACAATAATTGGATCATGGAATATGTTAAGCTTATGAAGAGATGATTCAAAACCCCAACAGTATTCTCAACTCGATGTGGTAAATTTATCCATGATTGGATATTTACATAAAGAATAGATATCATGCCATGGTATTTAGAAGCTACCATATCTGATAGGAGGATAAAAAGTTTCATTTTGATATCATGTTAATCCATATCTCAACACATTTAGGAAAATGGTGGAATCATCTTTTCTTATTTGGGGGATGAATTACACTAGTAAATAGTTTTTTTATTCTATGATTATGCATGTTTTAGAATTCATCAATATATCCAAAGGTACCACTTATAATATATTAATCATTATGGCTTCATTCCATTAGGATACCAAAAAAGAGGTGATGTTCCATTATTTCTCCAGGAAAGAGTTTGTGAAGTTGTTTTATGATGTATGTGGTAATCTTAGAATCATGATAGATACCATACAAGTATTGCAATATATGATTCAGAGAAACTCGTTGAATTAAATTCTATATGGGAATGGTTCACAAAAGAGAGATATGTGATGATTTTTTATTATGTGACAAGAGTACTATATGGTATTCGAGTATGGAATGTTTCATTATAGGAGGCTTTGAGACATTAAAGGAAAAAGCATGGTGGGTTGTATGGGAGGTGATATCAGGTTTTTGAATAATAAATGGGTTGGGCATACACACTATTCTTAGGATGACAACTATAAAATATATATTTCATGTTAGGGTTTATAAATTGTAATCTAATAAACAAAAACCTTGAAAAGTATTAGAAAACCCAACATTCTTTTTTCCACCAAGTTAATGAACATAATAGGTATGTGTTTATGGATTTAGACTTATGTATTTTAAGTAACATTTATTTTATTCCATTGATGAATTTATTTATTTAATTTGAGGAATGAATGTGCATTCTATATTGAATAGAGATCTAATAAAAGTTGAAATTCCATGTATAGAGATTGCTAAGAAAGGATATTCTAACTGATGATAATATTATGAAGAAGGGAATCTACTTGGAATCACATTGACTGTATTGCAAGTTTCCTAGAATGGATTCATCCAAGAATTTTTTTCATTAAATGTGATTGTGTATGCTTCATTCGGGAACTCAATATAAAATGACTGGGCATTATTTTTCAGGGATTTTCAAGAATTTAATTCATAGCATCAAGGTTCATAAGGGCAAAGAAATATGGAAATGAAATCAATTATCATTTTTTTATCTTATATTAATACATGCTCACATGTTTTCTAATATGAAAGAGCTTGGTGTTAATTTTTATGATTGAGGGACCACTACCCCAGGCACGGGTTAATCCCAAGATGATCAGTTATCAAATAGTGTAATTGAATGGATTGGGAAAGGTGATGGGTAAATTGGGATCCTCCATGTGGTATTCTGATGTTCAATGTCGATGTGTCCTATATTCATGGTTTAATGAGAGGGTGTTTTCTAGTTCACAATGAACACAACTTAATGGCCATTAATTTCAGTGCCTATAAGAAGGAGTTAAATTCCATTTGGGTGTAGAAAAGAGTACTGTATATTGTTCTCTCCATGAGAAGTCACTTAAACATCTTCAATATAATAGTAATTTTGGATTACACGATTTTTACTAGCTTACTTAGGGATAAAACCTAGGTTATGTGGTATCTTATCTATCTCTTCAATAAATGAAGGCTGATCCTTTTCCATATGAGGGAGGTTATTTACACTTAGAGGGAGGGAAATATAGTAGAGACACCGTAGATAGTATGGGTGATACTTTAGAAATGTATATTCTCTATTATATTATGAGTGCTCTTGAAAATCTCTATAACCTTGACTTCAGTGGTGATATAGTTGGCCATAACTATTATAGACCTCCCTATAAATTAGGGGTTTTGGAATTAAAAATATAATTATGAGTGATTTGTTATTTAGCGGTTTTGTAAAATTGAGAACCATGATTGATAATAGGGTCTTATGTTTGGAAACACCTAAATAGAGGTGTTTCAGACATGAATGGGAGGTTAGAGTGTATTATGGGGGCTTAGAGGACACCCAGAAGAAGATAGTTTTTTTGGGGAAGTGATTAAAATCCTCTCTTTATTATTTAGAGAAAAAACCCCACTCCCTCCTATTTCTCTCTCATGTGGACTAGGGGTATGAGCCCCTCTATTCCCATCCTCCCAAAAATGGGGAGGGAGAGGTTTCCTAGCCATTATTAGTGATGACAGAAGGTATAAAGCCCTATCAGTCCTCATGTATGTCCTCATTCAATATACACATGTTTTGTTATTATCCTGATTTAGGTGGAAAATGGAGATTTAATTGGATAATGATTAAATTTTATAATTTTGAATGGGATTTCATATAGCCTTGTAAGATGATGTCCTGTGATGATTTTTATTGTTTTCCATTACCACCTTAAAGCATGATCATTCAAGTAATATTATGATTAAATAAGATTTTAAAAGGTATATTATAACATATTTAATGTTCCATAACTAATATATAGACATAATATGAAATCAAAACAACCTAGTTCATGTTGGTTGGAAAAAAGCACAAAAATAACTTAAACATTTATCGTTAACATTTTATCAAATGAATAATCATCATAACAGAAAGAAAAATGATATATGAAACTATTTAAACATACATAAATGAATTTATAGAATATAATTTCTCTTCTAGTGTACTATTCCTATTTGAAAAGATCATACTTAATCATACACGAGTTAACTAACCATGGAACCATGAAATGAATACTCTAAGAATGACAAAATTAAACTTTACAATATATTAAAATGTCCATAAAATAGCTTAAGAAAATTATAAAAAATAAAATATAGATTTAATAGATTCTTAATTAAATTATTAATGAAACTATTTGACTATACAAAACATGTAATGCAAGTGAATAACTCATTTAGACTAAAGGTATGGGTTCTCACCAAACATCCATGTTTCTTATGGGTTATGTTTTCTCTGTATATTCATTAATTTATCCATCCCTTAATCTTATATAAATATACCATTTTTTAAATATATTTCCTTCAAATATATATATAGATGAAGTTATGTTTATTCTATGGGATACACATTTTTTAAAAAATTTCCCTTCTTAATCCTTCTTGACATGGAAACCTGATTGAAGGGGAGTTCTTTGTTTCTTACCCCTTTCTATGTACACTTCATAAACTTTTTTAAGCCACAAAGTTTTTTCTAAAATAATTCATTCAATATAGAAAAATAATTTTAGTTCATTTTTGTTTTTTTGGAAATATTCATGCCTTTATACTATTAATGACTCTTTATCCATTTCTCAAAAATAGTGCTGAAGTGGAACATTTCTGTTGTTACCAAGACACCCTTTTTCATGTGTTAACATCAATTAGACATTATTAATCATGATCTATTATTTTTTTTACCTTATGAATGCTAAATAATTATTTAATCCCTTTTTTCATGGATTCCAGTATGATACCTCATTTGGTTATGTTGTTTGATATGATTATGAACCCCATTTCGTTATATGGGTTAGTCTTATGTTTATTCCTTATGTTTGATTTCATTTTTTGGAAAACATATACTGAAAATGTTATAATGTGTTCACCCCAACTGATATCTAATTAATTGTGTTATTTTTTCCTCACGAGACATTATTTACGTGATTAGAGTGTAATCCTAATCCATTATGTGAATCAGTTCACCATGTGATAGAGATTTGATAACTGACATTGACGAATGTTTATTCCATTATATGTGTTTCTACCATATTCCTATATTTTTATTATTGAATATTCCATGTTCTATATATTATTAATTTATATATTAATTAATGATCCTTGCCTTTTATGTATCATATTATCATTTTTGACTCGGGTTCTATGTTTATTTTCTATTCTTATTCCCTTATTAGGATTTTTAGCTAATCCATTTTGTCTATGTATTCCCCAGGTTATCCTTTGATGATGTCGGAGCATAAAGGAAGTTATGATATCATTATGGTGATTTATAAAGAGATGTGTTATTCTAATTTCATGTTTTCTAATTATCTACATATTCTTCTAAAGTCACTAAGATTTTGGATCCATGGGTTTTATTTCATGGATAAATATGCCCAAAATCATGTCATAATATGTATAATAGTCTCGGGTCCCTATAGTTGGTATCAGTGCATATTCTAGTTATTTTTGAGTATTAGGACTTGAGTAATTTAGTATGAACCCTAGGGATAATTATATAACCATTGGTAACCTAGATTAGAAACTTGGATATAATCGGATAAGTTATACATTTTATTTATATGTTTATCACTATATGTTCATTAGATAAGTATTCAAGACCCAAACATAATTTTATTTATCTCTTTTTAGTTAATGGTTGGAAATAAGAGAACCTATGATAGAGAAAAATGTGATAAGAAATGTGTTTATTTACCTAATGAGATGCTAAACCTCACAGCAGTTGGAACTCAGAACATCATTATAGTACTCACTCAATTGGCTCAAGTTAAAAACAATAAATTGAATCATGTAGATCTCCCTCCATCCTATAAGAATGGAAAAGTTTCATTTAATAATTTGTGAGTTTGGGGCCTCATATATTTATTAGATCTTATGAACTCCTCTTCAAATAATAGTGGATTAACTCAGTTTAAAAGATATTCTCAGTCCTCTAGTTCTCAGAAGATTATAATTTCATACTATCATTCTATTGTTTTAATAGGGAAGCAGATTTGTGGTGGACACTGATAATGAAAATGAAGTCTAAAGAGGATATTGATTCACTGAAATGGGTTGAATTCAAGATAATATTTTTTAGTAAATATTTTCCATGAATTATACACCTTATAATAGAGATGGAGTTCCTCACATTGAAATATAATGAAGATGAAACTCTCCGAGCATACAAGGAAAACATTATAGGTCTTGCCTGATATGCCTAATGATTTTTCATTAAAATTGAATGAATGTTTTATCACATATTTAGTTTATGAAAGATGATTCTATAAAAATAATTTGTGATTAAATACCTTGATAGCTATGAGGATATTTTATGTTGTCCCCTTAAGGTTAAGATAGAGATTGGAGACTCTCACTGGTCTCATGTGATTAGATAAAAAATGATTAAAATGTGTATTAATTTGGGAGGATCAATAGATAAATCCCATGGAGAAAAGAAAATCCATCATCACACATGTAAAATGATTTGGAAGAAGCATCATGTGAGTTTTCTAAATGTGATCGGGAGATTCAAAAAAAATTGGAATAGAGGGGAATCAAGATAATAATTTTTTAGGGTATGTGAAGAAAACCACAAATTTATAATAAGAAATGAAGGTTTTTGAAAACACTAATCCTTCAGTAATATGATTCAACTATAACAAACATGGTAATTATTTTAGGTAATTACCTAATCAAAGGGTCTTTAGAGACAATAAATGATAATAACCTACAAGGAAGCGAGGAAGGGCATACACTATCATTAATGTTGAGTCAGATTAAAACAATGTTGTGTTGACAGTTATTATTTTTATTCATTAATGAATAGTAAACATATTTTTTTATTCTCTTTCTACACATTCTTTCATATCCTAAAGGTTTAGCATAACTATTAAAACACCACCACAAAATATGGAGGTTTAGTCAGCCGTGAGAACAATGATGGGGAAAATATTGCATCTAAATTGTATAACTCCTACCCCTTGATGTCTTTGGACTAAAGAACACATAAAATATTATCATACACACTTTAGTTTTGTTTTATTATATATTGGTCATTTATTGGAAATATTTATATAAATCCAACATTAACTGTCAAGTGGGTATGATCACTCTTCACATCCCAAGGCATCCCACAATTCTATACATGTGTATTCAGGAGGATGAATCTCTTTCAAAATCATCATCTAAAGTGTGGGTAGTATTGATATATGAACATTCATATCTATCTCAAATGACAGATACAATGGATAATATCATTCTTGATGAAATTCCCATGGGTAAAGACTACACCGATGTGTTCCATGATGAATTTTCAAGTCTCTCCCCCCCCCGATCAAGAGGAAGAGTTCACAATTGAACTCATACATGGATCACTTCCCATATCAACAATTACATAAAGGATATACACCACTAATTTATAATAACTAATGAAGCTATGAAATGAGAATATAAAACAGGGTTTTATATTCCTGAGTGGTTCATTGTGGGGAGAACCACTCTCATTCATGAAGAGGAATGATGGATCAATTCACCTCTACATTGATTATCATGATCTCAAAGAAATATTGATAAATATCATGTATACTCTATCATGGATAGATTAATTCTTCAATAAAATACGCGGGGTCAGGTATTTTTTTATAGTGTACCATTGGTCAAGATATCACCGATTAAAGGTAGAGAAGTATGATATTCCCAAGAATACATTTCAAATGAGGTATGGACACTATGATTTCATAGTAATTCTATTAAAACTCACTAATTCTCCTGTAATATCAATGGACATAATGAATAGAGTTTTTTTAGATTACCATGAAAAATATTTGGTAGAATTTGTAGATGATATTATTATATAATAAATAGAATGGAGGAGCATGGGGAGTATTTGAATAATATACTAAAGACATTTATATGGTAGAAACTATAAGAAAAGATGATTAAATGTGATTATTAGATGGGGGAAGTATCATTATTGGGTCATGTTAACTCCAAAAAGTGATATATGTAGACCCTTATATATCAAAGAAAATTGAGGAGGTGAATAGACCCACATCTATAATGAAGATCCATAGTTTCCTTGAAATATCATGATTTTATCGATTATTTGTGGGGAACCTCCCAAGAATTTCCAAAATCCTTGCCAAGTAAACTGTGAAGGGAGTAATTCTTTTCTAAACTAGTGAATGTGAATACAACTTTATTAAATTGAAAAAGAGTCTTATCACTACATCAGTACTTACACTAGAAAAAACTAGGGAACTCGTTGGGGTATAAAATGATTCATCAAATAAGGTATTAGGCTATGTATTGATGAAAACTAATAATGTGATATCCCACTCCTTAAGCAAGCTAAATGATTATAAGAAATAATATCCCACACATTATATAGAGTTGGAGGCTGTGATCATCATATTGGAAATATATAGGTATTATCTCTAAAGGGAGATGTGTGAGATATATATTGATCACAATACCCTTAAATATAAATTAACATATAAATAATTAAATATGTTCCAACAATTATTTCTAGAACACAAAAATTATTATGGCCGCTCAATCCACTACCATCCCAAAAAAGTAAACGAAGTGGAAAATGCTATAAGTAGAAAATATCATGTAACTTTATCAATGATTATAATTTAGATGTATACAATCTTATAATACATGAAAAGGGCGAAAAAAATATATTAATGAAGGAACATCATCATTAATTTCTCATGTGATTTCTAAACCATACCTTTTAGAAAAGATATAATATTCTCAAAGTGATGATGTGGAAATTCAAAAGAAGGCCGAAGCTATCTGAAATGGGAAATCATAATATTTCAAAATTGATGAAGATGGAGTCATAATACTTGGGTCACGACTATGTGTACAATAAAATTCTGAGATATGAAATGATATTTTAAATGATTCACATATATCAACCTTCTCCATCTACACAGGGAGCACAAAGATGTATTTATATCATTAAGTTCCCTATTGGTGGCACAATATCAGAAACAATATTGATGATGTGTTGAGGCTTCATGGAGTACCATTATTGATTGTATAGGATCAAGATTTAAGATTTAACTCATTATTTTCTAAAATTCTCCAACATTTCATAAACATTGAGTTGAACATTAGTAAAACATATCACCATCAAACTGATATCTAGTCTATGTGGATTATTCATACATTGGAAGATATATTGACAGTATTTCTTTTGGATAGAAAATGAGGACGAGACCATCATCTTCTTATTTTAATATTTAATTACATTAAAATCATCCACTAATGAATAAAAATCACACCATATGAATCCATTTATGGTAAAAGATGTAGAACACCTTCTTGTTAGGACGAAGTTAGTGAACGTAAGCTACAGGTTCCTGAAATGGATGAAGAAATAGTAAAAGTGGTCAATACTATTCAATATCGCATCAGAGATACCTAAAGTCAATAGAAGATATTTATATTTAATCATTGATGAGACCTGAGGATTGATGTTTAAGAAATGTTATTCCTTTAGACATCTCTATGGAAGAGATTTAAAAGATTTTGGAAGAATGGAAAGATACATCCTAACTATAGTATCCCCTTTTTTATTATCTATCATGTTGATGTTATGCCATATCGACCTACACTACCTCAAACCATGTATCATGTACATTTTTTATTCTATGTATCCATATTATTGATGCCCATACTAGATACCAGACATTACTTATATTTAGAAGTGGTAATGTTGGAAAATGATCTCTCTTATGAGGAGCTGTCGATGAAGATCATGGACAGTAGAGATAAATTTCTTCACAAAAAGACTAAACACCTCATCCAAGTAGTATAGAGGAACCATAAATTTAATGATATGACATGGGAACCAAAGGAATCGATTAAGGATAAGTACCCTTACTATCTTTCCCCAATGTAAGAAAAAGGAAATTTTGAGGTGGAAATTTCAAAGGGGGCTAGAATGTAATGATGCATAATTTTATCAATAAAATTTACTTTATAATAATTATTTCATGTATTATAAAGTAATAACATCACAGAGAGAAACACAAAAAAATTATTCTCATAAATTAAGATTGAATCATTAGTCAATACATAAACATATAAGAATTCCAAAAATTATAGTATGTTAATAAATAGAAAATAAGAGAATAAGAATAGGATACATTGGATCATTTTGATCCACCAGCATGAAAACACTCACAAACAAATATATAGAAATTAAACATAATGTTAATAATAAAATATATTTTTTAATGAATAATGTGTATATAAATTTGATAGAAAATGGGATGATAATGAATAATGAATGGAATAAAATGTATTTATATGAAGTAGGGACTCAATGTGATCATTATAATTATGACTATTGATATAGTAATTTGAACATAGGAATAGTAACCAAACCCTTGGAATATTAATATGATTGGTAAGAATAGTGATATAACTGTTAGAATATTAACCTCACATAAATAAATGTAAAATATTAGTTACGTGTCTTATAATATGAAAATATGATACATTTATTATACAAGTAAATATTTTTTTTTAAAAACTAATGATAAATTAGGTGTTAGTATTTTAATAAAAAATAAATGTTTTAAATTAAATTTTATAATTAATACATTGATTTAAAATAAAATATATTTTCATTAGATGGATTCCATTGTTCAAATATATATTTTAAAAAAATGTTTGGGTGAATTGTTTGTATCTTTCTAAAATAGTTGACTTTTTATGAATAGTGAAATATTTCCATTTAGGGTATTTTACATTATAAGCCATGTCAATGAATTTTTGAGTCATGCATGATTTAATCACAAATTAGTTATAACTCAAATGCTCTGGATACTACATATTTTCATAATAATAAACACTAATGATTGTTTTGGGCCAAAATAATAAATTAATTAATATAATGATAAGAAACAACCCTCTACTCCCCTTATAAATACCATACTTCATGACCCCTTATACTTAAACTTTATAATCCTTGAATATTTTTAAATCTCTATATGACCCTCTCTTATCTACTCTAACCATGTTATAGTTCTTAAGGTTTCCCAGAAATACCGATTTAAATATCCTAATGGGGTCCTTTAATGTGGATATATTCAAGTGGTAATGTTCTCAAACAACCACCCTTAATTTACTTTACACTACTTTCTTCTCATCACCTCCTTCATCCATAAACCCATAATAAATATAGGATCACGTATATACTAAAATGATAAATTTCTAATGAAATATATTTTATCCACCTCTTTTTCATCTCCTCTTATTCAAATAAATGAACCCAAAGTTAAAATTATAGTGGTTAACCTGCTTCATGGATAACAATTTTTCATTTTCCAACACCTATTTTAATAATGTTAATAAAACATATTAGTATGGTTGCATCAGATTATAACTGGTATATTAAAATTTATTTCATGTTCTAGAACATATATATAAACATAATTTCAACTAAAATGAATCTAGTTTTTGATGGTTAAAAAACCACAAAAATAAACTATAACTTTATCATTTTATGTTTTATAAAATGAATTATTCTCATTCTAGAAAGAAAACTTACATATGGTACCATTTAAAATTATATAAATTCATTAATACCATATAATTTCACTCTTGGAGTTATATTCATAGTTTAAAAGAACAACCATAAATATAAACAATTTCACAGACCATAAATCTATGAAACGAACTCTCCTAGAATGACAAAATTAAACATTATTACTCATGAAAATGCCCATCATTTTACTTAATAGAATTTATAAAAAAATTAATAATTATAGTTGAGTTTTTACATTTAATTATTAATTAATATAATTTTATTATCCATGAATTTAATCGAATTCTCAAGCCACATTCAGATATAAGGTATTAGATATCTCCAAACATAAATGTTTTATATTGGTTGAATTTTCTCTTTATTTTCCTCAATTATCTATAAATATATCATATATGATTATCTAATATTCTATAAATGTGTCCCACACATATATATCTAGATATTTTCATACGTTTTATGGGAAATAAATATTTTAAAAATGTTTCCATCTCAATTACTCTCAGCAAGAAATCCTGAATATAGGGAACTTCTCTGTATCATACCCATTTTCAAGTACACTCCATAAAGTATTTTTAGAATAAATAATATTTTTAAAATCATTCATTTTATCATAAAACCCAATTTTAATTCATTTTTGGTTTTATTAAAATAATTATTCCCTTATATTTTTAATGACTCTTTATTCATTTCCTAAAAACTGCACTTGGGGGGCACAATCTTTTGTTACCTCATCAATATTTATCATTTTTTAAAATTATTTCGAGACAATTAGTCATGATATATTATTTTCATAACGTAATAATTTTCAATAAGGACTTAATCCCTTGTTTTTTAATACCATTATGATAATCCCTCTTATTAAGCCTTATTCCATTATTATGATACCCATTTATTTATATGGGAAAACACTTATTTTTATTCATTATGTTTGATTTAATTATGTGTCAAACATATTTTTGAACATGTTATGATTAGTGCAACCATATTTTTCTCCAATGAATTGTGAAAAAATTTGTCTCATCAAACATTATGTATGGGATTAGGGAGTAAAACTAATTCATTCTGGGACTCTGTCCACTATGTAATATAGTCTTAGAAGCTTTCCTTGACTCTTGTTTATGTCATGATATATGTTCCTGCCACATTTTTTTATTTTGATGATCATATTATTTCAGGTTATATTTATTATTCCTCTACACTTTTATTCACATCCATGCCTTTTATGTTATCATGTTATGTCATCTGACTCATGTGTTGTGCTTATTTTCCATGCTTATTCTCTTACATGGGTTTTTAGCTCATACATTTTTTCTATTTATTCTCCATGTCATCTTATACTAATATAGGATCTAAAAAGAAGTTAAGAGGTCATTATGGAGATTAAAACAAAATTTTTTATTCTATTTTAATGTTTTTTAATTATGTAAACAACCTTCCGAAGTAACTATAATTTTCGATCTGTGATTTGTATTTCAGGGATAATTATTATTAACATCAAGAAATAATAAGTTTAAAGGATCTTGTCAGTATAATGTCTTCATCTAAAGTACATTTAGTTATGCTCATAAGAATTATTCATGGTAAACTGATATAGTGAGGTGATTTAGTACATTCATCGCTTCCCACAATCATCTCACTTCTTCATACAGTCATCCTTTTCATCGTACATTCACTTCTTTTGAAAAAAAATATCATTATAAAATTTTAATAGGATTTATAAAACATTGAATGGTAAGGTAATTTTTTTCAGTAAGGTGGATCCTACTTGTGGTATTTTCATTACTTCTAATAGTAAGGTGATTACTTCTTGTGGTAAAGAGTTTCCTTCTTGCAGTAAGGTGATATATTCATACAGTAAGATTTTTTAATTCTATCTCATGATATGTAGTTCATGTACATGTTTTAAGGTGAAGCATAACATGAATTATGCTGATATAGTATCCTAACATTTATATGGTATGGTTTCATGGTAGGCTTTACACTTATCCCTTTGGGAAATTTTTTCTTTATAATAAGATGAAATGACTTGGGATTATTAAAATAAGGTGGTGGTGGAATAATATAACAATATAATTTATTTGAAATTAAATTTATAAAAGTTATATAATATAAAGAAAATATTCTATTATAAAGAAATAAATAAAAACCAATTTTTAAGAAAATATATTTTTGATGCACAAAATGACATTATTAAAAATTGTATGATTATTTTCTATGATTTTATCAATAAATTTCTATTTAGTATTACCATTATACATATTTTTTATAATTTTTTTAACACTATTGAAACACTCTAATTTAATAGAAGGATTATAATGGTATACTATATTATATTTCATTTAGACTCATGGTTGTGTGTATTAAAATCTGTCATTTAATTTTTATTTGAAGAGAATGATTTCATAAAATATCAAGGTGTTACATTTTATCCACCATAAAATGAATGTATCTCTAAAATATTTCCACTTTATCATAAGAAAATTATTAAATATTAGTTTCATCAGATCCTCAGGTTCACAAAAATCTTGATCAAATTTTAGATTTCTTTATAGAACATTAACCAGATGAGTGGATGGTTCCATATAATATTATCTATAAGATCCAATATTTATACAAGTTTTTCTTTATAATGATGAACAAAATAATACGACATGACTACTAATTTCAGTACATGTGTTGGATTAAGTATATAATTCCTCAATAGAAATACATGGAACACATTGTGATCATAAGAGAGGTTTGGTGGAATCACCTTTTGATAAGTTTTAACCCATACTCAATCAAGAATTTCAGAAGGGAAGATATTCATATGGACCAAATTTTCCTTCTTTATGAATCTCATAACCTTCTTCCACTATGAAATTCATAGAAAACCTTCTATCCAACCTTGAATTCTATATTCCTTCTATGTTTTTTGTTCGACTTTGAGATTCATTGATATGACACAGAATGGTTTTAACATTGTCTTCTATTTCATGAGATACCTTACACGCTAATATCATTCATTCTAAAACTATTTCATATCATATTGGAGTTTCAAACTTCTTTTTAAAGAGGTATATTAAGGATTCATATGAATTATTGAGTGAAAGCTATTTTAGAATGAAAAAATGACTAGGGGACGGTATTGATCCCATTAACATTAAAATCCACAAAAAAAGATCTTAGTATATCCCATTGAGTTTGAATGGTTCAATAAGACTGACCATATGTTAGAGGATGATAAACAATGATGAAACATTATAACTTATCCAGATTCTATTGAAGACATTTCTAAAATTTTGAGTAAAACATCATATAATGATTAGATATAATAGAATGTGGTATTCCATTCTGTTGAGCAACGTATTGTTTTCAAACAATTCAAAATAATGTTTTTTAAAGGAGGAGATTATTTTAAATAGTACTCTGTCTCTTTATGATGATTTTGATGCTCACAAATACCCTTAATTATTTACCAATTATTTCGTTGAGTATTTTGCAGGAGTTTATTTCATTTATTTATTTCATATAACGAGATTTCATACTTCATTTATTCCGAGATCAATTTTAGCGCGTTCTGGAATCACTGTAGCGCGAGATCAAGTTTAGCGCGTTCTGGAATCACTGTAGCGCGAGATCAATTTTAGCGCGTACTGGAATCACTGTTCATACCCTACGTTGATGAACGTAACGTATGGATGAAAAGTTTACCTTTTATGTTAAAAGAAATGTATGGTTAAAGAACCTTACGTTATTTTGGAACGTATGGTTAATGAACCTTACGTTGCTGAAAAGTATGGAAGAAGAACATTACGTCTGGAAGGAACTTTACGTTTTTGTTGTTGGACAAGTATGGAAGAGAAACCATACGTTAGTTTTCAGTGTTGAGTTTGTTTCTCAAAAGTATGGATCATCAACCTTACTTTTATAATCAACCGTACGTTCTTTGGAGAGTTGAAGCAAGACAAAGTATGGATGATCAACCCTACGTTTGAATGCTGAAGATAAAGTATGTATGTTCAACCTTACGTTCTGAACCTTACGTTTCTGAACCTTACGTTTGTGAACCCTACGTTTGGAGCCACGTCATCAACCCTACGTTTGGCGTCGGGATATTTTTGACAGACGATATTACCGTTTGCATTGGTCAAACAGGCGGATTATTAAGCGGATTTCGAGCCGATTTTTAAGTACGACTTTGACTGAATCAAAGACGTTTTTCAACGGATTAATGATTTATTTAAACGGAGCTTTTTATGCCGATTCTTCAGGGGAGTTACAACAGCTCTATTGTTATTTAATATCGCGAATCTAAAGGAGATTTTTATGGATCTATTTATGCGGAAGATTTTCTCAGATTTGAATATATATGTTCTATCTTGGATACTTCGGATATATATATATACACAGGAAAGTGTGTGAAATTAAGAGGTTGGTTTTTTAACGAGCAAGAAACAGAGACTGTGTGAAGGCGTTCTTTTCTGTGATCGAGAAGAAGTGTAAAATCCTTTTTACCGAAAGAAGATCTTGATAACAGATTCACGTATTCTACATCGACTATCTGTTGTGAATCTACTGCTGCTGAAGTTGTGAAGTTTCTGGTAATATCTATTGCAACTGGATCGACTCAGAACTGTTTTGATTACAGATCTTTATTTTCTGAAGACAACGATCTATCTACTGTCAATTGCATTCTGTTGCAATTGTGAAGAACAACTGGAGAAGTGTTTTCTTTATCGAAACTCTTTTTATTTTTGAGTGATCAGCTTCTCGTTCTAAGATGTGTGGGTTCGTGTTTGAACAAGGAAGGCTGTGTTTGCCTGAAACTTGTAAAGGTGTCAACTGCCTGTACTCAGTTGTGAACAGGTCTGTGGAAACGAGGACCAGATAGTGAAAATCGCCAAGCTCGTGGATTTGAGCGTTGGTGGAGTGGACTAGGGGCCTTCTGTTCCCCGAACCACTATACATCCGTGTGTTCATGCTTTTACTTTTTCCGATGCATATTTAATCGTGCTAAAGCATAGTGGACAGAATTTGTCTAAATTTAAGAGATTGTAATAATTTTGAAAAGACACAATTCACCCCCCCTCTTGTGTGTAATCCGTAGATTCAGATCCAACAATTGGTATCAGAGGAGGAGCTTCTTATTTTTTAAAGTTTTATCAAGCTAGAAGTATTTAAAGATTATACATAGTGTATCATGGCTGATACGAGAGAGGGAATGTCAATGGTCAGAGAACCTTACTTTAATGGAGATAATTATGGCTTCTGGAAGTCACGTATGATTATTTATCTGAAAAATCTTGGTTACAAAGTCTATTCAAAGATTCTGACTCCCTATGAGATTCCTGAAAATCCCGATACATGGAGTGCTGCTACAGAGGATGAGTATGACATGAATTCAAAAGCTATGAATGCAATCATCTGTGGTCTAGGACCGGATGAATTTAACAGAGTATCTCAATGCCCGACTGCATATGAAATGTGGCAAACAATAGCTGTTGCTTATGAAGGAACAGATAATGTAAGACAGATGAGATATGCAACTGCTAAATTAAAATTCGATACTTTCAGAATGATTGAAGGAGAGAGCATCACTCAGATGAATGGAAGATTGACAGAAATTGTCAATAATATAACAGCTCTAGGAGAACCAATCAAGCAGGCTGATCAAGCGTTAAAGGTACTGAGAGTACTTCCTACTCGATGGAATGGAATCTCTGCAGCAATCAGACAATCAACTTCTGTTAAAGATCTAACTATGAAAGAGCTGATTGGTACATTGATGATGTACGAGGCTGAAATGCAAGATGAGGTAAATGAGCATAAAGTCTATATAAAAAGGGAAAATACTGCTTTGAAAGCGACTTCTCAACAAAAGGATAGAAAGATGAAGAACAGAGAAGTAAATGCTAAATCAGAAAGCTCTGATTCTTCAAATTCGGATGAAGAACTGGCTCAGCTAGCCAGAAAATTCAGAAAGTTCTACAGTAAGAAGAAAGACTTCAAGAAATCCTTCAAAAAGGATAGCAAGGAAGTGAGATGTTATGAATGCAAAAATATGGGACATATCAGACCGGATTGCCCAAAATTGAAAGATGCAAAGAAGAAGAAATTCTTCAAAAGAGATGATTATGAGCAGAAAGACAAGAAAGCTATGAAAGCTACTTGGAGTGTTTCTGAAGACTCAAGTAATTCTTCTGAATCAAGCTCAGAGAAGGAGGAAGCCAATTTAAAAGCAAATATGTGTTTCATGGCTGAAACTGATGAGGTACACTCATACTACTCCTCTGACTCAAATAATGAATCAAACTCTGAAACAAGCTTCTCAAATAAAAAACTTGCAGCTTACTGCAATATGCTTGAAGAAAGGTATGACTCATTATTTAAAAAATATAAATCTATAAAGAACTTGCATAAAGCTATTTCAGATGAAAGAAATACTTTGCTAAAACAACATAAGGAATTAATTGACAAATACAACTCTGCTGACTCAAATAAAATTAATTTTGAATCAAAAATAAAAACTCTACAGGATGAAGTAGAATCTTATAAAGAGGCTGCATTAGTTTTTACAAAAGGAGAAAACACCTTAAATGAGATACTTGGAAAAACTGTAATTAAAAGGGAAAGGTTTGGAATTGGAAGTAAAGGAGAAAAACCTAAGTTATACAAAAATTATTTTGTTCCTAGCACTAAACAGGTTGTTTGTAACTTCTGTGGAACAAAAGGTCATATAGCTAAAAACTGTTTTCTAAGACAACCTCAAATATGTGGAATTAAGAAAGCTTATATTTCCAATGATCTATATGATTCAATCAATTTTAAGAAAACAAAGCAAATCTGGATACCCAGATCACTGCTTGCTAACACTCCTGGACCCAACAAAATATGGGTACCAAAGCAATTTGTTTGAATGTATTTGCAGGTAGCAGGTCACCAAAGAAAGAAAGAAATATGGTATATGGACAGTGGCTGCTCAAGACACATGAGTGGAACTTCAGCTAATTTCTCTTCTCTTACTCGAAAGGAAGGAGGACTTTTCACCTTTGGTGACAATGCCAAAGGAAAGATTATTGGTATTGGAACAGTTGGAGATCCAGAGACAGTCTCAATCAACAAAGTACTTTATGTACAAGGGTTAAAACACAATCTGATAAGTATCTCTCAACTCTGTGATAATGGATACACTGTTGATTTTACTAACAATAGTTGTACTGTTTCTAAAGATAAACTATTTAAGTTTAGAGCACCCAGAACTGATAATGTTTATACTTTGGATTTGTATTCCTTGTGTAAACAACAAGTAAACTGCTTAACTACTAATATAAGTGAATCCTGGATCTGGCATAGAAGACTTGGTCATTGCAATATATATGCTTTACATAAATTATCTAAGAAACATTTAGTTTCTGATTTGCCTAGTCTCAAATTTGAAAATGACAGATTCTGTGATGCATGTCAGCTTGGTAAGCAACACAAATCATCATTCAAATCTGTTAATAAAGTTACTACAACTAAACCTCTAGAACTTATCCATATGGATTTGTTTGGACCTTAAAGAGTAGCTAGTTTAGCTGGTAAATTATATGTTTATGTATTAGTTGATGATTATTCTAGATTTACTTGGATTTTCTTTTTGAAATATAAAATTGAAGCTTTTAGTTTATTTGAAGGTTTTTGTAAATCTATTCAAAATGAAAAAGGTTTTAATATAATCTCATTGAGAAGTGATCATGGTGGAGAATTTGAGAACCAGGAATTTAATTCCTTTTGCTCAAACATGGGTATTAAACACACCTTCTCTGCTCCAAGAACACCTCAACAGAATGGGATTGTAGAAAGAAGAAATAGAACTATTCAAGAAATGGCTAGAACTATGTTAAATGAATATAGCCTACCTATATATTTCTGGGCAGAAGCTGTTAATACAGCTTGTTATATAATGAATAGAATTTTAATAAGACCTATTTTGAAAAAGACACCCTATGAACTATGGAATAACAGAAAACCTAAAGTAAATTACTTTAAAGTTTTTGGATGCAAGGTTTACATCTTGAATACCAAGGATAATCTTGGTAAATTTGATCCAAAATCTGATAAAGGTATTTTCTTAGGATATTCTGCAACCTCCAAAGCTTATAGAGTCTATAATAAAAAGTCAAGGATTGTTGAAGAATCAGTTCATGTGAAATTTGATGAATCTGATCCTTTTGAGAAAAGGATAGAACAAATAGATGAACCTGATTCTAATGAAAACATGAGACTTGAGAATTTAAATAATGATTTTGAAAATGATATAAAAGAAATTCAGTCCAGTTCAGAAGAACATGATACTGAAGAACCTTTGAATGTAATGCCAAGACAGTCTAGAACCTTAAAGAATCACCCTTTAGAATCTGTGATAGGTAACTTAGAGACTGGTATTCAAACTAGAAGAAACCTTGGAAACATAGTTGAGTTCTCTGCTTTCCTATCCCAACAAGAACCTAAGACCATAGAAGAAGCCTTAGATGATGAGAGCTGGGTAATAGCAATGCAGGATGAATTGAACCAGTTCAAGAGAAATAAGGTTTGGGAATTAGTTGAAAGACCACATGATTATCCAGTAATAGGAACTAAATGGGTCTTTAGGAATAAACAGGATGATCAAGGGATAATAACTAGAAATAAAGCAAGATTAGTAGCTAAAGGATATAATCAAGAAGAAGGAATAGATTATGATGAGACCTTTGCACCTGTAGCCAGGTTAGAAGCCATTAGAATCCTTTTACCCTATGCATCTTATATGAATTTTAAATTATTTCAGATGGATGTTAAATCTGCCTTTTTAAATGGTTATTTAATGGAGGAAGTTTATGTTGAGCAACCTCCTGGTTTTAAAAATTCTCAAAAACCAGATTCTGTTTTCAAACTTACTAAAGCTCTTTATGGCCTTAAACAGGCACCTAGAGCTTGGTATGAAAGAATAAGTTCTTTTCTTTTGAAAAATGATTTTACTGTTGGACTAGCAGATCCAACACTCTTTAAGAAAACTGTGAAAAATAATGTTTTGTTGGTTCAAATTTATGTTGATGATGTAATTTTTGGATCAACCAATAAAATTCTTTGTCATGAATTTTCAGAATTAATGCAAAAAGAATTTGAAATGAGTATGATGGGAGAATTAAATTTCTTTTTGGGTCTTCAAATATTTCAAAATGATTTTGGAAATGTTTTAAATCAATGCAAATACATTACTGATTTACTTAAGAAATTTCGACTTGAAAACAGCAAGCCATTTACAACTCCTATGTGTACTAATATAAAACTTGATTTGGATGAAACTGGAAAATCAGTGGACAACAAGTTATATAGAGGTATGATTGGTAGTTTGTTATATCTTACTGCTAGTAGACCAGATATAATGTATTCAGTATGTCTTTGTGCTCGATTTCAATCAAATCCCAAAGAATCCCACTTAACTGCTGTTAAAAGAATTTTTAGATATTTAAAAGGTACTATTTATCAATCTCTGCTTTATCCAAAAACCTCTGATTTTAATTTAATTTCATATTCAGATGCTGACTTTGGAAGCTGTAGATTAGATAGGAAGAGTACTTCAGGAACATGTCACTTTTTAGGAAAGTCTTTAGTATCATGGTCTAGTAAGAAACAACACTCAGTTGCCCTGTCAACAGCCGAGGAAGAATATGTGTCTGCAGGTAGTTGCTGTGCACAGGTGTTGTGGATGAAAAACACTCTTATGGACTTTGGATTAAATTTCAATAATACACCTATTTTATGTGATAATACTAGTGCAATTAATATTTCAAAAAATCCAATTAGTCATTCTAGAACTAAGCACATTGATATAAGACATCACTTTTTAAGAGATCATGTGTTTAAAAAGGATATATTTTTAGAATTTGTAAATACAGAAAATCAATTAGAAGATATTTTTACTAAACCACTTCCCACGGAAAGGTTTGAATTTATTAAGGGGGAGTTAGGTTTATTTAATTTTAAATATTTTTTTTTAAATCTTATTCTGTTTTCGAATTCTGCTTAATTTCTGTTTCCCGCTATAAGTAATTTTATTTTGTTTTAAATAAAAGTAATGATTAGTGATTACACGGGAATCAAGGCTGTCAGAACCGTTTCACCTTCTAAAACTGCTTCACCTTTTTCGGAAACCCTTTCGAAAACCTAAAACCGCACATCTGCTCCAAAACCCTTTTCTGAATCTTCAAACCCTAAGCTTCCGAACCTTCAGAAATCATTGTTCGAATGGCAAAGACTAAGCGTCCCGATGAAGCCGAGAGCAGTGCTGCAAAGAAACCTAAAGTAGTTGGTCGGAAAATACTGCAAGGTAAAGTCATCGATTTAGAGTGGCTGTTTGAAACTAATTTACTGTTGAAGAAAGCGTTATCGTTTCAAAGCCTTGAGCAAGCTTTTAATAGTGAAAATTCTGAGTTTCTTTATGAGGCAGAAATGAGACATTTCTTTAGAACTGTTCAGTTTAGCCTTGGAGATACGGAAGATAGTTTATTGGCTCAAATAGAGGATAAGGACTTTTCAATATCATCTGTAGAGATAAGTCAAATTCTTAACTGCCCTCATGAAGGAGTTTTTCATTTTGATTTACGGAATATTGGAGATTCTGTACATAAGTCTGAAGACATTATGTCTTTTCTGTTTGGAACCAGAGTGATAAAGAAGATGTTTATCAAGGATTTGGAACCCGATCAGAAAATTTTGGTAAAATTTGTTCAGACTGGTTTAGCCCCAAGAATGGCTGAGATGGAGAAAATCCTATACCCTGACATGTACATAATGTATCTTCTGATGTGTGATATTAAGTTTAATTTTCCTCAGTTTATGATAAGATATTTGAGATACTGCTGTCAGAGTGAAGCAAGAATGACCTTTTTCCCTTATGGAAGGTTCATTTCTTTGTTTTTGTTTAAAAGAGGAATGATCATATTGGTAGATGCTGGGGTGAAATGTCACCACAGTAATGTTTTTAATGTTGGGACTTTGAGGAAAGTAGGATACTTCTGGAGAACAATTAAAGGAAAACTCTTACCTGTTGGAGCTGAGGAAACCTCGGAGAGTGCTCAGGCTCAACCGGCTAAGTCCAAGGAGGGACAAGCAGAATCAAGAGTTAGTACAGTGGCAAGGAGAATTCGTTTTGAGATGGAGGAAGTTGAGGAAGAGAGAAGTCAGGAAGGACTTAAATCTAGAAGGAAGAGGTCAATTGATGAAGAAATTATCTCTCCTGCCTTGAAATCCTCTGAACCGGTAATTTGTTATTCATTTGTGAGAGAAGCTGTTGTGGAGCAAACTGCACCTATAGAGGAATCAGCAGCTCAACCGGAAATCCAAAAAGAACCTCAATCTGCTGCTGTGGCTGTTGAAAAAGTAATTCCACAAGAACAACTTATGGAGGCAGTGCCTGGTGAAGAAGTGGCCCGACCTCAAGATTTACATGAAGATATTGTTCTTGACCAATCAGTAGAAGTCAGAGAGACTACTGTTCGTGATGAACATACTTCTGAAGCTAATACAGAAGTACTTCAGGAAGAATTTTCAGTGGAAGAGTTTCAGGCTTCAAAAGCTAGTTCAGTGGATCAACCGTGTCAGGACAAGGACAAAGAACAATCAGATGCAGATTCTTTACCACTTGCCTTGCCTCATCAACCTATTTCTGGACATAAGAATAGAGCACAGGGTGCCCCTGATTCGAGAAAAGAAGAAGTTGTTGAGCTGTACAAGCGTATCTCTCAGTTAGAATCTGAGAATGTTAGTCTCAGAAATTCTCTGAACTTAGAACAGTTGAAGTTTCAGAAACTGAAAGAATGTACTGTTTCAAGACAGGAAGTCGATTTGTTTAAGACTGATATGCCGCATGCTGTTGATCTGTTAAAATCAGAGATGGTAAAGAAAGATGATTTATCTGAGTTGAAGGTTTACATGGAGAATAAATTTGAGTCTGTTGCAAATAGTGCTGTAAGTGGATCAGGCTATTCACCTGATTTGATTCGGAGATTTCAAGCAATTACTGGAGCACTGAGCAATATGAGTGACAGATTACACGATCTTCAGTGTAATAGTGCCCCTTTGTCAGTTTTTCTAGATAATCAGAAATTTTTAGTGGATCAGTTGACATCTGGAGAGCAACCGATTAGGATTCTTTTGAATCAGTTATCAGAAAAACCGGCTCTTTTTGTTGAAAAAGAAGAAAGAATGCATGAGTTTTTCAGAGTTAATTTGATTGAAGATATTCATATGACTCAAGAGAACAGAGATCTTATCATTAAGTTAGGATATGGGATGATGAAGAGGCTCAGAGAACAGTTTACAGAGATCAAGACTGCGATTCAAAGGAGATAGACACCTTGTTTCCCTGTCTTATCTATGAACCTTGATTCCTCTGTATATCACAATCATTTATATATAACAGCTTGTGAATGAAAATTCTTTTCTTATCTTTTTTTTTGTTGTTTATTGATTTATGATTAAGTTAGCCAGTATAACAACTTCACTTATTCATACACAGTTAATTATAGCATTTACTTATAGTTCAGTGCAATATTGAATGTGTTCAAATCCGTAATTTTTCATTCTTTTTGATATCACAAAAAGGGGGAGAATTTGGATAAACACAACATTTAAATTCATTTGTTTCCTATGAATCCTATGAAGAAAATTGGATATATGGGAGAATTTGGATATCTACGACATTTATCTTTTATCTTTTTTTTAGCTGAAAATTTATTTTTATGGGGGAGAAATTTTATTATAGTTAAATATTGTTTTAATCCTTTCAAAATTCTAAAATTTTATAAAACTAATTTTTTCAATAAAGATTTCAATTAAATTAGTTCTATTATTTTATGGGTTTTGTGATCATCAAAAAGGGGGAGATTGTTGAGCAACGTATTGTTTTCAAACAATTCAAAATAATGTTTTTTAAAGGAGGAGATTATTTTAAATAGTACTCTGTCTCTTTATGATGATTTTGATGCTCACAAATAACCTTAATTATTTACTAATTATTTCGTTGAGTATTTTTCAGGAGTTTATTTCATTTATTTATTTCATATAACGAGATTTCATACTTCATTTATTCCGAGATCAATTTTAGCGCGTTCTGGAATCACTGTAGCGCGAGATCAAGTTTAGCGCGTTCTGGAATCACTGTAGCGCAAGATCAATTTTAGCGCGTACTGGAATCACTGTTCATACCCTACATTGATGAACGTAACGTATGGATGAAAAGTTTACCTTTTATGTTAAAAGAAATGTATGGTTAAGGAACCTTACGTTATTTTGGAACGTATGGTTAATGAACCTTACGTTGTTGAAAAGTATGGAAGAAGAACATTACGTCTGGAAGGAACTTTACGTTTTTGTTGTTGGACAAGTATGGAAGAGAAACCGTACGTTAGTTTTCAGTGTTGAGTTTGTTTCTCAAAAGTATGGATCATCAACCTTACTTTTATAATCAACCGTACGTTCTTTGGAGAGTTGAAGCAAGACAAAGTATGGATGATCAACCCTACGTTTGAATGCTGAAGAGAAAGTATGTATGTTCAACCTTACGTTCTGAACCTTATGTTTCTGAACCTTACGTTTGTGAACCCTACGTTTGGAGCCACATCATCAACCCTACGTTTGGCGTCGGGATATTTTTGACAGACGATATTACCGTTTGCATTGGTCAAACAGGCGGATTATTAAGCGGATTTCGAGCCGATTTTTAAGTACGACTTTGACTGAATCAAAGACGTTTTTCAACGGATTAATGATTGATTTAAACGGAGCTTTTTATGCCGATTCTTCAGGAGAGTTACAACAGATCTATTGTTATTTAATATCGCGAATCTAAAGGAGATTTTTATGGATCTATTTATGAGGAAGATTTTCTCAGATTTGAATATATATGTTCTATCTTGGAAACTTCGGATATATATATATAAACAGGAAAGTGTGTGAAATTAAGAGGTTGGTTTTTTAACGAGCAGGAAACAGAGACTGTGTGAAGGCGTTCTTTTCTGTGATCGAGAAGAAGTGTAAAATCCTTTTTACCGAAAGAAGATCTTGATAACAGATTCACGTATTCTACATCGACTATCTGTTGTGAATCTACTGCTGCTGAATTTGTGAAGTTTCTGGTAATATCTATTGCAACTGGATCGACTCAGAACTGTTTTGATTATAGATCTTTATTTTCTGAAGACAACGATCTATCTACTGTCAATTGCATTCTGTTGCAATTGTGAAGAACAACTGGAGAAGTGTTTTCTTTATCGAAACTCTTTTTATTTTTGAGTGATCAGCTTCTCATTCTAAGCTGTGTGGGTTCGTGTTTGAACCAGGAAGGCTGTGTTTGCCTGAAACTTGTAAAGGTGTCAACTGCCTGTACTCAGTTGTGAACAGGTCTGTGGAAACGAGGACCAGATAGTGAAAATTGCCATGCTCGTGGATTTGAGCGTTGGTGGAGTGGACTAGGGGCCTTCTGTTCCCCGAACCACTATACATCCGTGTGTTCATGCTTTTACTTTTTCCGCTGCATATTTAATCGTGCTAAAGCATAGTGGACAGAATTTGTCTAAATTGAAGAGATTGTAATAATTTTGAAAAGACACAATTCACCCCCCCTCTTGTGTGTAATCCATAGATTCAGATCCAACACATTCAACCTTAGATAATCTTTAATTTATATTTTTAAAATATGATCGAGTGAAATATATTCTCAAGTAGAATTTAATTATGATAAATTTATAAGGTGATCAACTACAAACCATATAACATTTTAGACATTAGTTGTTTTTGGAAGGGCAAGGACAAAATCCATGGTGATGTTTTCCGTTTTCCATTAATATATAATAATGTTCATAACATACACATATAATTTTGTCTCTCAACCTTAACATGATATAACCAACCATCAAGGTACATAATTTTCAATATAAATCATCATGTTGTTCCCCATAAAAACTCTTTCAGGAAAAAAAAATATTTTTTACTTCCATGATGAGTAGAGAATGATGAATATTTAACCTCATCCAATAGCACCTTATTCAAATCTGGTATGGACCAAACACATGCACTATTTCAAAACCATATCTTATAATAATAATGATGGTCAAAATCCGGAATATATCTTAATATAATTTTTATTTCAACACAATAATTCAATAACTATTTTATCCTTACTTGAATAGATGGTTGAAAACTAAGAATGATAGTATTTTAAACCATATATCATGATTTCCAAACACATAGGTTGAAAGCCTAAAAATATCAGATCATTTGTGATCATTATCATAGATAAAATTTAATGATCCTTTTGACTTAGAGCATCTGCTACCTTAATCGCTTTCCAATAGTGGTAATATATTAAGAAGTAATAATATTTAATTGACTCCAACCATCCTCTCAGACACATACTCGACTCTTTCTAAGAGAATATATACATAAAAATTTTATGATTAGTATATATATCACACATTTATATTAATAGATAATACCTCAATTTTTTTAATTCAAAAATTTCCACAGTAAACACTAAATCATCATTTGGGTAATTTTTCTCATGAACGCACAATTGGTGTGAGACATATGTTGTCACATATTTCTGAATAAGAATTTTTCCTAGTACCATTTTATATATATCAATATATATCGAAAATAATTATCCACTATAGGGTAATGTATTCACAGGCATGCTAACTATCGTTATCTTTAGTTCCTTTAAAGTTTCCTCGTATTCATCAATCTAATGGAACCTGGATCCCTTCCGAGATAATGTGGTGAGTGGATTATAAATTCTAGAGAAATTATCCACAAAGCATCGATAATATCCATCCAAAAGATGAAAACTATAGATCTCAGTCATAGTGGATTGGTTGGGATAACATTAAATAATATACATATTTGATGGATCTACTGATATATACTTTCCTGATATTATATTACCAAAAATAAAATTTTATAAATCCAAAATTCCTACTATGTAATTTTTTCATTGGGATTTTATTTAATTATGGCCTTTAATAGAATACAAAAGTTATCTTCCTACTCTTAAATTATTATTTAATATATAACAATATTATCTATAAAGACTTCCACAAACTAGTGAAGGAAATATTTAACGAAAATTTTAATTAAATCAGTAAAGGAAGTGGGAGAATTTGTAGGAGAAAATGGAATAATTATACATTCATAGTCTCAATACATTATAAATAATTTCTTCTTGGTAATATATTTCTTCCTAACCCCAATTTGATGATATTTCAAATGAATTTTACTCTTGTTAAAGTAATAAACATCATGAAGTTGATCAAAAAAGTTAACAATATATGGTAGATGATACTTTTTTTTGATTGTGAACATTTTTTATCCATATAATTGATGGGTAATCCCATTGATCCATATTTATTCATAGCATAAAGAATAGGTTCACCCAATGGAGACACCAATTTCTAAATAAATCATTTGTTAAGATATTTTTGATGTTTCTAATTTAGTTCGCAAAACTCAATTTGGTCCATTCTATATTGAATCATTGAAATAGGTATAACATTGGGTATGATTTTTATTTGAAACACTGCATAATGATTTGGAGGATGGAAAAACAAATCTTCTATAACAACATTAATAATCTCTCATACATTAATAATATCATTGGTGTTGAGTTTCCCCAACCATATGAGATAAATAACCCCTTTAAATATTAATAGAGACCAATTAAATGGATACAACATCCATTGGATGATAATATTTATTATCACACTGATAAAATATAATATGTTGGTTCGTAATATCAAATATGACTTCCCTTCCTTAGAAATTGATATCACATTTATGTATACAATGTCAATCCATGAACAAAATAACATTGAATTCAATTAGTGGGTGAATAATGATATTTTCAAGAAGCAAATTCTCGCAAACACCAATTGGAGAAGAATAATAGAATATTGATGCAACCATCAAACAATTTGGGGTCTTCACATTTGATTTAACATATAATAATTATGGTGGTACACTGTTACCCTTATAATATTCCTTAAATATAAAAAATTTTGTATATACATAATCAAATAAGACTTTAGATGCTCTAGAGTGAATGGTATGTATACCTTTTACTTCATCAATTTCATACTGCAAATCAGAAATAATGATCACATGAGATTTATCATTGCCTATGGTCAATATAGGTTGATGACATCAATAAATGTAAAATAAATTTGGGTTAGGACACTGGTGAACATAATTTCAATACTCCATGAAATTTAAAAACTCCATTGTGGGTGGTAAATTCTGTAGTGCATTCCCACCATCATTGGCTAACTTCTTCTCATAAAATCGACATTTGATGTCCTGGTAAACTTCATTTCCACACTTAAATTTTTTTAATGTCCCCTAAATTCAATCTCCACTATTTTTCTTTCCACATATATTGAATAATGTAATGAACCTATTCATATATCCTTTATGCTTAGAATTTCCATTGAATATTATTTTTTCTTATCAAAACTATGAGGTTTGTAGATCACTCTAATACCAATTTCTACCTTGATAGCGCATTGAACAATTTATTTAAGATACTGATTTCTATTATAGTTATTTCCCTTAGGAAAAATAGTTTTAACAAAATGGAGAATCATTCAACCTTATATTCTATATGGATGATAATACCGTAAGTTTAATGGACAAGAATTGTAAAACAAACCTCATAACTACTAATGGCTTCATCATCCTTTTGTATTAGTTCATTTAATTGTTTCTTTATTTCCATACAAAGAATAAAATGAAATAAACTTATTTAAATATAATATTTTATACTCATCCAACTCCATGGATTAAATTTATTCCCATTGACTCGTGTTCTTGGTATAATTTCACAATTGATCTTATTCTCATTCAAAATGATAAAAACCGAAAATAATATCTTCATGTTATTAAAACTATAGAATTAATATAATATTTTCTTTTGAAATTATCCATTTCTCAAAAACTAGTGTATCAAATGACCCACTAATACAAGGAGAGTGTTGTCTCATTATGTACTCAGTATAAAATTGTTCTTACTTTTTCTCATTTGGAAGCATAACATTATTCATAACTTGAGATAGTTGTGTAAGCATAGAAACAATATTTTTAATTCTAGAACCCATAACGTTTGGTTGTTTATGAGTGAATGAAAATCATTCTCCATTATATATAACATTAAAAATATTACTTCATGTTTATCCATTGAGTGAAAACAAAAAACAAAGTGTGAAAAACAATAACCTTATTGGGAAACCACATAATCATCAAAAATCATTTATTGGATTTTTAAATAAATATACATTCCTATAAATCTGTGACACCATAGGCTTTACCCAATCCATCCAGTATTATTGCATAATCATTATTATATTTTCATATAAATATAATTATTCTCAAGATTTTCACTAATGTTTTCTGGTCATAGTTTTTAAATGTAACTAAACCTTGTTCTCATGTCAATTATATTGAAATATACTTGTCAAGCATAGAAATTACATATAATAGATAAATATTCATTATATAACATCACAGTCCTTGAAAAAATAATATAGGTCTATTATCTTTGGATACATGGACATAATAATAAATTTTAATAAGGGCCTCTCATTATGTTCTTCATAACTATCACCATTCTTAGACGTATTATAATTATAATAATTCTTAATAACATATGGAAAGGAAACATAAGAAAGGGAGATCTCATATGCTCAGTAAGGGTTATCAAGGGAGATATCGATAATCACTTAGGCATAAAATTAGCATATTTTAAATCGATACCATGCATATTATAGATAACAATCACAATTCTTGGTATTTTATAAGACATGAAACATAAAGTAATCCAAGAACATGAGCCATGATACCATGACATTGGAAAAAAAATAAATTTTGGCTTACAAATTAGCATAGAAATTTTTTTCCATATAGTCAAGGTTCAATTCCAAGACTATAAGATTGTATTGGGACCTCTCAAACAAACCATCATAGTAGTCAATGTTCACTCCCATGAATTTCATAGTGGACCGAGTCCCTTACTAAACTGGTTTCACTACCAATTCATGTCCTTTTATCTAATGAGATATCCATCTACACCTACAAAATTTGAGGTGTATATAATTTTGGACGCACCCACTACATATTTAAAATAAGACATATGTCTGACCCAAGTGTATAAAACATTCAGAAAATTATTAACTATGAAATGAAATGTGTTTCATTAACATTTAATTATTAAATAACCCATTGAAAAGAATGTTGATTCATAAATATATTGTAATTAAAAAAATAAAACATCCTGATAATGAATAATGATTGTATTATTGGATCATATCCCTATTAATACATAAATTAAATCAAATTATGGAATAATAGATAAAAAATTCCTTTAAAAGATCCCATGGAATATTTTTGAGGGGAAATTCCCTTTTCTATTTGATATCACATATTATAAATCAAAATAGTTTTCAAATATTAAGGAGAAAAATTTCATTTAAAAAGACATTGAAAACATGTAAAAGATTCTTCAAATCATTTAGCAGACATGATATAGGTAAATTCAATTCATACAATATTTGTTAAAATAAAAAACACCTTTTATAATTTTTTAAAAATACAAGAAAGACCCATATTCATAAAATGAAAACATGGTTAATTATATTTTTTTTTAAAATAAATCATTGGTAAAACTCACCTCAAAAAATTATAGGATATTGTTAACATTATTCTTGAATCATTTTCAAAAAACATGGATATATATGAAAAAAACTTGTGACTGAAGATAGAAATAAACTCGATTTTCATTAGAAAAACATTTTGGTCTCATGAGTCTGTAGGGTGAGTAAAATTAAAGGAAAATATGTATTTTAATTTAATAAATATATTATAATAAAATTCATTAATTTATTTAATGTTATATCATAGTATTTAATGATCAAAAACATAACTATAAACAATCCCGATGAACATTGAGATTGTAACATAAAACCCTTACCTCAAGTTTCACTAGCTTATAAATAACTCTATGCTCCCATAAAATAAATTTAAATTTCATAATATTATAAAAAAATAATTATCTACACAATTATAATATCATATATTATCCTCTTGGAACATTTTAACACCCATTTATTAATAATACATCATTAAAATCATCGTTTCTGAGTTTTAACTATTACATTTTCATGAGAATTCCAGTTTGATAATTCTGGTCCTATAACATTTTTCATGTTTAAATTATGTGAATAATTTTAACAATGATATGAATATCATATATATTAATTTTATACATGTATATATTCATTCATTAAATTTATAGATAGAAAAATGTATTACACCATTCATGGGGACTGTAGGTCGTACGTACACATGAATGATGTTTTCACTATTATAAAGATGGAAGAAAATAATTGTAATAATAATTCATATTTACAGAACCATAATAATATCATATTTTTCATTAAATATATCTTAATGACAACCACATTAAAAGATAAATGAAAATAAAATGACATCGCTTCATGTAGGTGGTTGTCCACATGTATCCTAGAGATATGTTATCATATTCTAATGAATTAGAAGTTAAGAAGGGATATGTTTTTATATAATTAAATATTTATAAATATTTAATAAAACATTATATAAACATTAATCCAATAATAATTAACGTAAGTGCAATATTTTTGATAGAAATTGAATTATATCGCAATGCAGAGATGATAAGTTGTATGTATTCACAAGTGATACTTTCACTTCACATTTGATGGATATGATGGTGAATAATAAAATTTTATTTTATTAAATAAGTTATAACATATCTAGGATACTTATATTATTATTTTATAATGTATAACATTGAGTTAGAGGTGGTAGAAGAAGAAATGAATTAGAAGAGATTAGGTTGAAAGATTACCTCTTATTCAATAGGCTTCCTTTAGTACACCTCTTAAGAGGTGTATGGTTGGTCTTTTGGGATGACCGGAACCTATAAACTAGTATAATGAAGTTTATATTAGTATTAGGTATGATGTTTTAACACTATAAGGCTCAAATATTTGTATATTATATAATGTAGGGGTGTTCTTTTATATGCATTGTAGATGAAACCCTTAGAATATCCTGAATGATTAAAATATAATAAACTCGTTCTCAATAAAAATTCTTCCTAACTAAAAGGTATTTTTTTTAAAAGGGATAATCTCTTAATATTATCATAAAATTAAAATTAAACTGATTTTTCTATCACTTTAAAAACTTTTTGTTTCATTAGTCACTTCGTTAACCAATTTTTACATTAAGTGCAGTAACAAATATTTAAATCATAAAGGTTTATGATTATTACCATAGTCTAACAAGTGACTTGGAAATAGAAACATTAAGATAATTTAAACCAAATCACATTTATTGTTCTGAAAATAATAGCTTTTTGAATTGTAAATCATTTAATAAATATGTATATTTATAAAATATCATTTATGGTGATTTTGGAACTATAAATTTAATTTGACAATGATAAAATCATGAAAGGAAGGGAATTAGAATACACTCCATTAAAAAAACCAATAATGTTATATTTATCTTAAAAATACATGTAAAATGATTATTCAATCGAATAAAATTATTTTAAATAGTTTTTATATCATTTTTTATTTTTCTATTAATTGAATAAATACATTGTCAGTGTTGCATATGAATTTAGTGTAATTATTTCATCAATAAAAGTTTTTAAATAAATTAAAACGATAAAAGAAACATTTATATTTAAAATAAATTTTTTGAAAAATTCCTTGTATTGTTTCCTATTTAAACAATATAGAGTTAATAAAACAAAGTGAATGTCATTTTTTGACATTTTTATATCAAATATTATAAAGGTAAAAATCATTTAAAAATGGAAAAAATGTCATATGTCTATTTTTTGGATGATTATTAATGTGAAATAATAATAAAATTAAATTAACACAAGTTTTGGGGTCACTGTTTAGTCTATATCATATTATTTATAACCTTAACTACAAGATTTGACATTTATCATTATAACACAAATTACTATGGTTACTCTTCATAATTGCCAAAAGTAAAAGGGTCATGTTTACTATATTCAATAATCCTAATTCAAAATGTCAAATATAATTTCATGAATTAAATTCTATAATTGTAATAAATTAGTTTAAAATGAAACCCATAAAATGTGATGAAAAATACATTTTTTTAAAAAAAATCATTTTTAAGTATAAAAAATGTTTTTATAGAAAATTGGTGTAAAAAACAATCTAAAGACTATAATTGGAATGATTAATAAAAATGAATTAATTATATTTTGAAACAAATCCAAAAAATAATTTTACTATGAAAATAATTTTAAAAGCTAGAGTTTTCAATAAAAATTACTATTCTTCAATATTGATTGAAAAATTAATCTTTTTAGAAAAAATATAAAAATTTAAACCTACTATAATTGAGATATGATAATGTCAAAAATGATATCCTTTTTAAAAAATTCTTTTTTTAAAATCACAAAACATAAATTATAATATTCTCACACAAAAAAGGAGTAAAAATAAATTTTTATAGAAAAATATTTTTGAAGTATAAAATTAGTTTACAAAAAATTGTGTGATTATTAACTAAAAAATTTTCAATAAATATTTTTTTAGAGTGTTAATTATGAAAATTATTCATATTGTTGTCAAAACTACTCATACTAGAAAATGTAATTGCTAGGTTATTATAGTATATTATATTATCTATCCTTAAGACTCAAGTTTCATGTTTGTAAATCTCTCAAAGAAATATTTCCTAAAATTTATTTAATAAAATATGAGGGTGTTACATACGGTAGTAATTTTCTCATTCTGACCATAATTCTTCTTTAGAAATCTCTATATTCGAATAAAAAATTCGAAACACATTCCTCAAGATTATTAGTTTTTTAGTAGTTTAAACTAGTATTTATTGAGTATGGTCAAACTTATTCTCTCTACAATTTACTCTTTCTTCAATCCTAATGTTTAAATTATACTCATTACCAAGAATATTCATTAAAAATTCTATATTCTCTATTAATAATGACTTTACTTCTATAAAAATTTATTCTTTGTTTTTGATAGATTAATTTTTTTTCATTATTCTAATCTCCTTGTCCATTTTTGGGATATTTGAGGGGAAATACCTCAATTCCCCCTTTATAGTAAACTATATCTTAGTCAATTTTTATTTAAATTCATATTTTTTTAATCCCTAGTGATATTTTTATCATTCAACTTTATAATGATAAAAAATTTTCAATTGAAAACTAGAAGTCTCAATATCCTATTCATCTTCACCACCATCACATTTATTATGCAAGATGTTTCTCTTTAAAAATAAAGATATCTTCATACCCTTTTCTTTTGAAGTACCTATTAATTTGTTGTATTTATTCTTAGGGAATAATTTCTCTATTTCATCTTCCACATCACTATTTTCATCAACATTATATACATAGATGTTTTCTTTAATATTCATAACATATACACACCTGAATCATTTTAATGTGCTATTTACCATGTATTTAACATTCCAACTTCTCATTTTTCAATTGATAAGGAGTATAAACATATCAAATTTGTCAACTATATATTCATAAAATATAATTTTTTTTCTTCATTAACAAAATATTTTATCAACACCTTAGGATTGCATTTTTTAGGTTTTTTTTCATATTATCCTTTCCCTCACCCCAAACAACATTATCGTTTATCATTTTAAAAAATATTAAAATACAATTAAGTCATCATGAGGGAGATCACTGGTAAATTATACATCAAATGTCAAGAAAATTAGCATTGATCTTATCTGGTAAGATGATAAAAATATTATATAAATTTACAGAGTCTAATAACACATCACCATAGCCTCTAATCATGTCAATGACTTCATAATCCTTTATAAAGAATCTACATATAGTTTCATTATCATATATAATATGGTCGTCATATTTTAACATCTAAATTTTATGTTGTCATGATTTACTTTGGTATTTCCTTCATTGATATTATAATATTTATACCAGTAAACATTTTCTATTTTGATTTATTTAACCCTCATAAATAATCTATTTGAATGAGAAGAAAAAATTGAATTCCCAACCTGTAAATCTTTCTCTAGATTATTATTTTTTACCACTATTATAGAAACAACGTCATCATAAAGAGTAAATCTACAAATTGAAACATCCAAACATAATTATTTGTATAAAATATTTATTGAAAATTTCATTCCATTCAGTTATGATAACATTTTTAATAACATATAGGAATCCCCCTACAAATCATTGTTTTTAAATTAATCGTTACATATAATAGAAATAAGTTACTACTTCCTCAACCCGAGAGAGAAATAAAACTCTTTCTTCTAAGTAGCTAATAAAAAATTATGGGAACCTATGATTTGATACCAATTATGAATCAACCTTATTGATCTAAGGCTTTTCAGCTAGGTGGGTGGAGTGATTTTTATATTTTTTAATTCATTTAATGATCCTTAAAAAAACCTTCACTGCCAATTATGATGAGAATTATTTTTTATATGCATTTTTTAAAAACACAGATCAATATATGGTGCTAAAAATTTTACAAGTTTTTCCTCTAAAAATGTGGTTATATGCAGAAATTATAACGAATAAACAACCCAGTAGTGTCCACCTATATTTATAAGGGAGTATGGATTTTCCTTGACCTCTCATACTAATATCTCAGTTGTATTTTAGTCCATCATGTAAATAATTGTTTCCCACACATTATAGAGATAGTAAATGTTTGTAAAAATGGATATGTATTCAACCAATTTTCTACTATTAAGATTTTAGGTATACTATGTTCTTCTTTTTCATATATTCTTTCATAGTATCATGGAAACACATCGACTTATATATATAACACAACATAAAATATTTTCACTAGGCAATGATTATTAAGCATGCGTAATATCTATATAAATATATATGGTTAACATCTAGTTATTCTTATTTTATATCTATTTTTTGATATTCATGGAAATATCACATATTCCTCATAACTAAATTGTATCGATAATTTTATGTAGGATTTTACCCTTTTTTAAAATTGTATTTTTCTTTTTTATGTTATTATAATCAATGAAATTCATGAATTTAATTCCCTATATTTCCCCTTCATTTCATATCTTCAACCTCTAATAATAAATTTATTAATATATGAATTTGGATTTTAATATTCATGAAGAATAATATCCCTGTTCTCCATCATATTTTTATTTTCTTGATATTGTATCGCTTCATGAAAATTTGATGTCGAAACACATATTAAAACTGATGTGGATGCCAAATACTCATTAACTACTTCCCCAATCATGAAACAAAAAAAATTAATTTTATGTTTCCTTCTTCTGTTATCAAAAATTATTACCATCCTAAATAATTTATATAATTAATAACACAATATGTTTCCATTGAACAATAATGAACTTTCATTATCTGAAATTAATCTCATAAAACAAGATGAACCACGATATTTAATTTTTACATTTAATTCCGTAAGGAACAATTCAACCTACAACAACATAATTGATATGATGATCATTTTATGTTTTTTAGAGTCGTATTTAATTCATCTCATCTTCCGGATAAACCTTATAGAAATTTGATAAGTATGAAAATAACTATGTTATTACATTGATTTCCATCGCATACATAACTGAATTATATCCTACGAAGTTTTTAAAACCCATAAAATTCCCAAAAATGCATTCATAGATATAAAGAACGTGATTATTAATATTTGTGATCATACATGAACAATCTTGAATCTTTTTTACTGATAGTAAATTCTATATTATTAAGATAAAATTGATTCCAACTATGATTTTTTTCGTATGAGGTCTAGAAATTTAATTTTTTTTAATCCTTATACATGAAATATTTCTTATATAGATCATGAAATAGCAATTTTATTGATTAACATTAATCCAAATTTCATTCAAAACATTAACATATCCTCTAAAAACTTCTCATAAGTTATTAAAAATAGTTTCAAATGCATCATTATCTTCAAATAAAATTTACATGACATGAAAGGAAAACATTCATCTATATTTTATTATTATTTATAGAATGAAAAAAGGTCTATCATAGTAAAAATATTTCAACTTCAAATACACTATAAATTATTCTATATTAAAAATCAATAAATTCATGATAATTATTAAAAAAAATGTTACATTATATTTTTTTTAGTTCTTTAGAAATCACCAAAAGATATCAATATTTTTCAAACCATCTGTTCTCCCCAATATAAATATACATTAAAAAATCTAAAAATAAAATAAAAACATTGATTATTCCATAATTGTTACATATGTATATGATAAAATCCACCCTTTATGGTAGAATGATAATCATTATCGAAAATAAAAGAGGGATGATATTTCCCTCAGTTATGTACTTAACTTTCTAGAAAATAAAGAGTAGTATGGAAAGCATGCTGAGGAGAATAAATCTATAAAAAAACAACCATAAGGACTGAGAGGTGAAGGGACTGGGTTCCTCAATGTACACAAAGGGGAAAATATTAATACATTTATATAAATTAACGTTACAAAAAATGAATAAGAAACATAGTTGGGTAGGCGCCTCAGTGGTAAACCACATTATCCCACATTCAAAAGACCTGGGTTCGAATTCTGACATGCCCCTTTAGGGATTTATGATCCAAGTGATGAAAAAGTAATGACATAAGATGGTAGTGATTCAAGAATTATGTTGGTAGGATGGGATACATGTAGAATTATGTAGGAATGATGTTAGTCCTTCAGGCCATGTTCATGGGCCAATTGTCTTTGGGTGTATCGTCTATGTAATGGGTTTTCCGCTATCTAGATATAATGATGTAGTTTTACGGATAATAAATATATTCTTAGGCCCTAACATTTAAAATAAAAAAGAATAAAAAGGTGTGATACCTCTATGGAATATTGAGACACTTCAAACAGGGGTCACTTCTCTATTAGAATAGTGATTAAAATTAAAATACCCTAGAGAAATAGCCTATTAAAATGATCATTTTTGATAATTTACATGTGTATATACCTTATTTGTTGATCAATTATAGAGCTACATGACAGGTGTGATGTAACAAACCTCCTACCAATTGGATAAAAGTTTCTAGTGATGTTTTGTTGGTCTACATAGGGAACTAATCAAGATTTAGCATACAAGTGAAGGGTAGTTAGGATCTAATGTTTACCATGGGAATGATAATCACATTAAATCATGTCCTATATATTCCTAAAGTTTTTTGTCAAATAGTTTCAAGGTGCATGTTAAACATGAGAGGGTTTAACCACGTTTTCGAGGAATATAACTATTATTTTCCAAGGGGAGGACCATTGATGGAAACAGTCACTTGTATAATGGATTATTCTAAGTAAGTAAAGATGATTTTTCTATTTACATTGATCAATGAAATTATAATAAAATATAGGACAAGTAGAAAAATAGAACTATTACCTATGATGGTAAAAAATGATCAAAAAATCTGTGATTTCCATATAAAATAAAATAATTAGTAAACCATTTACCTTTATATAATGGAAAATTAATTTTATATAATCTGTATATAAAGATGCGTGAGATTCATATTCTACACCCACAAAATGTATAAAATGTGATTTTTAACATTTACAGATGATTGTTAAGTGTTTTTATATTTCTATATTTTAAAGATAATGATGGATATATATATCATACATAATGAGGTAGAAAACAAATGAGGGTATAACATTAAGTGCCTAAAATAAAAAAAAGATGTAAATATTATATTCTATCATTTAAGAAATATATAGGGATTATATATGATTGTATAGTTCCTTGTAATAATCGAAAGAATGTTGTGGTTGAGATAAATAATATATCATTAATAGAATTGGTTAATCCCATAATGAATATCTCGAGTCTCTTAAGTGGATTTTTGGGATAAGAATTATTAACTATTTGTTTTATCCAAAAGAGTGTTCCCAAAAAAAGGTAATTATATAACTCCATATGATTTATGGAATAATTGTAAAATATTCCTCTTTTGTTTAGAGGATCGGGATATCATGAAATGGGAAAATTTCAAGCACATAAAAAGGAAAAGTTTTATGAAGGAGGTATTGATAACATATTTCTGGGATGTGAAGAGAATACAAAATCTTATAGATTCATGGTTGAGGATTCAAATGATAAGCTAACAATTCATTCAATTATTTAATTTATTGATTCTACCTTTGATTAATCTTGGTTAACCTTTTAGCCTAAAAAATCCAGAAAGAGGAATAAGTAATAAAAAAGAGTATATCAAGAAGGTATATTTATAGAGTCTCATAAGATTAAATAACCTATGTCACACATGACATATATATATATAATTTTATATATATTCTTTATAGAAGAAAATTATGATAGTAATGAAACAAAATGACTAATTTAAATTAATATTTAGCCTAATATTTAAATATTTAAAGAATTTACTTCATCTTATGATGTATTTCATCAGAATGAATATTTAAATGTTGAAATGAACTTTCTAATTAGGAATAATACTTGTAAATTAGATGAATTTATATATGTTTCAAAAATAATCAATTGTAAGTTGTTATTTGAATAGAAATTAATTTTTCTAGTATAGTTAATAATAGAAATTTACAAAGGTAGCTTAGGGGTTTACTAAAAAGGAAGTAATAAATTATTTAAATATGTATGATTCCATTTTTAGGAATACTTAGACTTGAATTTTTCCCTATTTATCCTCTATATATAAAATGGGAATTCATTGAATGGATGTTAAAATAATGTTTTTTTGTGATGAATTATATTATGAAGTATATATTTAAAAACTCAAAGGATTTATTGAACCATGAAAAGATATTAATGGATTTACATTGTTATTGTTGTTATACTGATTAAAATATACTCTAAAACAACGGAATAAGAAATTTACTTAAGATAATTTACAGAAACATTGCAGTTAACCATGCTTATAAATGATTTTATTTGAGTTTCCATAATTTTTTTGGGTGTTTATATGATTATATATTGAAAACATTCTAGTATTTGGAACACGTATGAATCATGTAAATGAGGTTAAGTATATTATATCTCAAAATTCTACGTTATAAGAACTTTGTTAAAAAAATATCATTTTATATTAAAATTATTAGTAATAAGAATTCTATTTTTATTTTTCACTCTCATTATATTCAAAAGGATTCAATGTGGTTTGAATAATTTTAGATTTCATTTCTTTCTATAATATGTCCTGCTAAGAGTAGGATTCTTATTAATCCATGTAAGGATTATTATCAACTAAAATATGAATGTTTTCTTATATGCATCATGTATTCCATGATAAGTAAAAGACGTGATATTTTATATATTTATGTAATGTTGTGTAGTTATAGATGTAGTCCACGATATAAAATATTGGATGTGATCAAAATAGTTCCCAAATATCTTAAGGTAATTATATATTAATAACTTTTTTATTGTAGAAACCATAGGGTCTAGGTAGGATTTTCCATTCCATGTAGTACACATGGACTCATGGGTTTTGATGCAAGGCTTGTCTCCTCTTTCGCACCCGCTCCTATATCTTCTCTGGCTTCCAATTCCAGTTCTCCTCTCCCAGTCGGTCTGTTTCCACAATTTTCAAGGAAGGTTTGGGATGCGATCTTCGAGTGGGAGATGGTGTTCAAGGCAGATCATCTTGTGCCGGAACTTTCCCTTCACTTTGATTAGGTTCCATGTTCCATCATGTTGACGGTTAGGTGTGAGGTCACTTGGGTTCGGTCACTGCTGTTGTTGTTGGTGGGCTACTCTTGCCGGTGTTGAAGAAGTCGGTACAACAATGGTGAATCAGGTTGTTCGGATAATTGATTTTGTCGTGCCCATGATGGTGTTTTTGTGATGGCGGCTCATGGTGTTCTTCTGATGGCGGCTTGTGGTGGTTCTTGACTCTAATGATGATCTGGTGTTTCTAGTGTGGTGCGACTATTTCGGTGGATGATGGTGTCAACGTTGACTCGACGAACAATGGTGATGATTTTTCTCGGCCATCGTGCAACCTCGATTCATATAAGGCAGCAGGGATTGAGGAGTGGTTCTGAATTTTGAAATTTGTAATTTGATTTTTGAATGTGGCTTTTTGGGGGTGTTTTGTGCGGGATTTGGTGATCTGGTTCCATTGGGTTTTTTTGAAAGGGTTCCACTTAAACTCAAAGTGGGTTTTTTAAAAATTCAAAAAAATGGGATTTGGATGAGTGAACAAACACGTATAATAGAATATATATTTTCTTCAAAGTTTTTTGAATTTGAAGAAACAAGAAAATATACTGAATGTATAAGTTCTCACTTATCAGATAATCTAATAAAGACTATGATAAATTTTTTGGTTTCTAAATTTTCTGATAATCATTAAAATTTGTCCAAGAAACATAGATATTCTTATAATGTAATACCAAGACACAATGGTCTCATACATAGATATGTCAGACATTTGATATATTATAGTATTATAAATATGGAATTTCATAGTTCATTATAAAAAAATTTAGATACACAAACATAGGGACTTTCAAGAGACTTGTTGTATTAAAAATTATTAGGGATGTATTTTATTTTCTTATAATAGATTCATCAATGAAATAACCTTATCTTAAAATGTGATCTATACACCTATGTTTGATATATTATAGTAAACATTATCATCAGTGTGAGGTAAACATTAACGATATAATATATCCTAGAAATGTATTGTTTGGTACCCATGAGAAAATTAGGGTGAGTTAGAAATACTAACAAACCATGGAAATCCAACATTTTTTTAATGTGGGATACTTTTTTGGAAATTTTATGTACAAGTTTGAGTAGACCCACTTCTATGTGGTATTCCTTCATTTTATCAAATATTTAAGAAAGGATAATTGACACATGTCTATAATAGTGTCTAGGATTTGGAAAAGTGCTATGAAATTTTGAAATACTTGTGTACGATGAATGTAGATGTTAATAAGAGTCACACAATCAAGGAAGTGTAAACTTATTACCCTAAGTTTATTTAAATTTTCTATTCTATATAAATTTTCTTATCAAGAGATAACACAATTTATGTTTAGTTTTTTCATGAAATTATGATACCAGATTTTAAAATTCTATTTTCAAATATATTTTTATTCTAGGAGAATTATTTAATTTAAAAGTTTTATTAAAAAATATTCAAAAATATATTGTTTTTACTATTTTTAAATGATAATTAATTTTGAAATACCACATTGGAATATCAGTCAGAGTGGGGTCTCATTTATAATGGGGAAATAAATTTTCATAAATTAAAGTGCTAATGTGTGGAGGAAAAATGTTGTGGGAGATGATGCATCACCCCATAAACCTGAAACACACTCATGGAGATTTAGTTCTTTGTTAGTTCAATTTTCTATTTGCATGTTTTATTGTTTAGAAGTGGTTAAAGGTGGCTTATTTTTTTCAAATGTATTTCTAGAGTATAATGATTCATTCCTATAAAAAAATAGGTTTTTCTAGTGGGAAAAACTAGTTAAACGAATGGGTATGATCTGGATTTTCTAATATAATAGGAATTGTTTAATGGAAAAGTTTCATCTAAATGCATGTATGTTAGATTATACTTAGTTAATTTTTTGTAATCATAAACATATGATTTAAGGTATAAAATTCATGCCTTCCCAAATTAAGTATATATCAAATTCTAAAAGGGTGTTGGGCCTAGTGTTTCATTTTATGTAAATTGTATATCAATATGTTTTTGGAAAGATAATGATTATCCTAAGTGATCTTAATTACAAGGACATGTGTCAAGGTAGGACACATTGTATATAATAGTATTTTAAAGGGAATAAAATATGAAATTCATATGGGATTGCATAAACTGATGAATAATCAATGATATATTAACATGGAGTTTCAATAAGAAATAATATACATTTTTATATGAATAAGATAGTTGAGAAGAGAAGGTTTTGGTTTGGAATTATTAAGAAGTCTTTGTATTAAATTTTTATTTCATTTTATTACTTATATGTTTTATATGTATTGAAGAATCATTACATAAAAAATAGGCCTACCAATGGGATAGATGAAGCTAGGATCATCCAAAGCCCATGTGGGACCCAAGTGGACAACCACACCTAGGAAATCTATCAAGGGTCAGCCTGAAGGGGCTCTGTGAATGACCCAAAGGAAGACAGACTATGTATAAGTTTTTAAATCGTTCTCATGGAATAGGCCCATGTATAAGGCCTACTAGGTGCATACCCTGCTACCCACATCTGTTAGAGTTATGGAATTTTTTGAGAAATGATCATGAGTTAACGTTCCCAGTTCATTAAATTTTCACATATATTATGTGCCATCTTATTGAGATATTCTAATTAGTTTGATAAATATCTTCGTCTATCTTCCTCTTTCAGTCACCTCGATGATCTCTAGTTCACTAGAGATCAATCTGATCATTTCATGATTGAGAAATGAGCCATTTTTATGATCATTTTGACTACATGATGTTTGATTTATCTAATTGAATTCATGCCGGAAATATGACATCTTACATGTAGGCAAGTAATTCAAAAGTGTCTACTTAGTACAAACGCAGTTTGATAAGGTGTTCCAACATCTACCATTACAAGAGCTTATGATCATGTAATGAGATTGTTTTGATACTCATCGCATGTATGTTAGGATATCAACATAATACTGATATCATGCTCACGAAAGTAATACAACATGAAATTTTTTTATCCTGAATGAATCATGGATTTATAGATAAGTCGAGACACAATTTAATAAATGGAAATTTGAATAAGTCCACAACACGACATGAAAAATGGAGGAAAGGAAGTATTTATCACCTATAATGTGATTCTGAGGCCAATATGGGTTGATTCAAAAACATTGATATGTGATGTTGTTTTTTGGAAGAAAATAAATCCACCTCTAGCCTCAAGTTCACAGATATGAATCACAACCCCACATCGTCTTTTTCATGTTGGAGAAGAATACCATAAGGAGTTCTCAATGTGCATTGAAAACTGGCTCTGTTTCATGAATAGCTATGGTTCCAAAAAATAACATGAAATTTCATGACACCCTTCATGTATCTCTACCAGTTTCCACAAATAACCAAGAACCTATGCAGAATAATAGTGGTACCCTCACTATTTCTCAAACAGTTTTTGGAAATATAAGATAGAGTCAAAAAAACACTATAACACTCCAATAAAAAGGAGAAATGAACGTATAGAGTCTACACACATTTGGTTTTGTGTGAAAGAAGTAGGAGAACCCACACCTACATACCTATAAATTCCAATGAGAAACCATGCATTTTATGTGCTTGCATGATATAGGTAGTCAATACAATAAAAATAAAACTTACCAATGTGTTCGGATTTCATACTACAATTAACACTCGCATGTATCCAGGAATGACCATGTATAATCCAATTCACAAGCACAACACACATATATTGAATCTAGACTAAATAAATAGTTGACAGTGTGGGATCATACATTATGTGGGGGGAAAAATAATTAAATTCATAATCCTATATGCATATATAAATGGGAACATGCATGTTATCATCTTACATGCATAAATATTGAGATACCTGAACAATGATTTTAATATTCCAGTCAATCCATGCATAATGTATGTTTTAAATGGGTTAACAATTCATGAAGAAGGAATTGACGTTTTTGATAGTTTAATCATGCATTAAACATTGAATAAAATGTGTTCACATCATGCATAAAACTATGTGAGGTCATTCTTTAACAAAATGAAGCGTAGCCCAGGCATTATTTCACTAATGAAATTGAATAGTTAGAGGTTATTAGATTAATTTAGCAAGACCAATAAATGTAACTTGTGGTTATTGAATTTACCTGAATGAGTACATGAGAAATTCAGATCCTACAAGATCATAGATGAAGATAATAAACTCATCCAACAGTGGATCATTCCTTGAATAGAGTTGAATCCTTCTGGTTGGAGTCAAGAGTAGGTGAAGTAGTCTGGTGGGATCCAGGAGAAAAGAGAGTCACTAAAATGGAGCTGGAGTAAGAAGTATATCTGTTGATCCAAAAGAGAAAGGATACTATCAGTTAGAGTAGGATCCATTGTAATAACTTGTGGAGGAAGTGAAATTATAATGATGAATCCATTTTTGGGGGGATAGAAAACATATGAATGAGTACAAATTAATTTCTATCCTTATAAATACTATTTTATTATCTTTCTTTTTTTCTTACTAAACATGAGGTGACTTTTAGAGAAAGTATGGAGTGTACCGAGATCCTTAACATGTTCATGAGTTTGAATTTAATAGGAAATTAATTCATAAAAAGAATCAATTCATTCACACCTCCCCACATAGTAGTATCAGTGGATTTTACCACTATGGATCCAACAGAGTCTTTATAAAGTTATTTTTTATAGAAATGACTGAGCTTTTTCAGATGTGGGTTTCTATTAATAATCTAAATAATAAAAAGAATAATAATGAAAAGAAGTTGAATATAAAATTTATTGTTAATGGGGAGACACCTTCAACTAAATGTAATCTGGATGGTATAGTATGAAATAATTATTTTAATTATGATTCTTTTGAAGAATTTGGGTCAAGCTGCGATGATGATGGATCACTTAGTGATCATTGGTTTATTCTCAAATAATATATGATGAATATCCTTAGTGAAGTTTTAAAACGAAAAACTAAAAGCATCAAGGGTCTTCAAGATTAAAAATTTTAGTAGGGAGAAGTTTTTGAGGCCATGGAAGAGGCATTAATTAAAATCATTAGTATATCAAGGGTCTTCAAGATGAAAAATTCTAGCAGAGAGAAGTTGTTGAGTCTATGGAAGACGCATTAATTAAAATCATTAGTATATCCAACACTCTCATAAAACATATGAATAAAATTAAGAAATAATTTCCCTTTTAAATGAATATTATGATAAAGATATTCAAGAATGTATTGGAAGTATTTATGTTATTGAATTATTTGAGATTTTATTTATAGAATTTTTCCAGGAATTTGGAAAAGTGCACAATTTTTCTATGGTTGTTAAAGTGACTCTACTAGAGTAAAAAGTTAATAGATTAATGGAGCTTCAAATTTCATTGAAAGAATAAAAATTTTGAATGGAGAATAAATGATGAAGCTAAAATTTGAACTTTTTTACAATATGAGATCAGTCGGGGATGAGAATAACTCTCTCAACATGACATTCATAGAGATAGAAGTGAGATTAAAGAATAAAAAATCACAACAAGATAGGATATCCCATATTACTATGAAAAACATGTTTCTACACAAGTGTTCTTAGATGTTCATGACTCCAATAATCGCATGAGATAACTCTCTAATAAAATGGAAATATCCTCCAAGAAAAAGGAATACCATTACTCAAAAAATATATTGTGTACTGATAATGTCTAAATTGCTGATACAGGCTGTAAACAAGATTCTTAGAAAGTATGGATGGTAAAACATGTTGATCATCCCACCAAATAAATTGTTGATAAGACTAAATGTAAAAGACTTATTCCCCATGAGTTTTTAAAATGGACGGTGGTTCGACTCAAAACAAAAGTGTTCATTGTCTGTGAAACCTTGATACACTAGAACAAAAAGTAGAGAGAATGTCTTATATTTTATTATTAGTGTTTCACATGAGACTTATCCTAGTTGACGAGGACTCTCCATGTGCATCCATGAGACCAAGGTTTGAATCTGGTAGGAGGAATAATGTTCGGTTACTATAGTAGTATTCGAGCAGGTATTGTAGTAGGTACTGTAGTAGGTAATATTTAGTACTATAAAAGTAAAAACTATTCACCATTGGGCCAACAGTTTGAGCCTGAAGTCATGAAGGCCTTTGGTCCACCCAAGAATTTGGGTCGGTAAGGCTTTTGGGCCACCTTAAGTCCTTCAGGCCACCTCGAGGCCATTGGGCCACGTAATGTGGAGTGAAAACCAAACAGATTCTACAAGTAACAAGCCCTAGAAGAGGAGTCAAAATATGTCACATTCACTAGAGTAGAGCTAATAGATTTGGGATAATGAGAGGGTGTGAAATTTTTCATTGGTACCAGGTCTGTGCACATCCACACATGACAACTATCCAAACATCCATGCAAAGTTGGATAGCTAATCACGATGTAGATGATGGGGAGGAGCAGTTTCAATTAGTCATAGTCTAATGAATTACACTAAGACCATTGGGTCATATAATGTCCCAAAGCCTGTGGGCCATGCAAGGGTTCCCCTTCAACCCATAAAAGGGGGATTATAAAAAATGAATAAAAAATGAATGCCTCCGGGCCATTAAATCATTTTTTGAGGAAATTTTGACACTGGGAATTCGATTGTAGGAACAAAATGTCTAATCATGTAAAACACAAGAATTTTATAATTAGGGGGATTAATGTTGAATAATTTAGAATACATTTAGTATTGTAGAGAAATCCATATACTAAAAAAGGTGAAAAGTAATCCTTGGGCTAAAAAAACATGATGTCTGGTAAACCAAATGTCACCAAGAAGAATAATGAGATTTACTCTCCTATATCAAAGGGAATAAGAAATTTAAATCCATACTAAAACTCCAAAAAATCTTTCAATATTCCCAAATACATTCTTGAGATTTTTCTAGTTGATTTGGATAAATCCAAAATGTAATATGAAGAACAAAAATCAACTATTAACGAAAAATGAAGATCCCATAGGATGATGATGAACTTCATGAGAGGTTTTCAACAAATGACAACTCAAGTATTAAATAAGTTATGTGGGAGAGATGAATAACGATGGACAAAGTGAAAGAGGATATTTAACCACATTTCAATATAAAGAAGAATACTTGATGATAATGAATATTTCATTAGGAGATGCATATGATTTTATGGATAAATAAGGATCCTTCTCCCAAAATGGAGTGGTAAGAGTTATAAGATCCATTTCATCAAAGGAGAATTCATATGTGAAAAATAGAGGTGGAAGCATTATTATTAGAGAAAATGGAGATACATAGTTAAAAGTGATTTATGTGTCATTTGAGGAGGATAATTGATGAGATGAAGTTTTTAAATCATCAATAACAGTGAATGTGGAATTTTTAAACAGCTTTATAATTCAAATCACACATTTATCCCTTCTAAATTGAATTGTCTTTTCAATTAGGGGGAGTGGACGGTTAATGTAAAAATGAGTTAAAGAGGGATATTTATCTTTTAAATGGAACTTTCTGATGTTTTTTTTTTTGAATTATGTGTAGGGTTTAGAATTAAATTTATAAATTTCATTATTTACAACTCCTTGGATGATGTTTGAGAAATACATTACATGATTTCACATACCTGGTTTTTATGTACAACATTGAAAACCATGGTCGTATCTCTCTTGTTTTCAACACTGGGTTATCCCAATTAATCTTATACATGATTTACTAAAATATCCTTTCTATAAAAAATAATGAGATATCATCCCCCTCTGAGAAGCATTCAAGAAATAATTTTCAAATGGAGGAGAACATGTTTTTTGAGAAATTCCACACTATTGCTTCACATTTGATTGCCAATAAGTGGGAGAAAACATTGTACACACATATTGACTACTATGATGTTTTTTAAGTAGGTATTGAAAAAAATATAAAGGGGTGATTGTGGGGACTAGTAGTACATTTTTTGTCAATGATACTTCAACATGTGTTTGTAAATATGATGGTTGTTTGATGTAATCTTAATGATAAAGAGATGAGTCAAGGGAGGAAAAAAAATTTACCACAATGTGGGAAAGGGAATGAAATATAAATTTCATATTTTAGTTAATAAATTGATGAATAATCGAAGATTATTTAAAATAGAAACTCCATGAAAAGAGAGAGTACATTTTTTCATGAAGAATATATTTTTGATGAGAAGTTTTTTGTTAGTCATCTTTAAGAAGGCTTTTTATTTCATTTGAATGTAATTATATTAAATTGAATTTATCATTTTATTGAAGGGTATTTTCATAACAAATATTACTACCAGTGAGTTATCCTCGTCCACGCTCAACCAAAACCCATGTGGGACCCTAGGGGATAACAACACCGAGGGGACTAGTCTAGGGCTGGCCTGTCAAAGACATGAGGTGGGTGACATCCCCCATGGGAAGTGTATAAGACCCAATGGTTTCCAACCAATTAATAAGTATTGAGACTACATAAGAGTAATGAGCATATGTATAAGACCAATTAGGGGTAGAAATCAATACTCAGAACTAATGGGGTTATTAATGGTTTGTGTAATAAGATTGGGATATAGTTCTAGCATCTTTAAACTAACTTATATATTATAAACCATATGATTAAGCTATTTTCGGCCATCCAATTGATATATTTGACCATCTTCATCCTTCGGCCTCCTCGATGATCTCTAGTTCATTAGAGATCTAGCCGATCATCCAATGATCAAGAAACTAGATATATTTGATGATCTTATTGACAACATGATTTTCGTTTGATTGAAAAAAATTGATACATGCAATCTAATAGATTTTATGAACATGATGAATTCGAGTAACAAGTGTTCACAACCTTCAAATATAGTCGCAAGAGGTGTTCAAGTATTCACCATTATAGGATCATGTGTGAAAGTAATGAGATTCATGTGATCCTCATCATGTGAATGTGAGGATATCATCACAATGGTGATCTCGGACATGAAGAAACAATGATACATAAAAGTCTTTGCAACCCAAACTACTATGGGGGGAATGAAGATAATTTGAGTTATATATTAACACCCAGATCATTAAATGAGTCCTAATGGTGGAATGAAAAATAGAGGAAACAAAGTGGTCATTACCTATAAAAAGAAACTGAGAGCGAGATGGGTTTTCATGATACTATGAGATGTGAACTAATTTAATCAACAAAAATAGACCAATAATTACCCTCTAGATTATGAAGAATAATCATACTTGTGAAAAATCATTTACATGAAGGGGATGAATCCCATGGGGTGGTTGATATGTGTATTGAACATAATTTCTGTTTCAAAAAGAAATGAGGTTTCATAAAACACTAAAATATTACATAAAACCCTTCACTCATCTCAGTTAGTTTGTGTGGACAAACAAGGACATACACAGAATATTGGTGGAACCCTCATAGTTAATAAAAGAGTTCATGGAAATGCAAGGCAGTATTCACACAGATAGTTTCTCTTGATGAAAAGGAGAAATTTAATGCCCAAAGACTAAAACCAATTTATTTTTTACATAATAAGTAAAAGACCCCATACCTACATGAATATGTCATTCATGGTGAAATAGTGCATTTGGTTTTCTTGGAAGATTAATTTCATGATACAGCTAGTGCATACAATATGAATAGAAGTGGACAGTGTGTCTAGATTGCAAGATATAAAAAGCTCATGCATTTATTCATTCATGACCATGAATTAGTGAGTTCACATGAATAATGCACATATATTGAATCAGAACTAAATACAAAGTGGACAATGTGTGTGCATACTATGTGTTTGGCAAGTAACAAAGAATATAATTCATGCACTTATATAGATATCTAAATGACCACATGCATGTGATCATCTTACATACATATATATTGAGATAACCTATACAATATTTTCAAACTCCGTGCAATCAATTCATGATGTATATTTTAAATGAATTGATAATTTAAGAAGAATAAATTTACAATTATTCATGTTTAATCATTAATTAAATAGTTTCGAACATGTGTTCACATATTTAAGACATCTATGTGAGGTCAGGTCTTCAATAGAAGAAAGAATATCCCAAGAATTGTATCTCTAAGGAAACTAATCCGTTAAAGGAGATCAGATCAATTGAGCAAGACCAAGAAACCCATAGAGTGGTTGTTGAAGTTGTTTGAATTACTACATGAGTAAGTCCAATCCTACAAGATCATTGAGGAAGTTCAGAAAATAATTCATTAGTGGAAGAAGAATTGAACAGAGGTGAATCATTCTAGCTCGAGTCAATAGTAGGTGGTGTCTTCTGGTGGGATCTTAGAGAAAACTAAGTCACTTGGTTAGATTCAGATGAATAAGTCTTTTGGCGATGGGAAAATAAAATTGAGTCACGTGGTTGGATCTAGAGCCATTGAAATTATTGTTGGTGATAGTGAAATTATAATGTAGAATCCATGTTGGGGTGAATAACAGACATAACAAGGAGTACATATTTATGTAAAAAATTTTAAATACTATGTGATGAAATTTATATTATTATTAATGAACACATGGTGATTTTGAGTGATAATATTTAGTGGATCGAGAACCATAAAATTTTTAAGAAGTTTAATTGAAAAGAAATGAAATTCATATAAAAACCATTGATTCAGCCCTCCCCTCTTATTGGTCAATTTGGTATGTGGCTCTATAAGGGGTAGGATCACTTATCAGAAAGGGAAGATATATACACATAAAAAGGGGCCTCTATTATATGGTAAAATTAATTTGATCAACTACCAATCATACAAATCCATCTCAAACTGTAATATTTCTCTCATGTCTTATAAAAAAATAAAAGGCTCGTGGTTATTGTTTACCAATATTGTATTTTGACTATAATTATGATTCTAATGCCTCCTAAATGGTTACTTTCAAGTATGTACAAGTGTGGATTAATAATACAGTAATTTACCCCAAAGTTAACTCACTTAAAAATAATTATAATATTTATTTAGTGAAGTAAAATCTACTAGTTAAGAGAGATACATTGTAGCATGTCTTGATAGGCTCCATCTATGACCATCCCTATAAATTCCATAAAATTACCCATATATATATGCAATAATCAAAAGAGATTATACACTTGACATGGATGTGGAATTTTTTATGAAAAAGATTGGTTTATTGTAATTTGTGTGAATAATTATAAGAGGTGGAAAAAAGAATACACTTGATACTTGAAACACCCATAATTGTATGAATACTGTCAACTCTGAATCACACCAGATCCAAATATATGATACTCCATGTTTATCATAATAGAAAAATTGGTAGAATGATTATATAAGGTGTGAAAGACACAAAATCAAGACAATTATTAATTATATAATATATGAACATTAGAATCAACCTAGATAAAATAATATTTTGTATGCTTTAGTGGAAAGGTTCATTATGAAGGATGATGCAAGAAAGAAATTAATACCAATAAAGTTCATTTCACACAAAATGGATGATAATTGATATATCATAGAGTAATTATATAAACTACATTATTTGTTATAACATGTAAATAATAAGAAGATGAACATAGATGATGACTTAGTTATCACATTCATTATCGATAAAAACCCCCTTCTTGGAATAATTTTAAACAATCATTAAATTATAAGAATGAATATATGTATCTTAATGAAATACCCAAATAATAACAAATTGTTGTAGAATATAAATAAAACATGGATGAAATCGAAGCTGATAATGATAAATCCAAAGTCCCCAATTGTATGATTTAATTTATTTTCTTTAAATTAAATCAGTAGTTATTCAAATCAAATCAATCCAACTAGTTGGCTACTCCATAGCCAAATCCTTCCAAAATCATATTATCTCTAGGTTTCTTCTTCGGTCCCTATGGATTCGACCCCTACCTGTACTACAAAAACAGCATACATGTAGGGTAAATTTGGGTGCAACCAAATTTTGGCACCATTGCCGGGGACTCAAGTAAGTCACCTTAGATACTCACTTTCATTTCTTAACACAAATTCTCTTTTTTCACCTCCATATCTCTTCCCTATTTCCCAGTCTGTTTTTCTGTGTCCTAAAAATCTGAAATCCAAATCCATCTTTAATCCAATGGATTGTCTTCAGCAATACCCCAACATAGAAAAAAGATGGAATCAAATGGAAAATCAATATTGGAAATCAAAAAACTTAGGTAATTACTTTGATCAACCATTGAATGATTAGCACACACCCGATGAGACGTACAAGGAATGGGATAATTAATGCTTAAATTATCAATTTATTGTCCTCTTAAGGATGATTGAAGAGTCCATTCTTAGTGAAGTCCATAATGTTTAACCTCCCATCCTATCTCTTCCTCAATCATTTTTTAAAAAATTTTGTAATCAATTAGAGATAAAGAGTTTTGAGGTTTCATCTTTGAGGTTAGAACTACAAAACATTAAAACATGTTAAGAACCCACATTAGAGTCTAGGAAATTAGAGTTAGATAATGAAGTGAATTGGTAAAGTAATGTTGAAAGACAAGCTGAAGAGTGTTTAAATCAGGAGGAAATTTATTTTTTGAATTCAAAAGATAATAACTTGACATCATGGATTTAGTTTCTTGAACATGGCTCTATTAGTGAATTTTTAGGACCACTGATCACTGAACCATTGGAAGAAATCCAAAACATTGAGCTCGTACCCACTCCTAGAATTCAAATGGAAACTTTTGGGGATGAATTATATTTTTATAAGGAACCTATTAATTCTAAAAATTTTGTAGAAGAAACTGATTTTGATTCAAATTTTCAATCTGCTTTAATAAATTTCAATCAATACAAACTCAAAATCATTGTCCTTCCTTCCCCACTCGCGTATCCCATCATTTGTGTTAAGAAAGAGCTTGGGGTTTTCATTCATGCATCTCATGAAACACAAAAAGGGTGGTTGATCTTTTATTTATTAGGAAATACTTTAAAAGAGAAAATATCAACCATTTCTGATACTCCTTGCATTTTCCCATTCAATTTAGAAAATAAGATTATTCATGTATCAAATTCAAAACCTTCTTAGCAACCACAAGGGAGACTCATTCTCAATCAAGTTGAAGTTTATAAAGATGAGGTCATTAAATTTTTAAAGTTGGAGTTGTATAGGTTGGGGGGTTCAAGTCGAGCTAAATACATTAAATTAAGCGTTGTATGGGAGGAAACCCATGGTTTTCATGTTTCCAATCATTGTGAATCATTTTTTTTCATTTTGATTTTTTTTATAAAAAAATTTAGATTATTGAACTTTTCTTCATTTATGAGTATGGATGGGTATGAAAGGGGAGCACTGTATTTATCCATATCATGTGGTGTGATCTCGGAGTAATACCTTACTCAGAAATTTAAAAGAAGACAATGTATCATCAGTTAATTTTATTTTATTTATGTTTTTGTTGGTATTTTAAAAAAATATAGACTGTTGACCTGTTCTTCTTTTATTAGTGAGGATGGGTATGAAAGGGGAGAACCGTATTTATCTGTGTCACGCGGTGTGATCCCTGAGTAATACCTTACCAAGAAATTTTAAATAAGATAATGTATCATCAGTTTAATTTAAAAAAATAGGGAAAATAATAAAAATGATGACACTTGGAATTAAATAAATCATTGTTTTGTTTGTTTTGACTGGTTTGTTCTTATTTGTATGGTTTAGGGACTATTTTGGGTGATATATGTTCAATCAAGGCGGTGCCTACATCCCCCAAGAGATCAAATGAGTAATCTGGAGTATCATGAACTTTAACTTCAAAAACCAAGTGAATTTGTTCCATGTTTATTGCTTCAAATTCCGTTTTTAACTCCTCTCATCTACCTCTACCCCTTCAAATCTTTCTTTTCTTTAAACATCAGGGAAAGTGTTATTTTAAGTTGTGGGGGATGAAATAAAAAAAAAATTGATCTTGTGTTCATAAAAAATGTGTGGCAGGAAGAAATTTCATTAACCTTGAACATGATAACACACATAGAAAACTCTGAAATTGGATATCAAAGAATTTTTCATGACTTGATTATTATTTTAATGCAAGTTTAGGTTCATGTGCATAGATTTTGGAATGTGCGGTTGTCCGATGTGATTTTTCACCGTTATATTTTCATTCATTTAATAAAAAACACAATACACGTCCTCTAGATTGCGGGGGTTTTAGTATGAGTTCTTGGGGACCCATAATAAATAGCATAGGGTTGGTGATCATTTTAGTTTTAATATGAGTATTCAAAAAAATAAAATAAAAATTCAAAAAATTATAATAATCAATTTGCACATAGAGAAATTAAATGACCTAATGCATGGCTTTCGGCACTTGGGGATCACGACTCCATAGTTGTATGGCCCGGAGTTGGGCATTTTATCTCTATTTGTGGTAATATTAATTTTTTTTGATTGATTTAACTTGAGACGATGACCGAGGATGTGAGCTTCACTTGGTTCTTAAGGTCTTTGAGCCTAGGAGTCATCGGAAAAGTCTTGCTACATGGGTTGACTCGATTGAGTTCAATTTCAATTACTATGGAGAATTTTCAAAAAAAAAACAAAAAAAACAAAAAACAAAAAAAAAGAGAAAAAGAAAAAAAATTGAATACTCATCCTAATATTAAAATCTCATTCCTACTAGCACTTCCATATTTTCTCCCTTTGAATGAAAATGAACCCCCATGTCTATTGTGATGCACAATACTTCATCATGCTTAATTGAAATTGGATGAAATATGGCGATGGATTTGAACAAAGGAGTAGGCTTGGGCTTGGGTTATGCCTCTATAATTAGATTGTATTAAATTATTTTTATGGGTTTCATAATTTTTTGGCATGAGGTCTTTGGGTGAGCAATGTGTATTAAAATGTTTTTGGAAAAGTTCATTTAAATTTCATGTTTGTGAGATATATTTTGATCTGGACTATCAAAAATCAAGTTGGGTGGGTGTGATTAGTCAATAGAAGAGGCTTATATTCATTGTTAATATATATAGTTTTCATGTGCCTTGTTATTCATAAATACCATTTTAGTTCATTTTACACTTTGAACATAATTTCACATCATGATTGCAATTCTTTCTTAAAATGCACTATTACATGGTACATTTGTGAGTAAAATTTACAATATCCAATTGTCTTGATTTTAATTTCATATATAATTTTCAGGATTCACATTCCATTGGGAACAATTCATACTTCTGGTGCACTTGATTATTCAAATTGGAAGACCACCATAGTGGGCCTTGAACCCACAATATTCTGGGCGAAGTGAGACAGACAACATCCCAATAAACAAACTGTAGTGGCCATGTTTCAAGCCCAAAGAGTCTCAAACTTTAACTGGAGATAGAATATATCATGGGTAAAATTTCTTTAAACAGTGGGAAGATCTAATTCTGTGGTTTTAAGGTATTTCCATGCGGCCCAAGTTGAAGATGTAATTCTGGGCTAGATTCCATGGCCCAGAGAAACAACCCACCATTTAAATCTTATCTCGCAAAACACAACGTATTTTGGGATGAACATTTACAGGATATTAGGTGACATATGTGGATTCATTTAAGTCTTCTATGGCCCACTCCAATTCATCTTTTAGAAGGTTATTTCTACGCTTCTGTTCGGTGGATGCATGATGGCTCCCACTTCGAGGAAAGAATTAAAAAGTCTCCTATGCATTAAATGTCCACCCATCTTCGAAAACCATAAATAATTAAAGAGACTTGGGAAGGGGTGTCTTGACCAAAGGCTTACTTATTTCCTATTTAATTCTATTTTCATTGAGGATTTAGGGATCGCTGATGCTTTGATTCATTGTAATGTTTTGCTGTCAATTTGATGTTGTAATTGTTCTTCATTATCTTGTAAGTTGTTTGAATCACATTAGTTCTTAATAAAAGTTCTTCATTTTCTATTTTTATATTCTTCTTCTTATCACTTTGATACCATTTCTTCATGTTTTGAATTTATTCACACCAAATCTTGTGAAATTTATCACACAACGGTGGAGTGATCATTTTTGTTGTTGTTGTTTTTGCTTCTTCAATTCCGCCCCTATGAGTCTACTTTCCGCTTCGTTTGAGATCATAGAATCAATAGAGGGATAAACCCTTATGGTTTGGTCCTAGGGAGTTGCATGGGGCAGATTGGATGTTATTTTATGATCTTAATTTCTGTAAACATTTCATTATTTTAATATTTCTATTTGATGATTTATTTTCTTTTTCGTCTTCGCCAAATTTAACAATGACACATTTCGAGTGCTAGTATGATCCAATTCCTTAGAGTGATCATTAAAATTATCCTCTATGTGAATTGGTGATTAGCCTTGGAATTTTATAGGGATTAAATTTTTGAATTATGTTGAGAAATTATATCATTTTGTGGATGCGTCTTGAATTAGTGAAACGAACGTTATAAGAAAATAAATACATCCAATCTAACCCTATTAACAACTTAGGATCAACTCATCTCCATTAATTGTTTTAGACTAAGTAATTTTATGATTTAATTTAATTTATTTAAATTAAATTAGTATTTATTCAAATCAAATCAATCCAAATAGTTGGCCACTCTATAGCCAAATCCTTCAAAAATCAGAGTGTCTCTAGGTTTCTTCTTCAGTCCTTGTGGATCTGACCCCTACCTGTACTACAATAACCCCATACCTGTAGTGTAAATTTGTGTGCAACCAAATTATGGTGTCATTTCCGGGGACTCAAGTAATTCACCTTAGATACTCACTTTCTTTTCTCACCCCAAATTCTCCTTTTTCTCCTCCATATCTCTTCTCTCTTTCCCTGTCTATTTTTCTGTGTCCTAAAAATCTGAAATCCAAATTTTTTTCTAATGCAACGGATGGTATTCAGCAATACCCCAACATAGAAACAAGCTGTAATCAAATGGAAAATCAACATTTGGAATCAAAAATCATAGGGAATTACTTTGACCAACCCTTGAATGATTACCCCACACCCGATGAGACGTACAATCAATGGGATAATGAATGCTTAAATGAACAATTTCATGTCCTCTCAAGGATTATTGAAGAGTCCAATCATAGTGAAGTTCATAATTTTCAACCTCCCAACCTATCTCTTCCTCAATAATTTCTTGAAAATTTCTGTAATCAAATAGAGATAATGAATTCTTTGGTTTCATATTTGAGGTTAGAACTGCAAAACATTAAAACATGTGAAGAACCCACTTTAGAGTCTAGGAAATCAGAGTTACCTAATGAAGTGAATTGGTCAATTAATGTTGAAAGTCAACCTGAAGAGTGTTTAAATCAGGAGTAAATTGATTTTTTTAATTAAAAAGATAATAACTTGACATCATGGTTTTATTTTCCTAAACATGGCTCCATTAGTGAATTTTTAGGACCACCGATCACTAAACCATTGGAAGAAATCCAAAACATTGAGCGCATACCCACTCTAAGAATTCAACTGGAAACTTTTGGGGATGAATCCTAATTTTATAAAGAACCTATTCATTCTAAAAACTTTGTAGAAGAAACTAATTTTGATTCAAATTTCCAATACGGTTTAAGAAAATTCAATCAATACAAACTCAAAATCATTGTCCTTCCTTCCCCACTCAAGTATCCCATCATTTGTGTTAAGAAATTACTTGGGGTTTTTATTCATTCATATCATGAAACCCAAAAAAGGGGGGTTGATCTTTGATTTATTAGGAAAGAATACAGAAGAAAAAAGATCAACCATTTCTAATACTCCTTGCATTTCCCATTCATTTTAGAAAATAGGATTATTTATGAATCAAATTCAAAACCTTCTTACCAACCACAAGGGAGAAACATTCTCAATCATGTTGAAGTGGAGAAATATTAGGTCATTAAAATTTTTGACGTTGGAGTTGGATAAGTTGGGAAGTTCGTGTCAAGCTAAAGTCTTTAAATTAAGTGTTGCATGGGAGGCAACCCATGGTTTTCATGCTTCCAATCATTGTGAATAATTTTTTTTCATTATCATTTTTTTTATAAAATAAATTAGACTTTTGACCTTTTATTATTTTATGAGTATGGATGGGTATGAAAGGAGAGCACCGTATTCATCTGTGTCACACGGTGTGATCCCTGAGTAATACCTTACCTAGAAATTTAAAAGAAGAAAATGTATCATCAGTTAATTTTATTTTATTTATATTTTTGTAGGTATTTTAAAAAAATATAGATTGTTGACCTATTCTTATTTTATGAGCAAGGATGGTTATGAAAGGGGATCACAGTATTCATCCGTGTCACGCGGTGCAATCCCTGAGTAATACCTTACCCATAAATTTAAAAGAAGATAATGTATCATCAGTTTGATTTAAAAAAAATAAGGAAAATCAAAAAAATGAAGATACTTGGAATTAAATAAATAGTTGCGTTGTTTGTTTTGTCTGGTTTGTTCATATTTTTAGGGTTCATGGACTATTTGGGGTGATATATGTTCAATAAAGGATGTATCTACTTCCCCCAAGAGATCAAATGAGTAATATGGAGCATCATGAACTTCAATATCAAAAACCAGGTGAATTTGTTCCATGTTTATTGTTTCAAAATCTGTTTAGAACTCCTCTCATCTACCTCTGTCACTTCTAAACTTTATTTTCTTTATACATCCGGGATGGTGTTATTTTATGTTTGGGGGAGATGAAATAAAAAAATTGATCTTGTGTTCATAAAAAATGTGTGGAAGGAAAAAATTTCATTAACCTTGAACATGATAACACACATTAAAAACTCTGAAATTGGATATCAAATAATTTTTCATGACTTGATTATGATTTTAATGCAATTTTAGGTTCATGTGCATAGATTTTGGAATGTTCAGTTGTCCGATGTGATCTTTCACCGTTATATTTTCATCCATTTAACTAAAAAACACAATACATGTCCTCTAGATTGTGGGGTTTTAGTTTGAGTTCTTGGGGACCCATAATAAATAGCATAGGTTTGGTGATCATTTTAGTTTTAATATGAGTATTCAAAAAAATAAAAATAAAAATTCAAAAAATAATAATAATAAATTTGCTTGTAGAGCAATGAAATGACCTAATGTGTGGCTTTTGGCACTTGGGGGGTGTGACTCCAAAGTTTATTTTCCCAGAGTTGGGCATTTTATCTCTATTTGTGGTAATTTAAATTTGTTTTTGATTGATTTAACTCGAGACTATGCCCGAGTATGTGATCTTCACTTGGTGCCCTAAGGTCTTTGATCCTAGGAGTCATCGGCAAAGTCATGCTATATTGGTTGACTTGATTGAGTTCAATTTCAATTACCATGTCAAAAATGAAAAAAAAAGCAAAAAAACAATAAAAACAAAAAACAAAAAAAAAAGAGAAAAATGAAAAAATTGAATACTCATCTTAATATTAAAATCTCATTCCTCCTAGCGCTTCCATATTTTCTCCCTTTGAATGAAAATGAACCCCCAGGTCTATTGTGATGCACAACAATTCGTCATGCTTAATTGAATTTGGATGAAATGTGGTGATAAATTTGAAAAAAGTAGTGGGCTTGGTCTTGGGTTATTCCTCTAGAAATAGCTTATTTTAAATGATTTTTATGGGTTTCATAATTTTTTGGCATGAGGTCTTTGGGTGAGCAATGAGTATTACATTTTTTTTGGAAAAGGTCATTCAAATTTCATGTTTGTGAGATATATTTTTCTCGGGCCTATAAAAACTCATGTTGGGGGGTGTGATTTGCCACTGGAAGAGTCTTATATTCATTTTTAATATATATATATATAGTTTTCATGTTCGTTGTTATTCATAAATACCATTTTAGTGCATTTTACACTTTGAACATCATTTCACATCATGATTGTAATTCTTTCTAAAAATGCACTATTATATGGTACATTTGTGAGCATGATTTACAATATACAATTTTCTTGATTTTAATTTCATATTAAATTTTCATGTTTCTCATTCCATTGAGAAAAATTCATACTTCTGGTGCACTTGACGATTCAAATCGGAAGACCACCAAAGTGGGCCTTGAACCAACAGCATTCTGGGCGAAGTGAGCTGGATAGCAGCCCAATAAACATACAGTAGAATCCATGTTTCAATCCCAAAGAGTCTAAAATTTTATATGGAGATAGAATAAATCATGGGTAACATTTAATTAAATAGTGTGAACAGATAATTATGTGTTTTTAAAAGAGTTCCATGCGGTCCAAGTTAAAGATGCAATTCTGGTCCAGATTCCACTGCCTAGAAAAACATCTCACCATTAAATCATATCTCTCAATCCACAAATTATTTTGGTCTCATATTTTACAAGATATTAGGGGACATCCGGGGATTCATTTAATTATTCTATGGCCCACTCCAATTCAGCTTTATAGAAGTCTATTTCTGCTCTTCCGTTCGGTGGATGCATGCTGGCTCCCACTTCGAGGCGAGATTTAAAGTCTCCTATGCATTAAATGTCCACCCAACATGGCAAACCAGAATTAAATAAAGAGACTTCGGAAGGGGTGGATTGACCAAAGGCTTCCTTATTGCCTATTTAAGTCATTTTTGGTGGATGATTTAGGGATCATTTATGGTTTGTTTCATTATAATGTTTTGATGTCCATATGATGTTGTAATCCTTCTTCATTCTCATGTAAGTTGTTTGAATCACATTAGTTCTTAATAAAAGTTCTTCATTTTCCCTTTTTCTATTCTTCTTCTTATCACATTGATACCGTTGCTTCAAGGTGTGAATTTATTCACACCATATCTTGTGAAATTTATCACACAATAGTGGAGTGATCATTTTTGTTGTTGTTGTTTTTGCTTCTTCAATTCTGCCCCTATGAGTCTACTTTCCACCTCCGTTGAGCTCATAGAAACAATGGAGGGATAAAACCTTATGGGTTGGTCCTAGGGAGTTTCATGGGGTAGATTAGATGTTATTTTATGATCTTAATTTCTTTAATCATTTCATTATTTTAAGATTTCTATTTGAAGATTTATTTTCTTCTTCGTCTTCCCCAACTTTAACAATGACACATTTCGAGTGCTAGTACAATCCAATTCCTTGGAGTGATCATTAAATTGATCTTCTATGTGCATTTTTTATTAGACTTGGAATTTTGTAGGGATTAAATTTGTGAATGATGTTGAGAAATTATATCATTTTGTGGATACATCTTGAATTAGTGAAACAAATGTTATAAGAAAATAAATACATCCAATCTAACCCTATTAACAAATTAGGATCAACTCATCTCCATTAATTGTTTTAGACTAAGTAATTTTATGATTTAATTTATTTTCTTTAATTTAAATCAGTAGTTATTCAAATCAAACCAATCCAAATATTTGGTCACTCCATACCCAAATCCTTCCAAAATCAGAGTGTCTCTATGTTTCTTTTTCAGTCCCTGTGGATTCGACCCCTACCTATACTACAACAACCTTATACCTGTAGGTTATATTTGGGTGCAACAAGTGACACAATTGAAATCAAGGTTCTATTGAAACAACTATCAGTATTCCACCCAATGATCCTTTTGTGGAACACTGAATGTAATTTCAAAAACATTATGTATGTGTAGAAAAATAAATTTGAGGTTTTGTATTCCTCAAAAGTAATGTAGGACATTGAGAATTTTTTGGCCTTCAATTGACTTATATATATGGGATTTTCAAGGGAAACCTACACCTAGTGAAATAATAAAAATAAGAACAGAATAATATAGAGAAGGCTAAAATGATTCATGGAAAACCATAAAGGAATAGATTCCATTCCCAAAGTGAATATTCCTCAAAATTATTGAGTTCTCTCTGACCACTATCCTTTCTAGATAAAAATTAAGAGGTAATAAAGTAGGAAAAATTCCTTATTCTATTCCACAGGCTGGGAATGAGATGAAAATTTCTAGCAGATTGTAAATAAAACTTGGGATCAGCTGGTACCAGTACCTACATGGGAAGGATTCGGAAATAATATTCAATGATTGTAAACTTGTCAACAAGTAATGTACTCCAATAAAAAAATGTCTTATTCAATATGATTTAATAAATGAGATATAAAGGATAGAGGGGATTCATTGTAAATGTTGGGAATATGATATAATTTCAATGATGGTTACCAAACCCAGAATGCTATGGTGGAAACTAATGAATACTAAAAGGGTATTGAGGGAGATATCAATGTCCAAATAGAATAGTGAGTGTCATATAAACCCTATAATTTTTCACATATGTGTTATGTAATGGATGGTTCTAAGCTGAAATATTTTTTTAGGAAGTCATTACATACATGGATGATGGGGGTGGCTGGTAAGATGGTATAAAAACACTATAAAAACACATTATGGGTGATTCTATTCGTGAAGGGAATCAGAATTAATTGGTGTGCATAGAAGAGGAATTTTTGAGGAAAATCCCAATGTTTCTGGATGATAGGGACAATTATAATAAGAAATTCAATTTGGGAGAAATAGAGATCAAGGATGTTGTGTTATCCTTTTATTTCTAAAGTTTTTCTAGGTAGATGAATTTCTGGGTTAGTTTTATATTTCTTCATTAGGCGTCAATAATATTTAGGTGATTGAGGTTTCGCAAGATTTATTTCAAGGTAGAAAAATCACAAGGGATATCTGTGATTCCAAGATCATTCTGATTCAAAATGTAGAGGACCCGATCATGATTTGAAAATATATGATTATATGCCGATGTTTCTTTTTCTACAAAATCCTTTCAATTTTCATTAATAAAATAATGAAAATAGTGCTTCTAAATACTCTACTAGATGAGAAGTATGGGTTTATATAGTTCCATAGTACTCAAGGTATTATTATCATCACAAATTATATGGTTTAAAATATCAAATGGATGTTGAGTATCTCAAACATTATAATTAAGATAGATATGGTTATGTTCTATGAGTAGATGGAGTGGAATTATATTGTGAGGATAATGAAGATAGTCAGATTAATTGAGTGGGACTATAATATGGTGTTTAGGTTCTATCTAGATCCATGGATATTCATTTCTATTATGGGGAGTTATTTCATCTTCTTCATATCCATCTTGTCTTACAAAATGGAAATCAATTATAACCATGTATTTTTATATGGATCAGGATGATCTCATCAGGAATATATGATTTGATATATAGTGGGAGAAGATCCTACATCTCATAAATACCTTTGAGACCATCATTATTTTACACCTCGTGATTGATGATGATTTTTATTTCACCATAAAATATTTTCAATGATCTACTGATAGGTTCAAAAATAAAATGATAGCCGACAACAACTGGATCATGGAATAGGTTAAGCTTATGAAGAGATGATTCAACACCCTGAAAGTATTCTCAACTCGATGTGGAAAATTAATCCATGATTGGATATTCATATAAAGAAGAAATATCACAACAAGGTATTTATGAGCTACCTTATCTGATGGGAGGATAAAAAAATTCATTTTGATATCATCTTAAACCATATCACAACACATTTAGGAAAATGGTGGAATCATCTTTTCCTATTTGGGGGACGAGTTACACTAGTAAATAGAATTCTTACTTCCACGATTTTGCGTGTTTTTGGAATTCATCAATATGCCCACAGGTACCACTTATAATATATAAATCATTATGACTTCATTACTTTAGGATACAAAACAAGAGGTGATGTTCCATTATTACTCCTGGAAAAAGTTTGTGAAGTTGTTTTATGATGTATGTGGTAATCATAGAATCATGGTAGATACTATGCAAGTAATGCAATCTATGATTGTAGAGGAACTCATTGAATGAAATCCTATACGGGAATGGTTCACGAAAGAGAGATATGGGATGATTTTTGAAGATTGGATGACAGTACTAGATGGTATTTGAGTATGGAATGTTTCATGATAGGAGGCTTTGAGACATTAAAAGAAAACGTGTGGTGGGTTGTAAGGGAGGTGATATCAGGTTAATGAATAATAAATGGGTTGGGAATACACAATATTCATAGGATGGCAACTCTAAAATATATATTTCATGTTAGGGTTTAGACACTGTAATCTAATCCATACAACCCTCGAAAAAGATTATAAAAACCTACATTCTATTATCCACCAAGTTAATGAACATAATAGGTCTCTGTTTATGGATTTAGCCTTATATATTTTGTAATATTGATTTTATTCCATTGATGAATTTAGTTTTTGAATTTGAGGAATGAATTTGAATTCTATGTTGTATGGATGTCTAATAAAAGTTGAAATTCCTTGTATAGATATTGCAAATAAAAGATATTCTAACTGATGATAATATTCTGAAGAAGGGAATATACTTGGAATCACATTGACTGTATTGCAATTTTCCTAAAATGGATTCATCCAAGAATTTATTCATTGAATGTGATTGTGCATGCATCATTTGGGAACTCAATAGAAAATGACTGGGCATTATTTTTCATGGACTTTCAAGCATTGAATTCATATCATCAAGGTTCATAAAGGCAGATAAATATGGAAATGAAATCAATTATCATTTGTTTATCTTATATTAATACATGATCATATGTTTTCTCATATGACAGAGCTTGGTGTTAATTTTTTTAATTGAGGGACCACTACCCTCACCAGGGGTTAATCCCAAGATGATCAGTTATCGAATAGTGTATTTGAATGGATTGTGAATGGTGATGGGTAAATTGGGATCCTTCCTGTGATATTCTAGTGCTCAATATCGATGTGTCCTATATTCATGGTTTAATGAGAGGGTGCTTCCTAGTTCACAATAAACACAACTCAGTGAACATTCATTTCAGTGCCTATTAGAAGGAGTTAAATTCCATTTGGGTGAAGAAAATAGCACTATATACTATTCTCTCCATCAGAAGTCACTTAAACATATTCAATATATTAGTAATTTTGGATTACACGATTTTTACTAGCTTCCATAGGGATAACACCTAGGTTATTTGGTATCTTATCTATCTCTTAGTAAATAAAGACTGCTCATTTTCCATAGGAGGGAGCTTATTTACACTTAGAGGGGGGGAAATATAATAGAGACGTTGTATCTAGTAAGGAGGATACTTTAGAAATTTCTATTCTCTATGATATTATGAGTGCTCTTGAAAAAGTCTTTAACCTTGGTTTCCGTGATGATATAGCTAGACTTAACTATTATAGACCTCCCTATGCATTAGGGGTTTTGGAATAAAAAGGATCTACAAGTGATGTGTTATTTATTGGTTTGGGTAAATTGAGAACCATGATTGATAATAAGGTTTTGGAGTTGGTAACACTTAAATCGAGGTGTTTCGAACATGAATGGGACGTTATAGTGTATCAAGGGGGCTTAGAGGAAACCCAGATGAAGATAGTTTTTTGGGGTAGTGATTACAATCCCCCCATGATTAGTTATAGTTGAAACCCCCACCCCTCTTATTTCTATCTCATATGGACATGGGGTATGAGCCCCTCAATTCCCATCTTCCCCAAAATGGGGAGGGAGAGGTTTCCTGGATGTTCTAAGTGATGATAGAAGGTATAAATCCCTATCATCCCTCATGTATGTCCTCATTCACTTTACACATATCTGGGTATTATACTGATTTTGGTGGAAAATGGAGATTTAATTGGAGAATGGTTAAATTTTCTAATTTGGAATGGGATTTCATATATCCTTGTAAGATGATGTCATGTGATGACATATGCTTATAGAAATACCAAGTGTCAATTTTCAGATTGTTCTTATTAAACATTAATTTGTTTAATTTTGGAAATTGTTTCAGTGGTTAGGGGTTTATACATATAAGGGTTCCAGAGTCCCCTAAAAACCTCTTGTTGGTTTTTAGAGGTGGTTCTAGCATGGCATGATAACCCTATGTGTTACCCATCAATATGAATAATTGGAAATTAAATATTTTATTTATTATAAATGGGTTAAATAATTAATTAAAGAATTATAGTGTGTGTTAGGGGCTCGGGAAGTGTTTATGGGCCTAGTTTACTAAGGAAGAAGGTGGACAGACATTGGAGAGGAAATTGAATCCCCCTATGGCACCCATGAAATATTTAGAAATCACTGAATAAAGGTCGGTGGTAACGAATACTTTCCCTATAGAATTTACTTTTCTTATATTATATATGGATGATCAGACATGATATTGAGGTAAGGGTCTTGATTAATTTAAAATAAAGGAATGTTTGTAGTTAAATTATGTTGATTAATTAAATTTTTTGTTTAATAATGTTATAATGCCTATCTAAATGAATGGCCACTAGAGGTATCAAACAGTCCATGTGTTCTAGCTAGTAACATCAGTCATCAATGGACTAGGTATGGACCTTGAAGCATCAAGTGGGCTACAGACCTCTTGTAAGTATATGTCAGGAAGAGTGGGAACAATTATCCTACGAATATGGGAATTAGATACCTCCATGTGTGAGGTGAGGATAAAACAAGATATCTTATTCCATTTAAGTTTTCTTTTATAACTTTTACTTAATTATTTTTGTGCTCATTGAGATGAGAATAAGATGAGAGATACTCCTATATGATCTGACTAGGCCTTGGTGATCAGACCTTAAGTACACCGAGACTAGGTTGGATGAGTGTACAGACTCAAAGTGACCTTGAAGAATGAGATGGATTGTGGGTTATCTATTAACTATTTTCAATGTAGTGTGGCCTCATGTACCTAGTGAGAACATGGTACACTATTGAATATGATTTGGAATGCTTCATCATTGAGCATAGAGTTTTTAATAAAGATTATTACTGAGGCTGAGGACCCAAACATAGGTACCACTGATGTATTGAGACTAAAATGACTCAGTTGGTTCCCAGTTAACTAACTGAACCAGAGTGGATATATGTGGGATGGTAGAGGGTGTCACTATGGAACATGTATCAAAATTGTTAGCTCTAGGGATGTGGATAGTGATTCTTGATATGGGAGTTCAACTAGAGCTTTTGTTTAAAGAATTTATTGAGTCTTCCCTCGGGGTGTCTACGAAACAAAATGGTTTCTATGGTTATGGAGCCGATCATATGGATGGGATCCCATATTTTTGGAACTGTTTTATGGGTGTTAAATTCGAATGATACATAGCTAATTTTATGTTTTAAACTACCATATAGCAGCCTGACCTTGAAGCCACTAAGTGGTTCTTTGAGTCGATTACCCACATGACCACAAGAGAACCTCCCCATTTTCCAGAGGCTGACGACTAAGAGTGATAGCCTAGTGGATGTTCATGTGGAGACTATTAACTTTTGATCAGTGTGTAGTAAAATGGGGAATACTAATGATAAGAAACAAAAATTATAATAAACACGATGTAGGGGAATAATAATAAGTAATCAAACATATAAAACAGGTGGAAGATAATAAATATCAGTTACAAAAATTATTTTAATGCCATGATGATATAGAAACATAAGACCATGCAATTCCATAGAACGTGCAAATAAAACATACTAAACAAAGGAAAATAAGACCAAAAGTATCTTCTAGTAGGATCCTAACCATAGGTTTGGTCATCTGCTCTCTCAACCCATCCTTGAACTTTTAATCATTCATTTCATGTTGGATACTTCCCTTTGTCTACACCTTTAGTCATGAACTCTACTGGTGACACAAGGCGTCCTGAACATGGTGTGATATTTTCTCAGTATTTCACCACTTACGATTTCAAGAACTATCCAGTCTATGTATATAAAATGATAATAATATAGGTAAATAATAAATGTAAGGTAACAAATTTGTAAAACACATTAGACAAGGTTCCTCATTGGAAATCCAACTAAAAATACCTTCTTAGGACTTAGTTAGATACCTTTGAATGAATTTAAACATTTCTTGATATAATAAGATTGTATCATAATCCTCTTAGATTATATACATGTGGAGAGATTTGACTAGGCCATTAATAAATAATGATTACACATTTAACGAACCCAATACTATTCTTATTATCGATGGTTGGATCTTGAGATCTATAATTGGGAGTCAAGATTTTTTAAAATATAATCCTTAAAATTTAATTAATGTAATCCTAATAATTTAATAAATGGATTCCTGAAAATTTAATAAAAATCATCTTGATCCCATCCAAGGTCATCTATAAAAAGGATCCCAATTATCACTCAAAGAGCACTGTAAATACCCATAACTTTAAGAGTCTATCCATGGAGATCTGCAAGGTAAATCCCAATTACCACTTTTATTATGGTGAAAACCATGATCCATTGAGCTTTCCCCATGTATACCACATAGGGGGACAAGTATCACTCGAGAATGTTGTAACCATATTTCTCATAACTCCAATCCAAGGTAGATTTTCTAGGGAACATGTATCATTTATGCATAGGTATGTTATCCACCTGGTGATCCTAACCAATTATTCCAATAATTAATCTTTGCATCACACATGACACATTATGTTTCATTTTCAATTTATAATTATGAATAATGATGATCCCAGCCATGGATTCCTTATGTAGAGGCCCTTATATCATCCTTAGTATTATATAAAGGCATGGATTAGCTATCGAGATCTCATACCACCTAAATAGTCATTGTAATCATATTACTTTAATCAAGATGGGAAAAACAATGAATTAAAAAAAAACAAGCTATGACATAATGAAAAAGGGACAAAAAACATGGTATATGTTCTCTTTTAGATCAAATCACATTCAAATAAATTTGTTACACGTCATGTCTAACAACTAATATTAAGAAACTATATTTACATGCATGTAATAATGATCTTAAGGATTTATGAAGGGATCATCCATGGGCTACATCACATCAAATTAAACACCCGATAACATCAATTTTTGGGCGGCTAAGCTACATGTACATATAAGAGAAACATTTAATTTAATTAATTAGACTATATAAAGGATACATTAGAAGAGTCTTGAATATTTCATGATACAACATGATATATGCAAGATGAATTTTATGGAAAATAATGATACCACCTACCTTAGGTTGGTAGATAACATTCCAACCATTACAAGACTTTGAATCGGGATATAACAGTAGAAAATTAAAAATCTAACAAAATCCCTTTAAACAGGGCATGTGATCTTTCACCAAAATAGTGAAAATTTTGATCAGAAACACCGATAATGAAATGAAGTGGAATTTGAAACCTACCATTTTGAGTCCAATTTGACTGACAGGGAAGAAAACCAAGCTTCGATGGAGAAGAATAGAAGAATCCATGGTTATGAAAAGGAGGATCTCTTTTTTGTGGCTGGTGCAGGAGAAAAAGGTGTTCATATAAAAAAAGTGTTTCCACCCATTCAAAAATAAGATATGATATATACATGAAGTGTAATATACATATATTTCATGTATTATTCACAATGTCAATATATAATAAATTTCACATAATGATCATGATTTTCCTGCTTCACAAGAAAAACCAATTAACAGAGTGCAAGGGGTCTAGCCAGATCAATACACATCATGTATTAAATACATGTCATGTTTTTAAATACACATAGTGTATTAGCTTACAAACAGCCTTGATTCCCAAGATACTCTCTTTCTAGAAGAAAACCAAACCACTTAAAGACTCTTTCACTTTTGTCTAAGTTAAAAGTATAACTCAACAAGGTTAGTTTGAAAAATTAAAATTTTTAACTCACAGAAAATAACAAATGATACAACTGCACTCATTAAAATAACTCATTCTCTAGTATCCCTTTTGTGTGTGGTAATGAATCTTATGAAAAACATTCTATCCACTAATCATGCACATCACCCTCTCTCTCCCAGGTCTCATCCTATTTACGACATTGCTGCCATATCCACCACAGAAGGACTGACCTACATTGAAAAGCCTTCAAGATTCAAAAAAAGATATGTATTATATTCTCCTAAAATGATTCATTTTTATCAAACTTTATATATTCAAGATAGAATGAATGAGATGAGTCAGAGTAATTATTGTGACGCTACAATACATTTAAGACATCGTTCATGGCATGATACCTTTGAGGTAAAAATAACTAAAATGAAACCAGCCTTACCTTATCCAATATATCAAAATTCCCTACATAAAAAAGTGATAGATTTCCCTGTAACTGTATCTATTTATGAATAAATCTTAAAATTAATCACAAAATTAACTGATTTCCTTCCTCTAGTCCTAGAGGTCACTAGAAATGATCGGTATCCGAAATTGTTTCTCACTAATCTATATTCATTTGCTTCTGAATCATCAGAACCTACTCTAAAGTTTCCTAAACATGACAAGGACCTAGTAGTTCTATCTCACCTACCTCTAACCAATATAGTGGTGAACATCACTTTTTATCATAACGGTCCTCATAAGTATCCTATTGATTAGTTGTAGAAAAATATTAATAAAAGAGAAATAAATGAGAGTTAAGTGTTTCTCCGAAGATCCTCAAAAATAAAAGAAAAACATGTCTGAGGCATATCCTCTATCACACATATCTTATAATTGGAATGAATACCTTTATAAGTGAGATAGGATTAAGGTAGAATAACCTATTATTCCAGTTCTTTCTATAATCCCTTTAAAAATAGTGATGTAAACAGGTATCTAGATCTCAAATGATAGAATAGAAACATCATGAAGGCGCACAATCTATTAAATATAAATAATTCCATTCTTCTCACATGAGAATGTCTCTCAGATAGGTAGGATGTTTTGGAACTTTTTCATCATATCAATGAACACCCATATCGAATTGATTCCTTATGAATATCATATCTTGATGATAAAAAACAATGGTTTCATCATTCCATTTTCAACAAAGAGCAGGTGTTAAATGAAAAATTCCATCATGCCATTGTTTCTAAGCCTTCACCTATTGATAGGATAAATACTTAGTGATAAAACCTATAATCTGCCTCTTTATACCCAACCAACAATATTGACAACATACGTCTTCGTACATCTTGGTAATACTAAGGATTAATACCCAAACAATGTTTTTAGATTCCTATATGAACTCTTCTTATATGTCACAAGGATCCCAGATAGATCAATAAATATGAATAATCTAGTATTCCTCAATAAAAAAACCAGGTATTTGGTTATTTCATGAAAAACAATCCCTATGGACTAGGTCTTTAAGATTAGATAGTTGTCTCATAATTATCTGTTCTATAAAAAAGGATTTCACTGCAATCGATGCTAAAACAGGCTGGCCATAATAGTATCAATCCTCCTGGTTCATTTCTAAAAACATTTAAATAAATTTAAACTCTCTACTGGCCTCTTAGATGGTCATTTTCTGAGTCATTCATCATATGGAATCATATAATAGATTTCTCTTTCTTATTTTATTAGTATGATAAAATTCAAATGAATACTTGAACTCTACCCAACTGCGCTTCCCAAGATTCATGTCACTATGTGTGCAGGTGTACATGAAACTTTTATGTTCCTTGTAAATGATGAACCATCCTCCTAATATAATGTTACACCAATACCATGTGGCCTGAACCATGGTTTCTAGAGTGAGGTTGTGCATAGGGTAATTCCACACATTAGTTAACAGCTAGCGGGAACCATTGCCTAAAAACCAATCTCCCTACCTCAGAAAAATTACTAGACTAATTTCTAAAGAATAGTTCTAAATTATATACATTTTTATTATATCTAGAAGAATCTCTATCATCGTTGAATTCATTCACCCATTAATCTTATTAAAAGAAGATTCAAAGGATTCATTCCATAAAATTTTCACTCTACTCACAATTAATCCAAAGAGTGGTGTCGCTAGGGGTGATAAACCCTAAATAAAAAGCATGTAACAGCCATACATCCCTACAAAACTATTTATGTTAAAGAAATTCTTATTTCGTTCATAAGAAAATACAGTGCTCACCTTTTCTATGTTAATGGATACTCCATCATTTGAGATGATGTGTCTTAGGATGTTATCATTATTCATCCAAAATAGGAATGTAGTTATATTAGCATATATATGGTTCTATATAAGAGTATTTATCATGATCTCAAGAGTTTTTCATGGTTAGGTAGAGTATGAGAATACACCAAGTTTTCATACTAAAATAATAACACAAAAGAATCTAGATATGGGTGGAAAACCAGATTCATCAATGCCATGAAAAAAAATTGTGCATTCAAAAGGAAAAACAGTATAACCTGATACTCATATAAGTCGAATATACTATGAAAAATTAAATGTTGTATGTATGATGTTGTCACATGAACATGATTGTAGACCAACCTTAAATCAATCTTAGAGAAAAAATCACTTCTTAGCGATTATCAAAGAGGTTTTTTATATGAGGGAGTGGCTAAATATTCGTAATAATAAGTGGGTTAAACCATTGGTAATCCACACTCAATCTAAGTGTATCTTAAACCGTCATGGAGAAAATGATAGGAGAACCCCCCCCCAATGATATACAAGGTCAAATAATACTCTTACCTTAAATTTCCTCTAAACATTTTTTGAGTTCTTGGAAGATAGTAGCTTCCATCCCAGTGGGTGGAATAGACTCTTGTGCTAGTCCAGAAACTAGTATAATGGTGAACTATTCCACAACCTCAAGAGTTTCACCAGACAATCCTTTAGGGAAACTGTTCCTAAAATGACCCACCACAAGAGGAACTTCTATACATTGTGTTCCCTCATTGCTCATAAAGTCACTATCCATTTTAGTTGTCACCCCACTCATCCTAGGATACTCTGGTCCAGATCAACTTTATTAGACATCCCGTTGTCCCTTATAAATGTACATACTACCCTTAGGTAATGGAAAGGGCACCCTTCTGTGATAACTCTCAACTTTAATGTGGTATGGAACCAACCGGTCCATCCGAGAATGATGTCAAAGACTTTAATATGATGGGAAAAATTATTCTAAAGGAATAAATAGAATCCCACAATAAGAGGGAAATCAATTCAATGGTTTATACTCTCTGACCATACTTCTAACAGTGTGTTAGGAATCACTACACAATAAAAGTATCCCATTTTTAGGCCTAGACATTCCATAATTTTCATTGATATAATAGTGTGGAAAGAGCCTATATCAAATAAGTAATATAATTATTTCAAGGCTGATAGAATTGTAACTCAAAATGTAGAAGGCCATAAAATCTACTCCTCAAGAGTAGGAAACACTACACAGATATGTCTAGATTCATGGCCCTAAGATAAAACATGCATAACCTAGGAAATTCCTCTCAGTGGTTATTTAACCTTGAAAGTCTAACTACCTCAAGAACAACAACCTCCTAGGCCTGATCGACCAGAATTAGCCTGTCTCCCTACCTTTAGATGAGCTATAAATCTTATACCCGAGTGTAGTGTCTATACATATCCCTTCTGAATAGAAATTGGAGGGATAGTTTGGCAAAAAACCTGAAGGTGACCCATCCTTATCCATGATTGACACATGATTGGGTTTCTCAAACACTAAGGATTTTTATGGACTGTTCTACCATATAGGTGACAAACCACATAACAGTTAGTGTGTATCTACTACCTAGATCTTACCTAGAAAGAAACCTCAAAATGATGTTTCCTAGGACTAGATGAACCATATACCTATCATAAATCTAAACCACGCTGACCCACATTGTCATCATTCCTACGGTTTTTTTAATGATGATTTCATTGATTAATATATCTGATATGGATATCAAATAAATTACATTCCCCAGTGATCTGATAGCATATGCATGCCCCTCCTCAAATAATCTCACAATCATCAATTTGTCACATATTAGTGTTGATCAAAAACACTAAATATTGGTTAAATGAGCTAAATATTATTGAATATGCGTAGCCCCCATATGTACGATCATAAACTCTCTAACATGATATTCTCTCATCCTTTACAGAAATTAGTAGTCATTGAAGACTATCCGGATATTCACACAGTCTATATGCTAATCTAAATCAGCCTAAAATATGACCTCCCACTAATGTGTAGCAATGTCAAGAAGCACATATGTGATGATATTGAACATCCATTATTGGGGAAACTCAAAATTCTCAAATGTTGATAACATGAACTCCAACCATAAATCAGCTACTTGAGGACCTCCATCCCCTAATAATATAAGAGTATTTTGTTGTAGGAATTCCCATGTCAACTCCATCACAATAGAAGCAGATCCTAGAGATCCATATAAATACTTCATGAATTTGAAGAAGCTCTCTTGAAATTGAACATTAGTTCCTAGTGGAGAAAGAATAGGATATGGCTCTTGTGGTACTACATGTGGTAATAATGGTGTCTCAAGGCCCACCACCTCTATATCATTGTTGTCACTAACCTCCTAGCACATGTCTCAATGAAATCATGGTGGAATAGATCTAAAATTTCCAATTTCACACCCCATATATGATTTAACAAAATATAGAAAATAAGAAAATAGGAATTTACAAGTACATATCCGATATATAAATTTTCCACTCAATTCTACATGCTTCTAAATCTATGTCTTGGTGATAAAAAAATTCCACTCCAGATAAACAACATTACTTTCTTCTTCCCACCACTAATTTATTGTCATGATCAAGTTCTAATATAACAGAATAGAAACTTTTGTATATGGAGTGTCAATTGCAAGGTATAAATTAAAATAGTATTTACATTGAAATTAGAACCCACATTTAGTGGTAAGAATTTCATTTTAAATTTAAATGTTTATTCAAGTTCATAAGTATATATATATATATATCATAGATTAGTAAAATACACCACTTTTGTAATAATATTAAGGCTCGTACTGATGATAAATTGTAATTGGTATGTTTTGTAACTACAATATATCCCTTACACTCATTATCAAGATATATAAGATCAATTTAAATTATTTGATTGAATGAATCAACTTTCCCAATTTAAAAAATTGGATGATTCATAAATTAAAATTGGCATTCAATCAATCAAATCAACTAACGTTTCATTCCATAGAATCAGTAGTTCATGGATCAAATGTGGCATAATTCATTAATTAAGTTACCATCATCAATATATATGTTAAAACACCATTTAGATTGATTTAAATACTATAATTACTCAAGTTATGTTATCCTTATAAAAAACAGTAGCATGCTTCAATAAAAAATATTCCAGACACTCACAATAATCATAGGACATACACGTAATGCAAGAAATAAGGTATCCCTATATGGAATGGAAAAATTTTGTGCATGATATGATTTTTTATATTCCATACAAGGATAAATAAAAAGGAAATTCATAATTATAATATTAGAAATAATAATGTCACAAAACATGCGCATCACCCAATGGTGAAATTAGTAAAACTGTAACAAAGACAAATGAAAATAGTAAAAACCCATCCTATGTAATTTGGGATTCCTCTCTATGTGGGTTGGCTACTCCCATGAATAATATCATTACCAAAATTTTAAAAAATCCTATTATACTATAAAATTGTAAAAAATTATGAAAGTATGAAAAAATATCCTTTGTAATACATTGTATAGTTTGGACCCAGAATACTCTAAGCGGTGCACTGAGATGGTTGGCCACATGACCTCAAACACACCATCCCATATGTTAGAGGTTTATAACTATTAGTGATTTCCCAAGGTACATTTGAGGTGGGACTATTCCCTCTTGATTAAACTATATCACAGTGGAGAATAATAATGATTATAATAAAAAATTACAATAAACAAGAAGCAGTGGAATTACAATAAATAATCCAACATAACCAACATGTAGATGCTAAATAAATATCAAATAAAACAAATTTGATCATAACATGATTCTATCAAAAAATAAGGACACTAGATACAAGTGACCATACATATAAAACATGAAAAAAACAAAAAAGACTAAAACCTTCCTCCTAAAATCATGAATGTAGGCTCACCCCTCTACACCCATACTCTATCATATTACTGAAACTTAATCATTGGAAGTTAGATGATTCCATTTTTCTACACCTACCATAATGAAGATAATTCAAGTACCATAGGTGGACTAAAAATGGTGTGTGATATACTCAATAGTCTACCACCAACATTTTATAGGATTATCTAGTCTATGGATATAAAATAAATAGAATGCGTGTAAATAATAAATGTCATGGAATGAAAAAATAAACTGAATTGGACCAGTTTCCTCAATAAATCCATAACTAACCCAACATACTTCAACATAATATAGATATATTTTATTTAAAATCAACCTAAACTAATATAATAATTGGGAATCGTATACCTCATGGAATAAATACATAGGAAGGTTTATGACTATTCCATAAATAAGCTAGGTATAAACATGGACAGAACCCATGAATGTTCATTGGCATGGTGGTTAGATCCTGAGTTATATAAAAGTAATTCAAGATTTTATAAAAATACATAATTAAAATGTATTAAATGGAATATTGATAATTTAATAAATGGTGTCCTATGAAATTTTTAAATTTCAGCTTTATTCATCCAGTGAAATCCAAAAAATGAAACCAGGTATCACTTCAGGTTAAATATAAATACCTATCACTGGATGAGACCATCTAAGAATATTCTTAAGTGAAATAATAAGTATCACTCTATGCATGGTTTAAGTCATGAGCCACTTGTCCCATTACGGATATACCAATTAGGGGAATAAGTATCACTCATTGAATGGTGAAACCATATTACCCAAAAATTCCATACAAGGTAACTCCCCTGGGGAATTGGTATCACTCATATATAGGTAAGTGATCCACCTAGTGAGCCCATACAAGGCATCATGTAAAAAAACCAAGTATCACTACAAGTCTAGTAAGGTTCATTTACAATTTCTAATTATACACCATGATGAATCCATCAAACACATCCTTCATTTATGACCCTTGTATCTACCTCATCCTGATATTAAGTTATGGTTTAACTATCAAAAACTCATACCATCTAACAAAGCATTGAAATCATAACAAATTAATAAATTTGGGTATATCATTTAATTCAAATAAAATAATCTATGGAATAAAGCATCAAGACTAAAACACAAGATCTGTCATCTCTGTTAGATCAATTCACATTCAAATTCATTTTTTCTCAAGTAAATTTACACACTCGATATTAAGATTATACATGTTGTTCTAAGACATAGGTCATTGAAGCCATTTATTAGGGAATACTCATGGGGGGGCTCATTACAAGGTAAAGAACACAATAAAATTAATTTTGGAGTATATAGGGTTCCATTAAACATGAGAATATAAAGTAATTTATTTAATAAGAATCTATGGTGGTGACATTGGAGGAGTCTGATGTGTGATATGACAGTGCATTATAAGTATAATAATAATTTTATAGGAAAATGTGTTCTTCCAAAAATGTTGGTTCAACCCCTTTTAAACAAAGAAACAACCTATAAACTTCTTGTATTATAAATACATTTCATGTATTATTCATTATGTATATAAATATATTACAACTTTTGTAAATCATAAGGCTTCCCCCTTCCTTGGTAAAACTTATTCACAATGTACAAGGGGTATAACAAGATTAATACATTTCATGTATTTAAAACACGTACTATATTTAAATACATATCATGTATTTGGCTTGCAGGCACCCTCTACCCTCATAGATACTTTTATCTTAGAAGAAACTTGACTGGCCCAATGACCAGGTCACCAGGGTCTAAGCGAATAAGATTACTCAGCAAGAGTGTGACAAAAAAATAAATTAATACCTCACTAAAAACCTTTGATGTTATGTACCACAATGATGGAGCATTGTTCCATAGATATCATATATTTTGGGATCTGAATATGATATGAGATTACATGGAGTTAAAGGGCTACCATGGAACTCATCCCTAGATTCATGAACATATGATAAGGGTTTCAATTGATTTAGATGATGGATAATAAAAGGTTCCATGTATTTGGAACATCAAATAAGGATATCATGTGCCTATTTCAAAGATTCATTGTGACACTAATAGGATATTCCATGGATTTGGAGCTCCATATAGGACTACTATTGGATGGACCCCTAAATTCATTAATATTGGTTGGTTCTACCATGAATTTCGAGGCTGAATTTTACTTCGTAGGCACTACAACCAAGAAATTCATAGACACACCCCGACACTAGCTGAAGAGAGTTTGGTCGATTGATATCAATGACAAAATGATAGTGTAAAGATTATTTTATTTATTTTAAAAAGTTATTTATTCATTTCATTTGATCATATCACATGAACATATCATAAATTATGTTTTTTAGTATGATACCACACTGGTAGTTCCATACTGATCTTGAAGTCAAACCCTGCTTGGGAAAACACATCACATTGATACCTGAGAATACTCTCACTTGGGTATATGTGTTAGGTCCTTGTGAGATGGAATGATTTACTAAAGATTTTTAGGGGTGAATAATAATATTATTAAAATTTAAAAAATATATAATTGACATAGTAATAAATAATGAAAATAATGCAGTAGAAAATAAAATGAGGAACATATGATGTTATTATAACTTAATTATAGATGTACATTTCACACACCATGTGGTATAACACTAACTATCAATAACAAGAGTCAAAACCCACCTGAATTTCTTTCTAGGAGTCACAACCTAACCATCCATTTAGATAGGAGGAATAACCTAGTAAGAATTATTTTTTATAGGAAATTCTTAAACTGACTTTAGAAGTACATAAAAATTATTGAATGAAAATTTAGAGAAAAACTAAAAGAGTTATGATCAGTAGTTGAGAATATGATGATGAATTCCATTGCTGCTCAAGAGTCTAGATGAATTCATTAGTATATAATAAAATGATCCCATTTCATAATGATCACACCAATATAATAGTAGTCATATAAGAGATTTATTACATCAAAATTCTATTATCATTATTTTATTTTTCCTTCTCTATTAACTTATTTGAATAAACCGTTTAAATTTTATTTTATCATGTTCCCCCCTTGATTTAATTTGAATAGTTAATCACCCATCATTATATCCCAAATCATATTTATTATGAAGGATAATCTAAATGACTAGTTGAATAATGAAACATTATAATAAATAATAAACAATAATATTACTATTTTCCTATAATTTGAATTATCTCTCTCAATATCAAGGAATTATTACATTCCTTAATTCATTCATCAAATAGCTTATAAACAATTCCAACATAAATGTTAATACAAATACACATTTTATAATAAATAAATCAATTGGGAATATATTTTATAAACATTAACTATATAGAAATATAAAATAATTACTAAAACAGATCATTATAACACAAATACCAATTGTGTGTTTGAATAACGAATTTTTAATGAAAATACATAAACTAAATATGTAATTATATTTTTAAAAATTATAAAATGTTAATATTTAAATATGTTCATTTTTCTCCCTAATATGTATAAAAAATTATTATTAGAAAAATATTTTTCTTATCTGATATTATTAGATATATATTTTAATTATTTTTATGAGATATGTTTTTTAACTACTGTACGAAGATTCTTTCTACCACTATAAAAAGGTTCTACAACTATATTAATATCCTACCATAATTTACATGGTGCTATAGCTGGTTAGGAAATGTTTTTATCATTGGAACATGGTGCAATAACCATTAGAACGAAATGTGACAAATATTAGATGAAAATGATTTCAATCGTGCATTGGAGATTCTAATATTCAAAGAATAAGTAAGATTATAGTCTTGTTATATGAATATTCTACTGGTGAATCAGCTATTGAATTTACAGTTACCTCATTGGGAGGAGAGTCTTGCTACCATTATTGAAGAGGATGATTTTTGACATTGCAAAATTTGTTTCATGCACTTTGACATGAAATTCATATTGTGATACTTACATAGACAAAAAATGTTGTGATTCAGTAAAGATGTATCCCCATGTTAGAAGAAGGTGTAGGTTGGATTCTTATGTTCCAAAAGACTACTCCATAATGAGGGATAAGTTGAAAGCACACCCCCACCCCTCTAAGAGTAGGGATTTGATTTCCTAGATCGATGAAAAAAAATCTTCTGATGCAGTAAAATGTAATTTCTTAGTTTCTAATGAGAATTTATTGTTCACTCCACACATGAATAAGTTCATATGTCTTCAAGAGCTTTGATTTGAATGATAATGTAGCCTAGACAGACATAAATATTAAAAGCTATAGAACACAGAAGATAGAAAAATTTTATAAATGAAATTGTGCCGCCATGCAGCCCATCCATGTAGCCCGTCCACGCAAGCCCATCCACATAGGTCCACCACCAGGTCTATAAATAGACCCCTCTGCCTCAAATTTTTAGAGGACTTCCAAACTACTAGACCGTGAATCTCAGAGAGGGCTCCAGCCTTGAAGGACCTTCGCCCAAGTCATCTATCACCACTTTGAAAACCTATAATGATCCATCTTCCCTTGGTTATGGAACCTACCTAGCACCTGGGTGACCCACCTTGGTGACCAACATGCGCGACCCATACTTGGGTGATGCACATCTGCGATCCATAAATCGGCAAACCACATGTGTGACCCCCCATGGAGACACACCTGGGCGACACACCTATGCAACCCACCTATGCAACCCACCTACATGATCCCAGTTGTATATACAGTGGGTGATATACCCCCGCACCTTCATTCAGGATCAGTGTCGGGCTGCGGTCCTGGACATCCAGGCTAGTACCTTCACTATAGTCATTGACCCCCATTATAAATGGTGAGTCACACGATGATATTTTCAGGATAGGTCAGCAATATTTTGGGCTTTGCCTCATGGGGCCTTATTTTCCACCCACTCCCATTCTAGGTTGATCTACAAGGGAATCCTCCCTAGAAATATTCCCCAACCAGTAAATGGGAATCCTTTTTAAGAGGAAGCCCCAAAACAAAGCTCAATGGACATCCTCCTTAGAAGTATGCCCCAAAACAAAGCTCAATGGTCATCCTCCTTAAGAGTATTCCCCAAACAATGCTCAATGGGAATCCTCCATAGGATTAAGCCCCAACTAAGGTACATGGGAATCCTCTTAAAGAGTAATCCCCAACCAAAACTCAAATGGGAATCCTCCTCATGTTTAAGCCCCAACCAAACACCAAAAATGGTCATCCCCATTAGGAATAAACCCCGACTGGTACATGGGTATCCTCATTATAAATACACCCCAACCAAACCCCAAATGGAAATCCTCCCATAGAAATACGCCCCCAACATGTACATGGGAATCCTACATAGGAGTAAGCCCCAACCAAATCTACATGGGCATCCTCCTCGGGAGTAATCCCCAACTAAAGCTTAATGGGAACCCCCCATGGGAGTAAGCCACAACATAACACCACATGAGCATCCTCCTCAGGAGTAAGCCCCAACCAAACCCAAATGGGATTTCTCCATAGGTGTTAGCCCCAACCAAACCTCACATTGGATTCCTCCATTGTAGTAATCCCCATCCAAACCAAACATGGGCATTCGCTTTAGGATTAATCCCCAACCAGTAAAAGTGATTCCTCGTTAGGTGTAAGCCCCATGCTTTCCCCACACTCATCCACCAGTATATGAAAGTGGATTGTGTAATCATCAGATCTATTTCTATCTATTTTTTATCACATCGTGAATAACTCATATGGACTTAGATATTAGTGATATTCATAACATTTTAAAAATCCCACATATATACATTGTCCACCTCTATAGTGTAATCCTCAAATCTATTAAAATGGGTCTCCTCTAATGTGTATGTCCCAACATAAATCCACATGGGCCTCCTCTAAAGTGTATGCACCTACTCCATTCAAATGGGCCTTCTATATATATGTAATCCCCAACATCAATCCAAGATCATTGGTATCCTCCTTAGGAATAAGATCTAACATAATCCTTTTAAAGGGCCATACTTCCCTATGAGACAAATCTTCAGAGGATCCTATAAGGGAGAACCATCCTTTCCAAACTACATGGTCTTTGATTACCCTCCCATGCGGGATACATAGGAAGCCTCCCAGAGTTCCAACCCTAATATCCAATATTTACCCTATCCTCTGGGCCACATTCCCAGTGGGGACTTATTCAACATGGGAATCTATACTCCTTCTAGGTTCTCCTGGGCCACTTTAGTATAAGTCCCACACCATGCTTTTCTAGGAACCTTCCATGTAGACATCCTTGCAACATGACATTAAACTCTATGGTTTGGTCCTTATCACAAGACCTTAAATGGGTTGATATTCCCTATTAAGTGGCACTGAACTATGTGGGTTTTGGTTCCTTTCACAAGGATCCATAGGAAGATTGTTTGTGGGTCTGATCCTAACATCAAAACAAATCCCGTCTCCCTGGATGAAAACACACTTTAGAGTGCCCCGCTGAGTGGCTAGAAAACTAGAAACATCATAATAATGATGAAAAAATCATTAATTAGAATGTAAGCTGATATCATTGATGGCGAAAATCAGGTATATACAGATGTCCTCTATTTACAGAGAACCTCAGATACATACAGATGACTCTTCTATCCTACACATGTTGTCAATTAATTTTTTACTCAAGAGTGTTCCATGACATAACTGGGAATTAATAAAGGATTCATGAACATATCTTAAATCTATATGGGAGTCCTAGAGTAGGCAATAATTCACCCAAAAAAGGGTGTCATGAGCCTAACCTACCATTCTCTCGATCAATTTGCATTCTTAAGCATTATCGACCAATAACCATGATGAGAAAAAGCCCTTGGAAATGAGTTCCACTTATATATACAACCATTGGGTGTTTCTGGTTCCATGAACAAACTTTTTGGAAACTATTCGAAAATATAAAATTGTCATCAGGCAAAAATTCCACGGGAAACAAGAATGGAAAACCTGACGTGAATCCTTAACCAAGATGATAGTGTCACCCATCTATTAGGCCCCTGTTGTATTAATAAAAGAGTTCCATATAATAAAATCAATTATGCATGTTCTTCCTTAATGAGATGATGCATTGATAGGGTCTTCTTGTTTGTTTTTTAGACTTTAGGAATAACTTTTCAGAACTCCCTTTAATCCAATGGATTCCATCACATTTTCACCAACGAATGCCTCAGCTACTAATTAGGTCAAATCGTCGTCTTCTGGTAGGATTCCTTCACCATCCTAGCATCTTCAATGTTGGGACTTAAACTTTCTGGATCAACAGTACCATCAACACAGTACCATCCCATCCCTAGAGGCTGCCCGAAAGGCCCTCTGATCCACCAAGTCCTATCGATTATCCAGTAAATTATGACTTGGGGTTTAGAAGTAGACAAAACTGATTGTCGTCTTCATCCATTTCGGGAGTCTATCTTTAGAATGCAACAAAAATTCCCTCCCATACAACAGAGAGGCAGATCAAGAGGCCACCTATAGAATCAACAAGGAGACATATGGGACCTTTTCATGAGCTCCATCCAGTAATCACCATCTCCAGCGTCGCACGACAGTTAACCATTACCATGATGAGGGTGTTTTCCACCACCAATAGGCCATGTTTCTTCAACCCATGCATGTAAGAAGGTACACTGAAGATAGTAGCAGGAAATGATGGAGAAGTTCCATACCCCTCACACCTCCGAATAAGGCCACCAATCCAATATGGTGGCAATCAGTGAATAAGAACATATACTCACTCACCTCAATTCAACCATTCTGCAGACTCATCTGGAAGTTCCCAAGTAAACCCTCTATTCAAATTTGGCAGAGAACTACAAGCTGGAATATACAATTACTTCCACCCATCAAGCTAACTAGTATAGTTTTGCAATAGAAATCGTAGAATCCCGTCAACCATGTTTGATTTAAAATCACTCATATATGTACATAACAACCTGTAGTCATCATGCATGCCCACAGTCTTGTCTGAAATTGGCCAAAAAAGTCAATTAGAATGTCCCAATGATAAATGGGGATGAGACCCAACTCTCTCCTAACAAATACAAGTACTATCAGAATCCACTCGTATGAAGGGGATGATAAGAGTAGAAACATACACCTACTCCAGATATATATTGGGAATATATTCCCATTCCAATCACTGATGTAACCAAGAACATCCTAACAGTGGTAAAAGGACAGACTCAAATCCCCACCCATATACTACAAACAAGTCATCATATTGTCAAGACGATGAAAACAGTACCCAAAGGGCGTATATATACATATGTCCCCATTAATGGAGTGATTCATCAACCAATCACCCTGGGGAAGACACATATCACTGCTCTCACCATGGAGGGTCATCATAGGGCCAACTCCCCCGTGATATATGGACAACCGGGATAGGAATATAAACCTATCCCAATTGGAGGAAACTGGCCGATCTCAGTAGCCTCTCCAAGGTGGGAAAAGTGATGAGCCGATCTACAATCCATCTCCCCTTAACGCAGATGTTCTTGAAGCCCTCATGTTTTTATTTTTAGCATATCAAGATCCTACCCTCCCACTGCCACGTTGAGGGAGTTGTACTAGTAATTATAATGATATCACGACTCGTCCAAGTGGGGCCCATGCCGCAACGTCCCAAGACCTTCTCCAATAGGCCAGGGGCTAGTTACTAGCTCTGAGTAGGCATGTCACTAACATGGGAGGCATTGCCTATAAACCTTCACACACACACACACAAATCTCCATGCCCACAAAGATAAAAAGTAAAAACTGCTATGAATGGAAATGGATTCATACACTATAATCCTCACAAACAGAGTACGACCTGTCTGATCTTACTGAGCACCATCCGGTCCTAGCTCACCTAGAATCCTGTCAAAGGCTCGCTCGTCTGCACAAGGGATGACACAAGCAGGCAAAGCCCGTGCAGGGGTAAGTGTAACAATACTCAATATGACACCCCGAAAACCTCAAAGCAATATAACAAAAGTGAAAGATAAAGTCATCTCTACACAAAATATGTCTATAGAATATATAATAAGAATATCCAGATATACTCATACAAGATGTGAATATCACAATATAACCACTATGATCTCGCTTGTAGATTCCACAAATCACTTATCCGAGAGAACACACTCTTAAGTCTGAAGGAAGAGATACAACAGGTTAAATGATGATCACAAACATGACTATGGAGTGATACCAACAACTTAGTCTAAACTAATTCGCTAAGAAGAGGATCAATGCCCAAGTAAAGTAGGTCATGTTGATACCAAGAACTCCACCTAGGGTACCAAGATGGAATAGAGGATATGGCTTTAAGTCTCGCAGTGGGGATTCCAATAACTCTATCCAAGAATTTCATGCTGAATGGATCATACTTCTGTAAGTAGGAAACAATACTGAGAAACCTTAAGGTTAAAGTTCAAGGGTACGAACCCTAACAAAACTAGTCCAAGACATAGAGGAAAATTGGCTCATGCCATGTAGAAAAGGTTACACAGTGTGTAGTAGGCTCACATGCTGAGTTCCTTGACCCTGTGGACTGCCCGTGTACAATGACACGTGTCATCAGAAAGGTCTTGTAGAGATGTATATACACGGAATGTAAAATGATACACACGCCATGTCATGTTATCTGAGGATCACCCATGTACCAGGCCATGTTCCCGTACATGCTGTCAGCCTGTGTTGATATACCAGTGTACCAGTACATAGAGTATCCCATGTAACTGCCCAGGTCTGGCCATGTGGTGAGGTACACACCATGTAGGCTACCTGTCTACCCCACTTCCATCCATGTACTTCTGGAGAACATCCCGAGTAGGTTCCTGAATAACACAAGATGTGTATCCCATACTATACACTGTGTTCATTCGAATTTTCTAGAAACCAAGTTCTTCATCCGCGTGCCTTAGTCGGATCTCTAGATCTTTTTTCTCTCATTCATTCATCCTAAAACATCATACCATTGTTTGTTTCATCATGCTAACAACAAATAGGTTGTTTTCGAGACTTTTATTGGCTCAAAAAACCACTTCAGATTCACCTAATGAAAAGTTACCAAAAGGACATAAGTCTTGATCTACTTCGAATTGTCCTTTGAGATCATCGTTGTAGTACCGTAGGATCGTCCCAACTTGGTATCCACAATATTTGATCATTTCTCCTCAAAACGTAGGTGCAATCGATTGTTGTTCTTTACCCCATAAAGAACGAAGAACACATAGAAGGAAATAATGAGGGAACGATTCACAAATAACAATCCTAAGAAACCAACCTCATCTGTTGTTTATTTCGGCCTCGATCCATTCCCGTAAGAATGATCAATCAAAAACCAAAATTTAATAATCATATCCCATCATAATCTCGCAAATATCCCATACCGTAAATATGATTGACCCATTTTATAATCTATTTTTGATTTTTCCACGTTCATTGTAGGATTTTAAGAATGGAAAAAGTAATCAAAACATGACATCCTACCTAAAAGAAGGATCGCTTGCTGGTGAAGATAGTTCATCGCGTCGTCTTCACTGGTGAGACCCGTCAAGAATGAAATTTGTTGTTGAGAGGTTCCTCCAAATCCTCACTAGAGCCTCCAGGGTGTTTCAAGGTTGTGAGATCTATAACCCTGAATCCCTACCTAAATTATTATTTAAATAATAAAAAGGATGTTGGGTTGCAGCATTAAAATGAAATAATTTTATTAAATATTTTATTATGGTTATGTCCAAAAACTGGATTTCATAGCCGACCCGTGTTGGCCGATGTTAGCCCTCACCTAGGGAAATCTTGCAGTTCTGAACACAATGTTACCCTTGTATTTTTTATCCAAGAACCCATTAAATAGTTATTCAAATTTTTAGGAAAACCACATGAACACATAATATAATTATTTAATTAAATTTTAATCATTTGTTCCTGGATCACCGGGCCTCAGAACTGTGTGTCGTCTCAATGCCTGGTCTAGAAATAATTCCATATAATAATAAAATAATACACAGAAAAATCCAGGACATTACATTTTTCTCACCATTATGATTTACGGACCCCAAAATGCAAAACAAATTCTACTCAAAAAGATGTGGGTATTATGCACAGATTTGGGCCTCCCGCTCCCACGTGCTCACCTGGGGATTCCCGTGCTGCCACCGGACATGCACCAAGGGAATTTATCACCCACGAAGGATCTTCTCCTATCAATCCTTGATCTCACTATGTACTTTTCAAAATTCGCTCCATAATTGATTTCCAGCTCACCCTAGTCGATAACACGTGATTGATCATGCACATACCTCCGTAGCTACGAAACATGGAAGACGTTGTGCACCAGGTCCATCTGGGGAGGTAGAGCTAAGCAGTATGCCACTATGAAAAATTGAATGAGAATCTAAAAAGGGTAATTGAACCTCATAGATAACTTTCCACAATGGAAAAATCTCCATAATCCCCATCGTGGTGAGACCCACAGGAACACAAGGTCCCCCTTCTCAAAATCTATGGGACTCTTTCTCCTGTCGGCACAAGACTTGTGCTGACTCTGCGTAGTCTTCATCTGCTCCTGGATGACATGAACCTTCTCCACAGTACCTCGCACCATCTTTGGTCCAATGAGTTCTAACTCTCCTGGGGCAGTCCAGCAAAGTGATGACCTACAAGGTCACCTATACAAAGCCTTAAATGGTTCCATACCAATAGTGGAATGATAATTGTTGTTATAGGAAAATTTAACTAGCGTTAGGTGATCCTCCCAACTAAGGCTGAATTCAAGTATGCAAGCCCACAATATATCCTCCTGAACCTAAATGGTTTGCTCTGTCTCACCATCAGTCTGAGGATGAAACGTCGTTTTTAGGCATAACTGAGTCCCAAATGCCTCCTGAAATCCCTTCCACAAATGGTATGTGAAACGAGCATCACAATATGAAACAATAGTCGATGGAACCCCATGAATCCGAACTATCTCCTACATGTAGAAGCATCTCATGCTCTCTAGTGAACTCTTATCCTGAATTGCTAGGAAGGGGGTCGACTTGGTGATTCGATCAATGATCAACCAAAAGGAATTGTGTTCCCTAAACGTACGTGGTAAACCCACCACAAAGTCCATGGATATCCCTTCCCACTTCCACTCTGGCACCTCAAGGGGTTGAGTCAAACCTGTTGGAACCTAGTTCTCATCCTTTACTTGCTGACAAGTAAGGCACCGAGAAACAAACTCCACTACATTCTTTTTCATTTCTGGCCACTAGAACTGATGTTGGAGGTCCTTTTAAATCATCACCACACCTAGATGTACCACAAAAAAAAATGTATGGAACCCCCTTAGAACCTCCTCCCACAATGCAACTGGTACTACTGTGCATCCTCTGAATAGAACAACGTGATCTCCACCTTTCTAATATCCATCTACAGCATCACCTATAGATATCTGAGCTCGTAGAGTCTCACAGCTAGCATCCTCGAGTTGTGCCTCCGTGACTCACTGCAAGAGTGGATGGGTAACAACCATCAACTGAAGGTATGCTCCCTTATATCTACCCAAAAAGGATAACTAAAAGGAGGATAAATGCTTTAATGCCTTATCTAGAAACTGTGAACTGGATTTACTACTGAGAGAATTTGCCACAACATTTCCCTTCCCATGAGTATAAATGATCTCGAATTCCTAATCCTAGAGGAACTCAAGCCACCTCCTACGTATCTGATTCAGATCCTTCTGAGAAATGATATACCTGAGACTCTTGTGATCATAGTTGATGATAAACTGCACACTCATTAATTAGTGATGCCACATATTTAGTGAGAATACTACCACTTCCAACTCAAGATCGTGCGTCACATAGTTCTACTCATGTGGCCTCAACTAACATGAGCCATTGGTGATCAATGATTTCCTCTGCACTAGGACACAACCAAGATCGGTCCTTGATGTGTCATAGAACGCTACGTACTCAACACCCTCCTCTGGAAATCTCAGGACCGGGGCACTCGTCAAACTCTACCTCAACTGCTGGAAGGCCTGCTGACATCTCTATTTCCACACTAAAGGCTTCCCATTTCATTTCAAAGCAATCTTGGGCGTAGAGATTCTGAATGAATCCATATTTAATCTCTAATAGTAGCATGCCAACCTATGGGACCTTTGCACCTCAATCACGCTCTTAAGTGGATCCCATGCTAACAATGCCTCCACCATGGTCGGGTCCATTGATACTCCATCTACTGAGATAACATGTCCTAGAAAGTGGACCTCATGTATCCAGAACTGAAACTTTGAGAGTATTATGTATAGTTGGTGCTCTTGGAGTGTGTCCAGAACCATCCTCAGGTGAATCGCATGCTCCTCGTCAGACACATAGTACACTAGTATATCATCGATGAAGACTACCATGAACAAGTCTAAGTTGGTCTTGAAGATTTGGTTCATGAGTCCCATAAACACTTCTAGGGAATTCTTCATGGTGAAAGGCATCACTAAGTACTCATAGTGACCGTAGAAGCATCTAAAAGATGTCTTTGTTATATCCATGTCTCGTACTCACAATTGGTGATACCCTGATCATAAATAAACCTTCGAGAACCATCATTCCCCTCTCAACTGGTCGAAGAGGTCATCGATCCTCTGAAGTGGATATCTATTCTTCATGGTCACCTGATTCAAGCACTGGTAATCTACACACAGCCTCATGTTCCCGTCTGCCTTCATGGAAAACAACATTGGGGCCGGCTAAGGTGAAACATTGGGTCTCATGAAGCCCTTCTTCTGCAAGTCTTCTAGCTGCACCCTCATCTCGCAAAGCTCTACAGGAGCCATCTGATATGCTGATGCTAACATCAGAGCTATCCCAGTCTACAAATCAATCCAAAAGTCTATCTCCTGGTGATCAGGTAGTCCTAGAACATCTTCCAGAATGAGGTCGTTGTACTCATCCACCACTACTGGAAACTAGAAACCCATAACATCTGCCGCACCAGGTGCTAGTCTAGCCAACTAATGAGTAATTTACTAAACCCTCCTATGCATGAATCCATCCTATGTTTCCTGGGTATCCTTTTCAACGACGAAGGATAACCTCATTCCATCACTGTGGACACACTGCACCCATCACCTAAAATAGTCAATCTGGGCATGAACTATGGATAACCAGTCTATACCAAGAATGAAATCGTAAGGCCTTGATGCTATCAGTAAGAGGTTGCAACCATATATCTCACCTTAAAGGGTTATGTCACACTATCTGCAAAGGTGTGTGAAAAATGAGTTTTCTCCAGTCGGTGTTTTTAAGCATAAGGGTTTAGTCAATGGTTCAACCAGAATTTCAAGGTCTCGAACAAGATAAGAGGAATGAAAATAATGACTAGAAAATGTTTCTATCTATATGGAAGCCAAAGTAGAAAAAATTCATACTATACCTCTAATCATTCCTAGAGTACCTGGGTCAGATGATTTGATTGCCTTTAGTTGTCCCTACCTCTTTCCTCCAGCTCCCTGAGCCTGGGGTTGGCCTCCCGGTGGTGGTGGTGAAAAAGGGTCAAAACACTGATAACCACTAGTTGCTCTCCCAACTCCTCTTCCACATCCTCTAACTCGTGGTTTTGTCTTCTCCACACATTTCCCCTACCTCAGCGATCCATCAACTACCACCATGTCAGTAGCATAGTGGGTTAGACAATCTCGAGTGAGATTTCCCCTACCATCACATGAGTAGCATTGCCACTCCGGAGCAGGATGGTTTCACCCTCAGAACCTTGAATGGAAGATCCCCTATCCTAGGATCTCCTCTGAAAACATCTCCCATGATTGGGTCCTTGACGTCGGCTCCCTGCTATTGAGGTTTCTGTACCAGCTCACTCATTGCTAACAACCACAGGCTGTCTCTGCTCTTCCAAGATGCTCTTGACCACCAAAGCCTGCTCGAGCACCCCAAGTATATGTAGGAATGCTTTGAGGGATGATTCTAGCTCAGATATCTCTACACACGCCTCTCTCAAAAGTCTGATCTCTAAAGTACTAATCTCAGACCATATCCATCAAGTACTTTGAGAGGTTAGTGAACCTCGATGAATAGTCAGATACTATCATAGTCCCCTGCTAGAGCTAGAGATTCTCCTATATACATACTACTCTCAAGGTAACAGGTGAGAACTCCTCTCTAAAGAGGTTCTCGAACTTTGACCATGTGAGATTCACCTTGTCATGAGTCTGGATTACCAAACTCCACCATCGCCCTACCAAGCCCTAAAAATGATTATTGTGAGGATCACCATCTGGTCGGCCGATGTCCTCGCTAGACGGAAGACTCTGGTCACTACCTCAAACCAGTCCTTGGCCACCTGAGGGTCAGGCTCGCATCAAAACCTGGGAGGTATCTGTCTCTAAAACCCATGGAGCGCACTTAGCATGCACTCTTCGTCTTCTGGTACAACAGATACTAGAAGCCACTCCATGGGTGGTGGAAAAGATGGTGCACCACCTGGTAGTAAAACCAGGGGATCTGGTCCTTATATTGAAGCCTCATCACTGAGGTGGTCATCCTCGTGATCAATCTGCTGGACCCTACCGGGTAAATGTTGCAGAGGCATCCTGTACGAAACAAGATGTATCACAGTCAATGAGAATATCTGGAGACCTGACTCTAGAAGGAAATTGAACAACAACCCATTCTTATATGATGCATGTAACATTATTTTTTTCATACAACTAGTGTTCTTATGTACCAATTCAAAAATAGTGTTATCAGAGTCCTGGTGTATGGACACGATGGTTGCCCGTACCAACATTGGGGTCCCTGGCCTGAAAGCCAAACTCGAAACACTTAACATTGTTTCCCCGAACCAACTCACAGACTCTCAGTCCTATGGTAGAACCGACCACCTCTGATACCACTCTATCATGACCCATTTCAATGGGGCCCATTCTGCAACTCTCCAATCCTTCATCCAATAGGCCAGGGGCAGGTGACTAGCACTGGGTAGGCCTATCACTAACATGGGAGGCATTACCTATAATCCTTCACACAACACACACATATCTAATCCCATAAATATGAAAACTAAAAACTACTAAGAATGGAAATGCATGCACGCACTATAATCCCAACAAATAGAATATGATCGTAATGTACAGTACATTAATGTAAGGCCCCTGGGCCAGAATACAATCCCACCAAAAGAAATTCTATAAACAAATTCCAACCTGTAAAGAAGGTACTGGGACTATAATTCATTGTCATAGGAACACACCGTGAACTGTCTAATCTCACTGAGCACCATTCGGTCCTGGTCCACCTAGAATCATGCCAAAGGCTTTCTCGTCTGCACAAGACATGACACGTGTGGGCAAATCCTGTGCAAGGGTGAGTATAACAACACTCAGTAGGACACTCTGAAAACCACAAAGCTATATAACAAAAGGAAATGATACAGTCATCTCTACACAATATATTTCTACAGAACATATAACAAGAATATCTAGATATACTGATACAAGATGTGACTATCACAATACCACAACTAAGATTCAGCTCAAAGATTTTACAAAGCACTGACATGGGAGAACACACTCCTAAGTCTGAAGGAAGAGATATAACATGTCAGATGTGGAACACAACCAAGGCTATGGAGTGATACCAACAACTCTATCTAAACTAATCCTATAAAAATATGATCAACACATAGGTAAGGTAGGTCACGTTGATACCAAGAACTCTACATCGGGTACTATGAAGGAATAGAGGATTCATATCTAAGTTTCACAAAGGGGATTCCAACAACTCTATCGAATAAAGTCCTGTTGAAGGGATCATACTCCTATAAGTAAGAAATGATACCAAGAAACATTTAGGGGAAAGGTCAAGGGTACAAACCCTAATGAAACTAGTCCAAGACACAGAGGAGAACTGGATCATTCCATGTAAAAAAGGTTACACAGCGTGTATTAGGGTCACACGTTGTGTTCCTCGACCTCGGGTACTGCCCATGTATAATGTCTTGTGTCATCTGAAAGGTTGTGTAGAAAATTATATACATGGAATGTAAAATGATACACATGCAGTGTCATGTTATCTGGGGATCACTCGGGTACCTGGTCGTGTACCCATACACGATGTCAGCCCGTGTCGATCTACCCATGTACCAGTAAAGGGAGTATCCCGTGTAACTGGCCAGGTCTGGCCGTGTGGTGAGGTACAAACCATGTAGGCTACCCGTGTACCCCAATTCCATATGTGTACTCCTGGAGTACATGCCGAGTAGGTCCCTGATGAACTCACACCGTGTAGCCCATGCAACACGCAGTGTTCATCAGGATTTTCCAGAAAAAAAGTTCTTCATCATCATGCCTTGGACAGATCTCCAGATCTTCTTTCTCCCATCAGTTCATCTTGAAACATCAGACCCTCGTTTGTTTCATCATTCTAACACAAAATCGGGTGTTTTTGGGCCTTTGATCGGCTCAGAAAACCTATTCAAATTCACCAGATGAAAAATTCCCAAAAGTCCATAAGCCTCTATCTCCTTCGAATCGTCTGTTGCAATCATCATCGCAGCTTCGTAGGATTATCCCAACTTAGGATTCACAATATTGGAACATTGAACCACAAAATGTATGCGCAATCGATCGTTATTCTTTACCTCGTGAAGAATGAAGAGCACGTAGAAGGAAATAATATTAGAAAATATTAACAAAGAACAAACTCGACGAACGAAACTCAGTCATTGTTCATTTCAGCCTTGATATGTTCCCATAAGAATGATAATTCAACAACCAATCATTAATAATCAAATCACATCAAAATCCTACAAATATACCATTCTGAAAATATGATCGAACCACAGGATAATCTATTCGTGGATTAGTCTGTGTTCATCGTAGGATTTTAAGAATGGAAAAATAAATCAAAACACGACATTATACCTGGAAGAAGGATCGCTCGCTGGGGAAGACCAGTCACTGTGTCATCATTGGTGGCGAGACCCGCTAAGAACGACATTCGTCGTTGATAGGTTCCACCAAATCCTCCATAGATCCTCTAGGGGCTTTCAGGGTTGTGAGATCTATATCCCTAGATCCCTGACTATATCTTTATTTAAAAGATAAAAAGGAGGTTGTGTTGTAGCATTATAATAACATATTTTTATTAAATATTTTATTACAGTTACGTCCAAAAACTGGATTTCACAGCCAACCCACGCCGGCCATTGTTAGGGCTCACCTAAGGCAAACTCACTGTTCTGAACACAATTGTACCCTCGTATTTCTAATGCGGGCTCCCATTCAAGAGTTATTCCACTTTTTTAGTAAAACCACGCTCACACATATTTTAATTATTTAATTAAATTTCAATTAATTTTTCTGAGCTCACTGGGCCTCGGAACTATTTTCTGTCTCAAAGCCCGGTCTCGATATAATTCCATATAATACTAAAATAATACATTGAAAAATCTGGTACATTACAAAAGAAACTTCTTAGTAACTTCATCATGATGTATTTCTTGATAATTTGATCGATCTCAATATCCCATCTCTTGATGAAAGTCATAGAAACCCTCCGTGTGGCAAGGAGATCAAGCAGCATGCGGATCCTCCCCTTCCTAAGACCCACCATGGTATTCCTCCCCATGATGTAATTCTCTATGAAATTTCTCTCCGTAGTATTGTTTCACGTTGCCAAGATAATTATTCAATTTTCGGTGTAGTAATGAGAAACCCCTCCTATCACGAGGTTCTTGTGAAAAAATGTCTAGTCATGTATGATTCCCTGTCACTGGTAGGAGAAATCCTTTCTCAACCAAAATACATCTAAAGGTGACGATCATTCTCTGAACCATCCTTGGTCCATTTAACTTCTATTACAATAGAGGAAATTTGTACTGATCTTACTTCCTATGATTAAATGATAGGAAAATGTCCACTTTTTTGAGATCATGAAGAGGGACCTCTAGAGAATGATGAAGAGGATGTTCTAAATATGAGGAAAGAGTTGGGAAAATATGACATAAAATTCATGTTTTGGCCTTCATCCATTTCTCTATATATAATTCCAGAGGCTTTGTCAGATGATCGTGTACACGAAATATGCCCCAACAAATGCAAGAATATTCTTCATCAAAAATCCAAGGCATTTTTATATGATAGATCTGAAAATCACATCATATTAATGAAAATATTGTATTATCATATTGATGTAGATGCCCTCTCAGCTATGTAGTTCAAAAAATAGGGAAAATAGTAGAGATCCATGTAATGGCCCTGCATTAGTGCAGTAGAAAAACTATGATAGCTGATCACAATTACTCTTATGGTGTTCATATCATAGGATGTGGTGTACCAAGAGCACTGCATTTTAACACGCTCCCTAATTATCATAGCCCACTAAAGGTGGTATCATGAAATGTCATATCCCTAGGCTGGCTCCAACAAATAGAGTTTGGTCATAACTAAAAACATTCCCTACAAGAGCAGACTCAGACCAACTATCAAAAATATTAGGCTAGGAGAGAGTAGGTTGTTGAAAGAATTTTCCATCAAGTATCTGAGAACATTGATCAATTCTACCATTTAGATGATTTAAACCAACAGATAGTGAAAATTTTATAAATATCGCAACAGTATTCTGAAATGGTTGATTCAAGTGGATGTAAAATGATGCACCCATCCTATGTTTTAATGAAACTCCATAAAATTAGAAGATTAAGTTGGGTTAAAATCAGTTATGGAATTTCAGGAGCAACCCTGACCCATAGGGATGGGGGTTTCATTAACCCAACCATCAGGATTTTCATACCTGGCCCGAAGGGTTGACCATACAAATCATGAGGAGCCAAAACCCTCAGGTCTGGGGGCTTTTTAACCTCAACAATCTTCTCTTCAATGGGGATCAGTTTTTTCCTAAATAGAGAAGATGCCACAAATGGAGTCCTCCTAGTCCATCCTATCCTATGATCCCATAATATTACTTAAAACAAGCATGGATGAACATTCTGTAGATTCCCTTTGATTTAATATTCACGAATCAACTCCTATGGAACCAATGAAGATGAATACAATGTCTCAAGGAGGATGCAGAAGAATGTGGTAAACCGATAGACTACCTGCAATACATTTCACATCTGTGAACATTATCAATTCAATCATTGAAGATCTCCAGGAACATGGGACCAATTCAAGGGAATTATAAGAGGAAATCTTAGTTCATACTTCGGTCCACACTAAAACCAATGAATGAGGTGTGCATATCCCAAATAATGTACTCACCCAAAAAATGTGCACCCCTAGATTAATACACCTTTAACTCATTGAAGGAAGGAAAGAGAAAAAATTTAGACTATGCCTCATCTATATTCTAGAGAAGGTGAATCCCATTCACTTGAGGTTAGATTTTCAAAGTAGGAGTAAAAGATGAAAGAGTTGAGAGGACTCAGTGCAGAGTTATTCTAAAGCAGCCATCCTTCTTTGTATTCCATGCAGGAAGATTCTCACCTTTCACTTTCAGTTGGAATAACTCAACAATGAGATATTTCCACAACAACTAAAGTATATTGAGAATATCTTCTCAATGTGGGTATCAACCACCAATATGTTTGGATCCCACATTATCTAACTAAAAATTCCCTCATTTTTCATGAACAGCCAAAACAGGGTCTTACATGTACTTGAAGGTCTGTCCCTGTTGGTTATCCATGGTAGATACCATCAGTACCACCACAAGTGGTCCTACCGGTTGTTTCACCCTTTCATGCTCTGGTTGTTGTACCAGTTTAGGTACCGATTGGTCCAGATATTACTCAAATACGTTTGAACACCATTTAGTCACTAACAACCTGATTAGAACCTAGGGACGAATGGCACACCTTACTACAACCATAAAGGTAGGATTTCCTTGAATGGGTAGATCCAAACCCTCCCAGTTCAAACATGGGGAGTACTACATTTTAAATTTTTAATGGCTTTGGAGACCCAAAGTAGCACTTCACACATTTTTTTCTTAATGGGAACCCATGATATGAATCCTTGGACAATAGGAAGCAGTGAATCTCTAATGTTTCATACAATCACTATAGGGGCCAACTTTTGTATGGTACACTATCCAATCATATTGGTCAATTATGGGTTTGGAAGACATCAATCATAAGTTTCTCCTCTAGATCAGCTCAAAGTTGCAAAAAATGAAAGTCTTCGATCTCAAAAACTATAAGAAATGAGAGAATGAAGGGTTATAGATTTCATTGCTTTGTCGAAATGACTAAAATATTTCCTAAACCTACAACTCTCATAAGAAAAATTGTTTCTCATTTGTATATCAAATTTTCATGAAACTTTCTTCACACATCTGATCCCTATAAAATATACAGGAGGGTTTCAGGATCTTTATGAAATTTCTCAAAAAGTAGAAGACCCCATTTCAGAAACAAAGGAAAAGTCTCATGTAATTTCATCTTCCCAGGGAAGTAAAGTGGGTAATGAAAAGACCTTTTTAGTCACACTTAAGAAGGCCCATTTACCCACATCCACATAAATGTCTGCATCACACTGTGTGTATCTACCTCCTGAGCATCAGCAACAATGCCCAACTCATCAATTTGAATAGAGAGAATAGTGATGAAAACAATTTGAGGAGATACAAAATAGGGTCTATTCCTTTAAGAATATCCTAATACCTAGTTACATCATTTTGGAATTGGTGTACAACTTAGTCTGATTCCAATGCCAAAGAAGCCTAGCAAGGAAGGAGACAAATAACTCTCAAACTATTGTCCCTTACCCCAATCATTGGGATACAACATTGATGAGCATTTTTTTTTTGAGGACCTCTTACAATTTATGGTGGACTTTAAACATGTTCAGCTAAAGAATTCTTAGTCTTAGGTAGCATTTTGTATTTCTATAATCTCATCAGAAGAAAATGAAAGGAAAGATTTCAAGAGAAAGAGTATGCAGAAGTTCAGTGATGGGATGGCCAGGAAAACAAACAACCATACCCATTATATCCTCAAAGAACATTTGGAACAACTAACTGTACCCTTGAACACTCCTACAACTCAGCCAAATATATCAGCATCCCAATCCTCTAAAGACTAGACCTCTAGGAAGAAACTTGGCTGGATGAACAAGAAAATGACCTATGAAGATGAGCCTATATGAAAAATTATGTCATATTTCACATTAGCTGAGTCCTTTACTATAGTCTTAGAAGCATTGGTGCCATCCTAACAAATGGTATAAAGAGATTCAGTCCACCGGATAGAATCTTCATTAGATGAGGAGTTAATCTTTGGCTCTGTTAATGTCATCAACCTCATGGATCCCTTATTAATTGATGAGTATGAATATGAAACTAAGGTCCCCACACTTGATTGGGATGCTATGGGATGGAGCTATCAAGGTTGGGGATATAGAAGATGACGTGGCCATGCTAGAGGTCAATACTCAAACTGAGTCCCTACAAGAACCATCGACACAGCAGAAACCCGTGGGAAATCTCTTCAGTGAGCTCAAAAAGAACAAAATATTTCCCCTTCATATGACATATTCTACTATAAAAAATCATACTATATGATTGGATATATGTTATGTATCACCTGATCGAGTCCATCATACATGCAAACCAAGTCGACCAAACCCACAAAGGTTAGTGGTGTCACCAGCTTCTATTTCCAAGGATATTCTATCTACATAAAGTACTTCATATCCTAAGGTTACCGTACAAGAGAATCTCAGTGCTAGAAATGGAAGTCATATAGACCAAAAATATAATGTTTTGCAACAACATACCTTGGTTCAAACCAAGCTGCCAATCTTGGATACCTTGAGTCTTTTAAAAGAACTCCGGGAGGCACTCATCGAGGCATTGTAAAGACCTCGGGATTTCAAGGTGGAAGTGGATACTGCTGAATTATATAGTGTAGAAAGTGATCCTGTAGAATTTTATGTGGTCATCTGAATCACTAAAAAGGATGAGTATGCCATTGTATGAGGGAATATCATACCCTTGTATATAACTGATGAGATTAATGACGTCAATATCAGACGATTCTTCATTGACAATGGATGAAGAGTATTCATCATCCTAGTAAGGACACTTTACCAGCTGGGCCTCAATGAATCTCACTATTCCCAATACTTTATAATGTTACAGGGCTATGATAAGAATGGGAAAATTCCACTTTGTGATATTTCACTCAGAACCGTATTTGGGGACCTAATTTTTTACTCAAAATTCGTAGTTTTTTGGCAAGATATGCCTTTCAGCATTTTTTTGGAAGACCTTGGCTACACTTTCAAGTAGCTATTCCATCATTATAAAATAATTACCTCATGTATGGTATCAATGGTCAAATTGGGATGTTTTATAGTGAAAATGCCTTGTTTGAATGTTGTAAGACACAATAAATCGATTTGGAATTCAATCACAAAGAAAGGAAACATCTCGTGGCAGCTGATGTCACTTATATCAATGACCAGAAAGGTCTATAAATTATCCAAATCAACCCTTCTATCCCACTTGGTGAAGAGTATGTGTCTCCCAAAAATAAAATTGAAGGGATAGATCCATGCTTGAACACGCATCTAGTGACTCTTGTGATGTCATTCATGGTGACCGAACCTGATAATGATAAAGAAGTTGTTAGTTCTCTGAACAGTGAGAGAAGCCTAGATGAAAGTGTCTTCATTTCCCCATATGATATTCGACCAATCTCTAATCAATCAGCCAATGTAGAGGATGATATTATGTTAGTAAGAGAAACTAAAGGCACTCATTGTAACATCCCTGACCTAGGTGCCACCGAACCAGTTCCTCGAGCCAGGTCGCCACATGACCTCAAGCGCATGTCCCCATACACAAAAGGATACTGACTAGTAGTGAGGTTCTAAATCAGTCATTTGGAAAGACTATAACCTCTTTAACAAATTAATTCAAAGTAGATAACACGCATAAATAGCAGCAACAAATGAAACAATCAGTAAACATGCATTATTCCTTCTCCCATAACCGGTTACAAACCACAATAAAAAAATAAACATTGTATGTCATGATAGACAATGGAAAAGTGAACAGAACCCAAAATAAAGGCATGCAGTGAAATACCCAAAATGGTCCTAACTCCATGTCTTGAACCTCATCCATGCACATCCCAATCCCAACTCCACTCCCGATAATGGGGAATTTTCCCTTTTTCCGGCCTACAATCATGAAATATGCTTGGGTACTTAACAACGGCCCAAATAGGGTGTGAGTACAACTCAATAGGACACCACCAATGGTGTCAAAAAATCATCCAATCAAACAAATAGTGCATGCAAGTAGGAAATAAGTAACATGTAAATAGAAGCCAATTTCTGGAGCCATTAGTTGATATGGTTCGCTAGGATCATTCCTAATATTGTTTCCAATTTAATTACTTATACCATCTTCATTACTTAATTAACTTCCATAATATGTTCCTTAGAATATAAATAATCAACCAAATCAAGCTTAATAAAGACAATTCAAGTTTTCTAACTCATTAGAGATTACACATTTCAAAAATAACAAATCTCACTTACCTTGGAGCCTCGGTCTAGGTAGTTTCATGGAATACAACCATTGGGGGAATAGAGAATCAGTCTAACACCACACCCACTGCATTCCTGGGTGGGGTTATAGTATCACTCCAACCCTACATGCGGGTGGAGCCTCAGTCCTTTATCCCACCACAATTCCATGTACACGCCCTTGTATAAATATATATATATATATATATCAATTTACCACACAACCATATCCCAACCAAACATAACCAGTGCATATAACCATAGTAATCCATGAAAATGGCATGGGAATTAACATTATTCCATGAACCCTTAACACATATTACATTTACTTTACTTGTACCATTTTTCCCAATTCATGTTCTCATTCCCAACTCACTTTGGCATTCCTAATAAAACTCATAAGCCACATGCTACCATCCCATGTAACCAAATTTACACTCTCTCATACCATGAAAAATAACCACTTAATCCATTACTAAACCTAGAAACATTACCAATATCCTCTTTTCACTTCCATTAACAATATCAACATAATCAAAAAGGGATCTACATTATTAAAAAATGACTTAGCACTTACATAGCTAATTTATAGGCCCTAAAATATTATCACACCCCATGAGTGTCCTTATATGGGTCAAATCATCCTCAATTCATTCCATGGGAACCATGAGGATTTCAATTCATCATTTAGATACCAATTATACCAAAATGTTCAAAAGGGATCAAAAGCTCAACAAGAAATGATAAAGAACAAAGATGGAGATGTACAAATCTACAATAAAACTATGGGATATAACTTGTAGACCACCTACCTTGATTCTTTTGATAGATGACCTCTTAACCATAGCCTTAGGTCCCAATTCAACCACCTGTTGATTCCTCAACCTAGATCTCACTAGAAAAGGTGGGGGTAGAGCTTAAGATGGAGATAAGAGACAGATCCAAATGCTAAACCATAAAGAGAACAAAATGAGGGATTAGCCTTACTCGGGGCTTTGATCAAAAACTGATGACACTCCAAATTTCCTAAAGATGAAGGAGGACCACAATTGGAAACTCTTAGAAGCTCTTCTTCATCACTATGTTTCAAAGGAGGATATGTGGGGTGAAAATCGGGTGAGGGTTTCAAATCCCATAATGGAATTTTTGTTAATTTATATCAACTCCTGCATGGTTTGAAAAACCATGCAAAAGCCATGTACAAGCCATTGTCAACGGAAAATTGGGTCGCACAGTTACCTAGGAAGGTCTGCATGGTTTACAAACCGTTCTCCATCCGTTTGAGATGCCACTTACCAAAATCAATCCTAACTCGCATAGTTTACTTAACTGTGCACCAACCATGTGGCATGCATAGTTTGGTCTGGTTTTACCTTCTTTAGTGTGTCGAGCCCCCGGAACACCCCCAAGGCCCCACAAACCCCCCCCCCCCCCCCCGAAACTACTTCCTTAACCAAAAACAAGTGATTGGAACCAAAATTTAAACAAATACGTACCTCCAAAAAGTCTGAGATCTTAAAACCTCCCCACCTTATAATGACTCATCATCAAGTCACTCTTCTCGAGCATTATTGAGTTTCAGAAGAGAAGTGATCAAACCACAAGGCATGAATATCTGATTCTATCTCCCATGTTTCTTCCTAAATGTTTCTTTTTTTCATAGAATTTGAACTAAGGGCACAATCTTACCCTACAAGAATTTATCATTATGGTCAAAAACATAAAGAGGATGCTCCACAAAGGATGTATCAACCTCAAGCTCAGAATATTCAATATCAATCACATGGGATGAATCAGGGTGATACTGTCGAAGTTACTAAACATAAAAAACATCATTCATCCCACTATTCCATCATTGAAGTTCTAATCGGTATGCCAACGGTCTGGTCCTCTCTACAATCTCAAAAGGCCCCACATACCTGGGTGTTAACTTGACCTACATCCAAATTTGATGGCGACCCAACATTGGATACACCCAAAGAAACACACAATCTCCCACCATAAAATCAATAGGTCTACAAAAATGATATACATATGAATTATGAATAATCTGAGCTGTTGACATACACTTCTTAATCAATAGAACCTTCTCTAAATTCTCCTGTACGAGACTCAATCCTAACAACTAAAACTTCCCAGCAACTATCCAACACTACAAAGATCTACACATTCTCCCATAGAGTACCTCAAAAGGAAACATCAAAATTGTAGCCTGAAAACTATTGTTATAAGAAAACTCAATGAGAAACAAGTTCTTTTTGTAAGAACCATCGAAATCTAGAACATAGGCTCTCAACATCTCATATAATACGTAGATTGTGTGTTCTGACAACCTGTATGTCTATGGGGGATAGTTCATACTCAAAAACACAAAAGTACCATGTTCCTTCTGTAACACCTTCCATATGTGGAATATGAAACATGGAACATGATTCGAATCTATGGTTATCAACACACCATGCAACCACACTATCTCTCAAACATAAACTCACCCAATTGATTGACTATGTATATTTCATGGATTGACAAGAAATGAGCCACATTAGCTAGCCAATCCATGACCAACCATATTTCATCATTCTTCCATGATGACCTCAGGAGACACACTACAAAGTCCATTGTTATACCATTACACTTCCACTATAGAATAAGAAATGAGTGTAAGAAACCAACTAGGAGCTGATGCTCATCCTTCACCTGTTGACAGGTAAGGAATTATGCTACAAAACTGGTATCCTCTTTCTTCATTACCAACCATCAAATGCTGCCTACGAAGATCATGATAGAACATTGTAAAACTAGGATATACTACCCACTATGATGCTTGGGACTCACGTATCCACTCTTCATTCACATCTATTAGAACTACAATATGAACCTGAACCTAGACAATTCCATCAGCACTAACAACCCAACTAGAAGGTGAATCCCCACCATTAAGTATTTCCCACAAACCAAAACACTTCAGATCCCCCAGATGACTCTCCATGACCTAGATAAAAAGCATGGATTCAACTTTATAGATTCCAAGGTCATTTTATTATGTTCATCATGTACCTCTAGGTGCATATTATCAAATAAAACCATAATTCTCCACTCAGAGTTGGATTCCTGAACCACTTGTTTCGGAGTCATCCATCTCAGAGCATTCACATCACTATTCCCTTTCCTTGATGTTTAAACCAACTCAAAATCAAAGGATTGTATGTACATGACCCACCTTAATTGCCGAAAAATCTAATCCCATTGAGAGAAGATATACCTAAGAATTTTATGATCAATAAACACCATGAATAATTCTCCAAATAGGCAATGCCTTCAACACATTAAGGAATAAACTATAGTAGCTAGCTTAAGATCATGGGTAGGATAATATATTTCATGAGGCCTCAACTGTCTTGATCCATAAGCTGCAACATGATCATCCTATATCAACACGACCCCGAGTACAACACCGGATGCATCACAGAACAATGTGTACCTCTTAATAGTTTTGGGTAAGATCAAAATTGGTGCGGTAGTCGACCGCTTCTTCAACTTTTGAAAATCAGTCAAACATTCCCATGACCAATCAAACATAACACCCTTCTTAGTTAAGATAATTAGTTAAGCTACCAAATGAGAGAAATACCTAATGAACATTCAGTAATAACCAACAAAACCAAGAAAACTCCAGATATCACAAACGTTCTTGGGATTCTCCAAAGACACCCCAACCATCACTTTCTCTGGATCCACTGACACACCTACCTCACGAATGATGTGTCCCATGAAATGAAAATTATCAATCCAGAAATCACATTTTGATATCTTAGCATAAATCTTATTCCCTCTTAGTGTACTCAGGATGATTTTCCAATGCATGGCATTATCGTCAAGATTTTGGGAGTACACCAAGATGTTATCAACAAAGATAGCCACAAACTAATGCATATATGGGTGAAATACATGATTCATTAGAACCAAAAAAAACACTCAGTGCATTGGTAATCCTGATCAATGTCACCACAAACTCATAAAACTCGAACATGCTCCGGAAAGATGTCTAAAATATGTCAAAAGTTTTCAGGATCAATTGATGGTATCCTTATTTTAAATCAATCTTAGAGAATACTGAGGAACCTCTCAGTTGATCAAGTATGTCATTGATTCTGGGAAGCGAATATCGGTTCTTAACCACCATCTTATTCAACTTCATCTAATAAACACATAACATCAACAATATATTTTCCTTCTTTTAAAATAGCATGAGTGATCCCCATGGAGACGTACAAGGGTGGATGAATCACTTTTTCTCCAACTCTTCCTATTGAACCTTTTATTCCTAGAGTTCATCCGGTGCCATTCGATATGGTGGAATGGAAACCAATTCTGCCCCTGGTAGCAACTTGATTGTAAACTGAACATCCCTCTCAAGTGGAAGTACCAAGAAATCCTTAGGAATCACATCCTAAAACCAATCCACCATAGGAGGAAAGATGTTATGTTCCACTTCTCCATTATCATGAATAAGGCATGCCACTTGGGAAGTGATTTATACCAACTGCTGAAGAATTGGCTCTGCATGGAATCCCGAACATCTCGCTCAACATGAAGGACATAAGAAATTCCATCGAGAGATGTGAACATTAACCGATGTCAATAATAGTAGATATTGGCTTGATATAGCTCTAACCAGTCCATGTCTCAAGGAAAATCAGATTCCATAGTAAACAATAACCACCTATCTCTAAATCATAACCTTTACACAACCTGATATGCTCATCTCACACCCCCTAACGAAGTGTCAAGTGACATAACCTTACACACCCACTCTATGGCAAGTCCCAAAACAACTACAGACTATGAAGTGATAAAAGTTTGCATGGAACCTGTGTCTAATAGAGAATTAGAGAGTGCATGGAAACTTTATAAAACATACCTTGAATAGTAGATGGACCATCCTCTCCACCTCTAGTTGTAGAATGAACTGTGTGAAGTTGTCATTTCCCTCTACCCTGGGTCTTGGCCTGAGCACCCTTCACTACACTGCCCTGCTAGGGTGGTCGATCTCGTCATGGGGGACCATGTCCACCACCCGTACCAGTATGGCTTGTGGAACATCAATTTCCCACTCAACATGGGGTAACTGACACCCTACCCATACTTTTCACTGTCCTATTCCCTCTATCAATTTTTGACTATGATGGGTTCCTACATAACCTCTACACATGGCCCAATCTGCCACATACACTACACTCAGTTGGTGGTCAGGAACACTAACATTGCACATGTCTTAGCTTGCCACTCTGATAGAAGTGAACTTGGTAACTAACTTGAGGGAATGATTCATTTGTCTTGCTATGTTATACACCACTACCATAATTTTCACAACGATGCTTCCTACTATGAAAAGGTGTGCCACAGACATGCCCCACTAGAACAACATGTCTACTTCTAGAGGGATCCTTGAGGTTTCCTTATGTGATGAGGGACTAATACATCACCTCAGAAAACATCTTCAATCGAAATATATTCACTAGGGACATGATCTGATGCCAAAGTCTATCCTAGAAGCGTCTTACCAGAGCTACCTCATCTCCCACTAAAGAAGGATCAAAATGTTGAAAGTCTATGAACCGACCTGCATACTCCATCACTGACATCACCCCCTGAGGGAGCCTTATGAACTCCATAGATTTCTCCTGACTCAATGTTTCTAGAGAGTAATATTCCAACAACATTTCCTGAAAACCTTTCCATCACATTCCCTCAACCTACTCAGTTTGAACTAGGATATCCCACTAGTGCTTTTCCTAATCTTTCAACATGTATGCCACTAACATAACTCACTTATCAGAAGGAGTCTCATGATGATTAAGAATTTTATGTATATACTCTATCTATAAATCTATGGTCTCTGGCCCCCCATATCTGATAAAGTTCGGTGGGTGTTATAGCTAAAAATCTCTGGTCAACATGAACATACTCAATGTAACCCGCCCTGGGTCCCACTCCATCATCTATATAAATCAAAAAAAATTCTCACGGATCTTCTTTTCACTATTATCTTGAACCACTGGATCCTATTTCTCTACTACTAGGGAAGCATTCAGTGCAACATCCTCTTATAACCCAAACAGAACACTTCTTCGAGGTGGCATTTATCTATAATTCCAAAGTCAAACATTAGAAAACAAAACGTAAAGATTTCAAAAAATATAATGGAAGGATCATCACTATCTATGAACAAACCATTTCTATTACACCACCCAAACAGGCCTTATCATACCTAGAAAACTACCCTCATCCATATCTACCAAAGACTATGGTTAACACGGTGGACTAACCCACACAGTTACATGCCTTACATTCTATATCATTTCAAAACAATTCTCATTTTATAACTTACATCAATAAAATTTTAATTCACTTGCCACCCTTTATCGAGATGAATTCATTATTTCTTATATACGCATTTGTATCACTTCACCAGACACCATTTTCATCATTTCCAATAAATCAAATGCATCCTACTCTCTATGTCCCACACATCTATCCTGTGTGTGTGCCTACTGTGATGCATTTTACTTATATACATAGGTTCCTAGAATGATTAATGAATGCATAAACTTGTGTCATTCTAGGCCTCAAGAAAATACCATAAAACCATCACATCAAATATCATGTTAAACTTCCAATGGTGAAATATCATCAAATAAAATAATGCACAACAAGAAAAATAATTCCCACCCTGGGTGACTTGGGTATTCCCTCATACTTGTGTTAGGTACACCGAAGAAATAGCTCATTTCCAAGGTTTGATGCCTTCCTAAACTCTTATCTACAATTAAAAAAAGTATTTCATAGAAATAAATGCACTGATACGACTATTTAATGTCCCGGAACTGGGTGCCACTAAACCTGTGCCTCGAGCTGGTTTCCACATGAACTCAAGCACGCCTCCCCTTATGCTAGAGGTTGCTGACTAGTAGCGAGGGTATAAATTAGTCACGCATCGAGGCTATACCCTCTTTAATATTGTAATCAACTATAGATAACAAGCATAAATAGTAAAAACAAATGAAATAATTAGTAAAAATTGATAACTTCTTATCCCCAAATAAGGTAAAAACCATAATAAAAAATAAACATGGTTTGTCATGCTATGTAATGCTAAAGGGAACAAAACCAAAAATAAAAAATACTGGTGGAATCCCAAAAACAGTCCTGAATCCAGGTCTGGAACCTTATCCATGCACATCCAAAACCCCACTCAACTCCCGATCATAGGGCCTTTTCCCTTTCCCTGACCTACAATAATGAAATCTGCCCAGGTACCCAAAGGAGACTAGAGCAGGGTGTGAGTACAACTAAGTAGGCCTCAACCAATTGTGTCTACACAACATCCAGTCTGACAAACAGTGAGTAAAAATTGGAAATAAATGAAAAGTAAATACAATACAATTCAGGGATCCATTAGTTAAAATGGTTTCCAAGGATCATTCCAACAGTGTAAGATGTGACTACCCAAAATCAATCGCACCTCACATGGTTTACTAAAACATGCACCAGTCATACTCCAACTGTGTGCCCTACCCAGTTTAGTTTGAATTTCCCTTCATTCAATTCCCGATCTTCCAGAACACCCCTGAGGCCCCACATACCCCCATTACCACTTGATTAACCAAAAAAGAGATTCAAATCAAAATTTCATCAAAGACATAACTCTACAAATTATGAGATCTTACACTCATTATCAGTGTCTCATATCCCCTCTAGAGCTACAAAATGGTCTTGCACTACTTGTCATGTCAGAAATGGTTGCTTCATCTTATGAATGCCCAAACACTAAATCCTCCAATGACTCCAAAGTGTTTTCCCCATTTTCTACCTCCCAAGCATCACCAGGAGAGGTAAATCATGGAGAAAAGGATGAATTTTTAGACCTCATAGACGCTCCTCTAGATTTTGTGGAAGGAGTCTCAACTCCCATGGATGAACTTGAGGAGATATACTTGGGTAAAAATAAATATATGCAACCAACTCTGATTAGTGTAGACATGCCTTCTGATGAACAAGAAGTTTATTCTTCCTTTCTGATGCATAACTGGGATGTATTTTCCAAGAACTACATAGAGATTCTAGGTTTTGATATCGGGGAATATTCCTATAATTTGAGTCTACTAGAATAGAACAATGGATATAATCATGTAGCCAAATAGACACACCCAACTCATTCCTAAAAAATTAAGGTTGAAGTGGATTAGGTCATGAAGGGTGACTTCATCTATGAGGTAAAATATCCAATGTTGTTAGCCAATATCATCCTAATAAAGAAGAAGAATGGAAATATTAGAGTTTTCATTGACTTCATAGATCTTAACATACATTTTCCCAAAGAAGAATTTTTAGTTCCAATTATAAAAAACCTAATTGAATTGACAACTGGTTACCAAGCCCTCTCATTCATTGATGGATACACTGGGTACAACCAAATTTGGATGGCACCAGAAGATGAAGAAGCCACCACCTTTAGAGCCCCTCAAGGAGTATTTTACTATTAGGTAATTCCCTTTGCCTTGAAGAATGTTGGTGCCACAAACTAATGTGCAATTCATCACATATTCATGCCCTTTTTTAGGGAAGTTGGATGAGTATTATGTTGATGATTTAGTGGTTAAGTCACAACAAAAATACAATCATATAGCTTTCTTGGAAACCATATTCAACAAGATTTTATAGTATATCTTGGAAATGAACCCCTTGAAATGTTTTTTTGAGGAATCCTTATGAATGTTTCTTGGATTATTTATATGACATTGTGGCTCGAATTTGATCCTATGAAAACAAAATCTATCATTAACAAGTCAGCTCCCCAAAACCTCAATGAATCGAGAGGACTTCAAGGATATTTTTCTTATATCCGATTCTTCATATCCATCCTTTATGGTAAATGCCTTGCCTTCACCAAACTAATAAAGAAGGGAGTCACATATCAGTGGACTGATGACTACTAGGAAGCATTTGATAACCTCAAGAGATATCTCTTGAGTGCATTGGTATTAAAGTCATATGTTGTGGGAAATCCTCTCATCTTATATGTGACTACCCTGGAAAGATCATGGGATGCCTTAGTTTCCCAAAATAATGATGCTAGAAATGAAAAAAACCTATATTATCTTAGTAGCATCATGATTGAAGCTGAGACTTGTTAATTTGATATTGAGAATAGCTATCTGTCATTAATCATTGAATTTCATAAACCAAGGAACTATCTGCAGCATCACATGGTCCAATTTGTCTCTCGCAATAACAAGCTCAAATTTATCCTAAGTCATCTTATGTTGACAGGATGTCTAGATGATTGGGTAGTTATTTTGAAGTATCTCTACATATAGTTCTAGCCTTAGAAGGTGATAAAACACCAAGACCTAGTATATTTTCTTACAAAACACCCGTCTGCAGAAGCAACATCGTTGATTACCGAATTTCTAGATGAAGTGAACTTTACTATTCAATATGATCACTGAACCTGGAAAATGTATCTCGATGGTGCATCTAGAAGAATTATGTGGAATAGAAGGAAATATATTGGTATCAATAATGTCGGGTTAGGAATTGTGGTTATCTCTCCAAAAAAGGCCGGGTTACTGTACTCCTTCCTATTATCAGATGGATGTGTGGATGATAAGGTAGAATATCAAGAACTGATTGCAGGACTTGAATAAGCACTCCAACTACCTATAAACCTTTTTTAAATCAATGGTGAATCATATTTGGTGATTAAACATGTAAATGGGGATTATTCTATTAAGAATAATCAACTAATCTCCCTTCTTGATTGTGTTTTAGGGTTAATGATAGAATTCCCTTTGGAGACAACATTGAATTGCATCCCACGATCACAGAACATTCAGGGTGATGCATTGGAAAATAAAACCACAACTCTAGATGATCCAAACTGGGATGAAACAGTCATCTATATTTCCCACAGACATAAAGTCGTAACTTTTGTTCTATCTGAACAGAATAAATTAATGAAATCAATCCCAAACTAAGTCACATGGACCTACCACTGAATTGATGATGCCCATCATGGACCACCTCTAGGATGGAGTGATCTAACAGGATAGAGTTAAAAAAGAGAAAACTTGAGGACATGAAACTAACAGGACTCTTTATGACGACAAAAATCACCAGAAAGTCCTTTACAAATAAGGATTTGAGGGAGTCCATCTTAGATGCATTGATGGAGAAGAGACTACTGCCATAATGAAAGAATTACACTCAGGATATTGTGGTACCCACTAGTTAGGATACAAGCCTTCCAATCAAATCCGAAGGATTGGGTACTATTGACCCACAATGACATAGGCTATACGGATTTCACCAAGAAATTCCATTCCCAACATGTGCATGCTATCTTTATCCCCCAACCTCTGGATTTTCTATATACAGCCAAGTATTTGTGGCCATTTACCATATGGGGATTATATGTTGTGGTTCCATACCCTCCAAACATATCCAAGTAGTTCAAATACATCTTGAATGCTGCTGATTTGTTTTACAATTGGAAAGAAGCAATAACTCCAAATGGAAGATGGATCCAAAAGTATTTTTAACCTCATCAAGGAAAACAATATCACTAGATTTGGTGTTCCACATATAATATTTATGGTAAATGGCACCACTTTATTCCACACTAAAGTGGAGAAGTTTTATCAAGAATACATTATCATGTGCCACGATTCATTTAGCTATAATGTAGTGGCTAATGGACAGATATAGGCCTCCAATAATACCTTATCAAACATAGTCTAAAAATGGTGTAAAAGATAAAAAAAATTCATGACATGTTCTTACATTCCATGTCGGTCTACCAGACCACAACTCATGCTTCCTGTTGGGAAGAAATCCCTCAAGGCATCATTGAAGCATTTTTGAGGTGATTGTGTTTGTTGACAAAGTGGACATCTGTGTTGTTATTGTTGAAAAAAAAACCATGAAATACAAATTTTTTGGAAAAGGGGATTTCAGGGTGACATGTCAATTTCAATGGTTGTGGTTAATGATCCATGTTTTATTCAAGAATTTCGACAAAGTAATGGACGATCTGGAGGCGGTGCAAATTGAGAAAATACAAGGTGGGGTAGTTTTCTAGTGTTTTACAAATTTTTGGGCCTGAATATGGACAAATAGAGAAAAGCAGATTTGAAAAAGGGACTTGTGTGTTGTTGACGTGATGGAGAAGAAACTTGCGTGCTATATGTTTTTCAAGATAAGAACATCAAAATTTGTCTAAGGGAAAAGGGGCGCCCAAGTTTTAGGGTTGGCCGCGCAAGTGACTTGCATGGAAGAGACTTGTGCGCTGAAACTTGCAGGCCGAGGGGAGGCCTGCGCGCCGTCACAAAGGGTGTCCAAATGACTATAAATAGAGGTTGACCCCTCCTAATTCAGAGAAGAGTTCAACTCTTAGAAAAATAAGATCTCTCATCGCACAGGTGTGGTGGTTGCGCAAATGGTGTGTGGTCACGCAAGTAGAAGTTCCACGCCAGGTGATAGTTGCACGCCTATGGTGGTTTGGGTGAGGAAGGAAGTGAGTCGCCCAATTCTTGAGTTGAAGAAGGCAGTTTCGTGCAATTTGTTGAGGTGAACTTGTGTTCCAGTTTTGAAGAAGCGTGAAAGTTGTTGGTTGCGCGCCAATATTGGTTTGGTCGTAAAAGAGTGTGAGTCGCGCAAGTTTGGTGTAGTAGAAGCTTGTGTCGCGCAAGTGGTTGAGGTGGACTTGCATGCTAGTTATAACGTGCACACCGATACTTGGGCACTTCTTAGATAAGGGAGCCAGGTAAGGTTGATTCACAGAAGTGATTCAGGGCTGCGTGAAAGCTAGAAGATTTCCCAATACCTTCAGTGAAGAGATATTCTTCTATGGGTGAAAGTTGGACTTCAGCAAAGCATCTACATAAAAAAGATTATGTATTCATTAGTGATAATAAAGAGAGCTACATGTCTATAAACTGTGAGTGGATTCTTTTCAGAGCAGTGATCAAAGGAAGAGGAAGAAGGTGATCCTCTCCATCGGCAGTGATCTAGAGAGAGAGAAACAGGGAGTGACCCTTGGGAAAGCAGTGAGTTGACCATAAACATTGTAAAGGCAGTGATCCTGTGAATAGAAGTGATCTATCCTGATCCTTGTAAATAGCAGTGTGCTTATAGTGGATTTGGTACATCGGAACATTTCCGGTGTATGCTCCTTGGATGTTGCCTAGTGAGGGATAACTAAGTAAAAATTGCTCTGTCCTGTGCATGATTTACTTTATGTTTATATTTTGCAACAGAAAGAGAGAGAAGAGTGTTTTTTTAATAGAAAAACAAGATAATAAGATGATTTAATTTAAAATTATTCATACCCTGATTCACCCCCCCCCCCTTAGGGTATTCAGCCTTGTGGACCTAACAATTGGTTTCTGAGGCAAAGGTTTATATTAGTTCTTCTCTCAATGGAGGTCACTAATAATAAAGAGATTCTGATATTTGACGAAAGTAATTTTAAGATATGGAAGAATCTAATTCAACACTATTTCTGATCTTTGGGAATGAAAGTGTTTTCAGCAGCTATGCATGGTATCTCAGCTCACATCAATAGTGAATCATTATCAGAAGCTGAAAGAAGGGAGCTTGATGCTGACGCGAAGGGTATTAATGCTTTAGGTGGAGCCATTTCAAATTCTATCTATACAAAGGTGATGTCATGAAAATGTCACATTCTATGTGGGAAAATATTTTGAATATATATGAAGGGGATACAAAAGTCAGAGAGGCAAAGCTGCAAGTTCTGTGGAACAAGTATGAAGATCTAAGAATGAGCCCGAATGAATCTATTGGTGCATTGTTTGATAGGGTAAATGTTGTTGTGGAAGACATGAGGGGTCTTTGAGATGTCATCGAAAATTGCAAAGATAGTGGGGAAAATTCCATGGTTGCAGTCACTAGTAGTTCTCAAGAAAAAGAAGATACTGACATTGGAGAAGAAGATGAAGAAGTTGAAGGAAGAATTGATATGGAAGACGAATTGGAAGCAACTCTTGAGGAGATAGAAATTTGGAGAACCAAAACAAAGAAATCCAATAAAGTGGTTTGTGATGAAAAACTCTATATGCAATAACAGGATGAAGAAAAGTCAGATCTGTTAGAGAAAATTGAAAAACTAAAATCTTCAACACCAAATAGCTCAGAAAATATTGTTGAATGTAAGCTTAAAATTGAAGAACAAAAGAACTAAATTGATTGTTTGACTAACACTGGGAATGAGCAGGTCAAACATATCAAAGAACTTAAAAAAGAAGTTGTTGGTCTGCAAAAAAGGATTAAGGATCAAGAAAAACTCTTGTCACCCAGTACAGTACCAGAAAAACAAATTATTCAGAAGACTAAAAAGAAAGAAGTGGAGCACAGACCTCTAGCGGAAAAGAAACAACAATCGTGTTCCAAAGATAACACTAGTATGGGACATAAACAAAAACAGAAAGTGGTCATGGATGAAGACAAACCGAAAGAACCTACTCTGAGGATGATGATAAATTTGGGTATGAAACAGAATCAGAATATTGGCAGATCCCAAGGGAAAACTAGTAGTGCATAAGTGACACACAAGAATGCTCCTTACATTAGGTGCTATTGATATGGAATGATGGGACACTCACAGAATGTGTGTTCTATATCCAAGAGATACTGAATGGCACGAGAACAACAGTGGCATCCAAACAGAGCTCAATATTATAGAACATCCTTTGAAGGTAATTGTTTTTAGTGTGGAGTATTTGGTAACATGGATAGATATTTCACATTAATCATTCAAAGAAATGTTCCAAAACAAAACTCGAGCAGTCGTAAGTAGCATGTTAGGGAATCGACAAGTGAGCTGAAATCACAAATTCGATTTGTAGTTCTACATGATGAAGATGGTCTGTCACACTATAAGGAATATCAACTTCTCCAAACCACACCGAGTGTGAAGTTGAATACATGGATCAAAAATAAAAAGAATGAGAAGGCAGTAGTTGTGGAAATTTCCCTTAATGATTCAGATCGTTCAGGAGTATGTATCTTTGATAGTGGTTGCACATCCCATATGACAGGTAACTAGGATCTCATTACAGGCATTTAATATGATAAAGAAGGTGTTGTCATGTTTTGGAATGATTAAGGGCTGAAGATTATTGGTTCCAGAAAGGCTAAATTTGGGGAAAAGAAATGAGACATGCTAATGTCTTGGTAGTAGAGGTCCTCAATCCTAACTTGCTCAGTGTCAGTCAACTATGTGACTATGGGAACTCTATCCGATTTACCCAGAAGATGTGTGCTGTGAAAGTAAAAGATGGAGTTGTTGTTGTATAGGGAAAAAGGACAAAGGGAAATTGTTACCTTGTAAGTGGGGAAGAAGATATGTGTCTCTTATCCAGAGAGGAAGAAAACAAGTTGTGGCATAAGTGACTTTGTCATCTATGTCAACCATCTATGGAAGATCATGTAAAGTCTGATGCTGATAGAGACCTTCCCAAATTATCATGTGATCACACTCATACATGTGATGCTTTCCAACAAGGGAAGATCATCAGAAAGACAAACAGGCAAAAGGAACAGAAATCAACCAGAGTTCTCAAATTGGTACATGCTTATGTTTGTGGACCTATCTCACCACGATCCATAAATGGGAAAAGGTACTATGTCCTTTTCATTGATGAATATAGAAGAATGGCTTGGGTATTTGGCATTACCCATAAGACAGAAGTGTTCAGTTGTATCAAGCAGTATAGAAGGGAATCAGAAAGGATGCTTGGGCAGAAAGTTCTGAAGTTTCATACTGATAACAGTACAGAATTCACAAACAGTCAAGTGGAAGTCTATATCGATAAACACGGGATAAGGCATCAAGTTTCATCTGTAAGAACTCCCCAATAGAATGGAGTACTTTAAAGGAGAAATAAGATCATCAAAAACATGGCCTGAACAATGCTTATTGAAAAGGACCTACCAGAGAAATTTTGGAAGGAAGAAATTTTGACATCAGTCTATATTTCAAATAGGGCATTGTTGTGTCCGAAAAAAGGTAAGACTCTCTATGAAATGTGGTACGGAAAGAAACCAACGTTAAAATACTTTTGGATATTTGGAAGTAAGTGTCTCATTCTCAACATAGAAAACCATAGGAAGTTTGAGTCACGAGGAGATGAGGGAATATTCCTTGTCTACTCAGGTAGAAGAAAATCATATAAATGCTTCAACAAAAGGTTCGGAAATTTTTTTGAGAGAAATGATGTCACTATAGTTGAAAATGAACAAAATACTCAACGACCTAGTGAACAGTTTCTGGATGAAAGTGATAAAGAGGTAGGCAACATAAGGGGAGTAGAAGTGGTGGAGGCTGACTCAGAAGAAGATACAGATGATGAGAAAGAGGGAACAAAATATGAATCTGCTAGGAGGCCAAAGAGTCGAGCTGAGATTGATAGGAAAAATATCATTGGTGATCAGACAGCTCCAGTTCAGACTCGAAGAATTAAGTCACTATAGTAGACATCTTTCCTATCTCAGGTAGAGCCGAAATGCTTTGCTGATGTAGTAGAAGATGAAAACTGGGTTCAGGCTATGAATGAAGAGCTTCATCAGATTGAGAAGAACCAGACATGGAAGATTGTTTCGAGACCAGCTGATAAGAATGTCATCAGGACTAAATGGGTCTATCTCAACAATATGAATGAAGATAGTGTAGTGGTTCGAAACAAAGAACAACTAGTGTGAAAAGGATACTACTAGATAGAGGGAATAAATGTTGATGAGACATTTTCACCGGTTGCAATGCTGGAGACAATCAGATAATTCCTAGTCATTGTAGTGCAAAAGATGTTCAAAGTGTTCCAGATGGATATAAAATCTGCATTCTTGAATGGGGCTCTAGAGGAGGATGTATATATTGAGAAGCCAGCTAGTTTTCTCATTCATGAGGATGAGAAAAATGTTTGTAGACTGAAGAAGGAATTTTATGGGCTGAAACAAGCACCAAGAGCATGGTACTCAAGGCTTGATTAGTACTTGAAGAAGCTTGGTTTCTAGCGTGGGAGAGTTGATTACAATCTCTATTTCAGCAATGCCAATAATCAAATAATGATGGTGTTAGTTTATGTCAATGAAATAATATTTGGTGGATCAGATGAAGCTCATTGCATACAGTTTTCCGAATTCATGAAAAGTGAGTTTGAAATGTCAATGATTGGAGAGCTAACGTTCTTCCTTGGTCTACAGGTGACACAAGGAAGGAATGGAACATTCATTTCTCAATACAAATATGCCAAGGAGGTTTTGAAAAGGTTTGGAATGGAAAATTCTAAAAAGATGAAGAATCCAGTAGCTTCTTGGATGAAACTATCCAAAGATGAGGATGGAAAGGAAGTTAATATCACAGAATACAGGAAAATTATTGGAAGTTTGTTGTACTAGATAGCATCAAGGCCAGATATTGTTTTTTTCATATGCCAAGAAGCAAGATATCAGAGTAACCCCAATTAAAAACACATGATGGCAGTGAAAATAATACATCAGTATATCAAGGGCATGTGGACTTCATCTTGACATATAATGAAAAATCTCAAATAGAGTTATTAGGATATACTGATGCAGACTGGGAAGGTTCAGCAGATGATAGAAAATAAACTTCAGGTGGTGCATTCTATCTTGATGGAATGTTTATTTCTTGGCTAAGAAATAAGCAAGATTGCAATTCATTTTGAACCGCGGAAGCTGAGTATATTGCAGCCAGTCAAGCATGCACACAGTTATTGTAGATAAAGCATAAGCTTGAAGATATGGGAGTTGAAGTGAAGTCTCTAATCAGAATCTAGTGTGATAACTCAAGTGCTATAAATCTTAGCAAAAATCATGTCCATTATTCAAGGAAAAAGCACATTGAGATAAAGTATCATTTTATCAAGGAGAAGGTTGAGCAGGGAATCATGAAGTTGGTGTATGTCCCTACAGAGCTACAGGTTGAAGACATTATGACAAAGGCCTTACGCAAGGAAGATTTTGAGAGGCATAGACTGGCTCTAGGATTTCAGTCAACTCCCCGCACTTGAAAGAGTGTGGATATAGAACACCCCCCCCCACTCTCCCCTAGGTATGATATGTTTTTTCCTAATGTGCTGATATGTGTTCTCTACTCTGTTACAGACTGCAAAGGAGTGACCATTGGGTTTGTTGAAAAAGTGGGAGAAAATAGTAATTGTTCAAGGGGGAGATAGTGGGGCTATTTGACAAATCATGAATGATATAGGGAGAAGCTAACAAGGGGAGCAATGAGAAAGGGGTAGAGTATTAAATCTAATGATGCTAGAAGTGATCAATCAAAGAATAGATATCATGATAGCTGAGGATATTGATAAAAGAAGAAGAGTGGTGCAGAAGAGTGGTGTTGTAATACAATAATAATATTTCCAAAAATTGGTATCAGTTTGGTGTCAACATTGGGTGTCAGAGTTGAAGTGATTCATTGATGAACTTTTCATTTAATCTCGTTTCTCACACCGATCACTTCTCATGTGGGCTTAGAGTATGTGTTGAGTAAATCCTTGATCACTATCTGAATTGAAATAGGTGAATGGTTCCTAAAAAACTAATGATTCTTTTTTATGGAAGAGTTGTCAACAAACCCAAAGGGGGAGATTTTTGGGAAAAAATCCCTCAAGGCATCATTTAAGCATGTTTTAGGAGATTATGTTTGTTGAAAAAGTGGACATCTGTGTTGTGATTGTTGACAAAGAAAACCATGACATAAAAATGTGTTGAAAAAAGGGGTTTCATGGTGACATTTCTAGTTCAAGGGCTGTAGTTAACGATCCATGTTTGATTCAAGAACATCGATAAAGGAATGAATGATCTGGAGGTGGTACAAAATGAGCAGATACAAGGTGGTGTCGTTTTCCAGTGTTTTCCAAATTTTTAGGCCTGAATATCGACAAATAGAGAAAAGAATATTTAGAAAAGGGACTTGTGTGCCATTGACTTGAAGGAGAAGAGACTTTCGCGCCATATGTTTTTCAAGATAAGAACATCAAAATTTGTCAAATGGAAAATGGGCGCCCAAGTTTTAGGGTTGGTCACGCAAGTGACTTACACGACAGAGACTTGCACGCTGAAACTTGCACGCCGAGGGGAGACTTTCATGCCATCACGCAGGGTTTCCAAATGCCTATAAATAGAGGTCAACCCCACCTCATTCGGAGATGAGATCAACACTTCGAAAAATCAGAGCTCCCGTCGCGCAGGTGTGGTGGTCACGCAAGTGGTGTGTGGTTGCGCAAGTAGATGCTGCGTGCCAGGTGATAGTTTCATGCCTAAGGTGGTTTGGGTGAGGAAGTAAGTGAGTCACCCAAGTCTTGAGTTGAAGAATGGGGTTTCGTGAATGTTTTTGAGGTGAACATGCGCGCCAGTTTTGAAGAAGTGCGAAAGTTCTTTGTTGTGCGCCAATATTGGGTTGGGGGTTAAAGGGTGAGACTCACGCAAGTTTGGAGTAGCAGAAGCTTGTGTCGCACAAGTGTTTGAGGTGGACTTGCATGCTAGTTATAACTTGTACACTGATACTTTCACTTTGACTTAGAGAAGGGTGCCAGGTAAGGTTTATTCGCAGAAGTGATTCAGGGCTGCGTGAAAGCTGGATGATTTCCCGATACCTTCGGTGCAATGAGATATTCATCTACAGGTGAATGTTGGACTTCAACAGAGCATCTACATACAATAGAGGATGTATTCATTAGTGATAATGAAGAGACCTATAGGTCTATAAACTGTGAGTGGATCCTTTCCAGAGCAGTGAGAAAAGGAAGAGGAAGAAGGGGATCCTCTCCATCGGCAGTGAGCCAGAGAGAGAGAAATAGGGAGTGACCCCTGGGAAAGCAGTGATCTGACCCTAAACATTGTAAATACAGTGAGCCTGGTAATGGGAGTGATCTATCCCGATCCTTGTCAACATTAGTGTGCTTATAGTGGATTTGGTACACTGGCACATTTCTGTTGTATACTCTTTGGACGTAGCCCATTGAGGGTGAACCAAGTAAAATATTTTTGTGTCAGGTGCATGCTTTAATTTTATTTATATTGTACAATGGAAAGAGAGAGAAGAGTGTTTTTCTTAATAGTGAAACAAGATCAGAACATGATTTTATTTTAAATTAGCCATACCCTGATTCACCACCCCCCCCCCCTCTCAGGGTATTCATCCTTGTGGACCTAAAACTTCCACATAGACAACCCCATATTCAATGGAATATGGAACAAAATTGGTCCAACCCAATGAGTTTCAGTTGGTATCTCTCTATATTTCCATTTGAAAACACCTATCTACAAATGCTAAATCCTAGAATAAGATTTATGAACTATAATAACTGGATTAAAATAGGTTGTTCACTTTTCACCACTTGAAATTTTATCAAAATCAGTTTGTGTGAGCCTTTAAAAAAAGGTTCACCTTTTTTATCTCTTCCAATGAGAATTGGTGTTGGTCCTTTGGACTCCAATGATGCCAGAAAAGAATCCTATGAAACTTAATCCAAGGTGGGATGGACCTTGTTCCATACACAATGTCCACTCAAACAGTGATTATTCTCATATCACATTGTATGGAGAACTCATTACAACTCCATCCAATGTAAGGTTCCTGAATAAATATTTCATGTGAATATTATCCTCATCCTGACCACATAACATAGATCTGCACAGAAATGATCTTAGTTTCATGACATTAAACTATGTAACAATCATCTTTTTAACTATGTGAAATTAATCTGCATGGGATTTCAATAATTATGTATGGATTCATTCTCATACTTATGAGATACATAATGACGCACGGATCTCTAATCCTAGTTCCAACTGTGGTGATGAATACCCACATTCCCTATCTATTTTTCATACCTTCATGGGGAACTTATTACAGTATTTTCCATATGGCATTAAAATTGTATGGCTAACATCCCCTTGATTTAATGTTAATAAACCTCCAAATTCCATGAGGTAATAATCTTCCATATCCTCTAACCTCTCAGTGGGTTGTGATTCCCTCTTGACTAGACATGAGGAAGAGAGCATGGGAAACCACATCCAAAAATAAATGTGGTTTGATTCTCATTATAATGAGATATATAGTGACGCACGGATCTCCAGTCATTTTCCAAGCCATAAATACCCCTTACTCTCTGTGTAAGTTTTCAAACCTGTAAATGGAGTCCGATTCTAGAACTGTGTGTGGCTTGATTCTCATCCTAATGAGATACATAGTGACATATAAACATTGGGTTTTTAGAACCAACCACGATTCTGGGAAACATTAAATCCTCTTTTACCTACATTAGAACATAATGGATATAGAGAATAATTCTCCCAAGAACCACATATGGATTCATCCTCATCCAAATAAGATATGTAGAAATTCTTGGATTCTATCTCCCGACCCAACCACTACAAAATGATATTCCCTTATCAGTCACGGGTGTTTCCCTTATGTCATGAAAGAATATTTTACCACTACCTGTTTCTAACATCGTTCATAGATCATAAGATATTAGTAGATTCAGTAAAAGAGTTTCTTCCACATATAATGCAATACAATTTCTTTTAGGATACTCTTGGTCCTGGTTGTAAGACTTTACACTACATAGCTGAATGTTTTTACCATAGGATGTTCAATGCAGCTATTATAAGAACTATATGTGGCTTGATTCTCATTATAATGAGATATGTTGTTATGAATAGATCTATTATCATGGGTTCATCAATGATTGAGTTAAAATAATCCTCTTTACTCTTTATGCATGAGCTCAAATCCAGATTTGGAATCTTTTTCAGGAGCTATGTGTGGCCTGATTCTCGCCATTACGAGATATGTGGTAAAGCTCTAGTTTCCATCATGAATCCCAACCATAAACACATTCCTATCTATCTTCATGTAGGTTTGTATTCATCCTTACCACTTGACGTTAAATTGCATAGGACCTCTAGAACTACATATTGCTTAGTTCTCATTCTAATGAGATACGTAGTGACTCCCAGATCTCTTATATAGGGTCCATCTGCTACCAACAAAAAAACTCATGTCCTCTATACATTAAATCCATCAGCATGGGTACTTTCATGGTTATAACTACATGTGGTTGTTTATCATACCTATGAGATACGTATTGATGTTTGGATCCTGAATATTAGACCTAGTCCTTGGGAATATAAAAACCACCCTCCAATATACAAACAAAGATTCAAACATGAACCTATTGTTTAGAATCACTCCATTAGGGGGTCCAACAAGGAAATAGAAACATCTAATTAAACTATGAGTCAGATCTATGAAAGAGACTATACACATCATGACCAATATCATTCTAAATTCTCCTTTTATGCATTGAAAAATATCTCTTCCACTGTTAATTATCTGAATCTTGAACATTTATTAGACCTTCAGAATCTTTCTCCAAATCCTAGTGAAGATTGTCTGATAATTGAAGGCTCATTTTCTTTACTATAATTTAATATGACCTAGATGTATTTTCATTAAACAATCCACTTAACAGGTTCATTATCCAAAGGATGCCACTGCTTGGCTATGCAGTACGTTCCCTAGCTGGCCTTGCATAAAACAGCCCCCATAAAGGGTTTGCCGAAAAACTATAACTTAACTCGTGGGAGAGTCCTCTTCTGTACCTATAAGAATTAATGAATAAATGATGGAACCAATGAATCAAAACATTCTATGATTATCCTTCATATTTGTCCATATCCTTCCTCTCGATCCTAGAACCCATAGGGCAATGGTTTTCATTTTCCTCCCTTGTGTCCAATGTATTCTGGAATAACATTGGTCTAATAAAGCCAAATATCACATGTTGTTTCTATAATTTTTTGGTCGTATTCATTGTACCTAAAAATATAAACAACATATTTCCTGTAATTGGTCAGACCTACGTAGAAAACCTATTTCCCCACAATTCATTGGAGATTTTAACTTTCAATGATCATATTATATTTAGTTACCTTCCTTTCACAAACCAAACTCTATGACCTAGAAAAACTAAATCCTCATAAGATTCCATCATATTTTACCAATCGAATGTTGGAATTATTGAGAATACATTTTCAAGATATGCACTATGTGCCACCATTGGCCTTGAATAATTCTCCCCCATAATGAGCCTTTCAACTTAAGGATTACACTATTTTGATATGAAATATGTCCCCTAGTTGGACTTGAATAAAACAACCTTCATAATGGGTAAATCAACCAATTGTAACTTAATTATCAGGAGATACCCCCTCTAAACACTATAAGCCCTTTTCCCTAGACCATTCTTTGGATCTTGAGATCCCCAGGTTACAGCTTGCAGCTTTCCCATATCACACCTGAATATGGTACAACATTCCCAGACAGATTACCGAGAATGAGAGAATCTTTAAACATTTTGGTCCAACATAAATACCCTAAATTATATCCCACTAATTTCCTTGGTGCATGTTATTAAACTACATTATATAATGTCTTTACTGCATGAATTTAAACTACATAACATAATGTACTTCCTATATGAATTTAAAATTCCTGACATAATGTCCTTGTTGCATGCCTTTAAACTAGACGGAATAGTGTCCTTGCTGCATGTCATTAAGCTAAACAATATAATGTCCTCGTTGTATGATGGTAAACTACATGACTAGTTTCTCAGTCTCACAAAATTATACAACATGATACATTCATCTTTTGAAAGATTAGGGAATTCTCTCCCGAACATTAACTATATAATAAAATTTACCCTCTGTCACACATCAAATTCGTGTATGAGTGGTTTCCCATTCATGAACTATGCCAATACGAATAATCATATTTATACTCAAACTTCATTTCTTGGAAAAAACCACCCCCTACGGTCTTGATAAATTTGAATCTCCATAAAATCAATTCACCCTAGAGAAATGGAATTTTGAAATTCCTAGGAAATCCTTTACTTGAAAATGTTTTACATGACCCCCCCTGTTGGACATACATTAGTCACCCCCATAATAGGCATGTCATCTTTAGAATTCCGCTATTTGACTATGCGTTATGTGACCCAGTTGGCCTTTCATGAGATAGTGATCATAACCAATTTGTCAACTAGTGGCAACTTCATCCACAAGAGCGACATCCTATATTCCAGAATATCATGTTTTGGATTCAGAAACCACAAAATCGTGTCCTAGGAATCCTCGCGGGAGTATTGGAAGAATGTCCAAACATAGCACTTTCCAGATTAAAAATCTGCAAAGGGAACATTGGAAAAAAGTTGAGCCTCAGCATGCTAGACCAACACTTTGTGTGGTTTTGGAAAAATGAAGAAACAAAAAGAAATAGGGACAAAACGTGTTATAATGAAAACCCATAATGGATGGTCTAAACAAAATTCTTCTCTCACCCACTAAGTCTCCTTCATATTGAGCATTGGAAAAAAATATAGTGTTGAAATAAAAGACACAATGTTTGTATGGTTTTCTATATGACCCTAGAAATAATCAAACTATTCTTGATAGGCCCTATATATTAGGGGAAATTAAATAATCCTTCCATACATGACATAGCCCCAATTTCTACTAGATGATTTTGGAGTGTGTCAAAGAGTCGTACAGTTACCATAGAACTAGATTCATTTCATTTTGAGCTAATAAAATTTTAGGGGGGGGGGCTTTTATTGACACCACTAAATGCGTTTCATGCACTTTGACTAAGAATTCATGTTGAGATCCTCAATTAGAAAAAAATGTTATAATTGAGTGGAGATATGTCTCCCTGATAATAGAAGGTTCATTTTGGATATCCATGTTCCAAATGAAATCTTCACAATGGGGGATACATGAAAATCCCCCACACCCTTCTAGGCGTAGGTCATGGATTTCCATGATTGATGAAAAAATGGAGTCGATGCATTAAAATGAATATTTTGAGATTCAACCAAGATGATTTTGAGAACTCCACATATCAATAAGTTTATATCTCTTTGAGAGAATCAATTTGACTATTCATGTATCCTAGATAGGTATGCATATTAAAATTTATAGAACTTAGAAGACAGAAAAACATTATAATGGGAATTCATCCACCACACAGCCCATCCACAAAGGTCCACAAGTGGGTCTATAAATAGACCCCTCCAATTCAAATTTTATGATGAAGGCTGAACACTTAGAACGTGAATCCCAGAGTGGGCTATGGCCATGTAGGTCCTTCTACCGTGATGTCCATCACTACTTGGGTGACCTACAATGATCTACCTTCATTTGGGCGTGGAACTAGCCTAGACCATAGGAAACCCATATTGTTGACCCACCTAGGTGACCAACCTTTTGACCCATACCTGGGCGATGTACCTGCATGACCCATACATAGGAAAATAACCTACGTGACCCACCATGGTGACCCACATGGGGGGCACAACTACGCGACCCACATGTGCGACCCACCTGGGTGACCTACCTACATCATCCCCCTGGTCCGTACCATGGGGGATCTTCCCCTGCACCCCCACTCATGATCAGTGATGGCTTGTGATCCCGGCCCTCTAGGTTTGTCCCCTCACTACCATCACTAACCCCCATTAAAAAGGGCGATTCACACTGTGAACTTTTCAGGTTGGGTCGACAATATTTTGGGTTGCGCTATATAGGGGATTAATGTCCAAAAACTCCCATGCTAGGTTTAAATAAATGAGAATCCTCCTTAGGAATTAGACTCAAATAGTAAGTGGGTATCCTTAATATATGTAAGACCTAATACAATTCTCAATGGATATCTGATTTAGGAGTAAGCCCTGAAACAAAGATTCGTGGGTATCCTCCTTAGAAGTAAGCCCCAAACAAATCTCAATGGGAATCCTCATTATGAGTAAGTCCCAACCAAGGTACATGGGAATCCTACTCAGAAATAAGCCCCAAAAAAATTCAAATTGGAATCCTCCGCAGGAGTAAGCCCCAACCAAACACAAAAAAGGGGCACCCTCTTTAGGAATAATCCCAAACTTTTACATGGGAATCCTCCTTAGTAATAAGCCCCAAACATGCATCCTCTTTAGGAATAAGCCACCAACTTGTACATGGGAATCCTCTTCAGGAGTAAGCCCTATCCAAATATACATGGGAATCCTTCTCAAGATTAATCCCCAACCATCATTTAATGGGAATCCACCTTATGAGTAATCCCCAACCAAACACCACATGTGAATCCTCCTCTGGAGTAAGCCCCAACCAAACCCCAAATAGGAATCATCTTTAGGAGTATTCCCCAACCAAACCTCACATGTGAATCCTCAGTATTAATAAGCCCCATACAATCCAAATATGGGAATTCTCCTATGGAGTAAGGCCCAATTAGTATAAGGGCATACTCCTTATGAGTAAGCCCCTATATTTTCTAGCACTAGTCAACCAGTAGATGAATGTAGATTGTTCAGTCTTTAGAACTACTGTTATCTCTTGTTTCTAACACCATGAACGAATCATGTGGGATCAAATATTAATGGTAATCATGACATCTACTCAATCCCAAATCTCCACACAGTCCTCGTCTAAAGTGTATTCCCCAACTTCATTAAAGTGGGCCTTCCCAAAATTGTAAGATCCAACTTCAATCCACATGGGCCTCCTCTAATTTAGAAGCCTCCAGTCCATTAAAATGGGAATTCTCCGTAGATTTAAGCCTCAATATAAATCCCAAGTCATGTGTATCCTCCTTTAGAAATATCCCCAACTCAATCCTCTTAAAGGGCCATACTTCCCTACAAAACAAATCAGTAGAGGATCTCCATAGGTGAGAATCGTCATTACTGAACTATGTGGGATTTGATTCCCCTCCCTTGTGGGATACCTAGTAAACCTCCATGAGGACCTATCCCAACATCCTAAATTGACCCTATCTTGTGGCCCATATCCCCAGTAGGGCCTCATTCAACTTGGGAATCCATACTCTTTCCAGGTTCCCCTGGGTTGCTTCGGCATAAGTTCCACACCAAGCAAGTCTAGGAACCTTTCACCTAGACATCCTTGTCACATGACATAAAACTGAATGGTTTGGTCTTTATCACATGACCATAAAAGGTATGATTTTCACTATTAAGTGGAACCAAACTACATGGGTTTTGATTCCCTTCGCAAGGAAACATAGGAAGCATATTCATGGGTCTGATCCCAACATCAAAACTACTCTTGTCTCCCTGGATGAAAACACACTCCAGATTGACCCACATAGTGGCTAGATAACCAGAATCACTGCAATAGTGAAAAATTAATATTTAATTAGTATATAAGAGGATATCATTGATGGATAACCTCTGGTATATACATATGTACTCCATTTATGAAGAACCTCAGATTCATACAGATGATTCTTATATCTTACACATGCTTACAATTGATTGTTTACTCAGGAGTGTTTGTGTCATACTTGGGAATTAATAATTGATTCATGCGCATATCTAAACTCTATATGATAGTCATAGAGTAGGAAATAATTCCCCCTAAAAAAATGATGATCCTGACCTCCCATCCTATCGATCAATGTGTGTTCTTAATCATCATCGGCCAAAAACCCTGATGAGTTCCTGCCTTTGGAAAGAAGCTCCACTTGGATGTAGAACCATTGAGTGTTTCTAGTTCCATGAACAAACCCATTGGAAACCGTTCATAAATAGAAAATCCTAATAAGGAACAAAATCCACATGAAACAATAATGAACCACTATTTCAAGATCGAGAATGGTTCCTACCACTAAAATGAAAAGGAACCAGGGATTGAGGTTTACACTAGTGTGATGATGGTGTGTAAGGGTTAATGGAATCTTTAATGGGAAATATAATGGTATGATATTTTTTTGTAAGAGTAATTAACAAATTTTATATTTTTCATAAGGGTAACATGAAAATTCAACAACATGTGTAAAGGTAAATTAAACTTCATAATCACTTTTTATGTGTACAATATGAATTTCTCATGGATATAATGAACCACAAATAATGGCCCCGTGATGGTCTATTTGGCATGTAAAAGACTACACTTCCTACATTCCAATATTTTGTCAACTCATGGAGGTTGGAGTCTACATCTATAGATTTGGTGCTAAACTGTAATCCATTTTAATCGTGACGTATTCATGAGAAGATTTAATTTTGGCTTGGTGTTTCATCCCTCGATCAGTAGGTTGATGTAGGTTATCCCTCTTTTGATTGTCCATAGATGTTCACTTGGGTTAGGATTTCTCTTCTACTATAATTTGGATCTCTCTTCTGGACCTGTGTTTACCTTTCTTGAACTCGATTTTCCTAAGTGGTATTGGGAACTACCTGGGATCATTTCACTTTGTCGATGAGAGATCTCTTTATTTGGAAGAGACATCATCAACTTCGATCTAAGTGGAATTGGATCTATCATTCCCTCTTCCATCTATGTTTCTAATCATGGTTGAAGGTATGGACGTTTGGTCTCAAACTCTGGTATATTCATATCCTCCATGATTCTACTCTACCTACCACTTCAAAGGTGATGCTTCTCCTAAATTCTAGAAATCCCACATGTCTAAGACTGAGCAGGTCAGACAAGGATACCCAGCTTCATCAAGGGTTTTTCTTTGGTTTCTGAGACTCCATATTCTGGGTCTATTTTGGGGTCTATTGTCTAAGGGAAGAGAGTTCTTCTCTCGTCTGGTACTTTGACTTAGGAATCCTCTCCTACTTATTCGAGTTGCTGGCCAGAGGTGTTATCCCCATTAGTTCGGGATGTGGTTCCTTTTCAAGGTCATAGGGAAGTGTTTTGTCTAGTTGCTGGTTTTCTTAGTATTATGCTCCCTTCTGTTACGTTTCCTAAGGAGATTAGATTATTTTCTGATGCATAAAGCTATATTAATCATCTCACTATTAGTGAGCTAGATCCTAATGATATTTCTCTCTATGCATTGAAAATTTCATCTCATGTTATAATCTCCCCAAATTACCATCCATCTAATAGATTCTTAGATCCCCCTATACTGGACAACAACCCCGCTTCTCCAAATAGATTGGTGGTTGTGTCTCTATATTTGTCTTTTGGTACTGCTTTTTCCCAGGGGGAGTTTGGACCAGATCCCAATAGATATATCAATCTAGGAACAGATCTTCAAATATGTTCCATGGACAGGTGTCTAGAGCCTTTTCTATACATCTCTTCCATCAATAATTAACTTCCTTATTTGTAATTCTAGTAGTATGGGATCTTGGGTAAATTTATATTTCATCTCCAATCAATTTTTTAACTCTATTTTAGTTTTTATATTGTTGTAACACAAACATGTTCCTTATAAAGTCACAAACATTTCCCATCACTTGATAGTTCATGGATTTATCAATGGCTCTCCAATTAAATTACACATCTAGTTGTTTTTTGAGAGATAAGATTTTAGTGGATATGTTTTCTTTTTCAGATCAATTTCATAATACCAATGTCTCATTGGGAATGAAAGAGTTTGTTCTGTTAGTCATTTATGGAAAGTGTGATGCTCATGCTAGAGAAATTTTTTTGGAGGACTTAAGTTCTATTAATCCAGGGGATGATCACTAGATTGTTTGGGGAGACATAAAAATTATATCTAGTCTGAGGGAGAAGAGAGGAAGTGGTCCCTTTACCAAGAGATAAATCCCAACTTTTGTGGAGTTCATGTCTCTCAATGGTCTCATGGATACTAGCTTCTTAGGAGACCCGTTCACTTGGTGTTGTAACTAGTGGGGAGTCCATCATTCTTGGATCTGTTTTAATTATTCTATTGTGAATATAGAGTATATTTATTCTTTTCCAGACATCATAGTTTTTCACTTAGATTAAGGACTCTCAGACCATTCCTCTCTTCATATTGTTCTAATGTCTGGAACCGTTTGTGATGATTTCTTTAGTTTATCCACTTTATGGTCTGCTAATTTAGAGTTTCTGGACATTGTGAGTAATTCCTGGGATAACTCTTATAGTGGTAATCCTTGTATTTCTCTTCACAATAACATAAGGGACCTCAGAGGCAAACTTCATGGTTGGGCCAATAGTCTTCCCCCGGATGATAACAATCTGAAGTAAATTATTGGGGATATTCAGCTGTTAGAGGTGAGCCTATAGATAGAGTTGGATGATATTGTCTTTGTAGATTTGAGATGCAATAAGGACTCTTTATCTGATTTTTTGATGAATTAGGAGCATATTTCTTGGAAAAATAAAGAGTGAAATAGATTCTAGAAGGGGATTTAAACACTAGGTATTTCCATGCTTGTATCATAGAAACATGTAGGAACATTTCACAAAACTAACTTCTGGAAGATAGTACATACACCAATGATAGTGTGGTGGTTAGAAATATTGTAGATAATTACTATCAGTATCTTCTAGTGGCTCTTTCTTAGAGCATGGTGAGGGGTTATCCGAGTGGCTCTTCTAAAATCTTTTATGTTATTCATTGTGCTGTGTCTATGGAAGTTAATGAGATGATGATGGCTATACCAAGTGACAAAGAAATTAAAAAGGTGGTTTTTTTCCAGTAAAATAGTCAGTGTGCATCAGTCGAATACTTTTCTAGCTTCTTTCTATATATCTTCTCAGCATACTATCAAGAAGAGTTTAATCAATGCAGTTCAAGATTTTTTCCATGGTGGTAATCTCCATCAGCTGTCTTGTGCAATGAAAATTGTATTAGTTCAGAATATTAATGAACCAAAGCCCTTGAATCATTAATGACCCATAATTTTATAACATGTTCCCCATAATTTTCTATCTTTATTTCTAAATAGAAGTCTTTCTCCCTTCATTCCAAGATGGTTGGTTGTTTTTTCCCAATTCGCAAACCCTATATTTGGTCAGGGTAAGAAACAAAATGGCCTGACAGATCAAACCCAATAATATTATCACTTTAGTGATTTCTTGTTGGGTTCACCATTTTTGTTTCAACCCAATTCTCGCTGTATCCTTTTTAGGCGTGGGTTGACGGTGAGGCGATTGAAGGGGTTAAATGGTTGTTCAATCGGTCCACGTAGGGTACGATGTCCATAGATGATCTTAAATTGGTTTACTCGTGAAGCCCGAAACACCCAAAGGTCATTATATCAATGATTCTGGGACCTACTTTCTAAAGGCAGGTGCTTTAGGGATGATTTTACCAACAACACTTAAAGATTCCATTGGTCGAGAGGATGGGAGGTCGGGCTCATCAGACCCTCTTGGGTGGGGAATTGTTTCTTACTCTGGGACTCTCTTATATAATTAATCAATGTTTATATGTTCACGAATCTTTGGTTCATTCCCAAGAATATGTCAATGGAGTACCCCTGGGTTGCAAGATCATCCTTTATATACGGGGGTGTGACAATACTGAGATAATGCTAACTCAATCCATGTGATGAGGTGCTCTGGAGGATATCATCATCTAGGGGGATAGAAGGTGTTTTGATGTTGGGGTCAAACACATGAGATGGGCTTCCTATGTATCCTTTTGGGAGGAATCAGAACCAATGTAGTTCACTTCCACTTAACTAGACACAACACCTTTTAAACTCTTGTGACAAGGACCCATTCAGGAAGTTTAACAGCATGCAGTGAGGATTTCTAGGTGAAGGATGCATAGTCAAGGCTTAATGAGGGACTTACACTGAAGCGGCTTGAGGGAACAATAAGATACATGGTCTTCGGGGTGATTATGACCCAACCTAAGATATGTCCTATAGAACATTAGGGTTGATTTGGGGGTTGGATTTGGACCTTAGTGAGGATTCCTTTGTATCCTGGTCTGTGAGGATTGAAAGTATGCATATTTATAGAGATTTTGGGACTTTTACATTAGAATATGGACAATTTAGTGGAATGATTTTTAAATTTATGGATGAGATGATATAGAGCTTGGGTCTTAGGCAGGCATCCTACACAACCTGGTTAGATAAAATATTAGTGTTCACATAGTTCGTTGCTATGGGGGTTACGTATGGAATCTTCCCATGAAGGACGCATGATGTGGGGAATACACTAGATGATAGGTCAATTTGATTGAGTTTGGGTCTTACACTGAATGAGAGGCTCAGTTGATTGAGTTTGGGGCATATACTGAATAAGGGGCCCATTTGATTGAGGTTGGCATGAATTCTCATTCTATAGATGAGATAATGTTGATCTTTGGCCATAGGTAGGGTACCTATGTATCTTAGTCTTACATGAATCAGAGTTCTCATAGTTCATTGCTGGGTGGTGGGAATGTTCTGATCATCATTAACCTCTAAGCCCACATGAGTCATGATCGGTATGAGAAATAAGAGGAAGCAGTAGATCTGGAAAACCACACACTTTACCTCCTCTACTGATGGAAAAGGAGGAGGATGATTGTGGAAGATGCTGAGGCTACTAGGGATGAAAGAATAGAGCAATGAATGTTTCAATGTGAAATGAAAGAGAATTTCATTGGGTCTAGCCTAAAAGGCTAGGGGCTTATTCTTAGAGGGAGTGCCTTGAAATTGGTTTTGGGGTATACTATAGTTTAAAGTCATATAGCTTGGATGATGGCATCACAGTTTAATGTCATGTTGCACGGACCAACACCATATAGTTTATCATCTTGTGGATTGGACTATTTGGGATCTTTCAGTTTAGGATCATGCAATGAGGACCACTTGTTATAGAAACCCTGATTAATTAGAGGAAAATCATGTATGGATGTTCTGACAGACCATAAACATGATAAGGAAGAAATGTGTAAACCATGATTATAGAGGATCTCATATTAGGAGAAATGATATGAGGCCCAGAAGCCATTGAGTCATATAAAGATGGTATAGACCTCTCATGAGGATGAATTTGTCTCTTGTTGAAAGGCCAATTATTTGGGAAACATATGTAGATCCACCGAGTCATTGTGCACATAGTCAAGCAGAGGTGTCCTCAGGAAACCAGTAATCCATTTTTGATGGTCAGGGATGTTTATAAAGATCATAAATTTCCTAGTATACTACAATTTAAAGTCATATACCTTGGAATATGGCATCACAGTTTAATGTCGTATTGTAGGGACTAATATCATTCAGTTTAACGTCATGTGGTCAGTACGATAACTCATAGTTTATGGTCAAAGTGTTTGGACCATGGAGTCATAGTTTAATGTCATGTTGTATGCAATAATACCATTTAGTTTAACATCATGTGGATAGAATGCTAATTTATAGTTTAAGGTCATAGATTTTGGACCACTTGTTATATAAATCATTATTAACTGGAGTATTACCGGGTTGGGATCTTCTGAAATGCCTCAAACAAGAGAGGAAAGGAGGGTGTAAACCATGATTATGGGGTTTCTAGGATCAGAAGAAATGGTATGGTACATGGAATATGTTAGGGAGTACAGAGTTAGGAAAATCCTCTCCTAATGAAAACTTTTTCTCTGGTTCACATGCCTTTCTTTTTGAGAAATGTATGCAGAGCCGCTATGAAATTGTGTGCATAGTCATTCAAATGTCTCCTCAAAACACTGAATGTCCATTTCTGATGGAAATAAGTGTTTATGATGATCCATAATTTCTTAGGACAATGTGTTTGATGAATGGAAGGGATGTGTCCTGGTATGTAATGAAAACATTCAGACTGCGATTTTCCACAGAGTTCTCGATCAACCAATCATAGAAGGTAGGTTATGGGGTTTTAAGAGTCTTATGAAGAGTAATTTGAATAATTGTATTTAAGGGATGGATGTTGGGGTAGCATAAGGGTGAAATGGAAAATATCATTGAACAGACCAAAAACGTTTGCAGTGCAACTCTCTATTTTTCATGGGAGTCAGCGACAGTAGAATAGGATCCAGCCTGGAGGACCGGGATTGTATCCCAACACTAATCTCGAGTGGGGGTGTGTGGGTGTTCCTCCCAAGGTTTGGAGCGGTGGGCATGAACCATTTTTTCTTCATAGGATATGGCCACATAGGGGTGGCCCGTATACTATTTTCCACAAATGGTTCAAGGGGTGTGATGCCCGGATAGGGTAGTCTATATACTATTATGTCCACATAGGAGTGTCCACTTAAGAGTTGTTCGTGAACCTTGTATAAAAAAAGTTTCTTCTTTGAAATGTCTTCTGTATAGGGAGTCAACATACTATCCTCTTCATATGAGAGTCTGTGAAATGTCTTCCACATAGGGAGACTATGCAACATTTTTTTATTTGTTTTCATGGTTAGATAATTTTTCCTTGATTTTGGGAACAACACTGCTCCACATATTGTATTTTGTGGAGGTTCTTTCACATATGGTTTTTGGGGTGGAGTTTTGGGAAGGGCCACTGCATATGGTTCGTGGGATGGAGTTTTGTGAAATGCTTTAGGTTTGGGAGGGATTATCCCCTTTTCTCTAATCTTTGGTCTATCTTTCGCTCGTCCGAGCACTCTTTCACCGAGAGCATTTTTTATCCCCCTCAGGGTTTATCTATTTGATAGATGTGAAGGCCACATGCCTTGTGTTGTGAAATCCCACAGGCTTAGTCAACAGTGACATTTTTTGCGGGCACTGTTGATGCCACCTCATCCTATGATCTACATAGTTCACAGGGGGAATATTTGTTCATGGGGCACATTGTATGAGGAGCAGATGATTCCACCTCTATTTCACCAATGACACCATTCATAGAAGCTGGCATCATTTCCTTCATCCCGTGAACTTCTTGGTTCACTGGACAATGCCTTGCAGGCCAGCGTTTCTTGGTCATTCCCATGAATTGTCGGTTCACGGTATGCGCCTTCTGCGGACCTTTCCTGGTAATCAGAACGCAATCCATATGATGTCCATTACCAAATTAGATTTCATCAAAATTCCTCTCTATCATTCAAATGAATATGTATCCTTTAACTTTTTCAAATTTTTGGTGGAATTTACCTTCCCTTTTCCAAGTTTTCAGGACCCTACAATCGTTAAGGAGTAACATGGCTTCGCAAATGGGCACTCTATCCATGGAGCTATTGGTTGTCTCAAGAAGTGATTAGTGACATCAATATGAAATCTTTTGTGAGTAATGTGGCCATCTAACTAGATATGAAATACACTTACGATATAGTTGAATGGAGCTTCATCAACAGGGTTCAAGCATGCATTGGGTTCTTAGTGAGGGTCATTGATATCCTTTTTTGGTGTTTTATCACCCCTTGGTCGTCTACTTCATTTATGGGAAAATAGTTTCATTTTTTTAAAGTGGTGAGTGGTTTGAAGTAGGGAGATCTCGTCTCTCCCAACATTTTCTCATCGTTCGAGATGTCCTCAGCTGATTTATTACTCATTATATTGTTATCGGAAAGGTTGTTCCCTTCCGAAACAAGTGATTGGTTTGGTGTATTTCACATATCAAGTTTGTATATGACACCGTACTATTTTTTAATGGTAGTAGAAGGCCCATTAAGGGGGTTAATAGAGTGTTAGAGATGTATTGGTCTTGGAGTGGTCATATTTTTATCCATGAGAAGAGTTATTTTCCCCCAATAAAGGATCAGAGAGGAGGATCAGAGCATTAGAGAACAACCTCAGTATGGTTAAATACTCTTTCTTTATAACCTATTTGGGAGCCCCAATGTCACATAATACTCTTCTCATTTAGAACTTTGATATGGTTACTGAGAGAATCATGGGACACATTCTCAACTGGAAAAACAAGTTCTTATATTTTGGAGGTATAATCACATAGATAAATTATATTCCTTTATCATTACCCATGCATATCCTATCCTGTCTAAAGGTACTAAGGAATGTGATTTCTAATAGTGTGGGATATCTAATTTCCTTTTTTTGGGACAACCATTTTGATGGTAAGTGTAATCGGGACTCCTAGAACTGGAATCCTATACCAATTATTAGATGGGGTATCAACTTGAAAGGCATTTCTAGAACCATGAGTGGTCTACATGCCAAACAAGCCTTGGAAATTTTATAAGGGAACTATTTATGGGGTAAATATATGCATGGTACTTATGGAAGTGAAGTGTGGTTTTCCAAAGTGGATCCATCTAAAATTGAGTAGTTGTTTCAGCCTTATATTCCAATCCTCCAGCAGCATTCTCATTGGTTAATTAGAAAGGGGGATATTAGTTTCTGGAACAAAAACTAGTTAGGTGTTATTGTTTGATTCCTGAACTACCCTGCACTGGATATCTTCTTCAGAGAGGCCAACCAATATCCCAGCTTAATTCTCACCACCTCGGATGATAATTAGAGAAATGTTTTTGATGTCATTTTGTTATCTAATAACTAGGACAAGTGTATTTTCACTGGTTCTATGGCTGTTTATTTCAATGTTAGATTGTTTTATACAATTGAAGTGGAGAGCTCTCAGTATGATAATGTGGAGAAATTTAATAGTGCATGGTGTCTCCTTCAAAGTTATATTTTTTTATATGGAGTGTCCAAAACAATTTGTTGCCTATAAAGGAGTGTATCCAGTGGTGAGGGATCGGTCTAGCATCTAAGTGTAGTTATTTCAAGGTGCTGAGACTAGAATCCATAAAGATTCTATTTTTCTGCAGCGAATGGGTGAATGTGGTATGGGGGCGTTAGGGAAGTTCATAGGTTGGTCCGATCAGGATATTTCATCAGAGACCTTACTTCAATAGTGGTTTCAAGGAGATGAAAAACATGGAGCATAATGGAAGGCTAGGGCTATGATTTTCACTAAAATTTGCGGGATACTTTGGTCGTCCAACAATGATAGGTGACATCAATCTGCATAGGTGTCCAAAATAGGTATCATTTTTAAGACTAGAATTGTAATTCTGGATTTTTATTAGTTGTGTAAACTTTTTGGGAATTCTCCTTCTTTTATGGAACTGGTTCCTCCAAACTACCTCATCAACTATGCTACTTCCCAAGAGAAATATATCAAATGGGTTCCTCCTTCCTTGGGGTTCATGTTAAATACTAATGGTTCCTGATTCATGGGATCCATGCGTGGTGGTGGGCAGTCAGATACACCAATGGTTCGGTTGTGATATCTTTATCATCCTTCTTTGGGATTGGGGATTCACTTCAAGGGATATCCCATTTTATCCACATAGTACTTCTAATATGTAATTAGAGAGACATCTCTATTAGAGAGGTAGAGACCAATTCATCAGCAGTTTTAAATGCTTTATCAGGCTGGGGACATGTTCCTGGGTCTATTGAATATTCTATTAGAAGATGAAAGTAATTAATGAACAATCACCTGATAATAATTCCCAGTTGGCAAGATGGTAATGTTGTGGAAGACTTCCTTGCTTCTAAAGTGTCTAGGAATGATATGGTCTTGATCTTTTCTAGCCTTGGTTCCTTCCCTCTTGAGGGAATCATGTTTTTTAAGTTGATTCTATGGGATTGAATTCATTCAGGCCCCCGTAACTTTTTATTGTAGGAACATCTTCCTTTTATCCATTTAATATATTAAACCAATCTTTTCAGTGTAGGGGTAATAAAAATCATCATAAGTTTAAATAATAGTTATGTAAGGAAAACAGAAATAAATGGAAAAATTTTAATTACATGAAATCTAATTTTTACCAAAATATAATAAATGAAAAATAATTATAATAAAAGATGAAAAAATTAATAAAATAGAGTTTAATTAAATTTTATTAATTATGTGATTATCAAATAATGATTTTTAAATAAATATGTTTTAAAGTTAACAAAATAATAAATCAAATATGAAAAAAGTCGAAAGCATAACTCTAAAAAATATCCTTTTTGTAAATTAAAAAACTAAAACCAAATCATTGAGTTAGAAATATCCAAAATTTTCCCCCTTATTAAAATTTATCAAGAATAAAAAAATTATTATTAAAAACATTCTCCACTTTTAGAAATTTTATCAAAAAGAAAATATAATATTAATTGAAACAATATTTATCCTTCTTAAATAATGAAAAATTGGTATATTCTTGTACATTAAAAAATTAGAAATTAAAGATGTATTCCCCAAAATTCAATCCTTTATAAAAAAGATATATTAATATTAATACTAAAATTAGAATTCGTACAAAAATGAAATCATTATCATCCCCTATTAAAACATCAATTTGTTATATCACAAATAAAATTATAGTTTAGTTAATATAACTGCAAATTTATCATCAATTGTAACAAATTTGAGAAAGATACCCCCTTTAGAAACATTATCTTATAAAAATGAAATCTAACAATAATATTTTATTTCCTTCAATATATTGAGGGTGTTATAGAAATAAAAATTGAATATGTGTTGTCATAATATATACTTGTTTTGACTAAATAAACATTAAAATAAAATAGTGTTTGTTCTATCTGATGATTTTTAGCAGAATAATTTTAAATAGTAATGTGTTTCGTCTTAGCTAATGAAAATGAAAAACACATTCTTTTTTGAACAACATGATATTATGAAATTATAGATTCAGTGGGACACACCTGATGTAATTTTGATGTGATTCATGTAGCCACCTAAATAAAATATATAATATTAAAAAAATTGAAATAATTATGATTATAGTGGAACAAATTAGTGTTAACTGTTCCTTTAACATGTCTGATTATTCTTCTATCTTACATTAAATAAAATTTTTATAGATTAAACTGATATATTGGACACATGGATAATGAAAACATAATATCAATACTTGATGTAGTCAAATAAATTTAGCTTCCAATCATTCCTCAATACATTTTATCATTCACATATTTTCAAGATTCATCCACCAAGGGTTTAGAATTTGTGCACATTGGAATTCAAATAGTGTTATATAAATCAAGATTAAATTTTGTTACAAAATTAATAGAATATATATTTTGATTTAGAAAATTCTATATGTTCTTTGTAAAATTTAAAGGAAGTGGAAAATTCTTTATATACACATTATGATCATATCAAATTTATTTGCCATTGTCTTTTAAAATTCACTACCAAACATATATTTCTTGATCTGAATAACATATCATAAACATTTATTTATGAAATTAAAATATCATTATAAAATTTCATTATAAATAATGTTAGATCAACCTTTACTTTGTTAAATTCATTTTTCAGAAAAAAAAAATTTGGTTAGTCAATCCTTCCATGTTCTTGGATCATGATTTAGACCATATAAAGAATTATATATTTAGAAAAATTTATTTATAAATTATAAATATTTAAAACATGGTGGTTGATTAACATTATCCTTTTCAAAAAGTAAACCATTTTACAATGTACTATTTACATCCATTTGAAACCATAATTAATTTGTATAATAAGAAAATAATAATAAAATTGAATGATTTTTATTCTAGTAACTGGTGAAAATATTCTTCAAAATAAACACCTTTTTCATGTAAAAATATTCAATAATCAAATCTAGCCTTGTTTACTATATTAGTAGACTCATGCATTTATTTAAAATTTTACATTCGGTTCCAATTGACTGTCTATCTTCTGAAATCTCATTAAAAATCAATAAATTTTTTAAATCTAATTGATTATGTTCACCATGCACAACATTTTTCCAATTTTAACATCTCAATTATTCTTTAACATTAACAGGGGAAAATCACAATGAATGGTGGATTTATTGGAATAAATAAAAACTGATTGTAACACACTAACATTTCATAGTGTGTTATTTCTTCAAAATAATTCAATAACTTGCACTACACGCAACACTGAGTTCATGTGCACCATGACTTACCAAACAAGCTGTTCAAAAGAGGATATAAATAGTATTAACTAAATTTTAAACTTTATATAATCCTTATAATTTTAGAATCCATATTATGAGTTTCTTAGACATAATGTAAGAACAAATTCATTTTCAGTATTGCACTTTTACCAACTTTTAATAGTGAACCCTTTTAAAATCCAATATTTTAAACTTTTTGACTAAATGGGGACATCAAAGATTTACAATGAAACATCCCAAGCTTCCACGGTACTCTTTAATTTGAATAATACAGTAGCGTGTGTTGTACGCAACTTCGAGTTCTAACACACACCACAACCAATCAAACTAGCCGTTTTGAATAGTAATACCTAATTTTTGAAATTTTATAAATTTTATCTCTCAAAATGGACATCTTTTTTGGATTCAGAATATCGAATTTAGCCTAGGGTAAAATTTTGGTACTTTTCAGATAACTTTTATATTTTGATGAATAGTGAAAATTGCTACATTTTAATTAAAAACAAATTTTTTAATCAAAATAATTAGTAGTGATAAATTATGAATTTGAGTGGTTTTAAAGTATATTTAGAATTTATTTTTACCATTTAATACAATGTTGTTCATTGGAAAAAACTTCACAATTAAACCGGATATAAACAAGTGTCAATCTTTTGATAGTTATTATCTCTTAAAAACACGCTTTTTGTTTTAACAACGGGAATTAATTTTAAATTAATTTCTGCCACTTCTGTGTGTTAAATTTGGAAAAATGGATTCCATATTTGGAATCAGGATGTTCAAATTGTGTAAATAGGTAACTTTTTTTAGACATTTTGAATAATTACTTCGGTAAATAAAATATTTACCATGGTTAAAGGGTAAATCTGGTAAATAAGGGTTAAAAATAATATTATAATAATAACAATTACCCTAAAACGTGTCCTAACCTTATTGGATGATACATGTCCGACCATGGGCATCTTTGGGTCGATTTTGGGACCCCATGGAGCCACTTGTAAGTGATAGGGACACTTTATTTTAATTAAGTTAAAATGAATACAAAAATGACACAAGCATATATCTTTTAGAAAAACAATTTTTACATAGGGTTATATATGTTGGAGTTTCAACTATAAATATTCATTAGAATGATAAAAATATTTCCTACATAATTATATTTTATTTATAATTTTTAAACATTAAATAATTTAATTTATTTATGACACAATGATGATGCAGTAATTACCATAATAGTGAAAATTTTAAATAATTGATATTATAAATACCCAAATAAATATAATTTGAGACTTTTTATGAATTAAACTAATTTTATAGGTTACTATGACATGTTATGAGTTATTTAATGTACTTTTTTATAAGTAATTATTCTGTTATGATTTTTACAAAAATCAACTATGGAATAGTGTCAAAATTGACATAAAAGAGTTTTTAAAACAAATATTATATTATTAATTAATATTAGATTCCTAAAAATCTAAGGTTCAGCCAAGAGACTTATATAATTATATGTGTATCATTAATGGACCACTTTTGGGTCTATTGGATATATATAGTATGTTTATTAACTATATAATATAAAAATACAAAGTGACATGGTAAGTGTCAAACTAATTAACTAAGAGTTAAAACTTAAAGATAAGGTTAATATAGTAACCCAAACCTGTCTAAATCCTATTGGTTGAGTGGTTTTCGACCTATAACCACCTTAAACTTTAAATAATCCACTTTGAGGCATTATAAACCTAATATGAATTTATGATAAAAGAATATTTCTAGCTTTTCCAAAGGTGCCCCTCACCCCTCTTATAAAAGGGCACTCCCCCTTCTCACTAATTCACACATTCAAAGCCTTTTTGTTCGTCCAACCCCTACCCAAATACTCTCTAAACTTCCCTAACTAAAACCTATAGGCCTTAGATTGATCATAAGACCAACCTAAGGAGCCCGTTTGATCAAATCAAAAGGAAGAACCCGAAGAAGAGGTAATGTTTTCACCACCCTTTTACAAATTCGTTTCATCTTCAACTTCTTCTTTCTTTATTATTCCCATTCTAAAATAATGAATACATTATCTAATATATACTTTAATATTATTATAAATATGGTAAAACCATATTCATTATTCTATCTATCCTTTGAATGACATGTCATCGTACGTGTGTACGTACGGCTTTCCGTCTCCACGTCGTGGTGTAATTGTTATTCAATATATTATTATTTGGATGGGTATAATAATGGTTTATAATTCATGTAAATAATAAATATAACATGATAATGATTCTGTATATATGATATACCATCCAATTATATATTATTTTAAAATCAAAATAATGATATTGTCGCTCGTGCGTCCTAACGGACTACCATCTCCACGAACGTGATGAGATTCATTCTCCATCGTATCCATTCAAGTATAATTATCATTTGATGATTTAAAAATAATTTTTAAGGACTTGATATCATTATGGATATGAATAATAAACAACCTATCCATGACAACCACGGCTTACATAACAAAACATATAAAAGAAAACGAGTAAGTTAACACCTGAAACGACGATAATACTAAGATATTATTAACAATGAAATGTTAAAAGATCATATAAGATATCATATTAATGTATATGATTCTTGTATAATTTAATAACAGTTATTTCACCATTATACAGGAGGTTAACCTACCCCCATTCAAGGAAAAGTAAAAGGTAATGGGTTTCTTATCTCACTCTTAATTTCGTGAGAATTCCATTGTTCACCACTTATTTATTGCATGTGTTGTGTGTGTACTGCCCATGATTGTATTAATTGTGTAATATAATTTAACTTATGGGTATTTACATAATAATTGTATGATCCTTCTTTCATGGGTGTATGTTTCATAAGTTACCTAATCGATAAGGGAATTTGAAATTTCAATTTCCATTTATTAGGCTTTACGCAAACTTCATTGATTATTTTACTCCGAGATTATGTGTGGAATCACTATTCATTTGCTTATGTCATAATTTCCACTCCTATTTTTTGTGGATATACTTTTTGTACACATAATCACTCTATTGATAATTTCTCAAGTCATTGATATGAATTTGAGAAGAGTAATTTTAACTCATTCTCCATTTGTTGTGTTAAACATCCAATTCATTGGTGTTGTTTTTACAAGATTATGTGTGAATGTCATTTGATTGTTTTACACTAAATATCCAATCTTAGTTAGTGTATTTATATTTTTCACACATAACTATGTCGTTGATTTATCCTTAACCTAAGGATACAGCCTTTATGAGAGATTTCATCTCAATTTACATTCCATTGAGACTTCTTTGTTGTTATACACCAAATCACTTTTATGTGATGTATATAATGTACTTTGACATAGTATATCATGAATCCATTTATTCTCATGATATTAAAATGTTTTTATTACCTCAATTATTTGTATTCAAGTGTCTCTCTTTTGGTTAGAAACTCTAACTAAAATACCATTTTTAAATGTTTTAAAGACTTATTCTTCTAAATCATGCTGATTAATGTCCATGTTTTAAAAAATGGTTTTAAGGATTTATTTATATGAACATTAAAGTTTTAAAATTAAAACTCCTTTTAAAAGTTTCAAAGTGGTTTGGGACACTTTGATTCAAAAATCTATTTTTAAACAGCTTCTTGACAAATATTGTGACTTTAAAATGTTTTCAAGAAAAGGGGGATATTTCTCTCAAATAGTTTTGATGGTTATTTTCATCTATGTCAATATCATTAATTATTATCTATTGAGTTTAATATGAAACAATTCAATCTTCCATATTGTATCGAATGAGTTATGTTTGATTGTGGATGGTCTATTTTTATACCATTCATGGTTTGTGGTTAAAGTATTGACATTTCGTATTCTAGTTTTAATACGAATGTTTATGTTATGTTTAAACATGTTCATATGAGGAATGCATTGGACTTAGTAAGTGACGGGTGGAGCCCACTATAGCTCATTGATGCATCGGTAGGTCTCATGAGACAAACTAGTGTCTTGGCACAAGGCCTTGACAAAATCTTATTTATAGTATTGGCATGAGGCCTTGGATATGTGGTTAAGATAGTCTGTAATTATGCATTCCATCATTATGAAAGTGGTTATTGATATTGAATGTGATTATTCGTTTAGTAGAATATCCATGTGAATAAGTAAATGGAACTATTTCATTATATTTTTTCCATACTATGTTGAAGTTTAAGTTTAAAAGGCTTTTGTTTTAGTTATACATTGCCTTAAATGTTTATTCTTATTTATGAAAGTTTCCGCTATATTGTTATCCTTAATGGGCATTCGAGCTCACCCCTTTTCTATGTTTTATTTTTCCCAGGATGTGAAGAAGTAAATTATGATTGACCTACAGGGATAGTATTAGGGGATAAGAGTGTGGACTACGGAGACTATGTTGTTGTAGTTTTCATTTTTATGATGTAATGTAAAACATTATGAATATATCTAGTTATTCCAAGTCTACTAAACTAATCGGTCATTTGAGACTTGATCTTTCTTGTGATCATGACAATGTTATGTAATAATGCACTGACTCTAGGTAACTGGGGGTGGGGCGTTACAGTTGGTATCAGAGGAATTTTAGTACAAACCTTGGAAGCTAGATTTAGATAAACTCTAATTAGAGCACATAGACCTAAGATGAACTTTGAGGATTAGTATAGAAGAACTTCCTAGAATTTTGGTATTGTAGAGATTTTGTGAGTTTTCTGAGAAATACATCCCTATCTGGATATGAGCAGGTAGAGGCGGCTCTGGCACAGATGTACCTAGGGGTAAAACTCAAAAACACCGCTTTGAGCTGGACTCGAACGGGAACTGGTGCACGACAATGGGCCTTGCTGCACTCTTGGTCACGACACTCCTAGGGGATATGCTTAGGATAATTCTCAATTTCTTTACAAACCATTATGAAGGGTTTATGAGTATATACTTCCTCAAAGGATACATTTTTATGATTATGGATTATATCCATAAACTATTTAATTTATGTTATGTGTTTTACAAGTTTGGTATTAGGTATTGTTATTCATAATATAATCTAGTGTATGCCATTGTTTAGAAATGGCACCCAGTATAAGGAATGAGAACTCCAGCAATGCACAGGATCCAAAGAGAAAGAAGGATCATATCTTTCATGGTCTTAAGCCATAATATATAAGAGAAATAGTCTCCCATGTATTATCATCATATGAAGAAATAATATCATGTGTTGATAAGATAAGTAAAGAGTTTACTGAGTCCTATGGCTTTGAAGGGAACCAAGAGAAGAAAAGGATGTAAGAGAGAAAGATGGATAAAGGGAAGAGGGAAAAGAAGAATTTTCCCATATGTGATAATTGTGGGAAGAAACACCATGTAACTTGCCTGAAAGGAATGAGAGTTTGTTATAAGTGCGGAGGAAAAGGGCACAAAGTACGTGACTGCAAGGGTAAGAAAATGGTTTCAAATATACAATGCTTCATTTGCAAGGAGCTTGGAGACTATGCGATCCTATGTCCCAGTCGTCAGACTATGACGCAAATGATGCTATTGGATAATAATCATGTAATGATACTACCACAGATGAAGAGGAATAATTAGAGTTCTTATGTGGATTATGTCGTTTGAGTGTTGTATCAACAATGTACTTCTTATAATAATTATGGATTATATAGGGATTGTACTACAATACTATTTCATTAAGGACTTGAGATTGTGTGGAACAAAGAAAAGTGACTCAATAGAAGGTTAAATTTTTGGAAAATATATGGTTGAGAGAAAGATAAACCATAATATGGTTCTGATACCGAGGTAGTGATTTTAGAATAATACATGATTGATTTGGATAAATTATATTGGATATTCTTGACTACCTTGAAACTGATTAATGATTTTTATATTCCATAATTATTGGGGTTTAAAACATTTTTGGATTAAAGGAGTATATCTATTATTATTTAAGGAATAAGGGATCATGAATGTAATCAATAAGGTTTTATGGTAATTCAGGATATTGCAGTGTTTTATAAGAATACATGATGAAGGTGTTCACATGTTATTACGTGGAAAAAAGTATCTTCATTGTGTTTACCTTCCTTATAAATTTTGGACTGAAGTATTTTGGATAATTCTAGTTTGGATTATTTTGGATTTCCATAAAAGGACAACCCGGAGGTCGGGCGGCAACCCATCGCGTCCGGCAAGGCCGCGAGACTTGAACCCACAACAGAAGGGCAACAAGGGTGTATCACCTACCACTGACCCACATGATGTCCTGGATTTAATAATGTCGTTTTTTAATGGTTCTGCTAGATGAATTATAAATTCATTTTTTAACCCTATACGAATAGGATAAATAGAATATTATTTTTAAGTTCTTTTATCTTTTAGAGTGAAATATGAGTTTTTGGTAGAACTTAGTTAAAGGATGAGACTCTACTTGTCAAGTATATATTTTTCTTCTTCTCTTATTCAATGAAGAAATTAATTCTTATACTTTAGTGAAGGGATCTTAAAACAAAAAAAATGTGTTATCCTAATACCATATGTTTTGCTGAACCGATGGTATTTTAAATCATCATAGATTGATGAATTTAAGGCCCTCAATTTTACACTTGTTTGTGATTGATGACCTAAATCACTACCTATAAATATTTATGTTTTTCCTCTAATTATATGTCTTTAATTTCCACCAATGTTCTCAGAATATATATCATAATTTGGTGGTGACCCTTTCAATTCACTTTTTCTCTTATTAAGACTACATTTTATTAACCCAATTTCCGATGTGGGTTTTCTCACAAAGATATTTTCTATATTCAACCTTTTATTTTCGAAGAAAAATTTCAAATTGCGAGGATGCAATTTATGGAGGGGAGAATGTAACACACCAAGATTTCATAGTGTGTTATTTCTTCAAAATAATTCAATAACTTTCATTACACGCAACACTGAGTTCAAACACACCATGACTTACCAAACAAGCCGTTCAAAAGAGGTTATGAATAGTATTAACTAAATTTTAAACATTATATAATCCTTATAATTTTATAATCCATATTATCAGTTTCTTAGACATAATGTAAGAACAAATTCATTTTCAGTATTGCACTTTTACCAACTTTTAATAGTGAACCATTTTTAAATCCAATATTTTATACTTTTTGACTAAATGGGGACATCAAAAATTTACAATGAAACATCCCAAACTTCCACGGTACGCTTTCTTTGAATAATACAGTAGCGTGTGTTGTACGCAACTTCGAGTTCTAACACACACCACAACCAATCAAACTAGCCGATATGAATATTAATACCTACTTTTTGAAATTTTATAAATTTTATCTCTCGAAATGGACTTCATTTTTGGATTCGGAATATTGCATTTAACCTAGGGTAAAATTTTGGTACTTTTCAGATAACTTTTATATTTTGATGAATTGTGAAAATTAATAAATTTTAATTAAAAACAAATTTTTTAATCAAAATAATTAGTAGTGATAAATTATAAATTTGAGTGGTTTAAAATATATTTAGAATATATTTTTACCATTTAATACAATGATGTTCATTGGACAAAACTTCAAAATTAAACCGGATATAAACAGGTGTCAATCTTTTGATAGTTATTATCTCTTAAAAACAGGCTTTTTGTTTTAACAACGGGAATTAATTTTAAATTAATTTCTGCCACTTCTGTTTTTTGAATTTGGAAAAATGGATTCCATATTTGGAATCATGATTTTCAAATTTTGTAAATAGGTAACATTTATTTTTAGACATTTTGAATAATTACTTCGGTAAATATTTTATTTACCTGGATTAAATGGTAAATCTGGTAAATAAGGGTTAAAAATAATATTATAATAATAAAATAATTCCCTAAAACGTGTCCTAACCTTATTGGTTGTATACATGTCTGACCATGGTCATATTTGGGTAGATTTTGGGACACCATGGAGCCACTTGTAAGTGATAGGGACACTTTATTTTAATTAAGTTAAAATGAATACAAAAATAACACAAGCATATATCTTTTAGAAAAACAATTTTTACATAAGGTTATATATGTTGGATTTTAGACTATAAATATCAATTAGAGAGCTAAAAGGATTTCCTACATAATTATATTTTATTTATAACTTTTAGACATTAAATAATTTAATTTATTTATGACACAATGATGATACAGTAATTACCATAATAGTGAAAAAATAAAATAATTGATATTATAAATACCCAAATAAATAGAATTTGAGACTTTTATAAATTAAACTAATTTTCCAGGTTAATATGAAATTTTAGGATTGATTTAATTAACTTTTTTATAAGTAATCATTCTGTTATGATTTTTACAAAAATCAACTATTGAATCGTGTCAAAATTGATATAAAAGAGTTTTTAAAACAAATATTATATTATTAATTGATATTAAATTCCTAAAAATCTAAAGTTCGTCCAAGAGACTTATATCATGATAGGTTTATCATTAATGGACCACTTGGGGGTCGTTTGGACGTATATAGTATGTTTATTAACTATATAATATAAAAATACAAAGTGACATGGTAAGTGTCAAACTAATTAACTAAGAGTTAATACTTAAAGATAACGTTAATATAGTAACCCAAACCTGTCTGAATCCTATTTTTTGAGTGATTTTAGACCTATCCCCACCTTAAACTTTAAATAATACACTTTTTATCCATTAAAAACCGAATAGTAATTTATTATAAAATAATATTTTTAGCTTTTCCAAAGGTGCCCCTCACCCCTCTTATAAAAGGGCACTCCCCCTTTTCACTAATTCACACATTCATAGCCTTTTGGTTTGACCAACCCCTTCCCAAATACTCTATAAAATTCTCTCAATACAATATAGAGGCCTTATTTTGATCATAAAACAAACCTATGGAGCCCTTTTGATCAAATCAAAAGGAAGAACTCGAAGAAGAGGTAATGTTCTCACCACCCTTTTTCAAATTCGTTTCTTATTCAACTTATTCTATCTTTGTTATTCCCATTCTAAAATAATGAATCCGGTTAATCATATATACTGTAATATTATTATAAATATGGTACAACCATATTCAGTATTCTATCCTTCCTTTGAATGACATGTCACCATACGTGCGTACGTACGGCTTACCGTCTCAACGTCGTGGTGTAATTGTTATTCAATATATTATTATTTGGATGGGTATAATAATGGTTTATAATTCATGTAAATTTTAAATATAACATGATAATGATTCTTTATATATGATATACCATCCAATTATATATTATTTTAATATCAAAAGAATGATATTGTCACTCGTGCGTACGTACGGACTACTGTCCCCACGAACGCGATGAGTTTCATTCTCCATCGTATCCATTCAAGTATAATAATAATTTTATGATTTAAAAATAATGTTTAAGGACATGATATAATTCTGGATATGAATAATATATAATGTATCCATTAAAACCATGTCTTACGTAACAAAACATATAAAAGAAAATGAGTAAGTTAACACCCGAAACGACGATAATACTAAGATATTATTAACAAAGAAATGTTAAAAGATCATATATGATATCATATTAATGTATATGATTCTTGTATAATTTAATAACAATTATTTCACCATTATACATGAGGTTAACCTACCCCCATCCAAGGAAAATTACAAGGTAAGGGGTTTCTTATCTCACTCTTAATTTCGTGAGAATTCCATTGTTCACCACTTATTTATTGCATGTGGTGTATGTGTACTACCCATGATTGTATTCATTGTGTAATATAATTTAACTTATGGGTATTTAAATCATCATTGTATGATCCTTCTTTCATGTTTGTATGTTTCATATGTTACCTAATCGATAAGGGAATTTGAAATTTCAATTTCCATTTATTCGGCTTTACGCAAACTTCATTGATTATTTTACTCCGAGATTATGTGTAGAATCACTATTCATTTTCTTATGTCATAATTTCCACTCCCCTTTTCTGTGGATATACTTTTTATACACATAATCACTCCATTGATAATTTCTCAAGTCATCGATATGAATTTGATAAGAGTAATTTTAACTCATTCTCCATTTGTTGAGTTAAACATCCAATTCATTGGTGTTGTTTTTACAAGATTATGTTTGAATGTCCTTTGATTGTTTTACACTGAATATCCAATCATATTTAGTGTATTTATATTTGTCACACATAACTATGTCGTTGATTTATCCTTAACCTAAGGATACAGCCTTTATGAGAGATTTCATCTCAATTTACATTCCATTGAGACTTCTTTGTTGTTATACACCAAATCACTTTTATGTGGGGTATATAATGCACTTTGACATAGTATATCATGAATCCATTTATTCTGATGATATTACAATGTTTTTATTACCTCAATTATTTGTATTCAAGTGTCTCTCTTTTGGTTATAAACTCTAACTAAAATACCATTTTTAAATGTTTTAAAGAATTATTCTTCTAAATCATGCTCATTAATGTCCATGTTTTAAAAAATGGTTTTAAGGGTTTATTTATATGGACATTAAATTTTTAAAATTAAAACTACTTTTAAAAGTTTCAAAGTGGTATGGGACACTTTGATTCAAAAATCTATTTTTAAACGGTTTCTTGACAAATAGTGTGACTTTTAAATGTTTTCAAGAAAATGGGGATATTTCTCTCAAATAATTTTGATGGTTATTTTCATCTATGTCAATATCATTAATTATTATCGATTGAGGTTAATATGATACAATACAATCTTCCATATTGTATCGAATGAGTTATGTTTGACTGTGGATGTGCTTTTTTTATACCATTCATGGTTTGTGGTTAAAGTATTGACATTTCGTATGGTAGTTTTAATAAGAATGTTTTTGTTATGTTTAAACATGTTCATATGTGGAATGAATTGGACTTAGTAAGTGACGGGTGGAGCCCGCTATAGCTCCTCGATGCATCGGTAGGTCTCATAAGACAAACTAGTTTCTTGGCACAAGGCCTTAACAAAATCTTATTTCTAGTCTTGGCACTAGGCCTTGGCTATGTGGTTATGATAGTCTGGCATTATGCATTCCATAATTATGAAAGTGGTTATTGATATTTCATGTGATTATTAGTTTAGTAGAATATCCATGTGAATATGTAAATGGCATTATTTCATTTTATTTTTTCCATACTATGTTGAAGTTCAAGTTTAAAAGGCTTTTTTTTTAGTTATACATTGACTTAAATGTTTATTCTTATTTATGAAAGTTTTTTCTATATTGTTATCCTTACTGGGCATTCAAGATCACCCCTTTTCTATGTTTTATTTTTTCCAAGATCTGAAGAAGTAAATTATGAATGACCTGCAGGGATAGTATGAGGGGATAAGAGTGTGGACTATGGAGACTATGTTGTTGTAGTTTTAATTTTTATGATGTAATGTAAAACTTTATGAATGTATCTAGTTATTCCAAGGCTACTAAACTAATCGTTCTTTCGAGACTTGATATTTCTTGTGATCATGCCAATGTTATGTAATAATGCACCGATTCTAGGTAACTGGGGTCGGGGCGTTACACTGATTTTCAAGTTCTTATTCCAGATATAACATTTATAATTATATTTCATTAAGAGTGATCCTTGAGAGTTTTCCAATTAATTGAATCATATTTAAAAGAAATGAAATCTAGATCAAATGATGCATTATTATTTTCACTGTCATCTTAAGTAAAATTGATCTTATTTAAATCATTATCAGGATAATTAGATTCTTCATTCAATTTTTTATTATTTCCAATGAACACGACATGAATAGATTATTTCTTATATAGTTTTCTTTTGTTATATAACATATAATATATAGTATTATTTAAATATCCTAGAAAAATTCTATCATCACTTTTTTCATCAATCTTATCTGAATTATCATTATTTCTTTTCATTAAATAGTTTATATGGTGTTATATCTATAATGTGTCTAATGTAAACTCTACTTATGATATATAAAGTAGTATTAACCAATTTAGAAAAAATTTATTGGTAAAATAAATTCATTTAGTATTGTTCATTACATTTCATTAATAGTTATATTTTTATTTATTACAAAGCCACTGATTTGTGATGTTAGAGTGGAATAAAAATTATTTAAGTGTCCATTATAATCAATTTTTCTTCAAAATATATGTTAAACAATTATGCATTTTTATCACATCTAATTAACATTGTTAAAATACAATTTTATTTTTGAATCTATTTAAAAAAACGAACTTGTTTTGGGACTCCCTTTTTGTGATTGGAAATGATTCCAAGTGAATATAATAATGTAATATAAAATTACTATTATATATTTCTTAATCCATATTCTAGTATTTTTCATGAGTTCAAATAAATTTAGATGATTCCGTTCTAAACATATATTTGTATTAGCAATGTTAATTGATCTAAAATTCTATTGGTGTTTCCAACCCACTAGACAGGAATCACACACAAAATACATAGTTTCATTGAATTTTGGATGTTCCAGAACCTATACATGTTTTTCTAAATTGTTCAACTGTTGATTATTAACATGTTCGAACACCCTACTCCAAATAATAGCTTCTATTACTACATATTTTAAACACTTCACATTTTAGAAGGTTAGTTATGAAAAATATATAGAGTTTCTATTTTCATTTTTATTAGCATCAAATAAAACAATAATAACATTATGAATGTGAAATTTATTATTTGTAATATTTAGATATATTTCAACACCGCAAAGCTATGAGATACTAATAAAATTGTTTTTTCACACCTCTATATATAATAATTTTCAAAAATATAATAGATTTAAATATTAATACTTCTCCATAACCTTTGATCTTAATATTAGATTTATCATCGAATTTCATAGTCATCTATCAAGTGCATTAAACAACAAAATGTTAGAGATATCAACAGTCATGTTCTTAGAACACAAACTTTTCCTATACCATGCATAATTAAATATCGTTAGATAGGATTCCAATAAAATGAATTAATCAGATAATTGTTTTGGCCCCCAACATATATTGGGTCTAACTGAATTAGTTTTAGAACTTTTAGTCATGCATTTTGATTATATACACTTATTTCATCCTTATCTAAAAGATAAATTTAGATAAATAAAATTATTTGTATGACCTATTGACTAAGAAAGTTTTAATGAACATTCATATGCATAATTCCCATTAAAATTATATCTAATGGATTTTACTTTTGTGAAATTATATTTACCGCCTTTAAGTGAATTTATTCTATACATATTAGTAATCTGAATATTATAATCAAGTATTTTTTTAACATCATAATGTTTTCTAATAGAAATCATATTATCGAACATTTCATTTCAAGGAAAAAAATAAATAAGGGTTCTTTTGACCAAGTAATATTTATTTTATGATTTTTATTCCCTTTTTGAATAATTTAAATGTCATAATAGATTTTCAAATATAAATATAATATTAAAATTTTGAATTCCATATCTTATTGGTTGAGCTTCACACATTCCATTTCAATTTTTTAAAATCATCAAAAACCCACATAAAGATACTTTCTTTCTATTTATCATTTTTTCATGAAATATTTAATAATTTCATTTTTACCTTTAATAATTATCAATTTAGAATCTAAAACATCATTTTCTTCTTAATTCTTATAGAAGAACCATTTAGTATTTAAATTTATTTTTTAAATTTTTATTTTCTATTTTCAATTCTCAATATAGTTCATCCATTCTTAAAAATATATTTTCAATCATTTTTTTCAGATAGTTCTTTAAATTTAGTTTCATTATAAGATAAATATCCCAATCTAGAATCATAATCAGTGCTTCGCTAATTCATTATTTTTTCTATCTTGAATAGCTTGTCTAATACTTTTCAACACTCAGAATCTTCTATGCCTGAGTATTACTCCTTGGTGAAACTATATCTAGTTTTATATGAACAATTTATCACCTTTTACTGCTTGTCTTCCCTTCTTGTTTCAGTTTTGGACAATCTGATTTGGTATGATCCTTCTTTTTCATACACTCTTATCATATTAATTCTAAATCATTGAATTTACTACTAATAACTTTCATAATTTAAATTTTTCAACTATTTTTTATGATCTATTATTGTAGACCTATTTGAACATCAATTTCCCTTCATGTAATTATAAACACTTTCATTATTTTTTTAAACTTTCTCTTTTTTCTGCCACTCAAAATCATCAGAATTAATAGTAACATTTATATTAAATTTGAATTATATACAATTAATTTTTCCATTTTCATCACATTTATCATTATTCAACTCAATATCATATTGAGGATGTTATCATATCAGTTCATACATAGAATACATAGATAAATACATAGTTTCAACATTTGAATCCTTCTTTGAGTTCTACCTTTTAGGTAGAGAGTGAAGTATTCTTTTGATTAGAACGTCATACATCGTGTTCTACTTGAGGAAAACCATTTTGTTTAAAATATTAGTGAATATATTTTAGATCTTGTTAATTCCCCCTATATGATTTATCCTGAATTCATCAAATTCATCCATGAGAATGCCTAGATTGGTTATTTTCAATGTAACAGTTCTTTGAGGGTTGAATTTTAAGCATCCCTAAATGTATGATGCAGCTTTACATTTTGAGATATTTCAATAAATATTTCTACTTAAATAAAAATATAGTTGAATCATAACATTTTAATTTGGAATACATTTCGTATCATCATTTTTGGTAAATGTTTCTAAATCTACCTCAGGAAATTTATAAGATGTGGATATGATAGTAAAAAATCCATGACCTATATTTTTTAGAAATACCTATATCTGATTCTTCTTATATACATAATTTATTCCATTGATATAAGGTGTTTTGATGGGGTTCAACAGCACAAATTCAATTATTTCTACAATAGAGGAGTGGATATTTAAAAAGAATAATAGTTCTACGATAATCATTAATAAAATAAGATAATGAAATATTAATAACCAACTACTTAAAAGGAACATCACTATAATACCAATTGTTAGCTCCCTATTGGACAAAAATGTTAAATTGGGTGGGTGAATAGGCTTTTTTAAAATTTAAAAAAAAAATATTTATTATTTGAGTAATAAAAACAAAAATATTATATTAAAATAGAAAAATAAGAACACATGATATTTTTATAGCAGTACAGATCACCATGATCCTACACCACTCTTTAATCATATCTTCATTGAGAGAAGACTGGTATTCACAATGAACCTTATTTTTTATGGATTTATAACCTTGATATAGGCATACATTATCAACACTCAATATTATAACTAAATTACAAACATACATTTTTTTAACCTTGTTATGTATCCATAACTAAATTTTATTGGAGTCACAACACACATCACTTTTTTCTAGAATTCAAAAAACCCAGTGTCTTTTTTATAGGTGTCACAACTATTCCTTCCTTTTATATTGTTGGAATAACCTAACAATACACCTTTTAGATGTGAAAATATCAATCCAACTCTAGAAAAACATACGAAAGATAGAATGATACAGTAGAGAACATCCAAAATAATTAATTGTAGTAGTGGTAAATATGATGATAAACATTTTTTCCACTCATGAACATGGATAAAATCCATAGTAAATGGTCAAACAATAAATTTTCATTGTGATAAAACCTATGTAATAGAAGTTCCAGTTAAGAATCATATATTCACAAGTCTCATATAAGTATTTTATTCTTATCTATCCATTACGATATGAAAATAAATAATTTCATGTTTATTTTATCATGTTCCCCCATTGATTTAATTACAATGGCTAATCATGCATCATTAACTCAAATATTTTATTATAATGAAGGAGAATCTAAATAACTAGCCATAGTGTGTCACATTAATAAAATAAGAAATATGAATAATACTATTTTCCCATAATTTGAGTTAATGTAATCAATATTAGATAATTTTATCATTATAGAATTATTGTATGATATAGCTATAAAATTCATCTAATATTATAATTAATTAATTTTTTTATTTTAAAATATGTATAATAATCTGGACTATATTGAATAAACGTTTAGTATATTGATATATCAAATAACCACTAAAACATATCATTGTAACGCAAATACTGAGTTAGTATTTTAGTAATGAATTTATCCTCAATAATATTTAATAAGACATATAATCATAGTTTAAAAAATTATAAATATTTCAGATTAAAATAATATTTCATATGATGCAACAATAATAAAAGTATTAATGATTTATTATATGATGGTAGTATATAAATAATTTAATTTTTATAAGAAGATATATCTTTTAACCAATGACAACAGATACTTTCTAATATAAGAACAAACACTACTAGAAATTCGGGATATAGCCACGGTTCTAAACCCTGGCTATAGGTCAAAAATACGATGGCTATAAGTAATAGCCACAGTTTATGGAACCGTGGATCCTATTTTCCTGGAAATAGGGTTATGGCGATATCCATGGTTTGAACCATGCCTATAGGTCTATAGCCACGATTTGAAACAGTGGCTATACGCACAACCCTATTGCCACATCGATAAGATCCACAGTTCCTTAAACTGTTGTTCCTCTAGAAATGGGGATGATCTTGTTTGTTTAAGGTTCAAACATTCCAATCGGTTTATAATGGGTTTATTCATAGAAATGGAAGCATCCAATGATTCTATATCCATCTGGACATACTTTCCAAAGGTAGGTGCTCAATTGTTGTGGACTGATGAGGCTTAAGAATTTTTATTGGTCGAGAGGATGGGAGGTTGAACTCAACAAAACTTGTTGGGGGGAATTATTGTCTACTCCAGGACTCTCTTATAGATTTGATTTATATTTGTGAATCATTATTAATTTATCAAGTATGAAAATGATCTTTCCTTTAGATCTGACAATCATTGATAGATATGTATGAGATTTAGAAAATCTTTTATTTGTATTTGAGGTTCTTCATCGATAAAGGATCATCCATATTTATTAGAGATTCTTAGTCAATGGTATCCTTAAACACGTTATATAGAAATCTCTTGGTCATTATGATAACCAAACTGGTTTTAAAGCCACTCAGTGGGGCACTTGAAGTTTATTGTCGTTCAGAAGGACATGGATTATTTCAGAGTTAGGATCGTACCCGCAGATGGGTTACCTAAGTATCCTTCGTTAGAAAAGTAATCATAACCCATGTAGTTTTAGTGAAGAAGTATGAGTTTTATGCATGATTGATGGCCCAAAGAAAGATGTCTTAATTACTTTTACGCTATAACCTCACGTGAGTCATGATCAGTGTGAGAAACAAGAGGTATCAGTAAAACCTGAAGATTATTCCATGAAAGATGCAATCATAAGAAATAATGTTGGGATTATGTATGTAGGACTGCCCAGATAGATGAAGATCGAGACTTACTTCAGAGAAGAAACCTGAGAATAAGGTCCATAAAAGTATATGTGATTTATGGATATTTGGATACTTAACTTAGGGCTTATTCCTGAGAAGGATGCCCAAATTAGAGGGGACTTATGATTGGGTTTTATTTCTTGAGAAGGAATCCCATAACGAAAGGCATTAAGACTGGGGTTTATTCCAGAGAAGGAGGCCCAAGTTAAAGAAAATTATGATTGGGGCTTACTCTTGAGGAGGATTCCCATATTAAGGGAACTTGGACTGGGTCTTACTCTTGAAAAGGAGGCCTAGGTTAGGGAACTTGTGATTGGGGCTTATTCCTGAAAAGGAGGATGCCTGGATTAAAGATCTTCTCATCCTAATGGATGAGGTTAAATGAATGAAATATCTAACCTTATTTACATAATGATATGTAAATCACTATGTTTTGAGAGATGTTCCATAGAATTCCTTTCAGATAAGGAATCCAACAAAAGAATCATGCCAAAAATGGATTTGAAGAGGGTTTTAAAGACTAAATCTTGAAGAGGAGAGGTGGATTTGAAGGAAAGAGATGAATAGGCAGGATGGGCACCCAAAAAGAGGTAGGCGCAGAAGTCCTGTTTGGGTGCGCAAGTCCCGGTCGTGCAAGTATACTTGCGCGACACATGTGTACTTGGGTGAAGGTTGACCAATAGGGTAATACATGGGTGATACTTGGCTCAAGACCTTCATATTATCCCTAAAGGCTTCCAAAAGGGTGGCGTGAAAGTTATGTTGAAGGGATAAGGTGGCGTGGAAGTGTCTTAATTTCCCTTTAGGGATAGGCACTTATGCGCGCAAGTATTGATGAATGTCAAAACTTAGGCTTTATTCCCCCTCTTTAGATCTTCCATTCTATGTAAGAAATTACCTTAGAAGTGTTTGGAAGACTTCAAGTAGATACTAGGGTGCCGAGATCTTAAATCTGACTTTTGGATTTTTTGTCCCTAAAATGGGGGGCCCACAGTGGGTATTTATAGGCCATTGAAGACCTTGGGAAAAAATAGTGCATAGAAGTCACCTGTGCAACCCATATGTGGCGCACGAGTATACTTGCACGACTATAGTGAAACTTGCGTGACCCATGCTCGAAGAATTCCTTGTTCATGCCTTTGACAATATTTTATGTTTCTTCAAAGGATGAATCTCTTTGTGCTTAAGGTATTCTGATTTCCATTTGTTTAGACTCTGTGACAGAAAGGATCGTCAACAAAAGTCCCCCTTAGAGTTGGATCCAAAAAAGGAAGGAGGATTTGACTCTGAGGTAAAGGAGAAAACCAAAAAACTTCGGCGCACAAGTCATAGCCGTGTAGGTTTTTTCTGGCGCGCAAGGTCTAGCGCGCATGGGTATGGCCTCGCCTATAAATATGTGGCACCACTTCGTGCAAAGCACCCAGCCTTTCACGCTTATGATCTCTTGGTGCGCAAGTATCTTTGATTTCTCTCATTCATGTAGGTGTTGCTATCCGTGGTTCATTGTTTCATTGTGTCACGTTTCTGTAGAGGTATTTGGACTTGGGTGGTGATACCTGCGCGCTCATACTTGTGTGACCATATTAGACTTGCGTGCCAACTTAGGAATAGCACACCTTAATGAATTAGCCATTTTTTCTAATTTCTTCACAAATTTTATGAAAAATCTATTTACTTAGAGTTAATTATTCGACCTTTGTGCAGATTCCATGGCTCCCAGAAAAATAGGAATGGCTGATGAGTTGGCTAGCAAGCAGATTCATGACATGATGAATGTCATTGGCCATGACTACTATAATATATGAGATAGAACTCTCCCAGAGTTGGCCAAGTACTTGAAGAAGTATCATCTTAATTTCCCATAGAACATCTACCTGCCTCTGTATGGCCATGGTCATCTTCAAGGAGTCAACATTCCAGAGCCAAAAACTATCTTCGGCATTCTTGGTTTCAAACTTACACCAACGTTTCATCAGCAAATGTCTCTGTTGGAGGAACATTTATTAATGATGGAACAGTGGAGAAGGCCTACATAATGCATCATATCCCATGTGCTCCAGATCTGAATCCTCACAAGCCTGACCTGCAACCACATTGTAATCCCTCAATCTTCCAAAATTCTCAGATGGATCAATCCAAAGGATGGAAGAAGAGTTGGGACTTCAGTCCTGGATAAGGTGTGAATCCAACTTGGATGTGGGCATATTGGGTGCGACAAACCTGTGCAAGGTTTGTCAAGGATCTGAAAGGCGATGCAATATATGAATTCTTATGGGTTAGGCAAAAATATTTCTACAGTAATGATGACTTTTTGCCAGAGCTAATCAGCCGTTAGAGCCCAGAAACCAATTCTTTCCATCTGAATCATGGAAAAGTATGCATCAATTTGTGGGATGTCAACAAGATCTCGATGGCTCCAATTTTGTGTGATATGTATGATGAATTCATCCCATCCAAGGAGACATAGAATTATTTGGAGAAGACTTCGGCTTTGGCTTGGGAATTATTGAAAAAATTCTACAAGATCAAGAACTAAAAGACCTCCAAAACTCATTCTAGAAGGGATATTCATCCAGAGGAGTTGATGGATATGTTTCTTACCAAGAAGAATGAGAAGGGGCCCACATATACTCATCTTAATTCCTGCCCCAGAATAGTGAAGAGGGGTTCTTTTGGTACATTCTGGCCGAATCTAGAAGTAGAATAATTTTAGAAGTGGGGGTACGAAGTGGATCAGAGAATCCCAGAAAAGACCTGTCTGGCTATCTTCTTAGCCTTGTGGCTCAATGTTTATCTTCTGCTAGTTAGGGATTCGAAGGGAGGAATTAGGCCAGGGACCTTATTTATTGCAGCCAAGTTGGCTAAGAGAAAAATCGTTGGGTTGGCCACCCCCATTTTGGTGATAATTCACAAGATCCTAATCCATATCTTTATGGGTGACTCTCCTTTGAGAATAGTAGGACAAGTCCAAGTTTTTTAGGGATAGATCACCACTCACTTCAGCACATACATTGTACAGAACGGAGTACAGGTTCCTAGAAGTTCTTTCAGGCCATCAGTGTAGGTATATTTTGGAATTTTTCCATTATCCCTGGACTCCTATGATATGAAGGCGAGGCTATTCAAGTTCAAGGAATTCCATTTCTTTCCTTATGGAAACCCACCAACCGGGTGGTTTGTTGATGATGAAACAATCATCCTGGATTTGAGGTCATACATGCTAGCTTGAAGACATGGTGTATTGGCCACCAGGATTGACAAAGAGATTATATGTGAGGCCTATGCTTCATAAAGATTTGCATGCCAATTCAAGTGTCTGCAGCAGACTGTTGTATCTCCTCCTATGCATTTCAGGTCAGATCAACATCCAATGGTTTCCCGGAAACTTTGGTTGCTAATATTTATGGAGAAGACCGGGTGGTGTTTGATCTACCAGTTACTATAGCGGAAAGTAACTTGACTACATGGTATGCCAAGAACTAGGTAGCATCATACCCTAAAGGGGTACTGAATCATCCAATTCCTTAGGTGGGGAAAAAGAAAAGAACTATAGAGAAAGAAACCCTTCGTCTGGAAGGTGACTCTTCTACACCCAGAGTTGATTCACTGGGTTCCTCACCCAGGGCTGACACACTGGATTCTCAGGATGGAGAAGATGAGGCACGACATGTGTCAAAGAAGCCTTGTGCCAGATATAATTTTCCTGTCAGAATTAAGAGACCTACTCCATCGACTCCTTGTGAGTTATATCATTAAGTCAATTTAATCACCATTATTCTATAGAGTAACAAGTTTCATTTTCTTATCCCTTATCTGTGATTGCAGGATCTGGGAAGAAGATGAACTCCAAGATTATAGGACCCTCCTCATATCCTTCTGGTACACATGCTAAATATATATGACTAGAGGTTGTCCATACATGGCGTAGTTAATATTATGATGATGAAACTTCCTGGCTGGACCTATGTGAAGGGATACACATCCCTGGAGTAGGGAATATTTGGGCTTCTACTGGTATCTATTTTGAGGATAACCCTAATGAAGTGAAGGCCTACATCAGAGAGCTATAAATACTCATATATTCCACTAATGATTCAATTCCTATCACCAAGCGGGTGAAGGAAATGATGGATCATGAAACCACTGAGGGGATTGGTGCTTCCGGAGATGAGGAGTGGCACGATTACGTGGCTCCTAAAGATGTAAGTCTCTTTCCTTATTTTATTTGCAACTTGATTATAGTTAAAGTTTTTTTACTCAAGGAAATTACATTCTTCATCTTGTAGCTTGAAAATAAGGGAACTTCTAAGGTTTCTTCACCACAGTATAGCCCTTGTGGCACCACTATCGGAGATACTGAATCTCCTTGTCAGCTGTGTGAGATATCCCCAGGCCAGCAAGCCATGGACAAAGATTTAGACATGTATTTTCATTCTCCATTTCCTATATTTAGATATGATGATGTCAATACTCCAAAAAAGACAAAGAAGCAATGGGATCAAAGGAAAATTACACATCTAAACGCATCATCAGTAGTGGTAAGTCAATTGGATAGTCATGAATCTTAACCTATGAAAATATTGCTCATACTTCTTGGGATTGTAGGGTATTCTTCAATTTCCCCTTTGAGGGAGAGGATTGACCCTCCTTTGAGGATGACAGAGGGTGCTAGTGAACAGTCATAGATTCATGCTGACTTGGCTACTCCTAAAGAAGAGCCAGTGTCTGTTCCCAGTATTACTCATGTTGCTGCTACAAGGAGAGAAGAGCCTACTTCTGGTAAATTAACAATACTTCATAGAATGTTGAATGAAAAACTCAACTTACTTCCATTATGTGATACTTTAGGTTCAACACCTGCATGAGAACATTTGGCGGCCACTGCAACTGATGCCGTAATTTTCTCTGAAGAAATTGTACGGGGTTAGAGGTCACAGGATGAGGGTCACCAAGAAGACACATCGAATGCTCCCACTGGTGAGACTAACCAGTAATCTAAGATATCACTGGATGAAAAGATGAAACATGGAACATGGAACATATTTTGAATACATTTTAGATCATGTTAAATTACCATGTAATTTATAAGATTTTGGATGTGAGTGTTATCCTTCATCCTGTTAAAAATTTCTTATTACATCTCTGACCATGATTGGTTGAAATGTGCAGTTCCATCGGAGCAAGTTTCTGAACTACCGATGCCTAATGGGGGTATAGACAACCCTATTATTGCAAAGAAACTAGATCACATGGAGCTTAACCTGGCAGAGCTTCCTGAAACCCGACCTAAAAATCTTGTTGAAGCTAGGAAAGATGTGGAGGAGCCTTCTCATGCTGTTGATCTACTTTTGGGTAAGATATAATAATATTTGTGGCTGCACTTAATTTTCTAGATAAGTTAATCAGCTTTTGTTATCCTTTTAAACTAACAAAAACTTTCAATTGACTATGCAGGGCCATCGATTTTAGTGGCTAGATCTGGAGGTGAAGCCTCAGCCTCCACCCCAAGGGGAATAGAAAGTGGTGTAACAAGGGTCCGGGAGAAGGAGCAGAACATAGCACTTCTCTAAGTGCATTATTCCTAGAATATATTCCACCCTCTGATAGTGGGGCTGAATCAGACCCAGAGGTACAAAAGGCACTCCAATTTTCTTGTTCCATGGCATGACAGAAGATATGGAAGATCATATATGAAGTGCCTCTTGAAGAGCTGTCTTAGAATATCCCACGACTATCATCCATGTTCATCATGTTGGGACATGGAGGTTTTGGATATCAAGAGATTCATACCGTGGTGAAAAAAAGTCATTTTAAGGAGGGAGCAGGAGAAAAAGGTACCGTCAAGAACTGACCAGGGTGAGGCTGTTGACCAATATCAGCGAATTTGAGGCTGCGGTGTTCCGAGATGAGGCTGATCATGCTGGAAAATTGAAGGAACTAAAACATAAGATCAAGGAGAAAGTTGTCCAGTAGATTCACATTCAGCAACAGCTAGATGCTGTTACTGGGGAACTTGACTAGCTTAACAATTCACTGGAAGGAGTTCAAACAAATGGTATGGAATCCATTGCAGATTCCAAGAAATCACTCCATCAATCTGAAAAGGGTGATGTTGGTCGAGTGCATGAACTTCAAGTGGCTGTTGATCAAGCTCGGGATGTCGTAAATCAAATGAAGAGTTATGTTGAAAGCCTCTTATAATTCTTGAAAAAGAGAAGAGACTCCAGTATTTTTATGTCCTTCTAAATCTTGTGCATCAATGAAAAACTCTTTCATCTTCAATCATTTGGGCCTGCATTTTCTTTCTCCATGCTTTAAATTATTTTACCTAAGCCAATGGTCCTAGTAAGCATAGTTTGATTTTTGCTCAGACTATAAAAATAACCCTACAAACATTGATTCTTTTGTATTTCTCAATATTTCATAAATCATACAAAATGTATGTTTAGTGAGCTGGGACTTGACTTTTGTTCAGAGTTCCCTTATCTTTTGTGGGTAGTTTAAAGTCATGCACATCAGACATAAAAATACTAAGGTTTAATGTCGAATAGCTTTGACCAAATAGAGAATGGATTAAAATTGACTCAATTCCTTGATAATTTATCTAGAAACATATTACCATATTAAATTATGGGGGAAAACATGTAAACTATGACTTAAGAAATTTTGAATATGAGGAATGATATTAAAAATATCTAAAAGTAATTACAAGACGTATTTCCTAAGAATGAAGTTACCACTATTTAATAAACCTGTTAGAGGGGTTGAATTATACAGGGCCACTTAAGGACATTGGCTACATAGTCAAATAATAGTATCTATTGGCTGACAGGTCCCTTATGTAGACTACTTATGCAAGGCCACCTAAGGGCACGTGCTACATAGTCAGGCAAAATAACTCTCAGAAATTTTACTTTTCTATTGCTAAAAAGCCAGTGAAATTTTATGGAGATTCAAATTTTCCAAAGCATAGAGTCTGTTGTATGGAGTGAGGAACTTGAATATGGAGAGGATATTTACAATCAAGATTATCAAATAATTGGATGAATTTCACTCATACAATGGTCTGACCCCAACGTAGGGAAGGTAAATATAAACCATAGACTTAAATACTTTCAGATCATGAAAAAGAGTTTGGGATAAATATGTTAAGGATGGCTATTTTTTGTGGATCCCTACATATTGTCGTTAATACCAATAAGGACAAATGTGTTTTTCCTCCCAAAAATGAAATTACCACTATTTTACAAACCCGTTAGGGGTTGAATTATGCAGGGCCACTTAAGGGAATTGGCTACGTAGTCAAATATTATCATCTTTTGGATGACAGGTCCATTATATATACTACTTGGGCAAGGCCTCCTAAGGGAACGTACTTCATAGTCAGACAAAATAATTCTCAGGTATCAAACATTTTGCGACCAGAAGTCAAGAAAAGGGTTACGGAGATCTGGAAGTATTTAAGGTTAGGAGTATGACACATGAAAAATGAGTATTGTCCAATGCATGAAGGAGATACATAGACCAATGTTGACCATAATCATGTTGTGGCTGGGTCCTGAATTACAATGTTGTACTTCACTACCAATCTCATTAGGATGATAATCAAGACAAATATAGTTCTTCAAATATAGTTTAATGTCATGTGGGACGAGAATGTAGGATATCTTAGTTTAGTGCCATAGATCTCGGACCATAATAAGAAGTACACAGTGTGTGTTTTATAAAACTAATATGAATGAATCCTAGGGTTTTTATACCATATTCATGTTTTCATAAGGGGACTTTTCATACAAGGGACTAAAAGTGGAATATTGGGTTAGGCCCAAAGACTTGGTGATGGATTCGAGGGATGATCGAACATTCCTACGTATCCCATAAGGATGGGAATCAAGCTGCACGTAGTTCTTGAAATACCCTCTATACAGATTTGGTTCGTACAAGGGAAGGGTGAAAGGGTACTTTAGTGCAATGATGGTTTGACCCACGATTATAGGTTTAGGCATTTCCATGTATGCACGTAGTCTTTGGAATATAACATTATTGGAGATCAATGTAAATAATGATTCCCTCTCAGGTGAGGGTGTCAAAGAATGTTGTAGATTATTGTCGTACAGGACAAAAGTGAAAATAGTTTAACATCATATAGCAAGCATGATGGTGAACCAATGTAAAAATATTGGTTCTGGGGGCGGCTTCACGAATCAACATTGTATGAGATGGAGGGGACCTGATGTGAATATATTGGTTTTGGGCTGCTTCACGAATCAAAATCATATTAGACAGAGGTGAACCAACGTGAAGATATTGGTTTTGTGATGCTTCACGGATCAACATCATATTAGAGAGAGGTGAACCAACGTGAAAAGATTGGTTTTGGGCTTGATCCTCAGGAGGTTGCCTACGTACCTAGCCTAGAAGGCAAGGATCAAAGTCCGCATAGTTCTATTGATGAATGAATTGGTGATCAAGTTGTTCTTGAGGACAACGACCTAAAAAATGGTGTTGGGACTTATACATGGTTAATAGACCAGAGAGGGTGTTATGATTTAAGTTTACTCTAATCTCATGTGAGTCATACTCGGTGTGAGAAACAAGAGGTTGCAACAACCCTAATGATGCACAATTTAACGTCATGTTGGAAAAAGGGGTGACTGTCTAGTTTAAAGTCTTGCAGTAAGGACTATGGGGGGACCATGCAGTTTAATGACATGCAGTAAGGACAAAAGAGGGGCCGTATAGTTTAACATCATATAGCAATGATGAAAGATGGAATATGCAGTTTAATTCCATGCAATAAGGATGACACAGTTTAATTTAATGTTGGATGAAAGAGGGACAATACAGGTTAACATCATGTTGTACGACGGTGTATTTTTTGTTACACAAAATACTTTTTCAAGAATCATTCATTGGTTGGAGTCGTGATGAGTTCTCCATCCATTGAGATTAAAGAATAAGCTCAATTGGAGTAGACCTTATGTATTGAGTAAGGTCCTTCCCACTTTGGCTCAAGCATGGGAGGTTTCTTTCCTAGTATCATTGGAGTTATGAGAACCAATACCAATTCTCCTTGAATGAATGAATGATGATGAACTTTTTTGTTGAAAGCTCGTGCTATTTGATTCTGATAGACTTCCTAGTGGTGTAGGTTGCATAATCGTTTTTCATCTCATCGTTCCAATTCATCCAATCACTTTTGAGATTTTTCATTTGTAGATGACTAATCACAATGGATACTCTGAGTGAAGGTAATTGAACCTCAATGGGAAAGATTTCTTCTGTTCTATATACCAATGAATATGGAGTTGACTGCGTAGTAGTGCGGGTGTTGGTATGATAAGACCATAAAGCATGAAAACGTTTATCATGCCATGATTTATTATCTTTATCCACCATCTTTTGAAGTATGTTTGAAAGAGTATTATTGAAGGATTCTATTTGGCCATTGGTCACTGCATGATACCGAGTTGAATGGTTGGATTTGATGTTGTATTCTTGATACAACTTTCTTACCTTAGATGAACAGAATTTGGTTCCATATTGTCCGTCAATACGGTATGTGGGACACAAAATCTAGTAATGATGTTAGACTTGATGAAGCTACCAATGATTTTAGAACTAACTTCTTTGAGAGGTATTTCCTCTGCCCATTTGGAAAAGAATTCAGTAGTAGTAATAATTTACATAAACTGTTTGGATGTAGGCGAAGGTTAAGGTCCTACTATATCCATTCCCCATGTGAAAAATGGAAACGAGTATTTAGTTTTATGAAGAAACTCTGTGGTTTGATGAATGAAATTGGCGCATACTTGGAAAGAATGACACTTCCTAGTGAAATAAACACAATCTTGTATCATTGAAGGCCAAAAGTATCCAAGCCTTCGAATTTTATCAGACAGTCTAGGTCCAAACTGGTGGTCACCACAGACTCCTGCATGTACTTCTTTCATGATAGCCATTGTCTCTTCACCATCAATATATCTGAAGAGAATTCCATCAAAACCTCTTTTTGTAGAGAATGTTTACTAGGTGATCAGGGATATCATAAAGTGTAAAATTGTCCACATGTCTCCAGATTTGTTCTTTCCCGGCTCTATCAGGTGGGAGTGTTCCATTTTGAAGGTATTCCATGATAGGTGTCATCAATATTATAGTATGACCATATGGTTTAGAAATGTGATAAATTACATTGATTTCCTCTATTCTGATTTGAACATAAGGTGAAATTGTACGACAGTGGGCAATACTGATGATTTTTTCATCCCGATTTGGATCTGCCAGAGCTGTCACTATTTTATCCAATGCATCAGCTTGAGCATTTTGTGATCGTGGGACATAAGAAAATGTTGGTTCTGAAGGAAATTCCACCATTAACTCTCTGACGTAGTCATACAAAGGGATTAATTCTTCATTTTTGATGGAATAATCCCTATTGACTTGTTTGATTACCAGGTCTGAATCACATTTTACTTTTAAGTGACTCACTTGTGCCTAAAGCGCCAACACCAATCCTACAATGAGAGCTTGATATTCTTCTTCATTGTTTGTACTGCCTTCCAACAATAAGAAGGAATACGGTAGCACTACTTTTTATGGGGAAATATGTATAATTCCTAATCCAATTTGTTTGAATTTGGGATCTTCCATTTTCTTACCTATTGGACTTCTAGAAGCATGATCAAAGTACATTTCTCATGTTTGATGATTATCTTGAATAGAAAAGACCTCATCATCCGGAAGTTCAATATCTAAAGATGTATCTTCAATTGAAGGATGTTCAGCAAGGAAATCATCCTGAGATTGGAAATTTATTGCCTTTTGAGACACATACTAGATATCAAATTGATGCAAAATAACGGCACACCTTACCAAACGTCTTGTAAGAATTTGATGACTAAGGATGAATTTAAGCGGGTTATTGTGAGATACAAATTTGACCTCATGATGTTGTAGGTAGTGTCTCAATTTCTGAGTAGCAAAGATCAATTCTAGGAAACACTTTTCAATACTTGAATATCGGGAATATGCTTCAAGCATAGTCCGGATGAGATAGTAAAGGCTGTTTTCATTCCCAGCATCATTCTTCTGAGCAAGGAAGGCACCCAATGATCGCTCTAAAGATGCCACATAGAGGATAAGTTGTCTTCCTTCAATATTTGGCATTAATACTGGTGGAATCAAGATATATTTCACTAGGATATCAAATTCCTCTTTGCAATCTTCAGTCCACTGGAATGTGACTCCCTTCTTCATTAATTTATTGAAGGGTAATCATTTTCCTACTAGATTGGTGATGAAACGCCGAATATAGGCCAAGTGCCCTTGAAGTCCTCTCAATTATTTCAAATTTTGATCAGGTGACATACCAAGGATTGATTTTTTCTTCTCAGGATCGACTTCGATACCACGATGGCGTACAACAAAGCCGAGAAATTTTCCTGAGGTTACCCCAAAAGCACATTTCAAGGGGTTCATCATCAAATTGTGTTGTCGAAGTTTGTGGAATATTATTTCCAAATCATCCAAGTGATTAGAACATTTTACAGATTTAACCACCAAATCATCCACATAACATTCAACAAATTTTCCTAAAAAGGGTTTGAATATATGGTGCTTGGCACGTTGATATGTTGCACCTGCATTATTCAGGCCAAAGGGCATTACCCGGTAGAAAAAAATACCCTGAGGGGCTCTGAAGGCTGTATATTCTCCATCTCTTAGGGCCATTCAGATTTTATTATACCCAGAATATCCCTCCATGAAGGAAAGTGTTTCATAGCCAGTTGTTTCATCAATTAAGAGTTCTGTGATTGGAACTGGAAAATCATCCTTCGGACAATGCCGATTAAGATCTCTGAAGTCAAAGAAAACTCTAATTTGTCCATTCTTCTTTTTTCACAGGGAAAATATTATCCAACCATTTGGATATTGAACTTCTATGATGATGTTAGCTTTGATAAACTTTTCCACTTCAGCATCAATTTTGGAATCATAAGTTGGGTTTTTTCTTCTTGCGGCTTGCTTGAATCCTCGATGTTCTTCTAGAAAACCCAAATTATGAGTAGCAACATCGGGATCTATCCCAGGAATTTCCATATAGTTCCAAGAAAATATATCTCAATTTTTCTTTAAAAATGAAATATACATTTCTTGTTCTTCAAGAGTCATGGCCACACTAATTAAAGTGGGGTGTATATCTTCTTTTTTACCCAGATTTATTTCTATGAGTTCATCCACAGTGGTAGAGATACCCTCTTCAAAAGCTGGAGGAGAATCCCAGAGATCTTCCTCTTCTTCTTCAACATGTGCTACTTCTTTTGATTCTACTTGCATAGTATATGATGAAGACGAATTTCCATGATTATGAGAGAAGTTAAAATTTAAACATCTTGAAGAAGAGGCTACTATTTCTGAACCTATTGACGATGAAGGGTCTTCCTTGGGTAATAAAGCAGAGATGATGGATTGAAAATTGACATCATCGTTCATCTTTGGCATTGCTATAACTTTTTATTACCTGGTTGATGATGTATAGAATTTCTAGATTTCAGTAGATGAAATGAATACATCTCCATTTGAGCTTTCATCATTGATTGATGAATAACCAATTTATCCCATGCTATATGGCTTGATTGCCGTAATTGACATTATAGAATTTTCCATAAGAGTATTGGGATTTGGCTCTATTCTGTGAATTTGACTAATAGGCAACACATAATATGTACTCATAGATATTAGTGGGTTTACTGGAATATTTTCCAAACCATATGGAGCATTAATTTCGGTATCATCCTTTGTCGTATATACTTTTTTTCCCTCCATGTGATTGAATTATGCCTCAATGTATTGATATTCACATGTTTTGAATGGGGATTTATCACCATACAATGTCCCAATTTGTCCATTGAAACAATATTTGAGACATTGATTGTATGATGAAGGTATAGCAGCATGTTGATGTATCCAAGGTCTTCTAAGAAACATATTGAATGTTGTGTCAAGATGAACAACCATGAAATCTAAATTGGATACAAGATCCCCAAACTGAGTTCTGAGTGTAATCTTGCCAAAAGGTTCTTGTTCATTTTTATCATATCCTTGCAACATCAAAGTAGAAAGAGATAAATCAGATTCAGTGAGGCCCAATCAACAAAGTGTGCGAATAGGGATGAGGCTGACTCCTGAACCATTATCAATAAAAGCTCGTCGGATGTCTACATCATTGACCTTTCCAGATAAATACTATAGTCTAATATGTCCATGCACAACCTCATCTTCATATTCATCTATAAAATATATCAATGCATGGAATTTTGTAGGATTATTCTCTCCATGGTAGACTTCAGCAACAACAATTTCACTTTCCAATTCCTGAGGGGTTGACAAAGCCTCAATGAGTGCCTCCCGAAGATCCTTTGATATATTAAAGGCATCAAGAATTCATAACTTGGCCGGTACTTGGGGAGAATGTTTCAAGACATCATACTTTTGATCCAAAGGTTTGTGTTTCCCAACAGGAACATGTGGTTTCGCAGGTGACTTAGAAGTTGATACTTTGGAAGTAGATGCATCTTGTATCAGGGTAGGAGTTGGAAATACTCCTGGAATTGGCATATTAGACCGACTAGGTCTATTTACTTGTTGAGAAAAAGAATTTGTAACTTTTAACCGATCTTCAAAAATAATTGTGCCAGGACTGAATCTTCCATGTGTGGAAGAACTTTCTTATTCTGTTTGAGCCTGCTGAAGAGCTCTTCCATGAGTTTCTACTACATATACAGTTCTAGCAGGGGTAGGATTGAAATAGTGGCTTCTGGGATATCCACGTATTCCTATGTATCATAGAACTCTAGAACTCCCTCTAATTCCTCAGTTTGATATAGGGAATTCAGGCTCATCAAGATCGAAACTGTGACTGGCATAAGGATTTGTTAAGTGAATCATGTTAACAGAACCAAAGATCAACTCTTCATCCGATGAAGACTGTGCCTGATTAGCCAGTTTAGGTTGTGCCGTTTGGTGGGGCAGTGCCCGTGGCTTTGAAGTAGATGACATAAAATCTACCAGATTCAAAGACAACTGGGGCTTTGACATGATCTCATCTTCTTTTGACTTCTCTTCTTTCATTGAATTATGCCATTTCTTTGAGGATTTTCCTTCTGAAGAATGGGGTTTTGCTGTGGCATTCATAGTAGAAGACACAATTGGTTTCTTCAATTATGTTCGTAAAATGGCATGATTTCAGTTGATCATTTTTATAACGATCCAATCATCATATTTCTGCGCATTCTTGCTTTTGACTTCTTGCCACTTGCCTTCTTCCTCTAGATCTGTAGCAGTAACACATGTTACCTAGGCTGAAGAACCTTTCAGTTTGACTTGTCCCGAGTCCACCATCTTTTGAAAAACATCTTTTAAGACAAAACACTCCTGAATGGGATGCCCCAACATCTGATGAAATGGGAAATAGTTGGGACGGTCTTTATCTCCTTCCTTGTTCGGCCTCTTAGGCCTCTTCAACTGAACCAAATTACTTTCTAGAGCTGAAATGAAGTAACCAGGAACTTGTTCATTTTGGAAAGATTAAACTATTCTCTTTAACTCCTAAAATTGTTTCCGTATTTGATCTCTTTGATCATCTTGAATAAACAGCCTCTGTTATTGAAGCTCAGGATGTAGATCCCTTCGATAATATTAAGTTTTTGAAGTGGAAGTAGGTAAAGGTGCTTTTTTAAGTGTAATTATAGCATTCTATGCTCTACCTACTATCCTTCCTATAATTGATGGAATTACATGAGTATTATCCTTAGTATTTGTATGAGAGTCTTCAATCTGTTGATCGATTTATGTAAGGTCTTGAAACCCTCTAGTGTATTTCACAGGGATCTACGGTGTGCATAATTCATCACACAAATTTTCCACACAGATTGGCAATAATTATTTTTTAGGGAGTGAAAAGCTTAAGGAATATATTAATCCCTTCCAGCGAGAAATGAAATCCAAAACTTTTTCATTCTCCCTTTGCCTAAAGTTTTTAAGCTAAAAAACTATCTTCTTTGGCAATGTTTAGATGAATTGAAGAAGGAATCGTTGATGGAAATCTTCCCACCCGGTAATTGACCAGGATTGAAAGCTTGTATACCAGACAAAAGCATGCCCTTGTATTGACTGTACAAAACACTTGAGCTTAACTGCTTCTTGTTGTTGAGGAGTTCCCATCATAGGATCACAACGAGAAACAAAATGTGTTAAGTGTTTCTCTGGGTCTCCCGAACCATTAAAAATTGGGAATGTGGTAACTGAAAAATTTGATGGGGGAGGAATTGCATCAACCCATTGAGGATAAGCTCTCTTTTCTGGTTGAATTTGTGAACCTTTTCCCTCCATAGCATCCAACCAAGATGTTAATGAATCAATGGTAGTCATTAACTTTTGAGAAACATCTGGTTGAGCTTGGACCTAAGCTGGTGCAATAACTAGAGCTTGGACATGTGTGGTGACTGATACTAAAACTGATGAGAGCACCACCATTTTTTGTTGTTCCTGACCCATAGGATTAGACCTGTGAGGGTTTGCTGGTAAATGAGGATATTCTTGATCCATCTTAGTAGCTGTAACAAATTCCCTTGAGTGAATGACTCCAGCACACTTTGGAGGAAGACTACCTTGAAGTAGTTCTGCATTCAACCTCCCTAAATCCTTCATTTATTCATCTTGTTGTTTAAACCTTTTATCTAGTGAGATTTATTGGCCTTCTCCAGAGGTAGGGTGGAATGTAACCTGATTTTTCACTTTCCCCTTGTTGGACGCCTTTCTGAGAGGGGGGAGTTGGTTATTTGAAGGAATACATAGATTCTCGGTAGGCCTTTGATTTCATGTACACACACCTTCTTCATTTATGTCTGTGTGCACAACCTCTTGAGCGTGAAATTTTTCATCTGATCCTTCTGAGTGAGCCTCATGTTCTAAAGGATCAGTAACAACGATATTGATGACATTTATTGATGCATAACACATTACATCCCTCCTATCGGCATTTCTGCGATATTGTCTTCTCCCATGTCCTTGATGAGACATTGCCTTTTGTTGACTTGATCCCTCAGGAACTTCTTGATGAACCATAATTTGGAGGGAATCTCCTAATAATTAGGCTCTGCATTCCACTTGTAGCTTCTTCCCTAATCGATAGAAGACTGACTTTCGCTGAGGAAGATATTGAGTATTTGAAAAAGTCCCCAGTCTGGTGGACTAGGGCTGTTCCTGTTGTTCCTTCTCAACTCCTGAAATCCTGTTTGTTGATTCTGATGGTTGGGTTAAAAGAGTCCCAAGTTTGGAAAGTTGAGGTGGTTATTGAGCTGCTACATCTAATACTTTCTTAAAATCTCTCCTGATTTTTTGGACTTTAGTCCAGAAATTGGCTGGATGCATCAACCTACATCCACTCAAATCACCTCGCTCAAATGACCGTTGGATGATTTCAGACACTTCCATCACCTGATGATGCGCACGCTCTAAACGAGAAGCATGTTCGATATTATCATTTTTCTGATGCAAGAGTAATTCAACAACTTGTTCATTGTATTCCAGACAATGAGAAGAACGAGTTGAGGCCTGTTCTTGGGAAAGCCTCTGATTACAAAAAAACCAATTGGATATGGCCGGCCATGGGCAATAACATTTCATGAGACCATTTTTGGTGGGCTTTGTTGACTGGAGGGTATAGTGAAATTCAGTGCTCCATGAACACCCCCATCCCCAGATATGAATACCAGGTGGGGCATTAGAAATTAACTGGCATAATCTTTTTAGTGCGCCAAGGAATGAATGCTGAAGGGATCTCTTCTTCTTTTCAACCTTTTGATATCGGGAAACTGAGAGAGATGCCAATTCAATTTGGCATTGTAACCCTTCTATTATCTTTACATGATTTTCATATTCATCATAAGATAATATTTTCTTTTTCAAGTAACAAAGATTCTTCCACATGTTGAGACGAATATCGTGGATAAAATATTCTGTCCACATCTCTAGAATATCATTCTAAGAGTTAGCCAAAGACCAAAACATGACTGGTACTTCACCTTTCACAAGTTGTTTTCTCGTATTCAGCACATCATCATTATCATTCGATGAAGATTCTTCTACCTAATTCGACCAAAGCTGATGCTTCTTTATTTCTTAATTAGATTCAACAAGTTTGGTAGAGAATTCATTAATCAGACTAGAAGATGAATGACCCAGGGGTGGTTAGGAGAATGACCTACACCCCGAACTACCTTCTGATTGAGAAAGTATTTCACCTGTTAGTGGTAAAGCATCAGACATGACTGGCTTCACATTTTCAAGTGCCTAAAGATAACATGGCTTTCTCGTTACTGCATTGTCCTTTAAATATTTTTCCAGGCAATGCGAATTACTACTTCAGAGAAGAATTTTGTAACTAAATTCATCATCATGCGGAGGACCACTATGGTGGGTTATAACAAAAGATGTAACCCTTTTCTCCTTGATCTTCTAGCCATGAAGAGGGTTATCGTGGCTCTCAATTGAAGATGATACTTCAAGATCGACCGAAATATCAGGAAGAAATCCATCATGAGAAATTGTCTGATGAAGACCTTTGGAATTATTGTTCCCACTATTGGGAAATGAGAGAGTAGAATCTTGAGTTGCAATAGATAATTTTCTAAAGACTTCAAGAACTCTAGCATCGAGCAAGGCCTTATTACAGATCGGGTCTTGATTTCTTGACTATGCTGAATGGTTATTTTTCTTAGACAGCTTCTTACTCATTTTGGGAACCACTTGTTGACAAAAGTAGTTATTATGGGAAGGTGTATGTGCCTTCTCAGGATAAATAGTCAGGTTAGGCTGATTATCTCCATTCAAATCGGGTGTTTGTGCTTGACTTGATTGTCCATATGGCATGGGGGAGTATGCTCCACAAACCTCTTGGATAGGAACAGAGGTGTGTACCTGTTACGGAGTGATATGTTGATGAGTCACTCCACTGGTAGGGACAGATTTGTATTTCTTTCCTTGTGATGCTGCTGACGCTGTTATAATATTCTGACAGGCATCCAGAATATGAGCAGGGATTTACTTCTACTCTTTCACCATTTTCAAAATGTGCTTAGTGAAATCAGCTTCCAGAATGGGAATATATTTCCATTATATTCTTGGAGTTGGTGTGTATTCCCTTTCCTGTCTTCATTTTCCTTTCTGTGAATTCTAACAGTACTCATGTATGGGGGAAGAGAGTTGAGTTTGATCCAAATTTGTCGTCGAAGCATTCGGACTGACTACTCTGGGTGCTACCAAATGAGACTATTGCCATGCTTGATGAACATTGGCAGGTGTATGTGCCTGCTGTGTATTCTGCTTCAAAAATTTTTGACGAATTTCCATCAATACTGGCAGACGAGACTACTGAAATAATTTTTGATTGTAAATAGGTGTATTTCCCTGCTTATCAGTTGCCATAAGAGTAGAATGGCGAGCTTCTTGGGTTGTAGTTAGATGAGCCTACTGACTAACTGATGAGTTATAAACATGTGTATATGCCTGCCTATAATACTCTGCCGTAATTGTTTGGTGGGATTGGCATTTTACTGCCAGACGAGTCTACTAGGTAGTAACATCAGGACGAATGGTTGTATATGCCTGCTCGTTCATTTCCATCAAGTTGGATTGATAGACTTATCCGGAGGGGGATGAAGTAATAACCTTCTCCTTGTTGACCAGATATCACCTCTGGTGGTTCTTCTTGCCTTCTCGGGTCTGAGGAACCTGAGCAAAACCCTTAAAAGCGGTACCCTAATCATGTTGAGGGTGCACTACCGCACGAGTCTGGCCACGATTGTTGATGGGATCCCTCGGGAAGGACACCTGTCTCTTTGAATTAAGGCCTTGAGTGAACTTCCCATTCACCTCCCCATAATATGGGATGGACTAGTGATTGCGTTTTGTGGATAACGACCCGAAACAGTTGGAAATGGTGGTTGGCACTACCTACTTCTTGATCAATGGTCATTGTTGTCTGGACTATCAGGGTGAATTGTTATCCTAGAGGGCTTGTCGAGCAGGCTCCAGAGTTGGAATGGTACCTTGTTGACAATATTCCTTAACCAGTGCATTTGAGACCCAATGTTGAAGATGTTGAGAAGGAGATTTCGTCTTCAGAGCGGACGACGATCTAGCAGGAGTAGCGGCAGAGGCATTCACAGGTGTGAACTTTAGAGAATCCATTTCTGTAACGCATAGAGATCTTGGAAAAGAGTTCCTGTTTGATATAATAGACATAATCAAGATAATTTTGGCCACTACATCTTTGTATGAGCACATATGTTATTGATTGTTTTGTTGACCCTCTTGTTGAGTTTAAATAGGGGCCTAACAAATAAGTAAAACATCATTTAACTTGGTTAAGTATTCACGTCGGGTTCACCATTTCTATTTCCTCTGGAAGTTGGGAAGACCCTGTTTGTTTAAGGTTCAAACATTACAATCAGTTTCTAATGGGTTTATTTGTAGAACCGGAAACATCCAATGATTATATATCCATTTGGACCTAATTTCCAATGGTAGGTTCCCATTAGTTGTGGAACGATGAGGCTTAAGAATTTTCATTGGTCGATAGGAGGGGAGGTCGGACTCATCAAACCTTTTTGTGGGGAATTATTGTCTACTCAGGGACTCTATTATAGATTTGAGTTATGTTCATGAATCCTTATTAATTTACCAAGTATGAAAATGAGATTTCCTTTAGATCATACAATAAATGATTGATATGCATTCGATTTAGAGAATCTTTTATATGTATTTAAGGTTCTTCATCAATAGAGAATCATCTGTATTTATTAGAGATTATTATTCAATAGTATCCTTCAACACATTATATAGAAATATCTTGGTCATTATGATAACCACAATGGTTTTAAATCCACTCAGTGGGGAACTTGATGTTTATTATCGTTCAAAAGGACATGGATTATTTTAGAGTTGGGATCGTACCCAAAGATGGACTACCTATGTATCCTTGTTTAGAAAAGGAATCAAAACCCACATAGTTCGAGTTAAGAAGTATGAGGTTTATGCATGATTTATGGCCCAAAGAAATATATCTTAATTAATTTTTCTCTCAAAGCTCACGTGAGTCATGCTTGGTGTGAGAAACAAGAGGTATCTGCAAAACCTGACGATTGTGCCACGAAAGATGCAATGATAAGAAATAATGTGGGGCTTATGTATGTATGACTTCCTAGATAGATGAAGATCAGGAATTACTTCAGAGAAGAAACCCGGGAATATGGTCCATAAAATTATATGTTATTTATGGAGATTTGGATACTTAACTTAGGGTTTACTCCTGAGAAGGATGACCAAATTAGAGGGGACTTAGGATTTGGTTTTATTCATGAGAAGGAAGCTCATTTCAAAAGAAATTAAGACTAGAGATTATTATTGAGTAGGAGGCCCAAGTTAAGGAAAATTATGATTGGGGCTTACTCCTAAAGAGGATTCCCATATTAAGGGAACATGGACTAGGGATTGCTCTTGAAATGGATGCCCAAGTTAGGGAAATTTTGACTAGGGCTTATTCCTGAAAAGAAGATTCCTAGATTAAAGATCTTATCATCTTAAAGGATGAGGTTGAATGAAGTAAATCTCTAACCTTAGTGACATAAATATATGTAAATCACTACGTTTTGAGAGATGTTACACATAATTCCATTCAGATAAGGAAGCCAACAAAGAAACCATGCCAAGAATGGATTTGAACATGGGTTTGAAGACTAAATCATGAAAAGGAGAGGTTGATTTGAAGGAAAGAGTTGAATAGGAAGGAGGGGCACCCAAAAAAAGGCAGGCGCGCAAGTCCTGTTTGGGCACACAAGTGCTGGTCGCACAAGTATACTTGCACGACACATGTGTACTTGGGAGATGGTTAACCAATAGGGTAATACTTGGGCGAGACTTGGCTCAAGCCCTTATTATTATCCCTAAAGTCTTCCAAAAAGGTGGCGCGCAAGTTCTGTTGAAGGGATAATGTGGTGTGCAATTGTCTTCACTTCCCTTAAGGGTTAGACACTTAGGCGTACAAGTGTTGATTAATTTCAACACTTTGACCTTATTACCCCTCTTTAGATCTTCCATTCTATGTAAGAAATTACCTTAGAAGTGTTTGGAAGACTTCAAGTAGAGACTAGGGAGCCGAGAGCTTAAATCTGACTTTTGGATTTTTCGTCCCCGAAATGGGGGGCCTACGTGGGGTATTTATAGGCCATTGAATACCTTGGGTTAAAAAAATAGGGCGCACAAGTCACCTGCGCAACCCATATGTGGCGCACAAGTATACTTGTGCAACCATATTGAAACTTGCGTGACCCATGCATGAAAAATTACTTGTTCATGCCTTTGTGTCAATTTTTTATGTTTCTACAAAGGATGAATCTATTTGTGCTTAAGATATTCCTCTTTCCATTTGTTTATAATCTGTGATGGAAATAAGAGTCAACAACCATGGCTATTACCTATAGCCATAGTTTTTTGACAAATAGCCACGGTTTAAAACTGTGACTGTAGGCTACACTTAATTTAAAAACTATCTAATAGAATGCAACCCCCCCCCCCCCCCCCCCGCACACACACCCTAACCCACTTCCCCCCCCCCCCCGTAACCTGCAAATACCTTAAAAAATAATGGTGCCACAATTTCATCATAAAAATTCAATAATATAATTTCTAGAATTGAGTTCTTACAATGAATCAACATACAAAAAAAAAACAAATTCCAGTATGTACTGGATGAAGAGCTCAATAAAAAATCTCTCTTCTTGGCTTCACTATCTCTCACTACTGCATCTGCAGTAGCCAAGGAGCCCGACCTTGTGATGAACTTTTACAAGGATGCCTACCTGCAGGCTAAAGATATCATCAAACAGCAAGTCAACCTTCTCTACAAGTCCCACAAAAACACTACATTCTTATGGATGAGGAACATCTTCCAGGACTGTGCTATCCAGTCATGTGATGCTTCATTGGCGATGGATTCAATGGGGAGCCTGTCTGTAACACCCCAAGCTTCCATGGTACACTCCTCTTTGAATAATAGAGCAGCGTGTGTTGTACGCAACCTCGAGTTCTAACACACCGCGACCAATAAAAGTAGCAGTTATGAATAGTAATACCCACTTTTTCAAATTATATAAATTTTATATTTCAAAATGGACTTCATTTTTGTATTCAGAATATCGAAATTATCCTAAGTTGAATTTTTTGTAATTTTCTGAGAACTTCTAATTTTCTATGAATAGAGAAAATAAGTAAAAACAACTTTTTTAATAAAAATAATATATAGTGATAAATTATACTATTTAGTGGTTTTAAAGTATAATTAGAATATATTGTTACCATTTTATCCAATGGTGGTCATTAAAATTAATTTCACTTTGAAATTGGACATAAACAATTGTCAATCTTTTGATATATATTGTTTCTCAAAAACACGCTATCTATTGTGACAATGGGAATTAATTATAAAATAACTTAATGAAACTAATATGTTTTGAATTTTGTAAAATAGTCATCATTTTTGAATTTGTAATATCAAATATAGCTTAGGGTGAAGTTTTGGTATTTTTCTGAAAAAACTTCAATTTTTGATGAATAGTGAAACCACTAAGTGGTAGTTTAAAAACTAATTTTTCGTGTAAATGAAACATTACCAGTTATGTGTATTGAATTTCAAAAATCCAACATACATTGTGGCCATTATTAAGTAAAATTTCGTTCAATGGGATTAAAATAATTTTTTCGAATAGTAACTTTTAAGTTATATTAATCGCAATTAAAGGTAATTAGTGAAATTTAAGGTAAAAATGATATTATAAAAATATGAAAATATCTTGACACTTGTCCTACCCTTATTGGATGACTCATGGCCGACCAAAATAATCCATGGGTCAACTTGGGGACCCCATGGAGCCACTTGGGTAAGAAAATGACATTAATAACTTTTTATTTAAAGTAAAAATAAAATTGTCACAAACATGTGTTGTTTTACTAAAACAATTATTACATGGGGTTATATAAGTTAAATTTTTTACTATAAATATTAATTGGAAAGATAAAATTATTTCCTACATCATGGTATTTTTTTTATAATTTTTACACACTAAATAAATTAAATTGTTTATGACACAATGATGATGCAGCAATTAACTCATTAATTAACAATTTAAATAAAATGAAAATATAATGTAAACTCTAAGACTTACACTTTTCAAAAACCTATTGTATGAGTATATTTCAAACCCTTATCACCTTATCCTCTAAATATATCATTTTGGGACATTTAAAATCCGAAAATCATTTCATAATAATGTAATATTTCAGGACTTTCCAAGAGTGCCCCTCCTCTCCTCTTATAAAAGGCCCCCACCTCTAACAAATTATTCACACCATAAAAGCCATTTTCATGGCCAAACTCTGACCAAATACTCTCTCAACTTCCCTATATTACTCCTAGAATCCTCACTTTGGGCATAATTCTTTCCAAGGAATCCTTCGGCTCAAATTAAATGAGTTACCCGATTTTAAGGTAATGTCTTCTCTTATGTTATTTTGTTTTATTTTGCTTCTACAACCCCTTAAACTATTTTTATTCATTTATTTTGTAACAGAACCAGTATCTTCAATATACTAGGATGTGGTTATGAGAATTATTTTATTTATACTTACACACACCTTCGTCTAATGGTTAAAGAACATACTATTTCTGTGGTTGGCGAATTTCTGCCTCACGAAACGATGATTGTTCAATCTTCTTTTAACACCTCTCAAGGTGGAAATTAAGATGTCACTATATTTATATATGATATATATTATGTTTATATTTTCCTTATGCTTCTGTATTTATCATTTATGGCATACCTCTATGATTTCCATTAAGGGTAAACGCGATAATTTCATTTTAGGAACTACGGACTACCGCCCCCTCAAAGTGATTTCAATCGGTAATGCCATATGTAGGATGTATAAAGGATGGAGTAAATGATATTATATATGATATTATACCGGAATTATAATATAACTTTATATCATTATGCTTTCATTCCATTAAATATGAAATAGAAATTAAAGTAGCGTTCATGCGTACGTACGGCTTACTGTCTCCATAAACGGTGCATTTCATTTCTTACCTCTAATTGTTACGTAATATTATGAATGAATGTATATACTGGATATATATGATATATATGATATCTACATCTTGAATATAATTTTGGAGATAATGGATATTCTACCACATAAACAACTTGTAATTATAATAAGTTTATTGTTGACTCAAGTACCAAAGATCGACAAAACGACCGTTATTAACTTAAATGACTACATAATTTTCGTAACATTGTGATAATTGATATAAAAGGGATAATGAACTTGAAAAAGGTTCTTAATCAAGTAGAGATTAATTCTAGTTTATTATTCAGGAGATTAAAGAACGGTCGAGTGAAGTCGGACACGATATAAGGGAACTTCTTAACCCAATTTCCATTATTTGGGTTAATCTCCTACTTTGAAATTATATCATGATATTATTATGTATTATCTTGTATTTGTACTTTATTTATGTGTACATATAGTTAATACACATAATAGATCTATTTTATTTAAAAAATTATCTTTATAAGGGACTTCGTCTCAATCTCCTTTCATTGAGGCATATTTTGTTTTATACACAACTTTCTTTTATACGGTGTATAAAACCCTTTGAATTTTACGTTTATTCAAAAGGAATATTTTTTATATGAAGCATTTTACTAAATGACAAAAGGGAATGTTTTATTTGTTGTACGTATGGGGCGACTACGACTTCTCCGCCGTCGTAACCATTATTTGAGTTTCGGCTTCTTCTACAAGCCATAACTTTTTAAAATGAAAAATAATTACAAGGTTTTAATTTTCTTTTATTTTGGTATTGAAAATGGTTTTGGAAGTGTTTTTTTATATCAATGTGTTGTATTGATATCTTTTGATTGAAATGTGCAAATTTTATGTTTCCTTTATGCATGTTTTATGTGATACGATTATGTTATGAATTATGATATGTTTAAACCTGTTCATATGAGGAATTCATTGGACTTAATAAGTGACGGGTGGAGCCCGCTATAGCTCCTCGATGCATCAGTAGGTCTCATGAGACAAACTAGTGTCTTGGCATGATGCCTTGACAAAATCTTATTTGTAGTCTTGGCACGAGGCCTTGGATACGTGGCTATGATAGTCTGGCATTATGCATTCCATCCTTATGAAAGTGGTTATTGATATTGCATGTGATTATTAGACTAGTAGAATATCCATGTGAATAAGTAAATGGTATTATTTCATTTTACATTTGCCATATTACGCTGATTTTCAAGTTTAAAAGGCTTTTGTTTTAGTTGTATATTGCCTTAAATGTTTATGTTTATTTATGAAAGCTTCCGCAATATTGTTATCCTTACTGAGCATCTGAGCTCACCCCTTTCAATGTTTTAATATTTTCCAGGATGTGAAGAAGTATTTTATGAATGACCTATAGGGATAGTCATAAGGGGATATGAGTGTGAACTATGGAGACCATGTTATTTTAGTTTTTCACTTTATGATGTAATATAACTTTTATGAATGTGTCTAGTGTTTCCAATGCTACTAAACTAATTAGTCATTCGAGACTTGATCTTTTGTGATCATTCCAATGTAACGTAATAATGCACCAACTCTGGATAACTGGGGTCGGGGCGTTACAGTTGGTATCAGAGGCATTTTTGTACTAACCTTGGAAGCTAGATTTAGATAAACTCTGATTAGAGCACATAGACCTAAGATAAACTTTGAGGATTAGTATAGAAGAACTTCCTAGAATTTTGGTATTATAGAGATTTTGTGTATTTTCCGAGCAATACATCACTGTCTGGATACGATCAGGTAGAGGCAGCTCTGGCACAGATTTAACAAGGGGTAAAACCTGAAAACACCACTTTGAGCTAGACTTGAATGGGAACTAGTGCATGACAACGGGCCTTGCTGCACTCTTGGTTACGACACTCCCAGGAGATATTCTTAGGATAATTCTCATTTTCTTTACAACCCACTATGAAGAATTATGAGTATATACTTCCTCAAAGAAAACATTTTTTTGATTATGGATTATATCCATAAACTGTTCAATTTATGTTAAGTGTTTTTCAAGTTTGTTATTTTTTATTTCGTTTCATAAACTAATCTAGTTTATGAAATCGTTTAGAAATGGTGCCTAGTGGAGGGAATGGAAACCGTATCAATGCACACACTCTGTGTAGGGATTTCCCTCCTAATCAAGATAATTATAGTGGAGCTAGTGATACAACTAGTACTGATCAGCTCATCACCATACTGGGACAACTCACTCAGGTTATGAATAAAAACCTTACTCGTATGGAGCACCCTGATCTGCAACGTGGAGGATCAATGTTAGACTGCTTCCTGAGGCAAAAAATGCCAAAATTTAATGGGGGTACAAATCCATTAGTATCTGAGAAATGGATAAACTCCTTAGAGAAAATATTCCACGTCTTGGGGAGTAGAGAAAGGGATAAGGTTGTCATGGCAGTTTACCGCCTCACTGGATATGTCGATCAATGGTGGTCGCTGATTCAAAACACAAAGGAAGATGAAGAAGTATCAAGTATGGAATGGAGGGAGTTTAAGGAAATTTTCTTTGAAAAATACTTTCCACATGACCATCAAGCAGATATAGAAAGGCAATTTCTGAGTCTGAGGTAGAAGGAGGATGAGAATGTCGTAAATTATGAGGCTAACTTTACAAGGTTAGCAAGACATGATGTAGATAATATAGGTAACCCAAGAAGTAAGATTGATCATTTCTTTGAGGGTTTAAAACCATTTCTCCGTCGATCTTTAGTATCACAATCTTTCTCAACATACGAAGATATAGTCTCGTGTTCTATCAAGACAGAAAAGGAATTCTCTAAGTCTTGTGACAATAAAGTAAAGCAAGAGAAGAAGAGAATGGTGGAACAAGAGACAGATAAAGGGAAAAAGGAAAGAAGGATTTTCCATTATGAGATAATTATGGGAAGAATCACCTCAGTACATGCCTAAAATGAATGGGAGTTTGTTATAAATGTGGAGAAAAAGGTCAACAAGCTCATGATTACAAGGGAAAAAAGAGGCAATCAATGTTGAATGCTACAATTGTAGGGAAATGGGGCATTATGCAAATGAATGTCCTAATCGTCAGGGAAACTTACCTTAGAAAAGGCCAAGGGATCAAGGAAAATCTTATGCTATTACTATAGTTGAAGTGAAATACTTAATGTATTGGTGCTTTTGGACACAAGGATTATATTCTGGTTATAATAATAATGTGATATATATATGGATTGTACTGCAGTACTTGTTGTTTTCATTAAGGTTTTAATATGATGAAGGAAATCATATTTTTATATGTTATAATAAAAGAAACTTTACTTTGTTTGAGGAATCTGATGATACAATTGATTTTGGAATTTATAGACCTTTTAGAGAAAGTCTGGACAGAGGTATTTTGGATGACTATAAAGGTTGGAATGGATTAAGTTGAACTTTGGATAGTATTGGTTAAGGTTAAAACATTTATGAAGATTATTTTTGGAATATTATAATACTATAGTTTTAGGGAAAGGACAAGCTGCAGGTTGGGGGATAACCCGTCGCGTCGGACAAAGATATAGGAATCGAACCCACAACCATAGTGCGACATGCCTTTATTACTAACCACTAGCCTACAGGAAGTCCCTGGTTATTACAAAATAGTTTTCCTAATCTAAATGGTATGTGTTAATATTTGGAACCTTATACAATTATGATAAATAGAATATTTTTGAGTTCTATTATCTTTTTGAGTGAATGATGGGTTTGTGGAAATATTTATTAAAAAATGAAAGTCTACATGACAAGTATGTATATTTCCTTACGTTCTTAGTAAATCTCCTAAATAAATTCTTTAACTTTATGAAAGTTAACTTAAATCAAAAACGTTGTCGGTTAACTTTTCCTACTGGGGAATCAATGATCATTTAACCAATCACATGTTTGTGATTTTCTTATAGTTAAACTTTCTCCTAATCCTGTTTTCTATAACTCTCCATCAGACCTTGATGGTTTGTCTCTCCTCCATATCCATATTTTCATAGAATCCTAGTATGGGCTATCACGGGTGACCTTTGTACTTATCTTTCATTCTTTTAAAGTTATATTTTTATTAACCTTATTTCCGATGTGGGTTTTCCACAAAGGTATTTTCTATTTTCAACCTTTTTTTTCAAAGAAAATTTTTAAATTGTGAGGACAAAATTTATTGAAGGAGGGGAGAATGTAACACCCCAAGCTTCCATGGTACACTCCTCTTTGAATAATAGAGCAGCGTGTGTTGTATGAAACCTCGAGTTCTAACACACCGCGACCAATAAAAGTAGTAGTTATTAATAGTAATACCCACTTTTTGAAATTATATAAATTTTATATTTCAAAATGGACTTCATGTTTTGTATTCAGAATATCAAAATTATCCTAATCTGAATTTTTTGTAATTTTCTGAGAACATCAAATTTTCTATGAATAGAGAAAATACTTAAATATAAATTTTTTAATAAAAATAATATATAGTGATAAATTATACTATTGAGTCATTTTAATGTATAATTAGAATATATTTTTACCATTTTATCCAATAGTGGTAATTAAAATTAATTTCACTTTGAAATTAGACATAAACAATTGTCAATCTTTTGATATATATTGTTTCTTAAAAACACGCTATCTGTTCTGACAGCGAGAATTAATTATAAAATTAATTATTTAAACTTACATGTTTTGAATTTTGTAATATAGACATCATTTTTGAATTCGGAATATCAAATATATCTTAGGGTGAATTTTTGGTATTTTTCTGAAAAACTTCAATTTTTTATGAATAGTGAAACCACTAAGTGGAAGTTTAAAAACTAATTTTTCATGGAAATGAAACATTACCACTTCTGTGTATTGAATTTAAAAAATCCAATATACATGGTTTTCATTAGGATGTAAAATGTGGTTCAATGGGATTAAAATAATTTTTGGTGAATAGTGACTTTTAAGTTCTATTAATCGTAATTAAAGGTAATTAGTGAAATTTAAGGTAAAAATGATATTATAAAAATATGAAAATATCTTGACACTTGTCCTAACCATATTGTATGACTCATGGCCGACCATGAAAATCCATGGGTCAACTTGGGGACCCCATGGAGCCACTTTGGTAAGAATATGACATTAATAACTTTTTATTTAAAGTAAAAATAAAATTTTCACAAACATGTGTTGTTTTACTAAAACAATTATTACATGGGGTTATATAAGTTACATTTTTTACTATAAATATTAATTAGAAATATAAAACTTTTTCTTACATCATCGTAATTTTTTTACAATTTTTAGACATTAAATAAATTAAATTTGTTTGACGCAATGATGATGCAGCGATTACCTCATTAATTAACGATTTAAATAAAATGAAAAGATAATGTAAACTCTAAGACTTAAACTTGTAAAAAACCTATTGTATGAGTATATTTAGAACCCTTATCACCTTATCCTCGAAATATATCATTGTGGGACCTTTAATATCCGAAAAACATTTCATAATAATTTAATATTTCCTGACATTCCAAGAGTGCCCCTCCTCTCCTCTTATAAAAGGATCCCACCTCTACCACCTTATTCACACCTTCAAAGCCATTTGGATCGCCCAAACTCTGAAACAATACTCTCTCAACTTCCCTATATTACTCCTAGAAGCCTCACTTTGGGCAGAATTCTTCCCAAGGAAGCCTTTGGCTCAAATCAAAAGAGTTACCTGATTTTAAGGTAATGTCTTCTCTTATGTTATTTTGTTTTATTTTGTTTCTCCAACCCCTTAAACTATTTTTATTCCTATATTTTGTAACCACAACTTTATCTTAAATATACTAGGATGTGGTTATGAGAAGTATTTGATTTACACTTACACACACCTTCGTCTAATGGTTAAGGAACATACTGTTTCTGTGGTTGGAGAATTTCTGCCTCACGAAACGATGATTGTTCAATATTCTTTTAACACCTCTCATTGTGTCCATTAAGATGTCACTATATTTATATATGATATATATTATGTTTATGTTTTCATTATGTTTCTTTATTTCTCATTTATGGCATACCTTTACGATTTCCATTATAGGTAAATGCGATAATTTCATTTTAGGAAGTGTGGACTACCGCCCCCTCAAAGTGATTTGAATCGTTAGTGCCATATGTGGGATGTATAAAGGATGGAGTAAATGATATTATATATTATATTATACTGAAATTATAATATACCTTTATATCATTATTATTTCATTCCATTAAATATATAATAGAAATGAAAGTAGCGTTCATGTGTACGTACGGCTTACCGTCTCCATGAATGGTGCATTTCATTTCTTACCTCTAAATGTTACGTAATATTACGAATGAATGTATATACTGGATATATATGATATATATGATATCTACATCATGAATATAATTCTGTAGATAATCGTATTCTACCACATAAACAACTTGTAATTATAAGAAGTTTATTGTTGACTCAAGTACCAAAGATCGACAAAACGACCGTTATTAACTTAAATGACTACATAATTTTTATAACATTGTAATAAGTGATATAAAAGGGATAATAAACTTGAAAATGGTTCTTAATCAAGTAGAGATTAACTTTAGTTTATTATTCAAGAGATTAAATAACGGTCGAGTGAAGTCGGACACGAGGTAAGGGAACTTCTTAACCCAATTTCCATTCTTTGGGTTAATCTCCTTCTTTAAAATTATGTCATGATATTATTTTGTCCTATATTTTATTTGTACTTTATTTATGTGTAATTATAGTGAATACACATAATATATCTATTTTATTTAAAAAATGATCTTTTTAAGGTACTTAGTCTCAATCTCTTTTCATTGAGGCATATTTTGTTTTATACACAACGTTTTTTATACGGTGTATAAACCCCTTTGACTTTTATGTTTATTCAAAAGGAATCTTTTTTATACGAAGAATTTTACTAAACTAAAAAAGGGAATATTTTTTTTTGTCATATGTATGTGGAGACTACGACTTCTCCGCCGCCGTGACCATTATTTGAGTTTCTGCTTCCTCTACAAGCCAAAACTTTTTTAAAATGAAAAATAATTACAAGGTTTTAATTTTCTTTTATTTTGGTATTGAAAATGGTTTTGAGAGTGTTTTTTTATATCAATGTGTTGTATTTACATCTTGTGATTGAAATGTGGAAATGTTATGTTTCCTTTATGCATGTTTTATGTGGTACGATTATGTTATGGATTATGATATGATTAAACCTGTTCATATGAGGAATGCATTGGACTTAATAAGTGATGGGTGGAGCCCACTATAGCTCCTCGATGCATCGGTAGGTCTCATGAGACAAACTAGTGTCCTGACACGAGGCCTTGACAAAATCTTATTTGTAGTCTTGGCACGAGGCCTTGGCTACGTGGTTATGATAGCCTTCCATTATGCATTCTATCATTATGAAAGTGGTTATTGATATTTCATGTGATTATTCTACTAGTAGAATATCCATGTGAATATGTAAATTTCATTATTTCATTTTACTTTTACCATATTACGATGAAGTTCAAGTTTAAAAGGATTTTGTTTTATTTATATATTTCCTTAAATGTTTGTGTTTATTTATGAAAGCTTCTGTAGTACTGTTATCCTTACTGATCATATGATCTCACCCCTTTAAATGTTTTAATATTTTCAGGATGTGAAGAAGTATTTTATGAATGACCTATAGGGATAGTCATAAGGGGATATGAGTGTGGACTATGGAGACCATGTTATTGTAGTTTTTCACTTTATGATGCAATGTAACTTTTATGAATGTATCTAGTGTTTCCAAGGCTACTAAACTAATCAGTATTTCGAGACTTGATCTTTTTGTGATCATGCCAATGTTACGTAATAATGCACTGACTCTGGGTAACTGGGGTCGGGCATTACAGTTGGTATCAAAGGCAGTTTAGTACTAACCTTGGAAGCTAGATTTAGATAAACTCTGATTAGAGCACATAGACCTAAGATAAACTTTGAGGATTAGTATAGAAGAACTTCCTAGAATTTTGGTATTATAGAGATTTTGTGTATTTTCCAAGAAATACATCCCTGTCTGGATACGAGCAGGTATAGGCGGCTTCGGCACCGATGCACCTAGGGGTAAAACCCAAAAACACCGCTTTGAGCTAGACTCGAATGGGAACTGGTGCATGAAAATGGGCCTTGCTGCACTCTTGGTTACGACGCTCCCGGGGGATATGATTAGGATAATTCTCATTTTCTTTACAAACCACTATGAAGGGTTATGAGTATATACTTCCTCAAAAAAAACATTTTTATGATTATGGATTATATCCATAAATTTTTCAATTTATGTTAAGTGTTTTGCAGGTTTGTTATTATGTATTTTGATTCATAAACTAATCTAGTTTATGACATCAGTTAGAAATGGCACCTAGTGTAAGGAATGGAAACCGTATCAATGCACACAATCCATGTAGGGATTTCCCTCCTACTCAAGATAATTATAGTGGAGCTGGTGATACAACTAGTACTGATCATCGCATCACCATACTGGGACAACTCACTCAGGTTATGAATAATAACCTTACTCGTATAGAGTACCCTGATCCGCAACGTGGAGGATCAATGTTAGACCGCTTGATGAGGAAACAACCGCCAAAATTTAATGGGGGTAAAAATACATTAGTATCTAAGAAATGGATAAACTCATTAGAGAAAATATTCCACACCTTGGGAAGTAGCAAAAGGGAGAAGGTTTTCATGGCAGTTTACCGTCTCACTAGAGATGTCGATCAATGGTGGTCACTGATTCAAAACACAAAAGAAGATGATAAAGTATCAAGTATGGAATGGAGGGAGTTTAAGGAAAATTTCTTAGAAAAATACTTTCCACATGACCATCGAGCATATATGAAAAGGAAATTTCTGAGTTTGAGGCAGAAGGAGGATGAGAATGTCGCAAAGTATGAGGCTAACTTTACAAGTTTAGCAAGACATGCTGCAGATTATATACGTAACCCAAGAAGTAAGATTGATCATGTAACGCCCCGACCCCAGTTACCCAGAGTCGGCACATTATTGTGTAACATTGGCATGATCACAAAAGATCAAGTCTTGAAAGACCGATTAGTTTAGTAGCCTTGGAAACACTAGATATATTCGTAAATGTTACATTACATCATAAAGTGAAAAATCACAATAACATATTCTCCATATTCCACACTTCTATCCCCTTCATACTATCCTTGTAGGACAGTCATAAAATATTTTTCACATCCTGGGAAAAATAAAACATTGAAAGGGGTGAGCTCAGATGCTCAGTAAAGATAACAATATATCGGAAGCTTTCATAAATAAAAATAAATATTTAAGGAAATGTATGACTAAAACAAAAGCCTTTTAAACTTGAACTTAAACTTAATATGGAAAAGGTAAAATGAGATAATGCCATTTACTTATTCACATGGATATTCTACTGGTCGAATAATCACATGCAATATCAATAACCACTTTCATAATGATGGAATGCATAATTCCATAGAATCATAACCACATAGCCAAAGCCTCATGCCAAGACCACAAATAATGTTTTGTCAAGGCCTCATGCTAAGATACTAGTTTGTCTCATGAGACCTACCGATGCATCGAGGAGCTATAGCGGGCTCCACCCGTCACTTATTAAGTCCAATGCATTCCTCATATGAACAGGTTTAAACATATCATAAACCATAACATATTCATATCACATAAAAAATACATAAAGGAAACATAACATTTCCAAATTTCAATCACAAGATATCAATACAAAACATTTATATAATAAAAACATTATCAAAACCATTCTCAATACCAAAATAAAAGAAAATTAAAACTTGGTATTTATTTTTCATTTAAATAATTATTATGGCTTGTAGAGGAATCCGAAACTCAAATAATTGTCACGGTGGTGGAGAAGTCGTTGTCTCGGAAAACGTAAGACAAAACATTCCTTTTTTCATTTAGTAAAATGCTTTGTATAAAAAATATTCCTTTTGAATAAACATAAAATTCAAAGGTGTTTATACACCGTATAAAAGAAAGTTGTGTATAAAACAAAATATGCCTCAATGAAAGAATATTGAGACAAAATCCCTTAAAAAGATCATTTTTAAATAAAATAGATCTATTATGTGTATTCACTATAAGTACACATAAATAAAGTACAAATACAAGATAGGACATAATAATATCATGACATAATTTGAAAGTAGGAGATTAACCCAAAGAACGAAAATTGGGTTAAGAAGTTCCCTTACCTCGTGTCCGACTTGACTCGATCGTTCGTTAATCTCCTGAATAATAAACTAGAGTTAATTTCTACTTGATTAAGAAACTTTTTCAAGTTCTTTATTCCTTTTATATCACTTATTACCATGTCATGAATATTATGTAATTATTTATGTTAATAACGGTCGTTTTTTCGATATTTGGTACTTGAGTCAACAATAAACTTCTTATAATTATGAGTTATTTATGTGGTAGAAATATCCATTATATACAAAATTATATTCATGATTTAGATATCATATATATCATATATATCCAGTATATAAATGCATTTATAATATTACATAACATTTAGAGATAAGAAATGAAATGCACCGTTCATGGAGACAGTAAGTTGTACGTACGCATGAACGCTACTTTCATTTCTATTTCATATTTAATGGAATGAAATTATAATTATATAAAGGTATAATATAATTCCAGTAAAATATCATGTATAATATTATTTACTTCATCCTTTATACATCCAACATATGGCATTAACGATTCAAATCACTTTGAGGGGGCGGTAGTCCGCACTTCCTAAAATGAAATCATCGCGTTTACCCATAATGGAAATCATAAAGGTGTGCCATAAATGAAAAATACAGAAGAATAAGGAAAACATAAACATAATATATATCATATATAAAAAATAGTTTCATCATAATGGCCACCATGAGAGGTGTTAAAAGAATATTAAACAATCATCATTTCGTGAGGCAGTATTTCGCCACCCACAGAAACAGTATGTTCTTTAACCATTAGACGGAGGTGTGTGTAAGTTTAAATAAAATACTTATAATAAAAACATCCTAGTATATTTTATATAATTTTTTTGTTACAAAATAAATTAATAAAAATATTTTAAGGGGTTGGAGAAGCAAAATAAAACAAAAGACCATATGGGAAGACATTACCATAAAATCCGGTAACTCTTTTTTATTTGAGCCAAAGGCTTCCTTGGGAAGACTTCTACCCAAAGTGAGGCTTCTAGGAGTAAGAGAGGGAAGTTTAGAGAGTATTTGGGCAGAGTTTGGCCAATCAAAATGGATTTAAGGTTTTAATAAGGTGGTAGAGGTGGGGGCTTTTATAAGAGGAGAGGAGGGGCACTCTTGGAAAGATTGAAATGTTACTTTATTATGAAATTCTTTTAGGATTATTAAGGTCCCACAATGATATATTTCTAGGATAAGGTAATAAGGGTTTTAAATCTACTCATCCAATAGGTTTTTGACAAGTTTATGTATTGGATTTTACATTATCCTTCCATTTTATTAAAATCGTTAATTAATGAGGTAATCGATGCATCATCATGGTGTCATAAAAACTTTAATTTATTTAATGTCTAAAAATTATAAATAAATTACCTTGATGTAGTAAATATTTTTATATTTACAATGAATATTTATAGTCAAAAATTTAACTTATATAACCCCATGTAATAATTGTTTTAGTAAAACAACACATGTTTGTGACGATTTTATTTTTACTTTAAATAAAACGTTCTTAATGTAATTGTCTTACCCAAGTGGCTACATGGGGTCCCCAAGTTGACCCATGGATTTTCCTGGTCGGTAATGACTCATAAAATAAGTTTAGGACAAGTGTCAAGATGTTTTTATATTTTTATAATATCATTTTTACCTTAAATTTCACTAATTACCTTTAATCGCGATTAATAAAACTTAAAAGTTACTATTCAAAAAAAATTATTTTAATCCCATTCAACAACATTTTACATCTTAATGACAACCATGTATGTCGGATTTTTGAAATCCAATTCATAGAAGTGGTAATGTTTCATTTAAATGAAAAATCTGTTTTTTTAACAACCACTTAGTGGTTTCACTATTCATCAAAAATTGAAGTTTTTCAGAACAATGCCAAAATTTCACCCTAAGCTATAATTGATATGCCGAATTCAAAAATGATATCTATTTTAAAAAATTCCAAACATATAAGTTGCATTAATTAATTTTGTAATTAATTCCTGTTGTCACAACAAATAGCTTATTTTTAAGAAACAATGTACATAAAAAAATTGATAATTGTTTATGTCCAATTTCAAAGTGAAATTAATTCTAATGAACACCATTGGATAAAATGGTAAAAATATATTCTAATTATACGTTAAAACCACTCAATAGTATAATATATCACTATAAATTAATTTTTTAAAAAAAATTGTTTTAAAATATTTTTCACTATTCATAAAAAATTGGAAGTTCTTAGAAAATTACAAAAAAATAAACTTAGGATAATTTTGATATTCCGAATACAAAAATGAAGTCCATTTTGAAATATAAAATTTATATAATTTTAAAAAGTGGGTATTACAATTCATAATTGCTACTTTGATTAGTCACGGTGTGTTAGAATATCGAACTTGCATACAATGCAAGCTATTGCATTATTGAAAGAGAAGCGTATCATGAAAGCTTGGGGTGTTAAATTATCCCCACCTTAAATAAATTGGGTCCTCTCAATTTGAAAATGTTCTTCAAAAATAAATGGTTGAAAATAGAAAATACCTTTGTGGAAAACCCACATCAAAAATTGGGTTAATAAAAATATAACATTAAAAGAAAGAAAGAGAAGTACAAAGGTCACCCGAGATAGCCCATACTAGGATTCTATGAAAATATGGATATGGAGGAAAAACAAACCATCAAGGTCTGATGGAGAGTTGTAGAAAATAGGGTTAGGAGAAATTTAACTATAAGAAAATCACAAACTTGTGATTGGTTAAACGATCATTGATTCCCCAATAGGAAAAGTTAACCGACAACATTTTTGTTTTAAGTTACATTTTATAAATTTGAGGAATTTATATAGGAGATTTACTAAGAACGTAAGGGAATTTACATACTTGTCATGTAGACTTTCATTCTTTAATAAATTTTTACCACAAACTCATCTTTCACTCAAAAAGATAATAGAACTCAAAAATATTATATTTATCCTAATCGTACAGGGTTCTAAATGTTAACACATACCATTTAGATTAGGAAAACTATTTTGTAATAACCAGGGTCTTCTTGTAGTCTAGTGGTAGGTAATAAAGGCTTGTCGCACTATGGTTGTGGGTTCGATTCCTGCAGCTTTGTCTGACGCGACGGGTTATCCCCCAACTTGTAGGTTGTCCTTTTCCTAAAACTATAGTATTATAATATTCCAAAAATAATCTTCATAAATGTTTTAACCTTAAAAAATACTATCCAAAGTTCAACTTAATCCATTACAACCATTATAGCTATTCAAAATACCTCTGTCCAGACTTTCTCTAAAAGGTCTCTAAATTCCAAAATCAATTGTATCATCAGTTTCCTCAAACAAAGTAAAGTTTCTCTTATTGTTACATACAAAATTATGATTGCCTTCATCATATTAAAACCTTAATGAAAACAAAAAGTACTACAATACAATCCTTATATATATCACATTATTCTTATAACCAGAATATAATCCTTGAGTCCAAAAGCACCAATACATTAATTATTCCACTTCAACTGTAGTAACAGCATAAGATTTTCCTTGATCCCTTGGCATTTTCTTAAGTAAGTTTCTCTGACTCTTAGGAAATTCATTTGCATAATTCCCCATTTCCCTACAATTATATCATTCAACATTGGTAGCCTCTTTATTTCCCTTGCAATCACGAGCCTGGTGACCTTTTTCTCCACATTTATAACAAACTCTCATTCCTTTTAGGCATGTACCAGGGTGATTATTCCCAAAATTATCGCATAATGGGAAATTATTCTTTCCTTTTTTTCCCTTTATATTTCTCTTGTTCCACCGTTCTCTTCTTCTCTTTCTTTACTTTATTGTCATAAGATTTAGAGAATTCATTTTCTGTCTTGATAGCACATGAGACAATATCTTCATACGATGAGGAGGTTTGTGAGACTAATGCTCGATGGAGAAATGGTTTTAACCCATCAAAGAAACGATAAATCTTACTTCTTGGGTTACGTATATAATATGCAGCATGTCTTTCTAACCTTGTAAAGTTGGCCTCATACTTTGCAACATTCTCATCCTCCTTTTGTCTTAGACTCAGAAATTTCCTTTCCATATCTGCTCGATGGTCATATGGAAAGTATTTTTATAAGAAAATTTCCTTAAACTCCCTCCATTACATACTTGAAACTTCATCATCTTCCTTTGTGTTTTGAATCAATGACCACCATTGATCAGCATCTACAGTGAGGTAGTAAACTGTCGTGATAAAATTTTCCCTTTCACTACTCCCCAAGGCATGGAATATTTTCTCTAAGGAATTTATCCATTGCTCAGCTACTAAGGGATTTGTACCCCCATTAAATGTTGGTGGTTTTTGTCTCATGAAGCAGTCTAACATTGATCCTCCATGTTGCGTATCAGGGTTCTCCTTACGAGTAATGTTATTATTCATAACCTGAGTGAGTTGTCCCAGTATAGTGATAAGATGATATGCACCAGTTGTATCACCAGCTCCACTATAATTATCTTGATCAGGAGGGTAATCCCTATATGGAGTGTGTGCATTGATACGGTTTCCATTCCTCCCACTAGGCGCCATTTCTAAACAATGGCATAAACTAGATTAGATTATGAATCAAAATACATAATTCCATACTTGTAAAACACTTAACATAAATTGAACAGTTTATGGATATAATCCATAGTCATAAAAATGTTTTCTTTGAGGAAGTATATACTCATAAACCCTTATTAATGGTTTGTAAAAAATTAGAATTATCCTAAGCATTTCCCCCGGGAGTGTTGTAACCAAGAGTGCAGCAAGGCCCGTTCTCATGCACTAGTTCTCGTTCGAGTCTAGCTCAAAGTGGTGTTTTCAGGTTTTACCACTAGGTACATCTGTGCCAGATCCACCTCTACCTGCTCGTATCCAGATAGGGATGTATAGCTCAGAAACTCACAAAATCTCTATAATACCAAAATTCTGGGAAGTTCTTCTAAACTAATCCTCAAATTATATCTTATGGCTATGTGTTCTAATCAGAGTTTATCTAAATCTAGCTTCCAAGGTTAGTACTAAACTTCCTCTAATACCAACTATAATGCCCCGACCCCAGTTACCCAGAGTCGGCGCATTATTGCGTAACATTGGCATGATCATAAAAGATCAAGTCTCGAAAGAATGATTATTTTAGTATCCTTGGAAGCATAAGATACATTCATAAATGTTACATTACATCATAAAGTGAAAAATTACAATAACTTAGTCTCCATAGTCCACACTTCTATCCCCTTCAGACTATCCCTTTTGGCCAGTCATAAAATATTTTTCACATCCTGGGAAAAATAAAACATTGAAAGGGGTGAGCTCAGATGCTCAGTAAAGATAACAATATAGCGGAAGATTTCATAAATATACATAAATATTTAAGGAAATGTATGACTAAAACAAAAGCCTTTTAAACCTGAACTTCAACATAATATGGAAAAAGTAAAATTAGATAATGTCATTTACTTATTCACATGGATATTCTACTGGTCGAATAATCACATGCAATATCAATAACCACATTCATAATGATGGAATGCATAATGCCAGACTATTATAACCACATAGCCAAGGCCTCGTGCCAAGACCACAAATAAGATTTTGTCAAGGCCTCGTGCCAAGACACTAGTTTGTCTCAGGAGACCTACCGATGCATCGAGAAGCTATTGTAGGCTCCACTCGTCACTTATTAAGTCCAATGCATTCCTCATATGAACAGGTTTAAACATATCATAAACCATAACATATTCGTATCACATAAAACATGCATAAAGGAAACATAACATTTCCACATTTCAATCACAAGATATCAATACAACACATTGATATAATAAAAACATTATCAAAACCATTCTCAATACCAAAATAAAAGAAAATTAAAACTTGGTATTTATATTTCATTTAAAAATTTATTATGGCTTGTAGAGGAAATCGAAACTCAAATAATGGTCACGGTGGTGGATAAGTCGTTGTCACCGCATACGTAAGACAAAACATTCCTTTTTTCATTTAGTATAATGCTTCATATAAAAAAGATTCCTTTTGAATAAACATAAAATTCAAAGGGGTTTATACACCATATAAAAGAAAGTTGTGTATAAAAAAAATATGCCTCAATGAAAGGAGATTGAGACGAAGTCCCTTACAAAGATCATTTTTAAATAAAATAGATCTATTATCGGTATTCACTATAAGTATAGATAAATAAAGTACAAATACAATATAGGAAATAATAATGTCATGACATAATTTGAAAGTAGGAGATTAACCCAAAGAACGAAAATTGGGTTAAGAAGTTCCCTTACCTCATGTACGACTTGACTCGATCATTCTTTAATCTCCTGAATAAAATACTAGAGTTAATTTCTATATGCTTAAAAACCATTTTCAGGTTCATTATTCTTTTTATATCACTTATTAACATGTTATGAACATTATGTAATTATTTATGTTACTAACGGTCGTTTTGTCGATCATTGGTACTTGATTCAACAATAAACTTCTTATAATTACAAGTTATTTATGTGGTAGAAATATCCATTATATCCAGAATTATATTCATGATGTATATATCATATATATCATATATATCCAGTATATACATGCATTTATAATATTACATAACATTTAGAGGTAAGAAATGAAATGCACCGTTCATGGAGACGGTAAGCCGTACGTACGCATGAACGCTACTTTTATTTCTATTTCATATTTAATGGAATAAAATTATAATTATATAAAGGTATACTATAATTCCAGTATAATATCATGTATAATATAATTTACTCCATCCTTTATACATCCCATATATGGCATTAACGATTCAAATCACTTTGAGGGGGCGGTAGTCCGCACTTCCTAAAATGAAATCATCGTGTTTACCCGTAATGGAAATCATAAAGGTGTGCCATAAATGAAAAATACAGAAGCATAATGAAAACAAAAACATAATATATATCATATTTTAAAAATAGTTTCATCATAATGGCCATCATGAGAGGTGTTAAAAGAAGATTGAACAATCATCGTTCCGTGAGGCAGTATTTCGCCACCCACAGAAAAAATATGTTCTTTAACCATTAGACGGAGGTGTGTGTAAGTGTAAATAAAATCCTTATCATAACAACATACTAGTATGTTTTATATACTGGTTTTGTTACAAAAGAAAGTAATAAAAATATTTTAAGTGGTTGGAGAAGCAAAATAAAACAAAAAACATAAGGGAAGACATTACCTTAAAATCGGGTAACTCTTTTTGATTAGAGCCAAAGGATTCCTTGGGAAGACTTCTGCCCAAAGTGAGGATTCTATGAGTAATAGAGGGAAGTTGAGAGAGTATTTGGGAATAGTGTGGTCGATCCAAATGGCTTGAGGGTGTGAATAAGGTGGTAGAGGTGGGGGCCTTTTATAAGAGGAGAGGAGGGGCACTCTTTGAAAGATTGAGATGTTACTTTATTATGAAATGCATTTCAGAATCTAAAGGTCCCACAATGATATATTTCGAGGATAAGGTGATAAGGGTTCGAACTATACTCATACAATAGGTTTTTGACAAGTGTAAGTATTGGAGTTTACATTATCCTTCCATTTTATTAAAATCGTTAATTAATGAGGTAATCACTGCATCATCATGGTGTTATAAAAAAATTTATTTATTTAATGTCTAAAAATTATAAATAAATTATCATGATTTAGGAAATAATTTTATCTTTCCAATGAATATTTATAGTCAAAAATTTAACTTATATAACCCCATGTAATAATGGTTTTAGTAAAACAACACATGTTTGTGAAAATTTTATTTTTACTTTAAATAAAAAGTTCTTAATGTCATTTTCTTACACAAGTGGCTCCATGGGGTCCCCAAGTTGACCCATGGATTATCTGGTTCGGACATGACTCATCCAATAAGTGTAGGGCAAGTGTAAAGATATTTTTATATTTTTATAATATCATTTTTACCTTAAATTTCACTAATTACCTTTAATCGCGATTAATAAAACTTCAAAGTTACTATTCACGAAAAATTATTTTAATCCCATTTAACCACATTTTACATCCTAATGACAACCATTTATGTAAGATTTTTGAAATTAAATTCATAGAAGTGGTAAAGTTTCATTTAAACGAAAAATCAGTTTTTTTAACTACCACTTACTGGTTTCACTATTCATCAAAATTGAAGTTTTTCAGAACAATGCCAAAATTTTACCCTAAGCTATAATTGATATTCCGAATTAAAAAATGATGTCTATTTTAAAAAATTACAAACATATAAGTTTCATTAATTAATTTTATAATTAATTCCTGCATTCACAACAAATAGTGTGTTTTTAAGAAACAATATATATCAAACAATTGACAATTGTTTATGTACAATTTAAAGTGAAATTAATACTAATGAACACCATTGGATAAAATGGTAAAAATATATTCTAATTATACTTTAAAACCACTCAATAGTATAATTTATCACTATAAATTATTTTGATTAAAAAAGTTGTTTTTAAGTATTTTTCACTATTCATAAAAAATTGGAAGTTCTCAGAAAATTACAAAAAATTCAACTTAGGATAATTTAGATATTCTGAATACAAAAATGAAGTCAATTTTGAAATATAAAATTTATATAATTTCAAAAGGTGGGAATTACTATTCTTAACTGCTACTTTGATTGGTCGCTGTGTGTTAGAATCTCGAACTTGCGTACAATGTAGGCGATTGCATTCTTGAAAGAGAAGCATATCGTGAATGCTTGGGGTGTTACAGATCGTTTATTTGATGGGTTAAAACCATTTCTCCATCGAGCTTTAGTATCACAATCTTTCTCAACATACGATGATATAGTCTTTTGTGCTATCAAGACAGAAAAGAAATTCTATAAGTCTTATGACAACAAAGTAAAGCAAGAGAAGAAGAGAACCGTGGAACAAGAGACAGATAAAGGGAAAAAGGTAAAGAAAGATTTTCCATTATGTGATAATTGTGGGAAGAATCACCCTGGTACTTGCCTAAAAGGAATGGGTGTTTGTTATAAATGTGTAGAAAATGGTCACCAAGCTCGTGATTGCAATGGAAAGAAAGAGGCTATCAATGTTGAATGCTACAATTGTAGAGAAATGGGGAATTATGCAAATGAATGTCCTAATCATCAGGTAAACTTACCTCAGAAAAGGCCAAGGGATCAAGGACAATCTTATGTTGTTACTATAGATGAAGTGGAATAATTAATGTATTGGTGCTTTTGGACTCAAGGATTATATTCTGGTTATTAGAATAATGTGATATATATAAGCATTGTACTGCAGTACTTGTTATTTTCATTATGGTTTTAATATGATGAAGGTAATAATATTTTTATATGTGAAAATAAGAGAAACTTTACTTTGTTTGAGGAATCTGATGATACAATTGATTTTGGAATTTAGAGACCTTTTAGAGAAAGTCTGGACTGAGGTATTTTGAATATCTATAAAGTTTGGAATGGATTAAGTTGAACTTTGGATTGTATTGTTTAAGTTTAAAACATTTATGAAGATTATTTATGGAATATTATAATACTATAGTTTTAGGAAAAGGACAATCTGCAGGTTGGGGGATAACCCATCGCATCGGACAAAGCTGTAGGAATCGAACCCACAACCATAGTGAGATAGGCCTTTATTACTGACCACTAGCCTACATGAAGTCCCTGGTTATTAAAAAATAGTTTTCCTAATCTAAATGGTATGTGTTAATATTTGGAACCTTATAAAATTATGATAAATAGAATATTTTTGAGTTCTATTGTATTTTTGAGTGAATGATGGGTTTGTGGTAAAACTTAATTAATGAATGAAAGTCTACATGACAAGTATGTATATTTCCTTACGTTCTTAGTAAATCTCCTAAATAAATTCCTCAACTTTATGAAAGGTAACTTAAAAAAATGTTGTAGGTTAACTTTTCCTACAGGGGAATCAATGATTGTTTAACCAATCACAAGATTGTGATTTTCTTTTAGTTAAACTTTCTCCTAATCCTGTTTTCTACAACTCTCCATCAGACCTTGATGGTTTGATTCTCCTCCATATCCATATTTTCATAGAATCCTAGTATGGGCTATCTCGGGTGACCTCTGTACTTCTGTTTCTTTCTTTTAATGTAATATTTTTATTAACCTTATTTCTGATGTGGGTTTTCCACAAAGGTATTTTCTATTTTCAACCTTTTATTTTCAAAGAAAAATTTTAAATTTCAAGGACGCAATTTATTGAAGGAGGGGAGAATGTAACACCCCAAGCTTCCATGGTATGCTCCTCTTTGAATAATATAGCAGCGTGTGTTGTACGCAACCTCGAGTTCTAACACACCGCTACCAATAAAAGTAGTAGTTATGAATAGTAATACCCACTTTTCAAAATTATATAAATTTTATATTTCAAAATGGACTTCATTTTTGTATTTATAATATCAAAATTATCCTAAGTTGAAGTTTTTGTAATTTGCTGAGAACTTCTGATTTTCTATGAATAGAGAAAATACTTAAAAACAACTTTTAAAACCAAAATAATATATACTAATAAATTATACTATTGAGTGGTTTTAAAGTATAATTATAATATATTTTTATCATTTTATCCAATGGTGGTCATTAAAATTAATTTTACTTTGAAATTGGACAAAAACAATTGTCAATCTTTTGATATATATTGCTTCTTAAAAACACATTATTTATTGTGACATCAGGAATTAATTATAAAATTAATTAATGAAACTTATAAGTTTTGAATTTTTTAAAATAGACATCATTTTTGAATTCAGGATATCAAATATAGCTTAGGGTGAATTTTTGGTATTTTTCTGAAAGACTTCAATTTTTGATGAATAGTGAAACCACTAAGTGGTAGTTTAAAAACTAATTTTTTGTGTAAATGAAACATTACCACTTCTCTGTATTGAATTTCAAAAATCCAGCATACATTGTGGTCATTAGGAAATAAAATTTGGTTCAATGGGATTAAAATAATTTTTGGTGAATAGTATTTTTTAAGTTCTATTAATCGCAATTAAAGGTAATTAGTGAAATTTAAGGTAAAAATGATATTATAAAAATATAAAAATATCTTTACACTTGTACTACCCTTATTGGATGACTCATTTCCGACCAAGAAAATCCATGGGTCAACTTGGGGACCCCATGGAGCTACATGGGTAAGAAAATGACATTAATAACTTTTTATTTAAAGTAAAAATAAAATTGTCACAAACATGTGTTGTTTTACTAAAATAATTATTACATGGGGTTATATAAGTTAAAATTTTTACTATAAATATTCATTGGAAATATAAAACGATTTCCTACATCATCGTAATTTTCGTATAGTTTTTAGACATTAAATAATTTAAATTTTTTATGACACAATGATGACGCAGCGATTACCTCATTAATTAATGATTTAAATAAAATGAAAAAATAATTTAATCTCTAAGACTTACACTTGTAAAAAACCTATTGGATGAGTAGATTTCTAACCCTTATCACCTTATCCTCGAAATAAATCATTTTGGGACCTTTAAAATCTGAAAAGCATTTCATAATAATGTAATATTTCATGACTTTCCAAAAGTGCCCCTCCTCTCCTCATATAAAAGGCACCCACCTCTACCACATAATTCACACCATCAAAGCCATTTGGTTCGCCCAACCTCTGCCCAAATACTCTTTCAAATTCCCTATATTACCCTTAGAAGCCTCACATTGGGCATAATTCTTCCCAAGGAAGCCTTTGGCTCAAATCAAAAGAGTTACCCGATTTTAAGGTAATGTCTTCTCTTATGTTATTTTGTTTTATTTTGCTTCTCCAACCCCTTAAAATCTTCTTATTCCTTTATTTTGTAAAAACACCAGTATCTTAAATATAATAGTATGTGGTTATGAGAATTATTTGATTTACACTTACACACACCTTCGTCTAATGGTTAAATAACATGATGATTTTGTGGGTGGTGAATTTCTTCCTCACGAAACGATGATTGTTCAATCTTCTTTTAACACCTCTCATGGTGGCCATTAAGATGTCACTATATTTATATAGGATATATATTATTTTTATGTTTTCCTTATGCTTATTTATTTCTCATTTATGGCATACCTTTATGATTTCCATTATGGGTAAACGTGATAATTTCATTTTAGGAAGTGTGGACTACCGCCCCCTCAAAGTGATTTTAATCGTTAATGCCATATGTGGGATGTATAAAAGATGGATTAAATGATATTATATATGATATTATACTGGAATTATAATATACCTTTATATCATTATGATTTCATTCCATTAAATACGAAATAGAAATGAAAGTAGCGTTCATGCGTTCATACGGCTTACCGTCTCCATGAACAGTGCATTTCATTTCTTACCTCTAAATGTTATGTGATATAATGAATGAATGTATATACTGGATATATATGATATATATGATATCTAAATCATTAATATAATTATGGATATAATGGATATTCTACCACATAAACAACTTGTAACTATAAGAAGTTTATTGTTGACTCAAGTACCAAAGATCGACAAAACGACCGTTATTAACTTAAATGACTACATAATTTTCGTAACATTGTAATAAGTGATATAAAATGGATAATGAACTTGAAAAAGGTTCTTAATCAAGTAGATAATGACTCTAGTTAATTATTCATGAGATTAAATAACGGTCGAGTGAAGTCAGACATGATGTAAGAGAACTTCTTAACCCAATTTCAATTCTTTGGGTTAATCTCCTACTTTCAAATTATGTCATGATATTATTATGTCCTATCTTGTATTTGTACATTCTTTATGTGTACTTATAGTGAATACACATAATAGATCTATTTTATTTTAAAAATGATCTTTGTAAGGGACTTCGTCTCAATCTCCTTTCATTGAGGCATATTTTGTTTTATACACAACTTTTTTTATACAGTATATAAACCCCTTTGACTTTTACGTTTATTCAAAAGGAATATTTTTTTATCTGAAGCATTTTACTAAATGACAAAAGGGAATGTTTTTTTGTCGTACGTATGCGGCGACTACGACTTCTCCGCCGTCGTGACCATTATTTGAGTTTCGGCTTCCTCTACAAGCCATAACTTTTTTTAAAATGAAAAATAATTACAAGGTTTTAATTTTCTTTTATTTTGGTATTAAAAATGGTTTTGAAAGTGTTTTTTTATATCAATGTGTTTTATTGATATATTATGATTGAAATGTGGAAATTTTATGTTTCCTTTATGAATGTTTTATGTGATACGATTATGTTATGGATTATGATATGTTTAAACCTGTTCATATGAGGAATGAATTAGACTTATTAAGTGACGGGTGGAGCCCGCCATAGCTCCTCGATGCATCAGTAGGTCTCATGAGACAAACTAGTGTCTTGGAACGAGGCCTTGACAAAATATTATTTGTAGTCTTGGCACGAGGCCTTGGCTACGTGGTTATGATAGTCTGGCATTATTCATTCCATCATTATGAAAGTGGTTATTGATATTGCTTGTGATTATCCGACTTGTAGAATATCCATGTGAATAAGTAAATGGAATTATTTCATTTTACTTTTACCATATTATGTTGAAGTTCAAGATTAAAAGGCTTTTGTTTTAGTTATACATTGCCTTAAATGTTTATGTTTATTTATGAAATCTTCCGCAATATTGTTATCCTTACTGATCATCTGATCTCACCCCTTTCAATGTTTTAATATTTTCCAGGATGTGAAGAAGTATTTTATGAATGACCTGTAGGGATAGTCAGAAGGGGATATGAGTGTGGTCTATGGAGACCATGTTGTTGTAGTTTTTCACTTTATGATGTGATGTAACTTTTATGAATGAATCTAGTGTTTCCAAGGCTACTAAACTAATCGGTCTTTCGAGACTTGATCTTTTGTGATCATGCCAATTTTACGTAATAATGCACCGACTCTAGGTAACTGGGGTCGGGGCATTACACTTTCTGAGAGGATATCCCATAGAACTCATCTGGATCCATCATTAACACAAATTAATTTTGATAATTTGTCCAACACACCACAATACCACAAATTCTCATCATTTCTAACATAATATAAAAAAACATAGAATAAAACAATAATACTGAAATGACTACTTCGGTCATGGGGTATGGACAACATGTCATGCAGTTTAGGATTAGTTTTTTAGTATAGATTCATGCAGAAATACATGTGTTATCTAGTATAAATTCATACAACTAGGACCAATACATGATTGGATTTGAGAAAATCTAGAACATACAGAAGATAAGTATAAGGCTGCATTTCAATGAGTGTTCAACACGTGAATATACATGGAAGAGGGAAAACACAAACACTATAATAGAACAGAGTTAGATGTGGGATTTTCATATAGTCTGTAGTGTGTAGTGCATTTTGGGATGACCTGTAATGAATATGAAGTCCCAAAACAAGGATGGTATTCTTTAAAATGGGAACATTTGTACTTATCATTATTTTAAGGATAATGTCATAAGATTATATCTATACCCTGGATAATTCCCTTCAAATGATATCATCCTCTATGACCCTTTAGATCTAGCTCATGCAATTCATGGTCAGAATATCACAATGATTATAGTAAAAGAAAACAAAGATATGAGGGGGTTGGAAAGTTGTGAGTCCAATAGACCAGATTATCCCTAATCGCCATGGTGTATCTAATATCAAATGAGGTTCTTACATGCAAGATTGATTTATATCCTAATTAAACCCTTGAGCTATATAGTTTAATATCTTATATATTGTACAAAGTGATAGACATTTTAAGGTCATGAATCCTGGACTGATGGTAGTTGTTCATTTTAATATCATGATGCCAAGACATGTAAAGTTATAGAATTTTGTAGTTGATCCCCTGGTAGGGGACTTGGAAATTACTAATCATGCAAGGATAAGAATCAATCGACATATAGTTCATAAAGGGGGCACTTTATGATTTTCAAATATCTTTCTCATGTGCAGTGAATAGTCAATTAAATTGATAGGTGTCCTGGTGTGAAAAGGAAGGAAACCCAAGGAGAATATAGCCTCAATGAAAATATGGCATGTAATATATTTTTCCTTGTCTAGGGAGGAAGATGAAAACCCATCATTAGCTTTTAAACCTAAATAGTACAAACTATCTACATAGATCTAGCAGAAATTTTGAAGGGAGGGTAGGTCCTACAGAATGGCTTTATGTCCTGAAATTTAATTTCATTCTACTATGAATGTATTCTATGTTGTTTTGGGTCATTTAGATAGGACTATAGATTTCTATTTTAATTCCCAGCATTGATCTTGGTTTGCACATAGTTTAAAGACATACAACTGGGACATTTTTCTCTAACGTGGTACATTAGTTGTGGTTCCATCTAGTTGGAGTGATAATGAATCGTGTACACATTTGATGCATCTTAAGATTCTATAACACAATATATACCTCATATATCAATTATATTTCAAATATTTAATGAAAAAACATCCTTCAAAGGTATTCCCCAATATTTACTCATAAGGAAAACAATTTGGATGATTTTTCATAAGTGCTTCCTCAATCATCTTAGTCTTCAAAAGCTCAAGAAGTCAACGCGACATTCAAACCCTATTTCCCAAGTCACTGTCATTCCCCCAAAATTTCAATACATTCAAAACCCTTATTTGAAATAATATTTTATAAAATTAAACCTCTTCTAATTTAAAAATATCCCTCACACCACTAGAAATTGTTCAAACATAGTTCCACCATTGAATTACTTAATAATCTATACAGTACATGATTCCTATAAGGAAAACACAATCCCTACACATTTTATTCTAAGATCCTATATGTCATGAAATTTTTTGGAAGATAATACTAACACCCACACAATAACATAAAATCACTACAATACCAATAGACTCGGTAATGTAAAGGTCACCTGAATTTTCCGTTATAAAATAATTTACCACAATCTCTTATCAACCTTATCTGAATCTGCAATCACCTATATCGACAATAAACACCAAAAAATTAACAAAAACATTTAAAAAATAACAAAGTAACATAACTAGTACCAAAATAATTGGGTGATGCTATGATAACAAGAACTAGACCAACAGGGTGCATTCCACTATAGACACGCTCTCTCACCACTAGAACTTGATCAAATATAGTGTCACCATTGAATTATTTAATAATTTATACAGTAAATGATTCCTATAAGTACAACACAATCCCTCCACATTTTATTCTAAGATCATAAAGGTCATTAAACATTTTGGAAGATAATAATAACACCCACACAAGAACATAAAATCACTAAAATACCAAAAAAACACTCAATAATGTAAAGGTCACCTGAATTTTCAATGATCAAATAATTTACCAAAATCATTTATCAACCTTTTCTGAATCCTCAATCACATATATCAACCATAAACACCAATAAATTGACAAAAAAATTTAAAAAATAACAAAGTAACATAACTAGTACCAAAATAATTGGGTGATGTAATGATGCCAAGAACTAGAAAAATAGGGTGCATTCCACTCTAGACAGGCACTCATACCAAAGACACAAAAAATCCCTAAAATACATGATTTATTTAATATCATGTTTAACCCCTCCCCCTGCAACCTGTAGACCCCTCCCCCTCCCCCTGCAACCTGCAGTCCCACCCCCTGCCCCCTGTAGACCCACCCCCTACAGACCCCCTACCCCCTCCAGACCCCCACCCCATGCATACACACCCCTTACAGACCCCCACCCCCTACACACACACACCCTCTCCCTGCCCCCTCCAACCTGCAGATCCCCACTCCCCCTCCCCCCTGTAACATGCAATCCCCCACTCCCTGCTCTGTAACAACTCAAAGTTTTTCAATAAAAATTCCCTTCATAAAATTATGTCATAAAATCACATGAATGCACAAAATAATGAACTACTAAGTGATAAGTGACCCTTAAACATAGTTTTTTCACTTCTGTGTTTGGAATTTTGAAAATCTGACATACACGATTGTGTTCCAGATGATTTTTGGAGTCTGATAGAACAAACTTGTTTTTTTGGTGAATAGTAACATACCCTTATGAAGAGTAAAATCAATAGAAATATGAACCTTATAACTAGTAAATAAGAATATTATTTTATTTTCTTAAGGAAATAAGATAATGAGATCTTAATTAATTTTTCAATGAGAAATAAAACTAAGTGCACATTTAATATTGTTATTTTTTGAATTAACTATGACTTTAATTAAAAATTACATTAATAATATTTAGAAAATTAATTTTGAAAAATTGACTTAATTTTTTAATTCTACACGTCGAAAAATAGTTAGGGTAAAATTTTGGTATTTTTCTGAAAAACACGAATTTTTGATGAATAGTGAAATAAGGGAAAATACAGTATATACAATTTAACAGTTAAATACACTATTAATGACATCACAAGTGATGCAAGGCCACTTGGTTAGAACTCACATCAACAGATTACTATTAGGGGTCAAATAAACAATACTATTGGTTGTCTTGAGAGAAATAATAAAATAATGAATTAAATATTCAAAATTTACCCCTCCCCTCCACTTTAAAAACCACCCTTCACACCCTCATTCCCTCACACATCTCAAGCTACAAGACTTCTGGAAAATCTACCCAAAACTCCTCCCTATACCCTCCCCCACGTCCAAGAGCTTCTGGTCTCATCAAAAGACCAAGCTTAGGCCCTTAAAGAGGTTCTCAAGAGAATGATTTAAAAAGTAATTTCTCCCCCTCTTCTCCTTTAATTTCCTTTCATGTTCAAGTTCATTTATTAATCTCTCCACACCTATCTTCACCAAAATGATATTTTAACTCTAGTATTATACATATACTAGAATGTTATGATGCTAAAGGTATATTATATCATCCAACCTCCCTTTCCCTCTTTCTTTTATATTATTAAAGAGAACGTTGTTCGTGAGGTGTTAATTTATCACCTTCAAGAACGACTTGTTTTCTTCTTCAATTTATACCTTAAGATATGGTCATGAAACCATTTTTATGGGTGAACCAGAATATTTTATATGTATTATGTTCTATTTAATGTTCGGTAACTGACTTATGAACATATTACTAAGTGATAAACTAAAACAAGTTTGTTGTGATCGAAAAACCGCCCAAATTAACCAAAACAATTATCATTTAATTCTTATCTAATGATTCATCCACATGGATCTAATATTATTCATTATAATATCATTAAAAATCCTGTAATATCATTAATAACATGTAATTTCAGTTCTGGATTATTACCCATGTTCTACCCAAACAACAATTTCAGAATACAAGTGAACCACTCAAGAAAACCATGAAAACAAACATTCCCGAATAATGTTTTTAAAATCTGTAACTCATTAAAAGTCACATAAAATCACATAATGAAACCATAATGACTCCTATTAATGTATATAAGGTTATAGAATTTCTAATTAATGAATATAATGCCATTATACAGGACATTCAAGAGAAGGAATCATTCAGATACAAGGTAAGGGGAAATCTCAAACTCTATTTTCTTCCTTCGGGTTCTCTCACATTCACTCCATTTTTATATGGTTAATCATTAAAAATAATTTCATCATAATTATCATAAATTTAATGGCATATACATTTTTTTAATGAAGTTTATGTCAAACCAAATGTTTTTCAAAAGAACTCTTCTTTTAAGAACTCAACTTTTACCTCTCTTTCATGGTTGATGGTTCTTGTATCAAGAATGTTGTTCCCTAATTCTTTTGGGAACCCAATGATTATGAATGTATTATTATGAAATGAAACCCATTCCTTTACATGGGTTATTTATGTTCAATTTTGATATGTGTTCTATGTGTAAATCATGATAATGATAATTTCATGATGTGACGGGTGTGCCCGGAATTATACAGCGCTCTAATGCACTGGGTAAAGTTATGAATTTCCTGAGTATATGGGAAATGATGTGTGAACAAGATTATAAATTGTTTCACAAGTATGTATGGTAGTTAATGACTAAAACATGATGTTTCATTTTTATGCATTTCCACAATTCAAGTCTTTTATTTATGTTCCTCTCATGTTCATGATTTTATTACCTATGTCATGATTATGCTCACCCCATGCTATATTATTCTAATCTTTCCTCTTACTAGGATTTTATCTCACCCTTTTTAAGGTATATCCTTAGGTTTCTACATATACTAAGGAGAGGGCAGGTGACAATAAGAATCAAGATAAGAACAAATTAAATAAATGTTTTTGCTTGATGTTGTAATTGCTATGTATGGTCCTAGTTTTCCCTAGACACTAAACCGTTGGATCCTGTATGTGTAATACTATTATGTTGTTTACCTTTAAAATGATGTAATAGTAATTTTAGAAAAGACCGAGTTTCTATAGTTGGTATCAGAGGAATGTTTTAGTTAATTTGTGAATTAGGATTAGAGAACCCTAGAGAAAACCTCTAGCATGAGACTAAGTACAAATAAGCACACAAGAAAATATACATAGGGATCCCATATGTTATGTTTTTGGTATAAATTATTTAAATTAATAAGTTATTCATAAATTGTTTACTTATGTTTTGTCATAACCTTTTCTATTTTAGAAAATGGTGGGAACCAGGAGAAATCAGGCCAAAAACTCGTGCGAGGGCCAATGCAACGATTCCCCGAACGACATCCCCAATGATTTGGGAGGCGGAGTTCAAAACTTCATGGTGATGATTTCCCAATTATCTCAGGTTATGAACAATAACCATAATAATGGGGAACATCCTCCTTCACCAAAGAGGGAGGAACTGACTATCGAATGTTTTATGCGGCAACGACCACCGACGTTTAGTGGATATTTTGATCCACTAGTTGAAGAACAGTGGGTTAACTCCTTGGAGAAGATCTTTTCTATTCTTCATTGTTATGAGACGGAGAAGGTGACCCTAGCCTTTTATCATCTAGATGGAGAAGCTGATTAATGGTGGGCTTTGATTAAGAACACCAAGACAAGGGAGGAAATTGAAGATATGGAATGGGAAGACTTTAAGATAATGTTTATTAATAAGTATTTCCCATGAACTCTTCGTACGAAGATGGATAGAGAATTTATAGAGCTCAAGAAAAAAGAAGGAGAATCTTTCACGACCTATGAAGTGAATTTTACAAGGCTTTCAAGGTATTCTTTGGGTTTTTTTATCAACAATGATAGAAAAATACACATATTCATTAGTGTATTAAAACCACACCTTCGAAAGGCTCTTGCAATTCGAGAGATTGGGTTTTATGAAGAAGTTGTTCGAGCTGCTCTCAATTTGGAGATGGAGTTTGGAGAATGGTCTCATGGCTATGGTGATAAGAAAAGAAAGATGGATTTTCAATCTGGTGGATCTAATGAGAAAGGTGCGACGAAAAATCAATGACCCCCATGCCAAAAATGTGGGAAGTTGCACCATTGGAACTGCCTCAAAGGGATGGGGAAATACTTCAATTGTGGGATAGAAGGACATCATTCCTAAGAGTGTCAAAAAGACACGAAAAAGAAGGAGAAATGTAGCCAATTAAAGGAGAGAAGCACTCATGGTTCAATTCTACAACTGTAGGGAGATATGGAACTATGAAAACTAGTGCACTAAACCTCAAGTTCTTTAGGGTAATCATTGTCAGCAACCACCAAAGCCAAAGGAACAAGATAATGATTATGCCATCACTACTACGGAGGTGGAGAATGATAATGAAGTCATACAAGGTACAATTCCTATTTACTCAAGAATGGAAAAAGTCTTATTTGATTATGGTTATATGGATTCCTTTATATCTTGCAAGATTGCTAGAACTATAGAATCAAAGCCCCAAAACCTTGAAGTAGAGATATCTGTAAAAACACAAATTAGTGTAATCATTGCAACCCAAGTGTTTGACTCTTCTCTTGTTGGATTATGTGGGAAGAATCTTCCAGTAAATCTCGTAATACTTCCCTTGGTGGTATTCGACGCTATAATGGGAATGGATTGACTCTCGTTATATAAATCACATATCAAATGTCGGGAAACGGAAATATCTTTTCATATTCTGAACAATCCCAGGATCTTATACAAATTCAAGGAAGATCATGAATCTCATTTGAAAAATCCTTCAATGGTGTGGGTGTTGATTCCCTATGAAGAATCACAACTCTCCCAAATGGCTGAGTCAAAAGAAATTTCCAACCTTGAGGAAGTACCCATTGTGAGGGAATACTGTGATGTATTTCCTGAAGAGTTACCCGGAATTTCCCCGGATCATGAGGTAGAGTTCTCAATTGAACTCATACCCAGAGCTACTCTTATCTCGAAGTGTCCCTATAGGATGGCTCCTATCAAACATGAGGAGTAAAAGAAGCAGCTGCAAGAGCATTTGGACAAAGGGTTCATACGCCCTAGTGCATCACCTTGGGGTGCACCAGTGCTCTTTGTAAAGAAGAAGGATGGAACAATGCGGTTGTGTATCGATTATATGGAACTCAACAAGATCACCATAAATAACAAGTATCCTTATCCAAGGATTGATGACTTGTTCGATCAGTTAAGAGGAGCTCAATAATTCTAAAAGATGGATCTTCATTCTGGATATCATCATGTAAAGGTGAAGAAGAAAGATATTCAGAAGACTGCCTTCTGTACAGGGTATGGGCACTATGAGTTTTTGGTGATTCTCTTCGGACTTACTAATGCGCCTGCAATCTTTATGGATTTGATGAATAGAGTCTTTAGACATTACCTCAAAAAATTTGTGGTAGTTTTTATCGATGATATTCGCATCTACTCCAATAGAAAGGAGGAACATGAAGAACATTTTAGACTTGTGTTGGCGACACTGAGAATGGAGAAGTTGTACGCCAAGTTCAGAAAGTGTGACTTTTGGATGAATCAAGTCATGTTCTTGGGACATGTGATCACAAGTGAGGGAATTTCTGTGTATACTTCAATGAAAAAGGTGGTTGAGGAACATCCTAGGCCCTCTAGTGTCATATAAATCCGTTGTTTTCTTAGATTAGCTAGGTACTACCGACGTTTTGTGAGAATCTTCTCACGATTGTCAAGCCCGCTAACTAATTTAAAAAGGAAAGGGGTAAAGTATGTATGGATGAAAGAATGTTAGGGAAGCTTCAAGGAGATAAAGAGAAGGTTTATCACTACACCTGTACTCACACTACCGAAAAATGGAGAGTTTTGTGATATAGAGTGATGATTCAAAGAAAGGCTTGGGTTGTGTACTCATGAAAAATGATAATGTGATAGCCTATGCCTCACAACAGTGGAAGATCCATGAGAAGAACTACCCGACACATGATCTAGAGCTGGGAGCCGTGATTTTTGCCTTGAAAATCTGGCGACACTACCTTTATGGTGAGAAGTGTGACATATACACCGACCACAAGAGCCTAAAGTATATATTCACACAAAAGGAGCTAAACATGCGTCAAAGTAGATGGCTAGAGATAATAAATCAATAAAATTGCTCTATTCATTATCATCCTGGAAAGGTGAAGAAGGTAGCTGATGCTTTAAGAAGAAAAGAACCCTCTACTCTATCCATGCTACGGAATGAGAAAGACCATATCTTCTTGTATATGCAAAGAATGGATTTAGAAATCATAAGGGAAGGGGATACAGCCTACCTTGCCAAAATGATTGTGCAACCATCCATCTAAGAGAAGATTAAGGAATCACAAAGGGATGGTGTGGAGATACACAAGAGGGTGAATGCAGTAAAGGAAGGGAAGCTGCAAGAGTTCCATATTGACAATGATGGTGTGATTCAGTTTGGAATGCAGCTTTGTGTGCCTTCATCACCCAAGATAAAGAAGGAGCTATTGGAAAATACACATAGCTCAACTTCCTCTATCCATCCTGTGAGTACCAAGATGTACCGTGATCTCCGAGAACACTTCTTGTGGGATAACATAAAGAAGGAGAGTGCAGAATATATATCAAGGTGCTTGGTCTGTCAGCAAGTTAAAGCTGAGTGGAAAAAGTCCAAAGTTATGATGCAGCCATTGCCTATACCCATGTGGAAATGGGAGAATGTTACTATGGACTTTGTCATGGGTCTCCCAAAGACGTCAAAGGGAAATAATGCGATATGGGTTGTGGTTGACCGACTCACCAAGACTGCCCATTTTATCACTATTCAGAAATATCTCTCACTTGAAAAAATTGCAAAGATATATGTGAAGGAAGTGGTGAGACTGCATGGTGTTCCACTCTCAATTTTCTCTGACTATGATCTAAGGTTCACATCTAAATTTTGGAGGAGCCTTCAACATGATTTGATTACTGAATTAAATTTCAGCACGGCCTATCACCCCCAAACTGATGGCCAACCTGAAAGGACTATTCAGATGATTGAAGATATGCTTAGAGCCTGATATCTAGAATTCAAAGGTGGATGCGATCAGCATTTCCCATTAGTTGAGTTCTCTTACAAAAATAGCTTTCACTCGAGTATTAATATGGCTCCATATGAAGCTCTGTATGGAAATTGATGAATAAATCCGACCTATTGGGATGAAGTTGTAGAAAGAAAGATACTTGAACCTGATCTTGTTCAAGAGATGAAAGAGAAGGTTCAAGTCATCCATAAACACATCAAAGTTGCTCAAATTAGGCAAAAGAGATATGCTAACAATGGTTTAAGGGACTTGTATTTCGACGTTGGAGATAAATTCTTCCTTCGAATGCCTCCATGGAAGAGATTCATGCAATTCAGGAAGAAAGGGAAGCTAAGCCCAAGTTATATTGGCCCCTTTGAAATCCTTGACTGCATAGGTTTAGTGGCCTATCAGCTTGCACTTCCATCGAATATGGCTTGGGTTCATGAATTTTTTCATGTATCACTCCTATGGAAGTACATACCTAATCCCTCACATGTACTAAATTCAGAGGTGGTGCAGCTGGAAGATGATCTCTCCTATGAGGAGCAGCCAGTAATGATTCTGGACTGAAGTGATAAGGTTCTACGCAAAAAGACAACCCACCTTGTCAATGTTTTGTGGAGGAACCATAAGTTTGAGGAAGTAATTTGGGAACCGAAAGAGGCGATGAAGGAGAAGTGCCCTATCACGACCCGTCCTCGGGGATCGTGTCGTGACTACCCCAAGCCCACATTCCATAGGTCAGGGGCTGGCGGCTAGCACCAAAGGCGTAAATCCCGATAACTGTGAAGGCATTGCCTTTATAAAAGTAAACAAAACACCACAGAGTACAAGAAGAAGTAAAACACTAAGTACAAAGAGAAGTGCTGAAAAGTAAATGGTCCAGAATACAAACTCAACTGAAAGTACAGCTACAACTGAACGAATTTACAACATAAAAAGACAAACAGCAGGAAGAAAGGAAGCGGCTCCTGGGTCATCCTCCTCGGATCCTACCTGAAGGGTAGGTACAGATGGCGCAGCTTCTAGATCATCCACCACGGATCCTACCTGAAGGGTAGGTACAGATAGCTTCCACAACGCTCTCGCCCGTCAAACTCCTCTGAATGTCGTCTCGCCGTGAAGTCCACCTCTGGGTACTGACTCGTCGTGTAGTCCACCTCCGAGTACTGACTCGTCGTGTAGTCCACCTCCGGGTACCGTCCAGTCCTCGAACACTCAGCCTCCATCAGTACTGCCCGTCGTCTGCAACCAACACAACGTGGTGCGGGCATAGCCCGTGCAGGGGTGAGTATAACGATACTCAGTAGGGACCCCGAGACCCTCAAGGTCTCACTAAAACCAACAAGGATAACCACAAAGAAGATCTCAACAGATAACCTCTACTTAGGTATATGCCCATACGTATACCAAAGTTATCAAGTAACCCATCTCAATCATGAGGAAACACAAAGGTTATGAAATCAACGGATAACCACCACTCGGGTATATGCCCATACATATGACTAAGTTATCAAGTAACCCATCTCATCATGAGGAAACACAAAGGTCAAAGAATCAGCTCAAACAAGGATTTTCATTATCGAAACTATAACTGCTGAAGAGTCCTGTCTCTGGAGTGTACAATGGTCCTGTCACGACTCCGAGGTACTGCTCACTAACCTAAGACTACTGAGGTACTCCTCCTGTCGAGTACCGCGGGCCTCCCACCTCACATAGTAGTGCTTCCCGCCGAGGTCTGCCACCCAAACACAGTACTGCTCCCCCCCTCATAGCCTACAGAGGTACTCCTCCTGTCGAGTACTGCGGGTCTGCCACCCAAACACAGTACTGCTCCCCGCTTTGGGTCTTCCACCCAAACACAATAGTGCTCCCCACTGGGCTATACAAGTCTCTCCGACTCGAATCGGACAAGCAGTCTTCAGGTCCCAGCCAGCTACACGGTCTCCGTACTCCGTACGCTCGTCTCTGGGAGGGTCCGCTCCAAGAGCTACTGGTCGATACTCCAAGTATCTCAAATTCCCACGAAGAAGTATCTCAAAGGACCGCCTCATCATAGGGGTCTCAACGCAACAGACGGCGCGTCAATCGGACGCCCGGTCTGTGAGTTACTAGCCTTTTCATCCCAGGGGCCCGGTTGGTTTCGTGACCGAACCAATCCCGGCCGTATCTCAACTGTACCTTGAACTCTCATAGGGTATACTCATAGGGACTGTTTCTCAACGAGATCATCAATGTCGCTGACGGTTCATCAAACGGACGTCCTGTCTGAAAGATATCATCTTTTCCGTTCCAGGGGCTCGGTTGGATTTTGGGTGCAATCCAACCCGTCCACTATCCAACTATATCCAAATCTCGAGCGAAGTATGCCAAATGTTTCGTCTCATCAAGAGGAATTCAATGAAACAGATGGTGCATCAATCGGACGCCCTGTCTGTGAGTTATTGGCTTTTTCGTTCTAGGGGCCCGGTTGGTTTCGTGAGCGAACCAACCCGACCGCACTCCGACGGTATCCAAACCTCGAGCGGAGTAAGCCAAAACATCCGTCTCACTTAGAGGAATCCATCAAAGTCGACGGCACGTCAATCGGACGTCCGGTGCTAAAGATATAAGTGTTTCCGCTCCGAGGGCCCGGTTGGTTTCGTGTACGAACCAACCCGGTCGAACCCAAAGTTCTCTGAAACCTTGAGTGTAATATACCTAAACGTCCGTCTCGTTCCAAGGATCGCTACTCTACTGACGGTGCATCGATCGGAGGTCTCGAGTCCATGATATGGGCATTTGACCGAAAGTGGTCCGAAAACGGGGGGTATGGGCCCGGGCCGACCCGGCCCGACCCCCCCCCCCCCCCCCCCCCCCCGGGTCAGCCCGAACCGGGTCGACCCGGCTGGACCCGGTCCGGCCCGGCCCGACCGGCCAACTGCGGCTCGGCGTGGCCGAGCCGAAGTCGCGGAGCGGTGGGCGGTGTGTGGCCGCCCTCGCCGCTAATTGGGGCCGGCGGCGAACCACCGCAGCCCATATTCCGGCGGCGCGCTCGGGCGCCGCCAGTGACCCGCGCCTCCGGGTGTTTCCGCGGGCCACCGTAGTTGCTCTGGTGGTCCGTTTTCAAAACCGTCTGAGCCGGTGTTCATCTTGGGTCTCGAACTTTACTGCACAAGCTTCAAAATTACATTTCAGCCCCGTTTTGTCGTCGCCCGTCAATCCGCCCATCTATTAACAAAACGCGCCGTCTTCGTGGCACTCCGGCACTGCGCGTTGATGTCGCGCCCCTTCGCCATGGCCCGACTCCTTCCGTGGATGTCTTCGGGTTTCTCCGACGTGGCGCGACGGCGTCGCGTCCTTGTTCTTCTTTTCACGGCGCGGTACGACGGCGTCGCGCATTTCCTTGTCGCATGATTTCACGTGGTGCGACGGCACCACGCCTTCTCGTATCAAACCACAAAGGAACCAATATGAAAAAAATGAGGAGGGTCGGCCGTGTTTATGCGGTCCGGCCCCCTCGCGTTATTCGATAACTATTGGTTTTAAACCACGAAGATCGTCAAGTTGGTATTCACGAACAAAATAAATAAATAAAATTAAAACCCCTACCTTGGTTTTAGGAGTGGAGCTTGTTCGGAGGTTCGTCGAAGAGAAAACATCACAGTATAACCGTCGCCGAAAGAGGTGACTTGGAAGGAGGAAGTCGCGTCATGGGGACGGCGTCGCGGAAAGAGAGACGTTGTGGAAGAACCGTTGTGGAAAGAGACGTCGCGTCATGGATCGGTGTTGCAGAGTCGGTCTTCGAGGACTCGACGTTCTTCGACGGAGTTCGATGCGTTCTTCGTGTTCCTCGTGTTCTTCATCGAAGAGGATGAAGAACTCTAGCTTTCCTTATCTTTTCTTCTCCAAAGGCTCTCAAGCAACTAAGAAACTAACCCATAAATAAATTAAGCCTCACTTAATTTATTAACACCACAAAACCTTTGAAATTCAAGAGTTTGAATTAACTCACCTCATTAAATCACACAAGTTGTCAAATTAAATGAATGGGAGTTAATGGGGAGTTGAATATTTGAAGAATATGAAGGGGTGGGGTTCGTGTGGGCCCCACCTCCTTCATAACCTACAAAGGGAAGTTGGGTAGTTACCCAACTTCTTCCCAAAGGATAAAAACACTTAGAGTAAAATAAAAATTGTTGTTAAATTTTTATTTTTAACTTCCACAATTTTTATCAACTTCTCTCGTGTAAACACAACTCCGGAACAGGAGTTTCTAAGCAATTACCAGCGCTACATTTCCATCGGTGCCCTCAGAATTTGATTCCGAGCACCAGTTCAAAAGTTAGAAATTCCCGCTCGTTCATTCACTGAACGTACCCGAGCTAAACTTAGGAAATTGATTCCGGGTACACCGGACCTCGGACTCAGGCGCCGTCAGAAACTGCGTTCTTGTAAAATTTCAAAGAAAATAAAGAAAAAATTTTCCTTGAAATTTTCGGGTCTTTACATTACTCCCACCTCAGGGCTTTACGTCCCCGTAAAGCTTCAACACAAACTAGGGTCACAAAAGTGGTACAGAGCACGCATCTGAGCCTTCCGCTCCCATGTGCTTACCTAGAGGTTTCCGTGCTGCCTACGAAAACGCACACGAGGAATCGACCGTCCTCGTAGAATCCATTCATGTCGATCCTCGATCCCCATTGGAACCTCCATGCATGACGCCCTATTATCGACGTCCAACTCCCTGAGGTCGATGATGTGTGAAGGATCAAGCACGTATCTACTCAGTTGAGATACTTGGAAAAACGCCATGCACCTGGTGCAACTGAGGTGGATGAGTCAAGCGGTAAACCTCCTCGCCTACCCTACTGAGGACCTAAAAGGTCTACTGAACCTCGGAGATAACATGCCGTCTAGGCCACACCTCCGTAAACCTCATCGTGGTGATACCCATAGGGAAACGTGGTCGCCTTCCTCGAACTCCAGTGGTCTCTGCCTCCTGGATGACCTGGACCTTCTCTGTCGTGGCTTGGACCATCTCCGGTCCCACAAGAGCTTCAAAGATTTCTTCTTTGCTGATAAGAGAAATCTTATCTCATCCCCTGGATGAACCACTTTCTTTGCCTAATAAAGTCAATCCCGACATGGATGATACTAATCCATACCAAGGATGACGTCGTAAGGCCTCGACGCTACTACCAAGAGATCCAACCGTTACTCTCGCCTCCAAGGGTTGAGTCACACTGTCGGCTTCAGTGTGTGGTAACTGGGCCTCTTCCAGTAGGTATCTCACACGTGAGGGTCAAGTCAATAGTTTAATCTGGAACCTCTTAGTAACAACACAAGAGAGGACAGGATTGATAACATCACAAAGGTAAGTGTCTTTATTTTACTGCAGCTCATGGTATAAAGACACAAATATAACAACAACATCATGGAACTAGATATACACCACTAGTTCCGCTCCTGTTCACTCACTTCTGGAGCTCCGTAGTCAAAAGCTTCTGCTGCCTGAAGCTGAGCTCTCCCATGTCCTCTTGTCCCCTGCGGTCGGGGTGGACCTCCTGGTGGTGGTGGTGGCAACATCCCGAAGCGTCGTCCACCTCCAGCTGCACGGCCAGCTCCTCTGCCATGGCCACCTGCTCCTTGCGGTCCACCCTGATCGAACCTCTACATCTACCTCGTAGGTTCTTCATGTAACTGATGGTCATCTGCATGGCGGGTCGGACAGTCACGTGCCATGTGACCAACTCCGCCGTAGGAGTAACACTGCATGGCAGGTCTGGCTCTATCACTTCCCTTGGTTCCTCGCACTACCGAACCTAAATCACGCGGTCGACCACCTGTAGGTCTGGTCCTCTTGGACCTCTGCGTCATCTGTCTACTACCTGCTATAGAAGATTCTGGCACATGCCAGCTAGTGGTGAGTCCTGCTGCTGGAGACTGCTCAGCAAGGAAACTCTCAACCAAAAGGGCTCGCTCCAACACCCCTGTCTGTGTCGGAATGCTGAGTGGAACCACAGAAGCTCTAATCTCTCGCCTGAGCCCCTGCTCGAAGGTTCGGGCCCTGAAGAACGGGTCTCGTACCATATATGTGGAGTAGCGCGAGAGGTCTGTGAACCTTGCTGAATACTGTGCCACTGTCATGCTGCCCTGACGCAGCTGAAGTTGCTCCTGTATAAGCACCGCTTGAAGGGTGGCTGGTACAAACTCTGCCCAGAACAGGCTCTCGAAGTCTTCCCAAAGAAGAGTCTCCTCGTCATGCATCTGGATCATCATGCTCCACCATCTGTCGGATGCTGCCTGAAGAAGGCTGGCAGCAAGGATCACCATGAAGTCTGCTGGCGTCCCCACTAGCCTGAAAACTCTCACCACAGCCTCCAACCAATCCTCAGCCGCCTGTGGGTCCGTCCCTCCCTGGAACCTGGGTGGTCTCTGGCACTGGAACTCGTGCAGTGCACTCAAGCGACGTGCACCCTCTGCTGCTGGGGCTGGTGGAATCGGTGGCTCAACGGGTAGTAGTACTGCTGGTGCCTCTGCTGGTGCCTTAACTGTGATAGGGCCTTGTACTGAGTCCACGTCGCTCGGCGGGCTGTCAGTACGTACCACTCTCGGGGCTCTAGTTGGTCGTCCACGGGGAGGCATCCTGAAAGAAACAACGTGACATGGTCAAACGATTTATACCTGGTGAGATGACCTGGTTTGAGCTGATATTTAAATAAAACTTCTGGAAACACACACGCAATCAGTGTTTTCGTGCACAAAGTCGGAAATCAGTGGTCAGGGTCCTGGTGTATGGATACGTCGGCCACCCGCACCAACACTGGACTCCCTAAACTGAAAACCACACTCGGTACTCTTAACACTATTGCTTTACAGAAAGAAAATATCAGAGTTATAAGTTCTGCGGTAGAACCGACTCCTCTGATACCAATTTGTCACAACCCGTCCTCGGGGACCGTGTCGTGACTACCCCAAGCCCACCTTCCATAGGCCAGGGGTTGGCGACTAGCACCAAAGGCGTAAATCCCGATAACTGGGAAGGCATTACCTTTATAAAAGTAAACAAAACACCATAGAGTACAAGCGGAAGTAAAAAACTAAGTACAAAGAGAAGTGCTGAAAAGTAAATGGGCCAGAATACAAACCCAACTGAAAGTACAGCTACAACTGAACGAAAGTACAACAGAAAAAGGAAAACAGCAGGAAGAAAGGAAGCAACTCCTGGGTCATCCTCCTCAGATCCTACCTGAAGGGTAGGTACAGATGGCGCAGCTTCTAGATCGTCCACCACGGATCCTACCTGAAGGGTAGGTACAGTTAGCTTCCACAACGCTCTCACCCGTCAACCTCCCCCGAATGTCATCTCGTCGTGAAGTCCACCTCTGGGTACTGACTCGTTGTGTAGTCCACCTCCGGGTACTGACTCGTCATGTAGTCCACCTCCGGGTACCGTCCAGTCCTCGAACACTCGGCCTCCATCAGCACTACCCGTCGTCTGCAACCAACACAATGAGGTGCGGGCATAGCCCGTGCAGGGGTGAGTATAATGATACTCATTAGGGACCCCGATACCCTCAAGGTCTCACTAAAACCAACAAGGATAACCACAAATAAGATATCAACAGATAACCTCTACTTAGGTATATGCCCATACGTATACCAAAGTTATCAAGTAACCCATCTCAATCATGAGGAAACACAAGGGTTATGAAATCAACGGATAACCACCACTCAGGTATATGCCCATACATATACCTAAGTTATCAAGTAACCCATCTCATCATGAGGAAACACAAAGTTCAAAGACTCAGCTCAAACCAGGATTTTCATTATCGAAACCGTAACTACTAAAAAGTCCTATCTCTGGAGTGTACAGTGGTCCTGTCACGACTCTGAGGTACTGCTCACTAACCTAAGACTACCGAGGTACTCCTCCTGTCGAGTACCGCGGGCCTGTCACCTCACATAGTAGTGCTTCCCACCGGGGTCTGCCACCCAAACACAGTAGTGCTCCCCCCTCATAGCCTACAGAGGTACTCCTCCTATCGAGTACCGCGGGTCTGCCACCCAAACACAGTAGTGCTCCCCGCTGTGGGTCTACCACCCAAACACAGTAGTGCTCCCCACTGGGCTATACAAGTCTCTCCGACTCGAATCGGACAAGCAGTCTTCAGGTCCCAGCCAGCTACACGGTCTCTGTACTCCGTACGCTCATCTCTGGGAGGGTCCGCTCCACGAGCTACTGGTCGATACTCCAATTATCTCAAAGTCCCATGAAGAAGTATCTCAAAGGACCGCCTCGTCATAGGGGTCTCAATGCAACAGACGGCGCGTCAATCGGACGCCCGGTCTGTGAGTTACTAGCCTTTTCATCCCAGGGGCCCGGTTGGTTTCGTGAGCGAACCAATCCCGGTCGTATCTCAACTGTACCCTGAACTCTCATAGGGTATACTCATAGGGACCGCTCCTCAATGAGATCATCAACGTCACTGATGGTTCATCAAACGGACGTCCTGTCTGAAAGATATCAGCTTTTCCGTTCCAGGGGCTCGGTTGGATTTTGGGTGCAATCCTACCCGGCCATTATCCAACTGTATCTAAATCTCGAGCAAATTATGCCAAAAGTTCCATCTCATTAAGAGGAATTCAACGAAACAGACGGCGCGTCAATCGGACATCCGGTCTGTGAGTTATTGGCTTTTTCGTTTCAGGGGCCCGGTTGGTGTCGTGAGCGAACCAACCCGACTACACTCCGACGGTATCCAAACCTTGAGCGGAGTAAGCCAAAAGATCTGTCTCACTTAGAGGAATCCATCAAAGTTGACGGCACGTCAATCGGATGTCCGGTGCTAAAGATATAAGTGTTTCCGCTCCGAGGGCCCGGTTGGTTTCGTGTACGAACCAACCCGGCCGAACCCAAAGTTCTCCGAAACCTTGAGTGTAATATACCTAAACTCCCGTATCGTTCCGAGGATCTCTACGCAACTGACGGTGCGTCGATCGGAGGTCCGTAGCCCAAGATATGGGCATTTCACCGAAAGTGGTCCGAAAACGGGGGGGTCTGGGCCCGGGCCGACCCGGCCCGACCCCCCCTGGGTCGGCCCGAACCGGGTTGACCCGACCCAGGGACAACCCGGCTGGACCCGGTCTGACCCGGCCCGGCCGGCTCGGTCCAGCCCGACCGGCCAGCCGCGGCTCGGCGTGGCCTAGCCGAAGTCGCGGAGCGGGGGGCGGTGCGTGGCCGCCCTCGCCGCTAATTGGGGCCGGCGGCGAACCACCGCCGCCCATCTTCCGGCAGCGCGCTCAGGCACCGCCGCCTCCTGGTGGCCAGATGGCTCCAGCCGCCGCCTCCGATCGCCGGTGGCGCCGCGCCGGTGACCCGCGCCTCCGGGTGTTTCCGCGGGCCACCGGAGTTGCTCCAGTGGTCCGTTTTCAAAACCGTCTGAGCCGGTGTTCATCTCGGGTCTCGAAATTTACTACGCAAGCTTCAAAATTACATTGCGGCCCCATTTTGTCGTCGCCCGTCAATCCGCACATCTATTAACAAAATGTGCCGTCTTCGTGGCTCTCTGGCGTGACGCGTTGACGCCGCGCCCCTTCGTCGTGGCCCGACTCCGTCCGCGGATGTCTTCGGGTTTCTCTGACGCGGCGTGACGGCGTCGCGTCCTTGTTCTTATTTTCATGGCGCGGCGCGATGGCGTCGGGCATTTCCTTGTCGCATGATTCCGCGTGGTGCGACGGCACCACGACTTCTCGTATCAAACCACAAAGGAACCAACATGAAAAAAATGAGGAGGGGTGGCCGTGTTTGTGCGGTCCGGTCCCCTTGCGTTATTCGATAATTATTGGTTTTAAACCACGAAGATCGTCAAGTTGGTATTCACGAACAAAATAAATAAATAAAATTAAAACCCCTACCTTGGTTTCAAGATCGGAGCTTGTTCGGAGGTTCGTCGAAGAGAAAACGTCGTGGTATAACCGTCACCGAAAGAGGCGACTTGGAAGGAGGAAGTCGCGTCGTGGGAACGGTGTCGCGGAAAGAGAGACGTTGCGGAAGAACCATTGGGGAAAGAGACGTCACGTCGTGGATCGGTGTCGCAGAGTCGGTCTTCGAGGACTCGACGTTCTTCGACGGAGTTCGATGCGTTCTTCGTGTTCCTCGTGTTCTTCGTCGAAGAGGATGAAGAACTCTAGCTTTCCTTAGCTTTTCTTCTCCAAAGTCTCTCAAGCAACTAAGAAACTAACCCATAAATAAATTAAGCCTCACTTAATTTATTAACACCACAAAACCTTTGAAATTCAAGAGTTTGAATTAACTCACCTCATTAAATCACACAAGTTGTCAAATTAAATGAAGGGGAGTTAATGGGGAGTTGAAGAGTTGAAGAATATGAAGGGGTGGGGTTCGTGTGGGCCCCACCTCCTTCATAACCTACAAAGGGAAGTTGGGTAGTTACCCAACTTCCTCCCAAAGGATAAAAACACTTAGAGTAAAATAAAAATTGTTGTAAAATTTTTATTTTTAACTTCCACAATTTTTTTCAACTTCTCTCGTGTAAACGCAACTCCGGAACAAGAGTTACTAAGCAATTACCGGTGCTATGGTTCCATCGGTGCCCTCAGAATTTGATTCCGAGAACCGGTTCAAAAGTTAGAAATTCCAGCTCGTTCGTTCACTGAACATACCCGAGCTAAACTTCGGAAATTGATTCCAGGTACACCGGACCTCGGATTCAGGCGCCGTCAGAAACTGTGTTCTTGTAAAATTCCAAAGAAAATTAAGAAAAAATTTTCCTTGAAATTTCCGGGTCTTTACATGCTCTCACCTGTTTATGTAAAACTAAATTTCAAGGGTGAAATTTCTTAAGGGGGGAGAAATGTAACGACCCAATGTTTTTCAATAAAAATTCCGTTCATAAAGTTATGTCATAAAATCACATGAATGCACAACATAATGAACTACTAAGTGATAAATTACCTTTAAACATAAGTTTTTCACTTTTGTGTTTGGAATTTTGAAAATCTGACAAACACTGTTGTGTTCAAGTTGATTTTTGGAGTCTGATAGAACAAACATGTTTTTTTGGTGAATTGTAACATACCCTTAAGAATAGTAAAATGAATAGTAATTTGACCCTTATGAATAGTAAATAATATTATTATTTTATTTACTTAAGGAAATAAGATAATGAGATCTTAATTAATTTTACAATGAGAAATAAAACTAAGTGCACCTTTAAGATTGTTATTTTTTGAATTAACTATGACTTTATTTAAAAATTAAATTAATAATATTTAGATAATTAATTTTTAAAAAATGGACTTCATTTTTGAATTCTACACATCAAAAAATGGTCAGGGTAAATTTTTGGTATTTTTCTGAAAAACACAAATTTTTGATGAATATTGAAATACGGTAAAATACCGTATATACAATTTAACAGTTAAATACACTATTCATGACATCACAAGTGATTCAAGGCCACTTGGTTCGAAATAACATGAACTTATTACTATTAGGGGTCACATGAAACAATAATATTGGTTGTTTGGAGGGAAATAATAAAATAATGAATTAAATATTCAAAAATTTACCCCTCCCCTCCACTATAAAAACCACCCTTCACACCCTCATTCCCTCACACCTCTCAAGCTCCAAGCCTTATCTAAACTCTGCTGAAACATCCTCCCTATCCCCTCACCCACGTCCAAGAGCTTCTGGTCTCATCAATAGACCATGTTTAGGCCCTTAAGGAGGTTCTCAAAAGAAGGATTCAAGAGGTAATTTCTCTCCCTCTTCTCCTTTAATTTCCTTTCATGTTCAAGTTCATTTTTTGATCTCTCCCCACATATCTTCACCAAAATGATATTGTAACTCCAGTATTATACATATAATGGAATTTTATGATGCTAATAGGATATTATATCATCCAACCTCCCTTTCCCTATTTCTTTTATTTTATTAAAGAGAATGTTGTTCGTGAGGTGTTAATTTATAACCTTCAAGAACGACATGTTTTTTCATCCATTTCTACCTTAATATCTGGTCATGAAACCATTTTTATGGTTGAACCAAAACATGTTATATGTATGATGTCCTATTTAATGTTCTGGAACTGACTTATGAACATATTACTAAGTGATAAATTAAAACAAGTTTGTTGTGATTGAAAAAACCACCCAAATTAACCCAAACAATCATCATTTAATTCTTATCTAATGATTCATCTACATGGATATAATATAATAAATTGTAAGACCATTAAAAATACTATAATATAATTAATAGAATGTAATATCAGTTCTGGATGATTACCCATGTTCTACCCGAACATCAATTTATGAATACAAGTGAACCACTCAAGAAAACCATGAAAACAAACATTCCCGAATAATATTTCTAAACTCTATAACTCATTCAAAGGAACCTAAAATCACATAATGAAACCATAACCATATTAATGTATAAAAGGTTCTCGAATTTCTAACTAATTAATATAATGTCTTTATACAGGACATTAAAGAAAAGGAAGAATTCGGATACAAGGTAAGGGGAAATCTCAAACTCAATTTTCTTCCTTCGCGTTCTCTCTCTTTCACTCCATTTTGAAATGTTTACTTTTTAAATATCATTTATTCATAATTATCTTACCTTTTCTGGGATATAAATGTTTTTTAATGAAGTTTATGTCAAACCAAATGCTTTCCATGAGAACACTTCTTTTAAGAACTCAACTTTTACCTATCATTCATGGTTGATGGTTCTTGTATCAAGTATGTTGTTCCCTCTTTCTTTTGGGAACCAAAATCTTATGAATGTATTCTTATGAAATTAAATCAATTCCTTTACATGGTTTAGTTATGTTCACTTCTGATATGTGTTATATGTGTAAATCCTGATAATGATAATGTTATGATGTGACGGGTGCGCCTGGAATTATATAGCGCAATATGAATGTTTCAAAGTGACGAGTGTGCCTGGAATTATACAGTGCTTCAATGAATTGGTTAAAGATATGAGTCTCATGAGTATATGTGAAATGATGTTTGAACAAGATTATAGCTTGTTTCATAAGTATGTGTGGTAGTTAACCACTAAAACATGATGTTTCATTTTTATGCATTGCCACATTTCAAGTCTTTTATTTATGTTCCTCTCATGTTCATGATTTCTTTACCTATGTCATGATTATGCTCACCCCATGATATATTCTTCATATCTATCCTCTTACTAGGCTTTTAGCTCTCCCCTTTTAATGTATATTTTCAGGTGGATACATATTCTAAGGAGAGGACAAGTGACAATAAGAAGCTAGAAAGAAGAAATTAAATAAATGTTTATACTTGATGTTGTAATTGCTATGTATGGTCCTAGTTTTCCCAAGACACTAAACTGTTGGATCCTCTATGTGTAATACTATTATGTTGTTTATCTTTAAAATGATGTAATAGTAATGTAAGAAAAGGTTGGGTTTCTATATGCACCCCCTACCCCTGCCCCTTTCACACCCCCTGCAACCTATAGACCCCATCCCCATGCCCCCTGCAAACCCCCAACAGACCCCCATGCCCTGCCCCCTGCAAACCGCCCCCTACCCTCTACAGACCCCCACCCCCTGCACACAACACCTCCCCCTGCACCCTCCAACCTGCAGACCCACACACCCCTCCCCTATAACATGCAGACCCCCACCCCCCTACACCCCCTCCCCATGCACCCCCCACTCCCCCTACAACCTACAGACCCCCATGCCCCCTCCCTCTCCCCCTGCCCCCTGTAGACCCACCCCCCTGCAGACCACTTACCCCCTACTGACCCACCCCCTGTAAACCCACCCCCGACACACCCCTACCCCCTACAGACCCCCACCCCCAGCACACACACCCCCTCCCCCTACCCCCTCCAACCTACAGACCCCCACTACCCCTCCCCTTGCAACATGCAATCCCCCACCCCCTACACCCCTCCCACTACCCCTTGTACTCCCCTCTGCAACCTGTAGACCCCCGCCCCATTCCCCCTGCAGACCCCCTATAGACCACCACCCCCTTCCCCCTACAGACCAACCCCTACCCCCTGTAGACCCCCACCCCCCGGCAGACCCCCCCCCCCTCCCCCTAACCCCTCTAACCTGCAGACCCCCACGCCCCCTCCCCCTGCAAGTTGCAGACCCCAACCCCCCTGCACCCTCTCTCCCTTCCCCTTGTACCCCCTCCCCCTGCACACCCCCATGCCCCCTCCCCCTCCCCCTGTAACCTACAGACCCCTCCCCCTCCCCCTACAACCTGTAGACCCCTCCCCCTGCAACCAGCATACCCCTCCCCCTCCTCCTTCACAACTCAAAAATATTTTTTTATTACAATAACGATGATATTTTTCAATTATTCTACTTCTATTCTTATAAATTCACTAAATAATAATGTGTGATATTTTCCCATATTTTAAATATATAAATCCTCCTCCATTATTGATCCAACTTGTCTAATAATATCACAAGAAATATTTCCCATATTTTAGAATATGAAAACACAATGGAATAATCATTAAATGATCCTATACTTAATTATCTACAACCCTCAAAATCTACTTCAAAACAGTCACGATCTTCATTCTACCACAAAATCTGTGAGCTTTCCTTATCTCACTTGACTGAATTATAAATATTATATTATGATTAAAAATATTTTCATGCATGCATACATGTGATGTGAAGCACCGGGTCATGGAGGGATCTATGTGAAAAACCAAATATGAACAATAATTTCATTTTAAATCCCCAAGAATATAAAAGAATGATCCTCCTTCAATTATAGCATGATCAATAATTAGATGAACACACTAAGAGAACTACTCACTCAAAATTTCACCTAAACAAGAATTTTTCACAAATTATAAAGGGCATGACCCTTATACACTCCCATGGTGAATCTTATGAATAGACCGAATGACCCTTACATTTCACTCTATAGTCTTGAAATGACTCAAATGTTATGCACTTAGCCACTAAAATTACCCATACAAACCTATGTGGTGGATCTTTCATTATTTCACTTTGTCACAAAATCACCCATATGCTCCATAGGGTATTCCATTGTTTTTCTATAATTCCACAAAGGAATGAATCTTACACATGGTTGAATGACCCTCGTTGTTTCATTCCATTTCCATTTTTCACCTCTTAAATCCATGTTACTCTTACATTTTATAAAAATAACTCTCACGATATGATGAAACATAAAAAATTTCTAACCAATGCTTACATTTTATTTGGGTTACCCTTACAAAATCATGTCACCTTTATAGAACAACCTTAATGACCCTTAACATTTTCCTTAAGTAACTCAGACAACTCTCATGAAATCCTAGGATGACTCATATGATTTATTACAATCTTGTTTAAATATTTTATTAATTCTATAGATGTATATCCTTGTTACCCTTACACATACAGGGTGGATCAATGAATTTTCTATACTCACATCATGCTCTCATAGAAATGACTCTTACAATTTGAGACATAGTCATTTTCACATAAGACATCTCAACATAATTATTTTATAAAATTCATTCAAAACATATTTCATCTCATTAAATGGCTTCTGAGCATCCACTTTCCATCTTCTAAATATTCAATCTTTCACCTACCATGATAACTTTTGGTATTATAGCTTTCAAGAGAACCTCGAACTTCAAGGCCATAACTTATGTTCTTCTAAAAAAATCCCTTTTTGGATATATGAACCCTTCATTAAATCAATTTACACAACTTCTAAAACTATATATTTATTCACAAGACAATTTTCCATATGTCATGGCCTTGATATAAAGTAATATCAAGATGTGTCTTCCTTCACTGTCTGTCCTTCCAAAACATTCATAGCCAAATTTTATCCCTTTAAATTCAATAACTCAAATGTATTTTTCAACTAGTCCAACTACCTATGGTTAATAATGTTTCAACACATCCCCAAACTACTCTCATACTTCAATACATCCTGAATATATTATCAAAAACACTTTAATATATTCAATGAATATTTTGAACAAATATAAAAAATAAAATCGTGGTTGTAACAAGTCATGATCCCTTCACTTTTCAAATTTATTGAGACTTAATTATTTTCAGAGGATGGTTTTTCAAATGGTTTAGGTAAAAATTGATGATTGATGTTGAAGCTTTGTATTTTTGAGGATACTAGTTTTAGATGATTTATTTATGGATTTCATTCTAAATTGAGGTGTTTATAAAAACAAGAAACCATGATAGGAAAACAAAAAATAATTGTTTTAGAAGCTGTTATCCTAGTGATATGGTGCATGACTTGGAAAGAGGATAAAAAAATGTATATTGAATTAAAGATATGGAAGAATGATTTGATGTAATTTATCTATACCACAGTTCCACACTTAGCATTGCAGAGGATAGAAATATTTTAGTAGGACTGCTAGGGATGAAAGTTCTGTTCTGGTAGAGGTTATTCCTAGAAATTATGCCAATCCCATATCTGAGGGGAGTGGTTATTTTCTATAGTGAACCTAAGATTCATAAGAAGATATTTTTTTGATCAACTGGAGAAGTGTTTTTTTAATATGTATTTATTTGGAATGTGATTCATGAAAGGGCTCCAGGTTATGGAAAATTGTGATAAGGGGTGAGAACTCTTTGTTGATTAAGGATTTCTAGAATATCAGATACAATGAGTAAATATTTTGTGCACATTGTGGTCTTGGAATCAGTAGGTGGTGTTCTTATTCCTGGTATATAGGTACTATAAAAATTGATTGCTCAGATAGTTCCAGTTTTTCTTAAAAGGCTATTGTACTTTATACCTAAATCAATGGTACATCACAAGAGTGCATGTATTGTTTCCTCAAGCATAAGACTAAAATTTTTCATAAACTTTTTTAAAGGAGAGATATGGTGTGGAGGATACTAAAATATAGTATAGATGATTGAAGCTTGGATCTAGTTTATAAGAAGTGGGAGTTTTGAAAGATCTGCTTGTGGTGTAGCCTGAAATTTGAGGAGACTAAACCTAGAAAACTAAAGTAGTGTCTTGGAGCATATAATGTTCTCTTTGAGGGTAGGATCTTTAAGAGATACTCAAAGTCTAGAGTGATGGTCTCTTTGTCTCTCACCTTAAGTTTTTCAGAGTTACACCTAGGACCACATCGATGCTGGAAGAGAGACAACCCTAATTCCTAAGTATGTTTCTTTCCAAAGGGTTGGCGTTAAAGAATTTGTGTTTTGTCTTTGGTATTATGACTTAAGAAGGGTCTATAGAGTTTTAGAATTTTCCCAATGATGGGGGGATCATTAGATATATCAAAACCAGGTTAAAATATAATGGGATTAAAGGATAAATTCATGTCTTAGTTTCATTGAGCAATCAACTATTATTCCAGATTATTTTAGAAGGATTTCATCAATTTCATGATACTGGACCTTACAAAAAATGTTTTGATGGAGGTTTGTTTTATTTCTATCATTGAAGTTATGTTTACCATATAAATTTCATATTAAACAATATTAGTGGAATAATTTCAAGACATTCAGATTCTAGAATGAGTGGGATCATGGATACAAAACATTGTGAGACTGGTTGAAAGGATTTCAAAAAATTTGGACAGATCTCGAGCCTATTTTCCTTGGATTAAAATCCATGCAGGCATTTATTGTTGATAATAAGAGATATTTGGGATATTTTTGAGCCCATGAAGAAGAAGGTGAAAATGGGGAAATAGTTGAGACCCAAGGAGCTTTTTATGTTATATGGACTTAAAAAACGAATCCTCTAGCATGTGGTACATTTCTAAAGAAGATGATTTGGATATGTAAAGAAGTGGATAGGGTTATTCTATTTGATTTTGTTGAGAATACATAAATCATATTAAAAATCACATAAAATAAGTTTTATTATGTGAGGTGAAGTTCATTCCAAGGTTTTAGAGTATTTAGAGGTGATTTGAAAATGTTTTGATTTATTTCGGAGGTTTTTTGAGTTAAGAATATATATGGATCCAAAAATTGGCTAAGTCCTAAATTCATAAGAGTCATTGTACTCTCATCATAATGGTCAATTTGAGCTAAATCCAGCAAATCATCAAAGACCTCACATGTGTTAGGTTTTTATAGGCAATGCATAATCTATTTCTTAAGATCAGAAATTCAGCAAAGAGAGAATAATTCTTAATATGTGTAAGATAATTTTTAGATGTGTAAGATATTCCATTGATGTGTAACGTTTTTTTGAATACATAAGATATTTTAAGAACATATGAAAGTTTATATATATGATAACATAATTGGAAAATTCCTCAAAACAAGATTTAATTCATAATATTTTATGAATATTACTTGATATGTAATATATTTCATGGGATATATAAGATTGTTGAGATCATACGTAAGATATTTTTGCTGAGCAAAGAATTTTTAAAATCCCTAAAAACATGATTATTATTTAATTTTTTATATATATTATGTGATATGTAATATATTTGGGATATTTTGGTATCAAAGCAATATATTTTCATTTTATGATCAAGAAGTTTGGGGTTTCCTGCTTTGAAGGTTTTTGAACTCAGTTATCATCTGATTTCATTCAAGAAAGTATCTCTCTATTGTTAAAGAATTGGTATTAGGATTTTTACTATAAACATGGAAAAAAATAATTCAATAAACAATAAAAGTATTCCCACTTTTTATGGGAATAATTACTATATATAGAAAGATTACATCCTTCCATAATTTTTATTAATTAGTATGGATGTTTTGGAGGCTGTTACTAATGGATTTATTCTTTATAGTGAAGATACTTCTATGACAGCAGTATATAGAAACAAGTTAGTGAATGATGGTCATGCTCAGAATTCCATTTTTTTTTCTCTTTTAAATAAGCAATTCCTCAATTCTAAGGGGATCAAAACTGCAAAACACAATTGGTAATAACTCAAAAACATTTATGAAGTCAATGAAAAGGTGAATCAAAATAATATAAAAGTTTGGTGATTAAAGTATGAAGATATTAAGATGACTAATGATGAAACAATATATAACTTCCGTACTAGATTAAATTAAATTTGGACCACCATTAGTGGTTTTGGTGAGAAATTAGAGGATACTATGGTTTTTGAAAAGATACTGTGTATTTTTTTAATAGGTTTGGTGAAAAGGTTTCAACACTTAAAGATTGAGACCAAAATAAACTTCCTTTGTATTATCATCATATTATTCATATTAAAAATGAAATGTTAAAGGGGAGTATTTTCAAGACTAATACAAAGAATGATAGGTAAATCTTCTTTAAATATTTGATGAAAGTTAACAGTAGGAAAAAAGATAAAGATAAATCTAGACATTCAAATTTGAATGAAGATGTTGATGTGAAGTTTGATAATCTCATGTCACTCATATTAAGATGTTTATGAAGAGGAAAAGATAAATTTTATGGTAAATTAATTTTAATGTTTTTCAGTTTTTGGGGTGTTAGAAAGTTTTCTGCTAACTGTCTAATATTTGAAGAATATTTAAATTAAGAGAGTGAGGATAAAGATGATATTCCAAGAAATCACTTGAAGAATAATTCATAAAATTATTCTTTTAATGGAAAAGGTAAGAATTTATCTAAGTTTAAGATGTGAAACTTTTTATTTAAGTGTGACGATAGTGATTTATGTAAGGATAATGAAGAGGTAAAATCATCTAGTGAATATGGTGAAATGATAATAACTGAAAATGTGAATAATGAAGTATTCCAAAGTTATGATAGAAACAATGATGAAAATGAAAAAGATATAAAATAGAGTTCATGCTGAAAAAGAAACATAAAGAGTGTCTCTTGATGATTTCTCACTTAAAAATATAGAAGAAAGGTTTTAAGAACTATGGTCGATTATCTATCAAAAATGACATCATACATGCTACTTTTGCAGTCAATTATAAGAAGAATTGTGAATTATAAAAATGATTGACTGTACTTTTGACCATCTTATGGACATCATCTCCACAATGACATCATCCAAGCCTCTATATAATTGACCATATTATGGATCATTTTTATAATGGACCATCCTTCTTAAAACATTTTATAATCTATCAACAATGACATCATAAGCATATTTCATGCCCTTAGTCACTTCATGGGAAATTTTACAAGCATTTGGCATAGCTTAAGCCCATTCCAAGCATTAAAACCATCCAAACACCATTTTGATCTTACTAAGTGCATAAAATATGCTTTTAAATTCATAATCAATCATTTAAAACACTCAAGAAATTTATAACACATAATACAAGGGAGTTCCAAAGTAACACCAACCTAAAATCAATGGCAGGTGGGCTGGAACCGTCCAAAACACATAGCCTTCAATGGATGATTTCCAAACAAGTATAAAGATACCCACGTGATCCCTAGAAACAAATAGAACATCATGAATTGGGCAAATCGGAACCACTAGTGTTTTACCAATCTAAAATCACAATGGGGAAGGAAGAAAAACACAGGGAAAAGGAGGGATAATTGAAGTAGAGGTCATAGATTGAAGAATTGGCCATGAATCACTACGAAATCACAAAACAAATATGCAAGAGGAGAGGTGGTCAGAGGAGGGAGGTGCGCATGACTATGGGATCTCATCCAGGAGGTGGGCTAGTAGTGCTGGAGGAGGAGGGTCGTGGTGAGGTTGGGCGGGGAGGGGGCGTCTGCAGAGAGGTAGGGAGATCGTGTTGGCCAGGAGGTGCTCTGGAAATGCCAGAGTCACATCGATAGGGAGGCATCAGAGCGCGTCGGTGGGGAGTCATGCTAACTGCATCGGAGCCGGAGGAGGAGGAGGAATCGTGGGGGAGGAAGAGGGGAGGAGGAGTGGCGAGGGAGGATGTGTAATAATTGTGACGGGAGAGGGAGGAAATTACTGATGATTTGAGGAATTGTGAGCTACATGTAGCCCTTTTCCCGTGAGTACGATAATTCTAATGCCACGCTTTTAATAATATTACAGCTATATCACATTCTATAGCCACAGATCATTTAAAATGTGGCTATAGATCTATGGCTATAGGTCATATTTCTAGTAGTGAATATTGGGTCAATAAATCTGATTGGATATTTGTTGCATCATGTACATAAAAACTTGTACTAATTAACCTAAAAAAAGTATCCAACAATCAATACCTAGTATTAAAAAATATGAGGTTGTCAAGATGAAGAGAGACTCATATTAATTTGTTGATGCACTATCTTCCTCAATCATGAGAACCCCACAAGATGGAATTTGAAGTATTGAATTTCATTTTTCATGTGAGACTCAGATGATTTCTCTCTATGGGAAGGCATGTGCAATGGGTTAATGTTTGGATAGATCAACAAATTCCAGGAGAACCATGGATACCGAGCTCTCAAGGAATACCATTAAGGAACATGGAAAAACATTTGAAATCAAATATTCTTGCGGTTGTCTTAATGCATACCCCATCATTGTGTTGTCCCATGGAAGGTCAGTGGGTTTTAAAGATACAACATTAACTCCCTCAGCTTCTGTTCTAGTAACATTATCTGTCTATTATAAAAAAATAATTATCTCATATTTACTTTAAAATTTTGTTCTCGCAGAATCCAACTACATAGAAAATGGATATGAAGGATCTCAAATAATGGGGGAAGCTCATTACACTCTATCGTTAAGGGAGTTGTAGGATATCATTGAAATTAACAATATAATTGAAATCAACCTTGATGGAGAAAATTATACCATTTATAGAAGACACAAAAATTGTATGTTTTCAATAAAACATACCACATCTTAAAATTTTGATAATAATTATCAATTCATTTAGGGTAAGGATAGAAAACGGGTTAGGATAGCATATTTGGGTTTTTTATGGAACCCTCTGGTGTGCAAAATCTAAAATGGCAGGGGCAGTGACTGAGGCATGCTGGATGAGGAGGTGGCGAGGCCGCCTAGGAGCAGTGTTGGTGGAGAGGCAAGATATCTGTGTTTTATAGTAGCGTCGGGGGAGGAGGCTCACTGAGAGGAGAGCTCACGGTCTCGTTGGGTGGAAGCGGGAGGTGGGGTCGTGAGGGGTAGCGTCGTGAGGGGCAATGTCAAGGGAGGAGGGTCGGGGATAGGAAATCTTGCAAGGGGAAACATCGGAGGAAAAGGGTTAAGGAGAGGAGAGAACACAGAGGAAGATGATCACATTGAGGAGAGGGTTGGGGGAGTTCCACAGAGGAGAGGTTCGGGGTAGGAGAGGGAGAGGGTCGCACACCTCTTGGGGCTCTTGGGGGAATCACGCAGAGGAGAGCTTGGGGGAGTCATGAAGAGGAGAGAGGAGTCGCGCAGATAAGAGGGTCTAGAGAGGAGGGATCTCGGTTTAAGGAAACCCTATTTCCATGATACATATTAAATTGTGGAATCAAATACCCATATAGCAACAGTGTTAACTAAACTGTGGCTATAAATTAAGTTATAGCCACGAACCTATATAACTGTGGCTAGAGGTCCATGCCTATATGTTATTTTTCTAGTAGTGAATGTACAACCACTAAAAGAATATTATTCTATTAGTTACTTAGTTCTACAAATGCATATGATATTATTCCATGGTTAGAACATGGTTCTTCTACCGTTAGAATAAAATTTCACTGCAATTAGTTTCAAATGGTTTCTACCATGTGAGAGAGATCCTTCTACCATTAGAAGAAGAAACATTCAATAGTTATTTATATGGATTATATTCTAGAGAAACATTTCATGAATTTAGGTTACCTTATTTCTAAGAGAGTGGTGATATTTTTGCTGATGAAGTAGATGAACTGCTGCTGTCAGATTGATAATGGTTTCTATGAGTAAATAGAAACAGAATAAGGGGAGTGATGCTACCGCTAGTGTTTGGATGGTGCATAGTGGTAAAAGATAATTTCTATTGGATGAATAAGGGTATTATAAACATTCTATAAAAGGTAATTTGTACATTTAATGCTTTTAATAGGGTTATCCAGAAGACTCAATAACATGAATAAAGTTAATCTCTACAAAATTGTAAAATATTTGCTACGAAAAGGCATATTGAACCTCATGTAAAGGTAAAAATCATTTCATATGCACTATAAAAAGTTTATTTCAATAAATCATAAGGGTACATTTTTATTTCGTAAGGTTAGAACACATATTTTTAATGCTATGTAATGGTATCAAAGGTAATACATAGAGGTTGAAGATAAATTCATTAAACCTATGTAAGGGTACTCCAATACTTTAATATAGATATACAAAAATTTAGTAAATGTAAAAACTATTTTCTAAAACATATAATGGTAAAAGTATTTTATGTAATCGTAAATAAAAGTTAAAAAATGTTTATAAAATACATAAAAAAAATTGAAATCCTGATATTTGATTTATAATAAAATAATAGAATAAAATAATAATAAATATAAAAGATAAATAAATTAAAAGAATAAAATTTTATTATATATTATTTTTAATGGAGTTTAATATAATGTTTTTAAATTAATATATTTTAAATTTTATTAAACAATAATATAGATATGATATAGAACCAAAACAAAATTCTCAAAAGATACAGTAAAACATTCTTAGGTTGAGGACCAAGATAGCATGATTGAGCAAGATTTCATAGTAGTTAATAATAGATCAGGATAAGGATTGGGTGCAAGATATCAATGATCCAAACATTAAATTATTTGTATTTTATTTTTTATATTTTTTTATCAACATAATAGTAAGTTAATTGATTATATAATATGCCTATCTGGGATTTTACTAAATTTAAATAATTTTTTTTCTATATTTATTTCTTATTAATAAATTTAATTGAGATGTATGATTCTTGATTATTTTAACTATTATTATTCTCTCTGATATAGTGGGTATAGTCTCCCAACAGTAACACATGATACTACGAGTGCTAGTTGAAAGCCTCTGGCGTATGGGGCTGTATGCCAGAGGTATAGTAGCGACCACTAATCCAGGAACAATTAAGAGGTATAAGCCAATGGGATGGAATAAAGTGGCATCAAATGTTGTTTTTATTTTATCTTATGATTTTAGTTTTTTGTATACTAGAGATTTAGAAATGTGTTGGAGCCTGTGAAAAATATCATGTTGATGCATCGAGAATACCTATTTCTATAATAATTCTAGGTTACAATATATATAATTACTACATTGGTTTTCTATGTTAATATATAATTTTCTCCTAGATCAACCCTCATGGATGTTTGAGGTTCTTTATTTATTATGGATATATTGATCATTTCCCATTGCCATGAGGCTAGTGATTTGATATTGGAACATGGGCTATAGTGGAATGAGGCGTCTCATGCATCATATCAGGCACATAGGGATCACATGACATTTAAGAATGTTAGTGTGTGGTTTCACTATTGATTGAGGCTCAATTGTTTAAAGGGTCATTAAATTCTCATTCAATGTTTTAATATTTTGATGAATTCTACCTAGCTATAGTGAAATGAATATGGATTTATTTCTTAAGGATGTCCATATGGATCTTTTTTGTAACAATCAGTGGTGGGAAAAATTACTCAATACTCATCCACATTAGGAATAGAATCCCTATTAGGGTTAGTATGGAATATGGTTCCAATTAATTAGACACTAAGTGGTTCATTAATATTTTGGTCTAGTTACTTAAAGTGAATGTAACAAGCTATATAGCTTCTTATATCATTTGTTGGAATGTCACTCTACTTAACTGAATCATTTAAAGGTGGATCCCAAACATGGATCATCTAGTATTATGTTGTTATCCATGGGAGGATTCGACTAGAGAGTGGTGCTCCTCTAGGGAGAAATATGATGTTACTAATATCATTATATGGGTCCCATAATTATGAGATGGTAGTTTGGAAGGTGGATTTTGTGTAATTTTTATAATGGGAGCATGGATGACACCCCATATGAAGTGGCCTTATGAGACCTAACTTATTGAGATGGGGTGGGATACCTAGTGACCTCTTGTCTCAACTATTACACTAGTGATTTGGTTTTTTATTTTATTGGGAGATACCCATTGGATATTTAAATTTTTTTGGTGTTAACCATAGATATGTAAGAATATGTATTTGATTTAAGGTATGTGACTGATACACAGGAGGTTCTCAAAATTTTATGTTGTCAAGCACCTTGAGTGTTAGTGTTTTTAGTATCATATATTAGTTTCAAGGGAAGGTCCAGTGTGATTCTGGGACCTATTAATTTTTTGATGGGATTTAGTGGAAATTTCAGAGTGTGTGTCGGTTTCCATGAATAGAGTGGAGCCAGGTGGCAGCAAATATGGCATCCTGCCTTTTTAATATATAACATTTCATAACATTTTACAAATAGAAGATCTTTTAATCTTTAGTGTCTTGGAAAAAAAGGTACATAATATATTAAAACATAAAAAATTCTTCTAATCCACTTTTAAGGATTAATTATAGGTTTATAATAAGTACAATTATTTCAGATAATTACTTGGGGACATACATCAAAGGAAAGTGTGAGAAGAAGTCCCAGTAAGGGAAAACAATGGAAACAGTTTACATGTGAACTTGAGAGATATAAATAAGAACATGAGTAATTTCATACAGTCATGAGAAAGAGGCATACGATAAAAATAATAAAATTAATCATAAATTGAAAATGTGGGTACAACATTTAATTTATACATCAGTATATCACCAAGGTCTATCACTAAGGTGTCATAAACATATCCAATGTTATTCACCAAGGTATCGTAAAACATGTCATCCCTAGAGATTAATTTATTTATCCAATTAATTAGAGTTCTATCAAGGTGAACCATTAATATATATTTATTTTCATGTGATACACATTTATAATAATCAAAAAATTCATAAATATCCTTATAGAATAAAATAAATGGGTTTCTTATCAAAACCATGGCATTTAAAAAAGTGCTTAAAACATGATGATTATGTCATTTATAACCCAAAAAATGGGAATGAAGGTTTCATATATGTCTATTAAAGAATAAAATAACTTTTTTTATGTATTGATTAATATATATATAAATGACAGAGTTTTGGGTATTCACATAAAGAAAATAAAATAAATTTTTGAGGAAAAGAGAGATATTTTGAGACTAAAATTCTACTGCATAATGGTTATGAAATATAGTTTTATAAAACATTAAAAAAGATGATACAAGGGTTTAACATTCATAAAAGACTCATAATAGAGTATATTTACCAAATAAAATGGAAATACCAACATGTTATGGAAATTTTAAAGACATAACACATAAAAGAGAACTTGAATGGAAAAGATAAGTTGAGAATTCCCTTACCTTGAAGCGTAACTATGAAAACCCTATGATCGGGACCTCGAGGGATTGAGGAAACCTTGGGATGACTCCTTGGGAGGTAATACTATCAGATATTTGAGGTCGATGATTTTGGAATGATGGTAAAGAAAGGAATGGGTATGTATTTATAGTAAAATAGAGGGAGTTTTTTATTAATTTCTGAGGACACCTCATTTGTGGAATTTGAAAAACCAAGGGCTTTCTCATGGTATTTGCCCATGGTATTGGCCAATTTCGACAAATTATATCATATTGTATTCCTAAAGAGTATACTAGAATTAGTAAATTATTATGACATCAATATTACATCATTAATGATGTTATTAAACAAAAATAATACTCAAAAAAGTATTTTTTCTATTCACCAAAAAGAAAAACATTTTATTAAAATCTCATAAATTCACCATAAACTAATATAAACCTTATGAATTAAAAATGACCATTATTTTATCATAATAAATCACTAAATGTGATAAATTCATCTTTTAACTATAAAAATACTCATATATTAAAAATAAAAGCGGATAAAAAATGTATAGTAAGTGCATAATAAAATTTAAGAAACAATGAAATTATATTATCATTTGTAAATAAACATGAGTGTCTTTATAATACAATTTAATTATAATAAGTATTATTCATAATATCATATTTTATTAAAAACATTTAAAACTTTTCTGGATTGTACAAATTCGGTTTGAAAACAGCCAATTTATAAAATTCCATTTTATTAAGCAAAACTATTCTTAAAATCGAAATGATTGTAAAAAAAATTATTTATACAAATGTATTATACATTAAGTATCTAAGGCCATGAAAAATCTCCTCTTATAATACCCACATAATACCTAAGGGTAAGGTGTGTGATGGTGAGAGACTCTTGGGGCAGCTTTGATAGCATTACCCAGGTGGTAATTTCCACCAACTTGAACTTCTCCCCATAGGCGATTTCTTTCAAGATTAACTTGTTGAAGCGTGGATTGGGATTGGCCAGGAGAGTGTCCAAAAGATGCTACCTCTTTCCCAGGCTATGATAAATGGGATTCGTATGGGCCGATTCAGCTGTATGAGTCCATAAGCTCTTCCTTCTATATTAATAGACCATTATAATTTTTATTTATAAACATAGTTCCCAATAGTCATTTTGACCAACAATAATATAATGTTTGAAACTCAAAAGATAAATTTTAATTTATAGTAATTTAACTATTAAAGAGATATGTTTTTGTTGTGTAATTTAAAATAGATTTCTAAGAAGCAAACATTATTAAAGGTTTGGGTCGTTACAACTAAGCATATTGATGAGGTTGATGCATCATGGACTAAGGATGATCATATATGGTGATTGATGATTCCTATTTGGGGGTGTTTAATGGATGAATATTTGAACATGTATTGAACCTGATTTTAAAGAGGTTTTTTATGGGAGCCCATGGATTTTTGAGGCTGATGTTCCATGTTTCACGGTAATTTTTTATTGTCGAAGTGAAACATTCAAAAGCACGAGTTAGGGGTTGGAATCAGTGATAGAAATTAGTAAGATGAGGGTATTTGGGTGTTAATGAGATTCTAGTTGGCATCTTCCCGAATAACATTCAGTGAAAGAATGAAATTGATCATATGATTAATTCTATCATGTGAAAGAATCAGGTTTTGTGGGATGGCTGAACTAGGGGTGCACTATGATGTAAATTATTGGGGATAAATTGTTTTAGAGGACTGTTATAGTAAGTAGTATCTTGGATTAATATGGGTGTGTATCTGAAAGAGTAGCATGCATCTGATTATGAAAGAATTTGGGGAACAACTTGAGGGTGGTGAACACCGTTATAGGCTAAATTTGGTGAATATTTTGGTTGAGGTTCCACTAGTATGGGAATGGGGAATAAGGAAAAAATTTCATTGGTTATTGGAAATGATTTTTTTCATCCATGATGGCTATTATTTCTAGTGAGGGGATATGAGTTGGTCACAAAAGTTGGGTGATTGTTTTTCTAGTGAGATAACATAGATGATACTATAGTGGGGAGTGTGATGCTAACTAAGATATTGTGACCCTAACATGAAATGGTTCATCATATATGAATTGATTGTTGAATGGTATTTTTTAAATTCTAATTATAGGGGTTTATGGACCTATGTATAGGGAAATCAGTGGATTCCATGCATGGGTGTCCATATTAGGGTGGCTTGTAATGTTCTGAATGTGATTAAAAATAGGAATGCATAATTTTTTGTGTTGTGACATGGAAATGGAAATGTAAAGATTATGGTTTAACCATTTAATTCCAATGTAAGTATGTTACAATACTCAATTGGTGTACCTAGATTATCACTATGCCTATAAAGGTAAATTCACCAGGATCAGGTTTTAGTGATGCATCATTAGTTGAGATGTTTTTTTAGAATAGATCATCCTATAAGGTCTAGTCACCATTCCTATGTATAAAAAGATGAGGTGAACTAGGATATACTACAAGAAAATCATATGGGAAGTTATGGGGGATTTTATGAACTTTTAGGATATTATAAATAAGAATATAGTTCGAACAGGTTTTGAGTCATTCATTTGAAATTCATCCATTCTATTCTAGGATAGATAATGAGGATCAACATCTTGTGATTCAATGTGTATACTAGTAGGGAACCAATATAGACCAAAAATTCTCATATATAGATTATAAATCGTTTTTTTTAATATTCATTATATTGAACAAACAAACACCTAATGATAGAAATATTTTAGTGTCGTTGGAAACATTGAAAAAAATATTCTAATTAGGTTGAAGATATTGAGTGTTTGTTATGAAGTATTCCCCATTTAGAAATATTCATATATATAACCTACATAAAAACATTTATCATGACCTATGGAAAGGAATCATAAGATAGGATGAGATTAGAATCTATATAAGTGTAAAAAGAAGATGTTACAATCTATGATCATATTAATGTATAAGACAAGCATAATGTTATGTGGTAATGAAAATAACTTAAAAATTACACACCAAACATATCATTAAACATAAAATGAGTCATAAGATAATAACATTATCATTATATATGGATATGTTGCATAAAAAATCATCTAACATAGTCAACATGAGTAAATATAAACAACTTCACACATTAAGTTGAAGGCCTGAAATCAGGCCATTGCATAATCTTACTGAAATACAAATAGGTCCATGAATAAAATTCTTAATAAGTAATCAGGTTCATCCATAACAATGTGAACATGTAACCAAGTTCAAATATAAAATTTTGTGAATTTAATCAGGTTCATGCATAAGTGGCTACACCTAATTGCTAGGACATGCCACCAACCCCAGTGATAGTCCTTTCCTCATAGTGGAAGTGGTTCACTCCTCATTCTAGACCTATCTATCTCACGAGATATAAGTCCTTAACCAATGAATTGATGAGAGATATAGGCCCACCCTTCACATAATGAAAACATATTTATGTGTTCCACATAATCATAATCATTCATCATATCATAACCCATGAAATGAAATGGGTATCATAAATGGGTGATTATATCACAACTTATGGAAAAGAGACATGATTTATAATCATTTAATCATATAATGACTCATGAAAAGAATCACGTTTCATAATAATTTTATCATGGCATAACCCTTGGATGTTAAACGGTATTCATAAAAATCATTCCATCAAAACATGATCCATTTAGAGAATGAATATGAATGATATCCTTGGATCATATACTAAATAAGGCATATATAACATGAAAATATGTCATCTTATATGTAAATTAATTATAAAATATTAGGTAATCATTTTTGGAAAAATATATCCTTTCCACTATGAAAAATGTTTTATAAAACAGTAATCACTTTCAAATCATTATTCATTAAAAACAACATTGAAATATTATAAAGGATGGTTTTAAAAATACATTAGAACAACTTTTAAAAATGAATTTTTTTTTAAATATTTTCTTTTAAAAATATATTAAAAACTCATTTTAAAAAATTTGATATCATTTTTAGATAACATGGTTTTGGATAAAAATAGATTTCTGACCACAGAGATAAATAATGTTAAAGTTTTTAAAAACATTTCATAGTATATTAGGTACCAAAGTGTTGGAAAATTTTACTATTACTTTAATATATCAGGAATAACTAGATGAAAAGAAATATCATGATAATTACTGAGTGGTAGATCATGATATTTCAACATTTGAGACTAAATCATAAACAATCATGATAAAAGGTGATATTGTAACATAAAAATATTAAAACATTGGTAACATTGAATTATAATCCCCATGTAAGAATAAAATGAAATGAAACATAAAATATAATGAGAATGAATAAATTATTGATATTAAATGTTAAATGGGTTGCATATGAACCTTTCTAAATAATATAAGTATATGACATAATGTACATCTCATAAAAGAAAAAATGAGACAAAAGACACTTACTGCAAGAGTAACATTTAAATCACAATAGTTGGGAAATAATAACATCATTAGAAACATTAAAAATAATTAAATGAATTATATGCATGATATATCATGTCAAATGGTATTATATACCCCACACAAAATATGCAATGCTGAATGTGGCATAAGTCTCCCAGAAAAAATGTGAGACTAGAAACCCTCTTACCTTAAGTCTTTGCATCCATCATACTCAATAAAACCTACTATATAATAAATATATGTTTATTATAAATATATTATAGAATCATAAAAAAATGTATCATACCATATATAATTTTCTTATTACCTCTTATTACCTGATTATTAATAATACCATGTTAATGTTACGCTTCGAGTAATAATCTCTTTGTTTTCTTGTATAAGTTTGGATTTGTTATTTTTTTCCTATTACATTAATCATGATCTCATCATCTCAAGAATTTATATCATTATATTAATACCATATATATTCTCTATATATGAATATATTGTAATCCATAAAATATTTAATGGGAAATGAAACACACAATTCATGGAGACGGTAGACTATACATATGCATGAACATTGTTTCCATTTTATTGTCGCATTGAAAGAAATATAAGTAAATGATATATATATACATATATATATATATATATTATCATTAAAATAGAATTATTGTTTCATATACAACAAATATTTTTATTCAGACTATCATTAATACTTTCCATGTAAAGCATGATCTAATCACATCACTTCATTAGGTTGTAGTTATCCGTACACATGAGCAACGTTGTCGTATTGCCACAAAATAGAAATCATTATAGTATATGTGATATACTAATTCCATAAGCTTCATAACATCATAAATATCATAAATATTAATTATATACTATAAATACATCATTACTTCTGACCATGAAATGTTGTAATGGAAAAATGAATGACATTGGTTCATGAGGAGGTAGACCGCAGTACCCACGAATAATGATTTTGCAACCAATTTGATGGAAGTGTGTGTACTTGTAGGTCATCACCATAACATAAAAAATAGTATTATATCAATTATAATGATGTTATTATATCATCATGGTATAACAAGAACTGAAGGAGGTTGAGAGTTAAATAAAATAAAAACACTTTTTGAAGAACTTTACCTCTTCATTGGGTATACCTCTTAGGTTTATGGTAATAAATTTCTAGGTTGGGTTTATGCCAAAGATAATTATTATAAGATTTGGTTATCGAATTTCAGAAGTGATTTGGTTATGTCCAAGCAGATCCATAATGGTGGGAAGGTTTGAATAAGAGAGGAGAGTGAGTGATCATTTATAGTTGAGGAGGAGTGTCATTCTTGTAAATACTCAAAAGTATTCACTATTGGGTGGTCAAGATTATTTCAAGTGGCTTGAAAACTGATAATTAAATATTTTTTAGGGATTAAGTTTTTAGAAAACACATCCATAACACATTGAAGAATATTTTTTAAACATATCATTACTTATCCTCTAAGTATCCATATTTTTCCATTTCAGGGTTTCACTATGGTAACTTGTTTTATAGCCATGGTAATTAATCATTTACGGCTAAATTAGAGAGTGGTTTATTAGATAATTTGTACCTAATTATCATTAATATGATATATAATTTATATAATATAAATCCTATGCGTTTTTTAAATTAATTTTAATACAACCGCATGTAACACACCGAAACACCTCTTCAACCTTAACCACACTAACCAAGTTTTACTATATAATGGTCACTATAGTGATTATCATAGAAATATTGGTCCATGAATTGACCATATTATATATTTATATATATTTATAAATCCCATTATAAATGATTGGATTTTTAGTAATTTTAATTTAATTAATAAATAACATTTATTATAAAATTTCATTAATGAAAGTTTTGACATTATTCATTTAATTTAAATTAAAAAAATATCAAGACAATAATGGAATTAGAATATATTATATTAAATTTTTTTTAACATGATATATATAGCTTAAAAAACAATTGAAAATAATAATTCATTCAATTTAATTCACTTTTATTTTTTTAGTATAAGTTATTTTATTTTTTAGTAACTAAATAATTATTATATCTGCATTTATTAAGAATTTAAAATAAATAAATCATCATTAAAATTTAGTGAAAAGTTATTATTATTAAATAAATAATTTTTATTTCAAAATAATCTATATAATAGAACAAATATTGTTTATATCCCTATCCCAAAGCATTATTGATATTAAAAGTAAGATTTTTTTCTTTACTAAACTAATAATATAGATCCATTTATTGATAAAGTGTCCCAAAAACATGTAAAATTAATTCCAATTGTCATAGGGGTTGAAAAAATTCTTTTAAATGGTTTGTGGACATGTTGGTAGGTTATTTTGGACCATAATCTACTTAGTATAACCCCTAGTAATTCAGTTTTCCCTTAACCACGGTGATAAATTTTTACCACATTCACTATAAAACATCATCAAAAAAACCATGATCATATTATAAATTATAAATTGTTATGTTTTAAATATGGAATAGTTTTTCCAAAATTCCATTAACAATAGTGGAAAATTTTTTATTTCAACTTAATCCCGCAAACACGATGAAAAATTGAGTTTCAAATGGGAAAATGCTCAAAAGTTTAAAATGTTTTTATATCAAAATTAAATATAGAATTGATTCCAATTATCTAAATTTGATAAATGGATTTATAATTGTTCTAATATTACCTGAAAACACTTCATAATATAGCTTAAAATTATGAATTATTTATATCAAAAGGTAGTATTCAGTTATACTTCAGTACCTTTCACTATTCATCAAAATGGATCTTTTTAGAATGAATCTAAAAAATTAACCATAGGTTCATTTTGATATTTTTTGTCCAAATATGAACTTTATTTAATCATATAATTTTATAAAATTATAAAAAGTTAATTTTATTATTTTGTATCATTTCAATTAATCATCATAGTATTTTCAAAGCCTTTAAAGACATTTTGAATAATTAAGTGATATTTTATCAAGATTTTATCTTTATATACAACCATTATGCTTAATAATTAAAAATTATTTGCCACTAATAATATTTTTATGTTTAATGATTAGTATATAAATTGTGCATCTAAATAACTACATTAATAATATATCATGGTTTCATTAAAACTCAGTGTTGCGTATAATGAAAACTAAGTTGGTGTTACATGTTGTGCAAGCATAACATGGTGTTGCGTATAGAGATAGAAGAACATGATGTTTCTTATAGATAAAGAATAACATTTTATTCACATAATTCAAGAAAAACTCAATCATTTAGGGTAACAAAATCTAAATTTAGTGTGGCATGAAATGAAAAATATCTGAAAGATTAAATTAATTCGAAAAAATATATTTCCCAAAATCTAGTGGTGTTACATTCAACCCCAATAAAATGAATTTATACCACAAAATTAATAACATTGGTATCAATTACTATGGATTTTCCTACCTCAATATGACCTTAGGATCCCACATAACTTTCTAAAGCTGGTGGCATCACCACAAAACATTGACCAGGTGGGTGGTCTAGTTTCATAGAAATTCCTCTATTTGATACAAAATTTCTACCATGTGTTCCTCATAAGAAGTATCATAATCCATCAGTGTAACATATAAGATCATTTCATGTTATGGATCAGTAATTTCAATAATAATGATTGATATATGGGATACATTGTTAAACTCAGAGAGGAGATGTGGAATTTCCAAATGATAATTTATTGTTTTTATATGATCAAGTATTTTAATGGGACTAATATACATTGGTCTTAGTTTTTCCTTCCTTAGACCATGAAGATATTTTTAGAGATGAATTCTTAACAACATAAAATTCTCGGTCATGCCAAAAATTATCATCATAACATTTAATTCAACATCATGCTTCTTTTGTATATTCCAAAATAGATTTTAACCATTTTCTCCATCTTGTCGTCTTACTCAGGTTACAATTGATTTGTTATATGAATTTATTCCAGTAAGTTGGAGTTATATAATTATTTCAATAAATGTCTTAATAAGGATCCATCTGGATGCTCAAGTGAAATATATTTTAGCAGGAAAACTAGTATGGATAATGTTATTGATCCCTAAAACCATTGAACCCATAAAACAAGATCATATCATATCCTCTAGATTTTGAATATTTACCCCATACGGATCACCAATCTAAAGATGGTATATAGTTCAAGAAATCAACTCGTGATCAAGATCTTACTAAAAAAATTTCCAAAAACATTGAGTTAATCCTCAAATCGAGATCATATATAATTAATTGTGGTACTCCATAGAACCTTACATCCTCTATAATATATATTCTGTAAAGTATATCCAAATAAGAAATATTATCTTGGATCAATGAATTGTGCAGACATTGTAATGTGATTTAATAAAACCCTTAATTACCTCAACATCAATGATATGGTAAACCTTAATAGTTACTTGTAAAATTAATATCATATCCATAAATATAAATGAACTATTCCTTGAATAACTTCATCACTATAATATAGAAAAAATTAAAGGGTTTTATTACCATACATGTCTCTTTAAAATATCATTAATCCTATTAAACTCCAATAACAAGAAACCTAAAAAGGGGTTTTAATGATGTTTAACACATGATCAACAATAAAATCATAAACCAATGATAGAATCTTTAAATATAAAGTTATTCATACCTAGATACATATATGATTTCAAAAATAACATAATCCTTAAATGTTTCAGGATTCTTGCAACAAAAATACCATTATCAAAATACTTCTTCAAAATAATTTTTAAATCCAAATATATAAATACCTCAATCCTTCCACTTCAATGACTACCATATAATAGGTCTTTCCTTAGTCTAGAAATATTTTTTTGGGTTAGTTCATTGAGTTGGATATTTCCAATGTTCCTGAAACATAATACATTGAACTCATTTGCAATATGTCACTCTATAACATTATTTTCCACAAAGATGACAACATCCTATTCATTTAATATATTCCTCCAGGTTCTTATTACTATCATAATGACATGTTAGATTCTAATTCTCTGTTCCTTGATGTTTATTCACATATAAACATTCATAAAATCCCATCTTCCTCTTATTTGATGTGTTTTTAATGTCAACAAAGTTCATTTTATTAATCATATATCATGATTGTGGATTAGTAATAATCATAATATATTTTTATCCATTCATCATCCAATTAATTTTTATTTTAGTCACTGAATTATCCATCACATTAAATGTTAACCTAGTTCATTTATAATCCCATCATTGACTAAAATCTAAATTCATAGTGTGAGAATCACTAATCAATGTTAAAAACCAAATAATAATAAAAATCACCTACAAGATTTATAAATGATGATAAAATATTTAACATATGATGCTCTAGGTTTATCAAACGTCATTCATAGTCATATTTTATTAAAATCCTTCATGATTGTTTGTAATGTGTTTGTAAATTTAAAAAGCATTTCCCCTGTTAGTGTAAATCTAGGTGTCCAGTAAGGCATATTATCGAACACTAGTTATAACAACCTAGTATTTTCATACATTGAAATTACATAACTTTTGTGGGATATGTAAAACATTAAACAAACAAATGCCCAAAGACCGTTATTGTTCAAGTTCCTTTTGAATCATGGATACATAAACACTTGTACATAAATACTCTATATCATCTCCTACTAGGTTCATCTTGACTAGCACCCTTCTTAATCATATTACATGTCTTTATACCCTAAGGGTCAGAAACATAAAAAGGTGTGAGCATAGATGCATGGTAAGGGTAAAAAAAAGGAGACATGTATGAATAAACATGAGCATAGGGTATGACAAAGTGATATAGAAAATGGAATATCATACTATGAATATCAATGTTCATAAACATGAATCATGTAAAAAATCATGGAAGTTCATATCACATGAATCATAAGGAAATCAAGAATATAAGCTAATAAAGCATAACATAGGAATAAAACAAGTAATTTTTGTAGACACATAAGCATATGATAACCGTATGTCAAGGTGTCCTAACCAAGACATTTTAACATGTTAGGATTGGTTTAATCACCCATGTACCTAATTCGATCATGGTATTCCCTCCTGTATATCCTCTAGTTTCAGGATTGGGATGTCGTCCCATGTACCCTCTTATTTTGGTCTTAGGATTTCATCCCATATACCCTCTTGTTTTAGTCTTGGGATATTTTCCCATATACCCTCTTATTTAGGGCTTGGGATGTCATCCCTTATACCCTCTTGATTCAGTCTTTGGATATATTCTTGTATACCCTCTTGTTTCAAGATTGGGATAACCTCTTGTTTTGGGCATGGTATATCTTCCCATATACCCTCTTGTTTTGGGTTTGGGATGTCTTTATGTGTGCCCTTTGAGCTCATAATACATTTATCTTTAACCAATTCATTGGAGGGAGATATAAGTCCCACCCATCAAATAATTAAATTATAAATTCATGTGCCAAAGAAAATTCATCATATCATGACCCAAGAAAATATATGGGTTCTATAAACATCAAATCCTAACCCTTGAAAATAAATGGGTATCATTAACATTTCATCACCTCATAACCTATAGAAAAGATATAGGCTTCATAATCAGTTCATCAAAGCAAAACCCATGGGAAGAAGCATGTTTTAAAAGCATATAACCCAAGGAAGAGAAATAGGTGTTCTAAGAATCATTCCATAAAAACATAAACCATTAGGTGAAGAATATTAAAGAAACCATTAGACCATTTCCTATAATACCATGTGTAACATCAACAGATGTCATTTTAGATGGAATATAATTTTGAAATGTCTTTCAAAAATATATTTTGATGAAAATATTCTTTCTTCTTTGAAAAAGGATTTTTATTTAATAAAACCATTTATAAATAATTTTTAATGAAAATAGCTTGAAAACATATAAAAGAAGCTTGAAAACATTTTGAAAACCATTTCCTTTAAAATAATTTAAAAACATAAAAACAAATTGTCAAAAATATTTTAAATACTATTTTTAAAATATAAAACCTTTTCAAAAAAACATTTTCTTTAAAAATTCGTTCGAAATCATTTAATGGAAGCATCTGTAACAATAAATCATTTTAAAAAAAATTCATTGAAAAACACTTTATAAATAGTGAATATCTATAATATTAGGAAAAATATTTCATTTTAAAAAGAATAACTTTATAATCTTATAATGGAAGCCTCAAGGTAATGATAGACATAACAGTGGGTAAATCCGTACATGTCATACGATGTAAAATGAATATTCCTTTTTGCTCAGTAAAATGTAAAAAAATTCCTTATTCAGAAATAGATAAGAAGATTAATTATAAAGAATTGGTAAAATAAAAAAAAGGGTAAAAATTTCTTTTTATGATTATAGAAAAAATTTACAATATACTTGGAATTTTTTTTAGAAAACGTGGATTTAAAAGAACACAGATTTCTGACCGAAGGAGGTTAAAGTCGAACATTCATAAAATAACACTTTCTTAACAATCAAATATACCAAAGAGTAGAATATTGTTACCAATACATAAAAATATAATTCATAACCAGATGAGAAGTAAATTCATGAATGTTCTTGAGATATTTATTATAACATTTCATCAAAGGTACCATAAACATAAACAATCTTTAAAATCGATAAGATCGTTTTTAAAAAAACTCTTATAACTTGGTAAGTTGGTATAATATTCCCCATGTAAGAAATGTGAATTACATATAGCTTAAAATATCATGATATAATTATATTCATGATATTACATGTAAAATTTAAGCATATACACCTTGAAAAAGAGTTTAGGTGCATAACAAAATGTGAGTCTCAATGAAGGCCAATTGAGACAACACTATTTTACTGATTTGATATCATTTCAACAATAAAATCCATGAGAGAAATATCATAAAATGGATATAAGAATACCCATTAATTTATGTATAATATACATATAATACAATCATTGGAAGTATATACACCATAGAAAAGGAATGACTGGTGAACATAACAAGTATCTCATGAAAATTAAAAGTGAGATGAAATACCTTTATCATGCGACTTTACTCTCATCCTACTCATTCAAAACACCTTTATAATAAATATAATTTATTATAAAACTTTTATAGAACCATATTCCTATGTATAATACGTTATATTGTTTTATTATGACATTACATTACCCACTTGTTAAAAATGTTATGTTATGGTTCTACTTTGGGTAATATTTTTCTTCTTTCATTGCATGAATCTTAATTTGTTATATCTTAATTCCTTATACTTGTATCATAATATCCAGAATGTATGTCATGATATAATTATCATTTAAATTAACCATATTTTTATTATAATTATCTATAGAATATAAAATTTTAAAATGAAATATATCGTTCATGGAGACGACAGGCCGTATGTACGCATGAATGATATTTCTGTTTTATTAACTTGTTGAAAGAAAGAATATAAAAGGAATATATATATAAGTATATATTTAATAAATAATATTTATTATATCATTTATATAATATATATTCACTAAACCCATACTTAATAAATTCCATGTCAGGTATGAACGAATCATATCACTTTGAGGGGGCAGTAGTCGACACTTCCTCAAACAAAATTATTGTATTAACACCAAATAAAAAGTAAAATGATATTCCTTTTAAAAGAAATAAAAAAAATTAAAGTCATAATAAATTTAATATATTTAACATATAAATATATTTTCTATAATAATTTTCACCTTGAGAGGTGGTAAAGGGAAATTCAACAATTTTCATTTCGTGAGGCCTTTGTTCGCCGTAAACAGAAATAGCATGTTCGTTACCTAATAGAAAGAGGTGTGTCTAAGTGTAGATCAAAAACTCAGAAAAAAAATTCTAGTATATTTAGGATACTAGTGTTTTCATACAAAAATTTAATAAGATGTGTTTGGGGAGATGATAATGAGATTAAATGGATGGATCTTAAGAGAAGACGTTACCTCTAAATCGGGTAACTCTTTTTGGAATATGCCAAAAGGTTTTCTTGGATGAGGTTATACCCAATGGGAGGATTAAAGGAGTAAGCAAGAGATGTTTGTATGTTTATTGGTAAGAGTATGACTAACAATAAAATGAGTGAGACTTGTGGGGAATAGGTATAGGTGGTGGCATTTTATAGGGACAGAAAATGATTCACTATGGATTTTTGAAAACAAATTAGGTGTACACATGTTCTAACCTAAAACAAGTCATACAAAATGACCCATACTCAATAATGGAAGGTTTATGGACTTAATATGGATAGAAAATAGCTTATGGAAAAGTTGCTAGGTCATTTGGGCCATTAATTTTAAGGTTTAGTCTATAATTACTCCAAATTTGATCTTATTCACTATGATAAATTTTAACCGCTTTCACTAATCATTTGGTAAAAAAATTAAGTTCATCTTATTAGACCACACATATTGTAATGATTACTATGGTTTATTCCTAATTTTCAAAATTCCAATCATAGAAGTGGGAAATTAAGATTAATGCCAATCCCATAGATAGGAAAAAATAAAAGGTTTTTAATATAGAAAATTGATCCAATGTTTGTCAAGATTTTTATTTCAATTTCAAAGTGAAGTTGATTCCAATGAACTACATTATGTTAATAGATGTATAAACTTTATAATTTTACATTTAAAAAAATTTAAAATATAATTCATCATTAATAATTAATTAAACAAAAATGTGGTTTTTAACAATAATGGAATACTTTTCAGTATTCATCTAAAAATGACATTTCTCATAAAAATACCAAAAATTCACCATAAGCTAATTTCAATGTTCTGAATTAAAAAATTAATTTTATTTTATAAAATTAAATTTCAAAATATATCTACTATTATTTTTATTATTATTCACTATAGGACGTATAAAATATTTCATTTTTGTAAATGGTTTTTTTAAACATATAACGATTCTTCAAAGAATTCTATATTTCATTATCAATATATTTTATTTATATAAAAAAAATTAAATAATATATGAAAAGTTGTTATTAATATTCATAAAACTAATTTTAACAGCTTGGTTATAATTATCTCATTTAAATAATTACAATAGTCAAATGATGTTTGGTGGAAACATCGATGTTTCATGTAATTCATGCCAAGTCAGTTTTGCATATAGCGTGAGAAAAGTTGGTGTCATGTGAATAGAATATTTGACATAGTGATTTAATATAGAATTAAATATTTTTAGTGTTGTGATAAAGGATAAATATCAAATGATTAAAATAATTTTAAAAAAATAATTCACAAATTCTTAGTGTGTTACAATCTACCCCATTTAAAATGGATTTCCCTCTCGAAATTAATCTGTGTTATAAAAGGTTTTATACATGAATATTTCATTCATAGGATCCCACATCGTAAGAATGTATAATAAAACTTCACTTAAAAAGGTCATGTTGGAACCAGAATAGTTACCCAAAGTAGCATATAACTAGATTTCTACATAGGAGAACATACGTGGGAAGTGAAAACACAGACATTGAAGAAAAAACATAACAATCAAGTTCTGATAGAGAGTGATAGAGAGAAATGTCAGGATAAAGTTAACAATCATAAAACCATAAATTCATTATGATCTAAGGGGCCATTTTATTCATCATAAATGAAGTTACTAGGATAACACTTTTGGTTTCAATATCAGTTTTCCTAAAGTTGGAGAATTTTTATGAAAAGATACTTTCATGATTTCATGAAAAATCTCACCCTTTCTTATTACATTATCCACTTCACCTCTTTGTCTAAAAAGAAATATGAATTTTTTATCCTTGAAGCACTAATAGATCATGAGATCCATGATATGCCATCCCATTTGTCTATAGTTATCCTCATTACAAAGTTGTTAAAACAGGTTATCCAATAAGGATAAATACTCATGTTGTGAGATAATGCTTTAATCTCACAAACTTCATCCAAAGTGTTACTTAATAATTCCATAAATGGTTATCCATATAACCCTTCTAAAAGATTAGAACCTGAAGAAGTATAAAGAAGGTCATGACATCATCATTACATGGATCCTACAAATATCAAAAAGTAGCTCTTGGTTTTAACATTACAAACATGTGAATACCCTCATCATATAATATCTTGATGCATGGTAATAAACCGAATTACCATAAACACTTTTGGAAAACATGAATCCATCCTTATTTCAAAGGTAGCTATATATATTCCATATATTCAAGAATCTATAAACTTCAACCTTTATGACATGGACCTCTTTTTCACTAAATCCATAATTGGTTCTAAGGTCATCTGTACCGTCCAATTTACTTATTCGTATTCAACATATCATTATCCAAACATAATTTTCTCAAAATCAGGAATTAATTAAGGGTTACCTTCCCTTAATCACAATATCACATTTCCATGAAATCAATTTTCATTGTCTTTATCACCATTCAACATGTCCTTTTCAGTCCTTAATGAAAAACTTATACTAAAAATTCTTATATGTTTCATGATTCATATGACATAATTTTTGAATTCCAAAACATAAATACTTCATTCATACAACCTTATTCATAAAACTTTACTACGACTTCATCAACATATTCCTTAATGCCTCATTCCAAGAATATGTAATATCAATCATGTATTAAGGTTCCTGAACCTTAATTTAATCATGATTATTAGGATTAATGTAGACAATACTAGAAGAAAATCACATACCGTTCAGAAGTCATTCGTGGTATTATTATCTTCATAAGTATAACCAATACTTGAACCACCTTACTAATTCACTTTATGAGATTTCATCTTTGTAAATCGATTCACATAATTATCATACTCTCCACATCTAAAACATTCAATGTTAAACATCTTTCTTCTAGTTCTCACCATTGTCTAAAACCAAAAAACATAGTGTAAGAATCAAATATAAAAATTAAAAACCATATAATCATGAAAAAAATTACTTATTGGATTTCTAAATCATGACAACATCCTTAATTTTGACCTCATAGGTTCATAATAGGTTATTCATAAGAAACATCTATTTAAATTCTTCATGATGATTCATGAAGAGTTTGTGAATTCAAAAATCATATCCCCTAAGATTGTCAAACTAGTTGTGTAGTAAGGCTTATTGTCATGTACTAGATTACCCCAGGTCAAGCCTCAAACATCTGATCAGTGTTGTTACCCCTAGGTATATCTATTCCAGAGCCACAACCACTTGTATTATCAAGACATGGATGTATTACTACGAAACCAATCACTATATCCTTTACAAATATTCCTGGACATTTTCCAAAACATTAAATCATCATTATAATTAGCCTTAGATACATCCCTAGTCATATCCATAGGAATATTCCTAGGGATCTCACCATATTTTTCTCATCCTTGCTTCCAAATGATAATTAAACCTTTTCGCTGATACCAACTATAACCACTGAGTCTTTTCATGCATTGACATTACATAACATTTTCGGAATACTTAAAACAATTAATAAACAAACACCCAATGACCGTAATTGGTATAGTGACTTGGGAATCATTGATACATAAACACTTGTACATAACTAATCTATATCATTTCCCACTAGGTTATTCTTGACAAGAACCCTTCATAAATATAATAAATATCATCATAACATGAAGGAATGAAACATAAAAAGTGGTAAGCTCTGATGCTCAGTAAGGTTAAAAAAGGAGGTATGTAAGTATAAACATGTGCACAAAATATAAGAACATTATAATGAAAATAATATATCATACCCTACATATCAATGTTCATAACCATGAATCATGGAATAAAGCTTGGCAGTTCATAAAACATGAATCATAAGTAAATGAAGAACATAATCTTAGAAAGCAAAACAATGGAATAAAACATGGAATTATGGAAAAAAAACATAAGTATATGATTATAATTTGTCAAGGTGTCTTACCAAGCCCATTGTAACATGTTAGGCTTCAGTTAATCATTAGTGTACCTACTTCAGGATTGGGATTCCCACCTGTGTACCCTCTTGTTTCAAGATTGTGATGTCCTACTTTGTACCCTCTTGTTTGAGTCTTGGGATGTCCTCTCATATACCCTCTTATTTTAGGCTTGGGATATATTCACATATCCCCTCTTGTTTTGGGATTAGAACATCCTCCCATATACCCACTTGTTTCGAGCATAGGATATATTCTCGTATACCATCTTGTTTCGAGCTTGGGATATCCTCCTTTATAGCCTCATGTTTTAGGCTTGGGATTTCCTCTTTCATACCCTCTTGTTTTGGGATTGGGATGTCCTCCTATGTACCCATTGAGATCATAGAACATTTATAATTAACCAATACATTAAAGAGAGATATAGGTTGCACCCATCACATAATTAAATTATAAATTCATGTTCCACAAAAATTCATCATATCATGAACTAATATAAGAGATGGGTTCTAAAAACATCAAATCCTAACCCATGAAAATAAATGGGTATCATTATCATTTCATCACCTCATAACCTATAGAAAATAGATAGGCTTCATTATCATTTCATCAAAGCATAACCTATGGGAAGAAGTGAGTTTCCAAAGCATATAACCTGTGAAAGATAAACTGGTGTATTAAAATTCATTTTATATAAAGAAAAACCATTCATGAAAGAATATGAATGGACCCTTTAGACAATTTCCTATAATTTCATCTGTAACATAAATGGATTTCATCTTAGATAGAATATAATTTCTAAATATCTTTCAAATACTTTTATTGAGTAAAATATCCTTTCTTCTTTGAAAAGGTATTTTTAATTCATAAAACTTTTGGAAAATCATTTTCATAGAAAATACCTTAAAACATATAAAAGATGCATGAAAACGTTTTGAAAACCATTTCCTTGAAAATAAATTGAAATCATATAATGAAATATTTAAAATTCTTTAAAATACTTCTTTAAAATAGAATACATTTTTGAAAACCATTTTCATTTAAAATAGATTCGAAAACATTTAGAGGAAGAATTTGTAACCGTAAAACATTTTTGAAAAAAAAAATTCTTGAAAACAAGTCTACAAATAATGAATATCCAAAATACAAGGAAAAATTTTTCTTTTTAAAAATAATAAAATTTTATCTTAAAATGTAAGTTTCAAGGGAATGGATGACATGATGGTGGGTAAATCTGTACTTGTCGCATGAGGTTAAACGAATATTCCTTGGTAAGAAGGTAAAAAATGCCTTGTTTGGAAAGTGATAGGAATATTCCTCAAAAAGAATTTATAAAAGAAAAAAAAGGGTAAACATGTCTTTTAATGATTATAGTAGAATGGTATGATATTCTTTGATACCCTTTTTAGAAAACATGGTTTTGAAGGAACACAGATTTCTGACCGAAGAGTGGGTAAAGAAATACTTTCATAAAAAACATTTTCTTAACTATCATATGTACCAAAGAGTATAATAGGGGTACAAACACATTAATATATCATTAATAACCATATTATAATTATATTTAAGAATGTTTTTTAGAGATGGATTATATTATTTCATCAAAGGTAGCATAAACATAAACAATCATGAAAAGAGATAAGTTTATTTTTAATAAACTCTTATAACATGGTAAATTGAGATCATATTCTCCATGTACGAAAATTATATTACATGACATATAAAATATCATGAAATATTAAATTCTGATATAACCTGTAATATTGAAGTATATACACCTTGAAAAATAATTTAGTTGCATAACAAAATGTGAGTCTCAAAGGAGGTTAATTGAGACAAACCTATTTTACCGATTTGGTATCTTTTGAAACATAAATTCCATGATAGAATGGTCATAAAATGGATATATAAATACCCATAAATTTAAGTAAAAGATACAAAAAATAAAATCATGGGAAGTACATACACCACACAAAAGGAATGTGTGGCGAACATAACAAGTATCTCATGGAAATTAAAAGTGATATGAAATCCCCTTACCTTGTGTTTTTACCCTCATTATAATCATTCAAAACAACTTTATAATAAATAAATATTTATTATAAATCTTTTAGAGAACCATATTATTATGTCTTATACCTTATATGGTTTTATTACAACCTTATATTATGCACTAGTTAATGGTCTTATGTTATGTTTTTATATCGGGTAATATTTTTCTTTGTTCATTGCATGTGTCTTAATTTGTTATATCTTATGTACTTATATTTATATCATGATTTATAGAATGTACATCATGAAATAAATATCATTTATATTATCCATATTTTTATTATAATTATCTATAGAATATAAAATTATAAAATGTAATATACCATTCATGGAGACGGTATGACGTACGTACACGTGAACACTATTTCAGTTTTATTGTCATGTTGAAAGAATGAAAGTAAAAGGAATATATATATATATATATATGTGTGTGTTTATAATTAATATAGTATCTCTAATATATCATATATATATCATATATATCATATATATTCACCAAACCCTTCATTAATACATTCCATGTCGGGTATGAATGAATCATATCGCTTTAAGGGTGCGGTAGTCAACACTTCCTCAAGCGAAATTATTGTATTAAAAAAAAAAGTAAAAAAGATATGTGTTGTAAAATAAATACATAAGCTTAAAAAAATTATTATATGAAATATATAAATATTGGTTCTATCACAATGGCCACATTAAGAGGTGGTAAAGGAAAATTTAACAATAATCATTTCATTAGGCATTAGATCGTTGTACACTAAAACAATATCTTCCTTACCCCTTAGTAAAATGTGTGTGTAACTATAGGTCGAACCCTCCAAGTAAAGACGTCTTAGTATATTCAGGATACTAGTTTTTTTATACAAACATTTATTAGTAATCTTTTTGGGAGAGGAGAATGAAATTAAAAAAAGGATCTTGAGAGAAGATGTTACCTCTAAATCAGGTAACTCCTTTTGGATTGTTCTAAAAGGATTACTTGGAGGAGGTTATTCTTAAATGGAGTCTTAAAGGAGAAATAGTTGGAAGATTGGAAGTATATTGGGAAGTTATTGGGTAGAAATAAAAGGTGTTATAGGTTTGGATATGAGGTATATGTGGTTGGATTTTATAGGGAATGAAAATGACTCACTTGGGATTTTTGAAAACAAATTAGGTGTACACATGTTCTAACCTAAAACAATTCATAAAAATCCACCAAAAATCAATAATGGAAGGTTTATGGAGTAAATATAGATAGAAAACCGGTTTTGGAAATGTTTATAGGTCATTTGGGCCCTTAATTGTAAGGTTTAGTCCCTAATTAAGCCTAATTTTACCTTAATCATTGTGATTAATTTTAATCACTTTCACTACTCATTTTGGTAAAATAAATTAAGTTGATCATATTAGTCCAAAAATATTGTAATGATTACAATACTGAATGTTATATTTTTAAAATACCAATCATATAATTTGAGAAATTATGATTAATGGTAATCCCATATGGGGGACAAAATAACAGGGTTTTAAAGTAGTAAATTGATAAAATGTTTGTTTAGATTTTTAATTCAATTTTAAAATGAAGTTGATTATAATCAACTAAATTATGTTAATATATGTATAATTTATATAATTTTACTTTTAAAAAAATTAAAATATAATTTATCCCTAATAATTATTTAAACAAAAAGGCAGTTTCAAACTAAAATGCAGTAATTTGCACTATTCATCAAAAAATGATGTTTCTTAGAAAAATTCAAAAAAATTCTCCCTAAGATAATTTTAACATTATAAATTAAAATATGATGTTTATTTTTTCAAATTAAATTTCTAATTATATATAATATAATATTTATTATATATCATTGTAGGACATTAAAAATAGATCATTTAAGAAAATTGTATTTTTAAACATATAAGTATTTTAAAAAAATAATTTATTTCAATATCAATATATTTTATTTATTTAAAAACATTATAAATAATATTTTAAAAGTATATATTACTATCCATATCACTAATTTTTATATCTAGATTATAATCATCTCATTTAAATAATTATACCAGTAAAATGATTTTCATAGAAACATCAGTGTTGTGTGTAACGCACGCCAAGTCGGTTTTGCGTACACTGAAATCCAAGTTGGTGTCATCTGAAAGGAATGTTTGACATATTTATTTAATTTATAAATAAATATTTTCAATGTTGTGAGAAATGAAAAATATCAAAATATTTAATTAATTCAAAAATATAATTCACAAAATCTCGGGGTGTTTCACTAGTTCTTGATCGAGTCTAGATCAATGAAGTGTTTTGGGGGTTTAAACCCTATGCACATCAATTCTAGAGAAAAATACGCTTATACTATCTATACATTGATGTAATTTCTTAGATACCACTCTCTCAATCATTTACCAAAATACCATGATATTTTCCTAGACTTTTATCATCATTAGACATATACTTAGACAAATCCGTAGACATATCGTTCAAAAAATCCTCTGGGATATCACCAGTGTTTACTATTACTAGTTTCCAAAGGTTAACTAAACCATTCCTTTAATAAAAAATATTTTGACCTTGCTAGTCTTCTCATATATCAATATTACATCATTTTTTATGAATACTCATTACATTTCACAAGAAAACTCCAATAGACCATAATCGTTTTATTCCATTTCATACATAAAACAAAATATTCTAATTGGATGAATGATATTCAATGGAACCCAAAAAGATCATACCATTTAATAATCTTCATCATCATTCCCTAAAATAAACATTTAATCATAACCTGGGGAAAGAAAACATAAGAATGGGTGATCTCGGGATATCAGTAATGGTAAATATAAGGCTTCTAATCTATGATAATATGGTATCATAAGGTAACCGTTATGTACATGATAATGAACATAACTGTGAAAATGCATGCCCACACTATAATAGGTTATATACATGATCCATGAGACTATAATATTAGAATAATAAATGGATTTGTGGCATACATATAAGATTATAAAATTGTGAACATGTGTAAATAGAAAAATTTCACTCAACAAGAAAAGGGAATGAAATCAGGCCCTCCCATAAACATACATACATGAAAATAGGTCCATGAAGAAAATTGTGAACATATAATCATGTTCACTCATAATAATGAAAACATTTAATCAGGTTTATGAATAAAATTATGAACATATAATCGGGTTCATGAATAAGTGACTTCACCTCCTATGTGGGACACACCTTCATCCCTAGTGGAATCACTTCCCTTGTAGTGTAAGGGGTTAATTCCCCATTTTATCTCTATATATATCATTATATATAATTATTTAACCAATGAATTTGAGGGATATATTGATCCAACAAATCACATAATGAAAAACATTTTTATGTGTGCTACAAGATAAAAAAAATCAACATATCATAACTTCTGAAATGAAATGGGTATCATAATAATTTAATCATATAATAACCTATATTAAAAAGAGAGGTTTTATAATCATTTCAATATTTCATAACTCATGAAAATAAGAAGTCTGAAAAATCATTTCATCATGTTATAACCTATGGAAGAGAAACTGGTTTTATAAACATTGTGCCATCAAAATATCATCCATTAAAATAAAGAATATGAATGGTATCCAGGGATCATATCCCTAGTATAGAATAAATAACACTAAAGGATTTCATATTATATATAAAATAATATTTAATGATCATTTATACAAATTCATGAAGAAAGTATCCTTTCCTCCATGAGAAAAAACCTTTTAAAAGATTCATTATTTTGAGAACTTTTTTCTTTGAAAATAACATGAAAAACCTATAAAGGATGTTTTTCAAAATAATTTTAAAATAGTTTTAATTTTTTTCAAATAATTTTAAATTAACCAGAGAAATAATTATCATTTAAAAACATTTTTTAATTTTTTTAAAACTATTTTTTGGTAGAAAATAGATTTCTGACTAAAGACAGAATTAAAGTCAAATTTTCATAAAATCATTTTCTTAATAATGTTAAGTTAAAGTGAGTGGGAATAAAGAACTATTAAATTATGATATCACAAATAATATGAGAGAATAAAATTCATGATAAATCTTTAGAGTTTGATAATGAGATTTCAAAATTTGAGACTGAATCATAAACAATCCTGATAAACGATGAGATTGTAAGAAAAAATATTACCACTTTTGTAGACATGAATCATAAGCCACATGAAGGAATAAAAAAAAGGAAACATTAAATATCATTATTATCAATAAATACATGATATTACATGTAAATGTGGTTTAATTTACACCTTGTGAAATAATATTGGTGTATAACATAATTCACGTCTCAATGAATAAAAATTGAGAGAAAAATTTCTTACTGCGTGAGTAACTATTGAATCGTAATTTCCATGAATGAAGAACATAAATAACAACATTAAATTTAATTAAATGATTTATATTCATGATATATCATTCCATAGGGTAGTATATACCCTCATAAAATATAAATTTTTCGTGAATATGGCATAAGACTTCTAGAAATAATGGTGAGACTAGGAATCCCCTTACCTTAAATCATGACTTCCATAGAACTCATTCCACCCATTTATATAATAAATGTATGTTTATTATATATATATTAGATAATAATACACACATGTATAGAACATAAAATATATTATTTTCATATGATTTTATATTACCACTTTATTAACAGTTCAATGTTAAATTTATGTTTCTAGTAATAACAGCATTGTTTCCTTGAGCATGTTTTGATTTGTTAATTTTAGTCCTCTTATTTCAATATTTATTTCATCATATCCATAATTTATATCATGAGATAAATAAAATATATATTTTTTATATATGTATTTATATTAATCTATAAATTCTGGATATAATAAACGAAATACAACGTTCATTGAGATGGTTGTTCATACATATGCATAAACATTATTCCCTTTTTTTGTCGTATTAGAGGATAGAAAGTGAATGATATATTTTTATATATATTATAATTATATAATCAATATTATTTCATAAATATCACATTTTTCTTAATATATTACATATAATTCTTGATCGATTCACATCGCTTCACTTGTCCATAGTCCACCGTATACACATGTGACGCTATCACATTCCCATAAAGTGGAAATCATTAATGTATATGTGATATACTAATTAAAAAAATTATAATAACATTATAAATATCATATATAACTTATATAAACTATAAATTCATCATTATTACCAACCATAAAAGGTGGTAATGAAAAAACGAACAACATTTGTTCGTGAGACGGTTGTCATGCGTACACACGAATGATGATTTTGTAACCCATGTGATGGATGTTTATGAGGTTTTAGGTCATAAAAATAACCTAAAAAACTCATTATATTTATGATAATGAGTAAATAATATTTTCATGGTTCACTTAGAATTTTAGGATAGGGAGAATGAAATAAAATAAAGACACTTGTTTAGGAACATTACCTATTATTCGAGTATCATTGTCTGTTTTGAAATAAATTATTTATAGTTTATATTTATTCCTAAAATAATGCTTCTATAATAAGGTTAGGAATTATGGGAAGTTATTTGGGTAGGTATTGTTTGACCCAAAGGGGTTTTAAGGTGTGAGGAAAAGTGGAGAGTAAGTTCCCATTTATAGTTGAGGAGGAGTGGAATTGTTGTAATTACACAAATGTATTCACAATTGGGAGGTCAAGCATACCTCATGTGGATCAAAAATTTATAATTAATGGTTTTTTGATACTATATGGTTGATAAAAACCTCCACCAAACAATTAGACATATATTTTAAACATTTCCTTCCTTAACTTCTAAATATACCTATTTTTAATGTTTTTGGGTTTCACTACGATAACCAGTTATCTAACCTTGGTAATTTATACTCTATGAATAAATTAAAGTTAACCTTATTAGATAATTTGGAAATAATATTTAAAAATATAATATATAATGTATTAAATTTAAATAAAATGTTTTTTTAAATTAATTTTAATAAAAGAGCATGTATCCCACAAAAACAAAGCTTTATCTTTTTTTAGGTTAACTGAGTTTTTACTACATAATGTTAAATAAATTCATTATAATAGAAAATATCTTCCATGAATGGAACATAGATTATATTTATTAATATTTAAAATTCACTTGATAGATGATAGGTATAACACCGCAAGAGTTTATAGTATGTATTATTTTAAATAAATTCAATTCATTTGATAAGTTACATTGCACAAAAAATTATTCCATACATTAAAAATCATATTAAATAACAAAGATAACACAATAAAACATTATCAATGAAAAATGAATTTAATAAGAGGCTTTTTTCTTGAAATTATGGAATATATATCAATGAAATAGTAACTTGACATTTGAAATAGTAATGTAACCCTTAAGAATAGTAATTCTACCATTAAAATAGTAACCTCACCTATGAAATTATAAATAAAATATAGGAATATTATAAATGGTAATATGATATTAGTATATCATAATACAAGTAAATAAATATCTTAGAAATTATTAATTATGTGTTGATATTTTCTTTCTAAACATAAATTTTTATTTTGGATATTATATTTAATATAATGATTTAAATGAAAATATACTTTTATAAAATATATTCATAAATTAAGATTCTATTCTTATGATTATATGATAATTTAAAGAGGACATAATTAATTTTTCAAAGTGTTATAAAATTATTTTTAATTTTGAAATTGGTATTTTCCAAGTAAATGATGATTTTAATTAAAAATTAAATTTTCATATTTAAAATATTATTTTAGTTAAATGGAATTCATTTTTTAATTATACACATTAAAAAATGGTTTGGGTGAAATTTTGGGATTTTTTTAAAATAATTGTATTTTTGTGAATAGTGAAATACAGTAATTTACGTGTTTAATAAATAGATGAATTGTTGTGTCATATATGATGTATGTAAGATTTAATCCCATAATATCAAACTATCACTAAATAGTTTAAATATATTTAGTGATAATTCTCAATATTTTAATATCTGTGAGGAAATATAATAAACTAATGAATATAATAATGATAAAATCCCCCTCTCCTTCACTATAAATACCACCCCTCACAAACTTTTCTCCTCACATCTCTTAAGCATTTAAGCTTATCAAATTACTACCCAATCCACTTAGAAAGTCCCTTCCACATTTCTAGTAGCATTTTGTCTCACCAAAAGACCAATACTAATCCCCTTAAGGATGTTCTCAAGGAGAAGAAATTGAAGAGGTAAAATCCTCTTTCATTTTCCTTTTCTTCAATTCAATATCATTTATTTTCTTATCCTTCCATCACCTCCTATATCCAAAAAATCATTAAAACTCTAGTATATTTTATAAACTAGAATTTTATTTTATTAATGTAAAATTCATCATCTATACCCTTCTCCTCTTCCTTTTATTCTATAAATGAATTTATCATATGTGATGTGCCGATTTACTACCATCATTGACTATGAGTTCTAATTATTGATTACATCCTTCATGGCTTGTCATAAAACTATTTTTATTATTATAATATATTATTATAAGTTTCATTAATATTATTTCATATTTTAGAACTATTATATATACATGATATTAAATAATAAAACAAAAAAAGTTCCTTATGATAAAAAAACACAAAAATAATATAGAAATTTACCAATAACATCTAATCTTATGATTCATCCTCACAAAGAAACAACCAAATGAATTATAAAACCATTTAATATTATATATGTTCATTAATAACATAAAATTTCAATTTTAGGAAACTATTATCATATTACATGATTTTCCATGCATGTATACTAGTGAACTAATCATGAAAACCAAGGAAAAACAATCTCGAACGATGAAATTGAATCATATAACTCATCAAAAAGTTCTTAAGTGAACATAATAAATTTTAAATAAATAAAATACTTGTACAAATGTTTCTAAATTAATTAATTAATGGATTTAATTTGATAATCAGGGACATTATGATCAAGTGCAGAACAATTTGGGACATAAGGTAAGGGATTCTCCCCAAACCTCCATTTTTCATTCAGGTTATGCCTTCTCTCTACACCATTGTAATAATTAATTATTATTATTAAATAATCTAAAATTATATTCTTACATTGAAATAATTTTTTTCCTTGCTCATTTATTCCCCAATTTATGAGAAATGCATGTCTTATAAGGTTCCTTTTTCTATTTCACTAGATAAGAAATTCTAATTTAAATGAACTTAACAATTTCATACACATTTTTAAGTATAATCCATATTTTTTTTTAATCGGCCATTATTTTTATGAAATTATTCATTTTATCATGAAAAACTATCTTAGTTATTTTCTTATTTTACTTAAACAATTATTATTTTTTCTATTTTAAAGGAACTTTAATATTTTCTTTAAACCACACTAAATAAGATTATTTCTAATGTTTCCTAAACACCATTTTTACATGTGTTCACTTTACTTGGACATCATTTATCAATATTTATGCACATTTTCCAGTGTAAATTTTAAAGTATGAATTAAATCTATTCTTTCATAAAAGTTATTATGATATTCCCTTTTATTATTCCTCATTCACCACTTATACCATATCTGTGATGTATGTATACTTACCTTTTAACTATGATCACAATTCATTGAAAATTACTTTAAAAATTAATATTTCCTTGATATTATTATTATCATAGTCATATACCATTTCCTACATATAGTGTTCCCTTTTAATGTTGTTATTAAATTCAATATATGTATGAAGAATTATTTTGACTTTTTATGACAGGTTGGACCATATTATAGATAGACCCTTGATGAATAGACTAGTCTCATGAGACAAAACAATTAGTGAAAAAACCTTCTTGTTTGTTTCCAAACAGAATCAGATGGGGTTTTACCCAAAAAACATCCTTTATGGTATAATGGTACAATGTCGAGATACACGACATCTAATAAATTTGAATTTTATTCATTTAGAATTAAATTATTTATTTCTTGGATGTTTTTCATTATAAAAAAAATCTATGGATGTATTTTCACTCCTAGTGTACCAATTGTATTTGTTTTTCAGATTACATACATTTCCATAATTTCTATGAATTATGGAATTTAATTTAGTTATTATTGTTTCATATAACCCTTACAGATCTTTTGAACTCACCAATTTATTTATAACCCTTCCCCAGGATATTAAGATTAAATCATTGAATAAGTTCCAAGAAGAAGTTTATTATCTATCATTATGTTCTATGTTTAATTTCTAATGTAATAAGGAAACCATGTATGTATCTAGTTCTCTAGGAATACTGAACTGATCGATCCTTGGTGATGTGATATCTTTTATCTATACCATGGTAATAAAAGGGCCACCAGCTATAGGCTATTGGGGTCTGGGTTATTATATTTGGTATTAAAAGAATTTTAGTAGAATCCTAAGTTCTAGATATTAAATATACATGAGAATTATAATAACTTAGTGTAGTGAATTTTGGCTCAATACTCATGATGATTATGAGCTTACTTAGTGTGTTTCATTATAAACTAATTGAAATTAGTGGAAGGAAAGTATTTAATACCCATAAAAATGTAGTGTTTTCTATTTTGATCAAGTCAACACAGTTAATGTTTTAGCTGAGATGATTTTTTCCTTATTAGGAAAACATACACAGGTTATGAAAAATAACTAAACTATACCTATGTTGGATGTTTTTATTTGGCAGAAGCCCCCATATTATAGTGGGACTACTAATCCAGTGGTAGCTGAGAAATGGATCAAATCCCTTAAAAAGATTTTTCTAGCATTGGGATGCAATGAATACAAAACGATAGTATTGGCATTCTGTTCTCTCAAGGGAGATGTTGATCAATGGTTCTATTTGATCCAAAATAATAAGGAGGAAGGTAAAATAGAAGAAATGAAATGGAAAACTTTTAAAAAAAATTATCTATAAATATTTCCCATGTGACCAACTAACTAAAATGAAGAGAAAATTCCTTAGATAAATGAAAATTTAATAAGAGTGTGTTGTAGAGTATGATGCTACCTTCATAAGAATATTCAGGTATGCTATTGATTACATATGTCATTCCAAAGACAATATTGATCATTTTTTTTAATTACATAATCCATGTCTTCGAAGGGCACTGAATTCTAAAATATTTTCATCATATGATGAAATTGTATTAAGTGCCATAAAAATATATAAGTAATATGTGAGATCTTGTTTTTTCCAAGGAAATCTAGAGATAAGAGGTATTATGATAACCATGGAAAAAGTGAATCACCCATTAATAAGAAGGGAAAGAGGGAACTTCCATTATATGAAGATCCTGGAAAGTACCATACTGGGAAATACATAAAAGTAATGGGAGTTTGTTATAAGTGTATAGAAATGGTTCATTGAGATAATTAATACAATGAGAATAAACAAATTAAGGATGTTCAGTGATTCAACCATAATGAAATCGGGCATCATTCTAATCAATGTCCCAGGCATCAAGGGAATCTCACACAGAAAAGTCCAAGGGGGGATGACCAAGCTTATACAATCACTACTAACGAAGTTGAAGTAACTAATGATGTGGTGGAAGTACATTTAATCCTATATTCAAATATATACAATGATTTATATGATTATGGACCATAAAACTATTTTATATCAACCATAATTTCAATTAAAATTTTATATTTCCCTTTTTATTTAATAATGATGTTGTTAGTAAAAACCCTTAAGGGTAATCTCATTGAAAAAAATGTCCCAGGAAGATCCCATTACGGCATATAAAATCACTTTATTTTCCAAACATATCATCATATATATAATTTATTCTAGTATAATCTTCGGAATGGACTATCTTTCAAAATATTATGTGAAAATTTATTGCATAAATAAGGAAATTATGATTTGTGAGGAAGAGGTAGAATCCATTATCTTTAGAGAAGAAACTTCATCATCTGATTATTATCTAGATCCACCACTAGTAGCTCCACTCAATGAAATTATTTGTGAGGAAGAGAAAACAACATCTAGGGATAATGAATGTCATCGATAAATTGATGATGTACAAATTGTGTTGGAATTCATTGATATATTTCATGAATAATTAACTGGAGACCCCGATTAAGCATAAAGTTGAATTTACCATTGATCTAATCCCTTATGAAAGACCAATATCAAAGAATCCTTATAGAATGAAAACTATGGAATTAGTGCATATAAATAATCAACTCGGGGATTTTATTAAGAAGGTATTTATTCACCCTATAGTTTCTCAATCGGTATCCCCAGTTCTCATTATTAAGAAGAAAAATATATCCTTGATGATATTCATTAATTATGGATAAATAAATTATATTTCAATAAAGAAAAATTATCCTCTTCCTCACATTGATGATTTATTTGATCATTTTAATAGATCTCAATACTTTTTATATATTGAACGTCATTCAAGTGAAGAAGAAACATATTCTGAGGACAAATTTTTAGATGAGGTATGAACATTATGGGTTCATAGTAATTCCATTTAGATTGAATAGTGCCCTCGCTATTTTCATGGATCTAATGAATAGAGTATTCAAGGAATATGTTGATGATTTTTTATTATTTATTTCTGATATTATACTATATTATAAAAACTAAGAAGACTAGGAGAATCCCTTGTGGATTATTCTTGAGACTCTTAGAAGGAAGGAGTTATATAGTAAATTTAGAAAGTGTGAATTCTGGCTTCAGGAAATTTATTTTCCTGGACATATTTTCTTTAAAGATTAAATTTTAGTAGATACTACAAATAAATATACAATCCAATAATGTCCTATTCTAATAAACATAAACTAGTTATGTAGTATAATTGTTTTATAAGTTTACTATCAGTATTTGGTATCGATTTTTCCGAACTATCTAATGCATTATTCAAGATCACGCATAATGGGGTTTAGTTTGTATGGAAAAATTAATGTGTAGGATTTTTTGAAGAAGGTATGATAAGTCACTGTAACTATTTTGAATCCACCATCTAGAAATAAAGGGTTTATGATATAAAGTGGTGCATCGAAGAAAGGACTTTGTTGTGTCCTTATACAAAATGATAATGTAATTGCATATGCATCACGGAAGTTGAAGAGTCAAGAACAATATTATCCAATCCATGATCTTGAGTTAGAAACCATAATCTTTGCTCCCCCAGATATGGAGACACTATCTATATGGTGAAATATATGAGATATATATGGATCATTAGTGTTTGAAATACATATTTACACTGAAATAACTCAACATGTGGAAAATGTGGTTGCTTTAGTTACTCCAGCATTACGATTTTCCAATACACTACCATCAATGAAATGGAAATAAGGTAGCAGATCTGTTATATAGGAATAATGATGGATGAATTCCCCAAATTAATATTGAGAAAGATACTATATTAATGGATTTATTAAATATGGATATGGTGATTATTGAGGAAGGGGAAACATCACTCCATTTTCAAATGATTACTAAACAATATTTACTGGTGAAGATAAAAATCACCAAATCTATTATTGAGAATTTAAAAAATGTTAAATCTGTTATGGATGGAATAATGGAAGACTTTTTATATGAGGGTGGGATTCAAAAATTTGGAAAGTGGGTATGTTTTCGATCAATTCCAAAGCTAAAAATAGGACTATTAGATGATTATGATATGTTAAATTTATCTATAGACCTTGGTAGTACCATGATGTATAAACACATGAAGGAACATTTTTGGTGGGATAAGATGAAGAGGGAATTTTCTGACTATGTTTCAAGGTTTATAGTTTTTCAACAAGTGAAGACTGATAGATATCATCCTAGAGGATTCATGCAACCTCTACCTATTCCTATGAGGAAGTGGGTTGAAAATATGATGGAATTTTTCATTGGAGTACCATGGAAACCTATAAGGAATAATGCAATATGGGTTATTGTTTATCATCTTACAAAAATGACACATTTTCTTGTTATAAGAGAAGATTTACCTTTTGAAATCCTATATGGTCTCTATATTAATTAAGTTATAATACATCATGGTGCACCTCTATTGATTTTGGCTGATCGAGGTCCCTAATTTACATCAATATTCAGGAATAGTATTATGAGGGCTTTGGATACTAAGCTTCATTTGTGTACTTCCTTTCACCATCAAAATAATAGATAGTCTAAAAGTACTATTCAACCATTGGAAGACATGACAATATTTTGCCTACATGACATTCACGGTCTATGGGATCATTATTTACCTTTGGTATATTTTTTCCACCAAAACAGTTTCCATTCATGTATTAAAATGGAGCCATATAAAGCATTATATGGAAAGGGATGTTGAACACAATCCTGTTGTGATGAATATGGTTATAGGAAACCTATAGGCCCAAAACATATTGATGAGATAATGAAAAAGGTAAATACTATCTAGGATTATATTAAAGCAGCTCAAAGTAGAGAAATGAGTTATATTGATAACCAGAGAAGGGATTTGGAATTTCAAGTGAGAGATCATGTCTTGTTAAAAGTATCTCCATGTAAGGGTGTCTCAATGGTGGGAATGAAAGGGAAACCAAGCCCCAAGTACATAAGACCATTTTAAATTATGGAATAAATTGGAGTTATATCGTATCGATTTGAAATGAAACAATGTCTCTCCAAAGTGCATGATGTATTCCACATATCATTGTCAATGGTGTAAAGGAAATACCCAATTCATGTACTCACATATGAATTAATAGAAATGGAACCTGATTTGTCTTACTGTAAATATCCTATCATGATTTCTGACACAGAAGATCATGTATTTAGAAATTAGATAACTCTATATGTAATGGATCTTGAGAGAAACCATAAAATGGATGAAGCATTGTGGGAACCTAAATATTTTATGAAGAAGAACCACTCACATCTATTAAGAGTGAAATATTCATGAAAAATTTAATGGAATAAATTTCTTAAGGAGGGAAGAATAGAACGCCTTATAATTTTACGGTATGTATACACCAATATAAATTCAATTCATTCGATAACTCACATTTCACACAAAATTATTTCATATATTATAAATCATATAAAACCACATAGAGTACTCAGAACAAACTTTATAAGTGATGAATGAATTAAATAAGAGGTTATTTCTAGAAATTAAGGAATATATATAAATGAAGTAATAACATGACCCTTAGAATAGTAATGTGACCCATAGGAATAGTAATTAGGATAATATAATAGTATCCTCTCTTGAGAATGTCTAAATAGAATTTATGAACCTTATGAATTGTAATATGATATAATTATATCATAATACAAGTAAATAAATTTTTTAGAAATTATTAATTAAGTGTTGATACTTCTTTATAAACTTAAATGTTTATTTTCAACTTTATAATTAATAAAATGATCTAAAAGAGAATGTATTCTAAAAAAATAGATAAAGTAATATTTTTTTCTTATGATTATAAAATAATATTATGATACCTTAATTGTTGTTTCAAAGTGTTATAAAATCAGTTCTAATTTTATAAATGATATTTTACAAATAGAAACTGATTTTAATTAAAAATTAAATTTATTATAAATAGAAATTTATTTTCGTAAAATGGAGTTCATTTTTTAATTCTACACATTGAAAAATGTTTGGGGTAAATTTTTGGGATTTCTAAAATATTTGAATTTTTGGGTGAATAGTGAAGTATGGTAATTTATGATAGTTAATAAATACATGAATCATGGAGTCTTAGAAGATGTATGCCTGATGTAATCCCATAATAATTAAGTATCCTTAATTGTTTTAATATATTTCGTTATAATTCTCAAACTATTCATAGTCATGAGGAAAAATAATAAACTAATGAGTACAATAATGATAAAACACCCCTCTCCACTATAAATACCACCTCTCACCCCCTCTTTTAATCACACCTATTAAAAATTTCAGATTGCAAAAATACTACCCAGTTCTATTACAAAGTCTCCTCTCTGTATCTAGGATACTTTGGTCTCACCAAAAGACCAATCCTAATCTGCATAAGGAGGTTCTCAAGGAGAAGATATTCAAGAGGTAAAATCCACTTTCATTTCCCTTTATTTTATTTTCAATTTCATTACTTTTCTAGTCCTTCCCTCTTCTCCCATATCCAAACATACATGATAACTCCATTATATTATATATACTGTAATATTATTATGTTAATGTAAAATACATTATTAGTCACCTTATCCTCTCTATTTTATTCTAACAATGAAAATATCATCCATGATGTGTTGATTTACCGCCCTCATGGTCAATTCATTTTAAAATTATACTACCACCATCAAGGATGGTCATAAAACCATTTTTATGGTTAAACCATATTATAATTTATGTATTATAATATATTGGATTTTCTAGAACCAGTATATGAACATGATATTAAAAAATTAAATGAAACTAGTTCATGATGATCAAAAAAACACCAAAATAATCTAAATAGTTATTACTAACGTCTAATCTAATGATTCATCATCACCACAAACAACCTAATGATTTGTATACCCATTTAATCATCTCTATGTTCATTAACAACATCTAACTTTAGATATAGACAATTGTTCTCATTTTAGATGATTTTCTATACCTTTATACAAGTGTTCCAATCATTAAAACCCATGATATGAACACCCCTAAATGATGAAGTTGAATAATATAACTCATAAAAAATCCCATAAATGAACATAATTAAATTTTAATAAATAAAATAGATGAATAAAAAAATTTGAATCAATTAATCAACTGATTTATTTTAATTATCTAGGATATTAATATCATGTTTAGAACACTTTTAGGTATAAGGTAAGTGATTCACCATAACCCCCCATTTTTCATTTGGTTTACACGTTCCCTCTATTTCCCAATGTAATTCTTAACTATTATTATATAATCGTCTTAATTTTTTTATGTTCCTAAAATATTTTCCTAGATCAATTCTTCTTACTTTTATGGGAAATTCATTTTTATAAGGTTCATTTTTCAATTCTCATTGATAAACTATCCTAATTTATGGTAACTTATTTCTTACCCATTTTTAATTATACTCTATAGTAATTCTTAAGCAACCGTCATTTTTCAGAAATCACTCACTTTATCATGAAAAACTATCTTGTTCATTTTTATTTTTATAAAGATAGTTATCATTTTTTCATTTTAATGACTATTTATTATTTTCTTTAAACCACACTAAATAATATAATTTATAAAGTTTCATAAAAACACTTTTTACCTATTTTCATTTCATTTGAACATAATTTATTAGGATCTATAATTATTTTCCCTTATAAATTTACAATTATGATTTAAATATATTTATTCTTAGAAATAATTATAATATTCTTTATGGTTATGCCTCATTCAAAACGAATTCCTTGTGTCTGGTGATTATATACATCCATTTTATTTAAGATCATAATTCATTTAAAATTTACTTAAAAATCCATATATCGTAGATATGATTTTTAACATCTCCATATAGAATTTTTACATACGTTGTTCTCATTGAATGGTGTTATTGGATTGAATATTTGTATGAAGAATTCTTTGGACCTGCAGTAATTGTTGGGGACCAGTTATAGATATCCCCTTAATGCATCAACAAGTCTTATGAGACAAAATAGTTGGATAAAAACCTTTCGTGTTAGTTTCCAAATAGAATCAACTTTGTTTTTTACCCACAAAATTAAACTTGATGGTATAATTGTTCATGATCCAGATACATGATTTCTAATAAATAAACATTTTCTTCATTTAATATTTAGTTATTTATTTCAATGAGGTTTTCACTATGAAAAATTCTATGGATGAATTTTCATTCTTAGTGTGCTGAAGCCATGTGCTTTTAAATATTTTTACCTACATGTAATGTCTATGCTTTATTGACTTTGGTTCATTTATTATTGTCCTATATAACCCTTACTGAGCATTTTCGCTCACCCTTTTATTTTTATTCCTTCCTTAGGCTGTGAAGATGGAATATTTGAATATGTGACAAGAATCTATTTATTTTCTTTTATTATATTCTAGGTTTAATTACCAATGTAATAAGAGAACCTAGTATATATCTAGTTCTTCAAGACAACTAAATTGATCGACACTTGGTGATGAGATCCCTTGTATTTATACCATGGTAATAAAATGACCACCAACTCTTTGATACTAGGGATGGGGTTGTTACAATATAATTTTTAGTATATTTAAGTCAATTAATAAAATAATATTTGTTATTAAATGACATTTATGTCATTTTTGACAATATTTATTTTATTTAAATTAGATAATATCAAGAATATAATGGAATTATAATATATTATATTATAAACTATTTATAATGAAATATTTATCTATAAAATTAATGTGACACAATAATTCATTCCATTTGTATCACATTTATTATTTTTAGTATGAGTTAATTTGCATTATATTAACTAAATAATTAATGCATTGAAATTTATTAAGCATTTTAAGTAATTAATTATACTATAAAAATTAAAAATAAATTATTAAAATTAAAATAACTTATTTATATTTCAAAATATAATGTATAACCAAAAAAATGTTGTTTTTTCCCTATGCCAATGCTTTATATATATATTAAAAGTAGGAAAAGTATCTTTTTTCTCTTTTTCTATACATAACATATTATATATGTCATATTGATTGAAATGTGTACCCAAAACATAGGCAAATCGATCGTAATGTCATATGGGTTTATATATGGATGCTAAATTGGTTTTTGAAATGTTTTTAGTTTACTTTTAACCATGATCATTTTAGTTTAGCCCCAATATATCAGTTTTTACCATATCTGAGTTAACTAATTTTTAATGCATTCCCTATACATATTTCTCAAAAATAAATATTAATTTATTAGAATTTATAATTTTTTTTGACTGAATATATAGAATTAAATTATCAAAATTCCATTCATGAAGTGGAAATTTTTAATTTAGAATTAGTCCTACATACATGATGATAAAGCTTATTATTAAAGGGAAAATGATCAAAAAATTTAAATGTTATTATATCTAAATTAAATTTGAAATTGTTTCCAATTACCTAAGTTGGATTAAAGATTATATAATTGTACTAATTTTACATTGAAACTATTTCAAAATATATTTTAGCTTTATAAATTATTTATACAAAAAAACAATTTTCAATTAAAATCTTGTATTTTTCACTATTCATAAAAATGACACTTTTAAGAAAAAATCTAAAAAATCACCAAAATATAATTTTTATATTATGAGTTCAAAAAATAATATTATTTATCAAAATCAATTTATTGAAGATTTAGAAATTAATTTCATTATTGTGTCCAAAAATAAATAATAAACATATTATATTAGAAGCATTTAAATCCATTTCTAAAAATATTGTATCGTTTTATCAAAAAACTTTCTTTATATAAAAAAATTATATATAATATTTTATAATTATTTATCACAATTAATTTTTATTATGTTTAATGGATATGATATAATAGTCATGTTTAAATGACTACATTAATAATATAGCATGGTTTTATCAAATCTCAAAGTTTCGTGTAAAACAAGCTATGCCAATGATTCATATAGTTCAAGCATAACATAATGTTTCATATAGTGAAATATTAACATGGTGTTGTCCACAACACATGCCAAACTCAGTTCTCTTGTGTAACACAAGATAAAATTAGGGTTTCTTGAACATCAAAATATCAAAATGATTACATTAATTCAAAAAATATAGGGTTGTTACAGAATAATACCGGGAGTGTTTTTGGGACACTTGATATGTATTTTGAATAATTATTATGATGGTCAGTACATCATGACATTGAGATGAACCTTATTATCAGAGACTTATGGTGGGAAGAACCATATAATTTTTGCGGGATTGGATGGAATCATGACCCTTTCTTAGAACAAATGAACAAAAGTTAGTACCATTTTAGTGTTTTGATGATGTTCATGAGTGTAAGAATGAGTTTTTATGGTTTAGGCACCCTTTTTCAAAGTGGAATTTTAGGAGGTATTTAGGAATTTAGAGGTGTAACATGCCCATTTTATTGGGAATTAATATTCAAGATAGTTCTGGGTGTTTGTATGGATGTCGATCATGGAATTTCAGGGGTAATAGGTGATATAGTAGGGAGGTTATAAGATCCCATTATCATTACAAGCGATTACAAATCAATAGTATTTTTCATTTTGAATTTACTATCAATGTAAAATTCAGAACACAGAACAAAAATGGATTTCTAGAACACCTCAAGAGACGATTTTGAAACATGAAAGGGGGATTGAGAGACATCCTTGGGGTTTAAAGGTTCCCTTGGATAAGCTAGGTGACTGTTGTAGGAAATGTTATAGTAGTGTCATTTGGTGCTAGCCAAACTTTTAGGGGGGGAAATTATAAACCCACATTAGTTTTTTAGATAGGGAAACCCCCTGTCCAATATATTTTTCTCTCATTTTGACTAGGAGGTTGAGTATCCCCATTCTCCTCTTCCCCCTTAACATTGGGGGGGTAGGGGGGTTCTTAAGAATTTTTTTTGTGATGAAGGAGGGAACACTCCTCAATACCTCCTCTTGTTTTTCTGCCATTCCATCCATTTAATTTTGTAATTTTCTTGAAATAGTGTAGAAAATAAAATTTCACTGATTAATAGTGAAATTAGCCAATTAAGAAGGAGATTTTGTGCAGCATAGACAGATTTGTGTCTCAAGATGACGTCAATATGTCTATGTTCATCACATATGTAACATTATACTAAGACATGAATTCTTCCTTGGTTTATCATAAAAATGTAATTATTCAATTAAGGAAATGGTTTTAGTGATAATGGTTTTAGCTATATATTGTGGTAGGAGTCCCCAACGGACATATCATGGGTTATTGTAGGTTTTTCTATCTTGACATGACAACACTGTGTATTATAAAACATTATTAATAATAAGAGGATAGTTTATTTATTTATTATAAATATTATGATTAATTAATTATGGATGTTTTTCTAGAGATTGGGGCCTAAGAAATGGAGAATATCCCAGTTGATTAAGGAAGAGGCCAGAAAGACCTTGGATGGGCATTGGAAGCCCCTGCCAGCCCACATCAAATATTTGTAAAGAGACGAATAATTGAAGGTTGTTTTTCATACATACCTTGTTTCATATATTGTTTTTATGTTGTATGTGGATACTCAATCATGAAAACTGGGGGTGTTCCCCTCATTAATATAAACTAATGTATTATTTTAAATTAATTTAAATCATTTAATTATTGTCATTTTTTAATGAAATTAAAATTTTTATATCATTGATTGAGTGCTTGGGGTAATAAATAAACCCCATGTACAATATGGGTTCCTCACCCCAAGATGGTTGGGGGAAGGACCTTGAAACATTAGCTGGACACCAGACCTCTTTAAAGGTGAGGCTGGGTTGAGTGAGACCTCATGGCCAATGGTTGGGTCCAAGACCTAGAGATTATAAGTCATATGATCCGTATTCAATCCCTTTTTTTGAATTTTTTCATATCATCGAGACATGAAAGGGATGATATATCCTCCCATTTGATGTAACCAAGACTAGGTGTTCAAATCATAGGTAGACCGACGAAAGCTTGAGAGAGAGGATAATCCATGAGTGACCCTGAGGACCAAGATGGGTCATATACCATATCTTAGAAATTTCTGATGTGGTGAGACCCTATATAGTCAATGATTCCATGATTCAATGTTGAAGATGTCATGAGACATGAAATCCTATATAATTAGGTGTTACACCTAGACTGTGGCTAACATTGAGGACCCAAATGATGGATGGTCTATTATACTGAGATTGAGGGGACATAGTGGCCACTATATTGACTGACTAACCCTAAGTGGGTGTACATGGGATATTAGAGGGTCTCAATATAGAAACCATAATGGACTTGTTATCATGAGGGGCTGTGGATAGTGATGTTCTGATTATATATTCAAGAAACACATGTGTTTTTTTATTTATGGAATTCACCCTAAAATGGAATGTGACACAGATGGGGTGAAATGGATATGGATCTAGGTACAGGATGGAGTACCATATTTTGTGGCTGGGTAATTTTATTGTAGATACTACTGATATAAATATCAATTTATTTGTGGAGCTACAATGATGTTGGAGGACGATTCTAGTGGCTCTATATAATTAAGGCTCCATAAATGATAGGGTCTGCCATGGGTTTGGATCCGAGATGGCATAATGATTTTGAGACACATACCAATAGTCATGAGAATGTGATATGGAGATAAATTGATTTATATCCCATATGATAATAGAACTAATGGATCCAAAATATGAGATATTGTTATCATGTTCTTCATCCCTGGAGTGGTGAGGATGCTAATTTGATATGCCATGTATTTAGTGTTCAATAATGGACTATCGAATGATGGGTCCCTAGAGTCATGAGGATTGGCATGCGATGCCATGGATTTGGATCCCACATGTTACATGAGAGGTAAAATCATCTATACATTCTCATAGGCACCACGACACAGGATGAAGAAGGTATGGTCGATCGGGGTCACATATCTAAGGATTGTTATTTTTTTATAGTTTATTATTAATTTAATATGAGCATGAAAAATGAACAAATAATAATGTATTTTGAATGGTATGATACTACATTGGGGATCACAACAGAGTTTTTATTTACACCCAACATATACTTCCACTACACTTGGGTTTCTGAGAAGAATTTGAATTGGTTACATGCACAAGTTTAGGCACTAGCTCAGTATAGCATGGTCGAGTGGGATAACATAGTGGATATTAGAACATTGAGATGAACTATGTCAAATGGATGTCATATAACTAATGTGTTATCTATTTTTATATTTCTTGTAATGTATATATTGAATTCCCTAGTAGCCAGTTAGTTTATTGTATAATATGGTTGATTGGGTGTTTACTATATTTTACTCATTTTTTAGTTTAGTTTATATTTTCTACTTTAATTTTTTATATATTATGTATAAATATTTTTTATATTATCTTTTATTGATAAAATAATATAGGGTGTATATACCTTACATAGTACTACCTTAAAACCCCACGGTCATTTAGAATCCCTTTTCATATGGGGAGATACACCTATATTGTAGGAGAGTCCATTGATTTCGGTGCCAGTTAGAGGTCCTAGGTAGAGGAGTGTTTCAATTTTAAAGTGTTTTAAAAACAATTAAATTTTCACTAGTACCACCCCATAAGGTTATGGGAGTAGGATTTTATGAATCCTCAGTAAATTAGTTTCATAACTAGAATATGAAAGGGTTATAGGATATCTCATGCATTCTATTTCATAAAAGAAATCTGATGTAACATTGATGTTGAAAGATAAAAATCATTAAATGTAATATATGTTATGAATAATGGATCATGATTGTATGAATACTCAAATATCTTAAGGGTACTATAGATTACTGTATTTGTCAAATATTGATGAAATTTTGATAACTAGTGTTGATAATCACAATATAATGAGTGGTTGTATTTTTATACTTAGAGTTGGATCAATTTCTTATGGGTCAAATAAAGAAAATCATATAATAGATTCAAAAATGCCTTCTACATTTTTTCTTTATGCAACCAAAAGAAAAGATATGGAATGTCTGTGATCTCTTTTATTATATATTGAATTGTGGCATGTGCCAATGTCTCTAGTTTCTTTACATTTTTATATTCATGAAATACTATCTAGAGTATATAGAAATAAATTTAATATAAAATCGAGACTAATTTTTCTTATAGATAACTATGTTTCATAGTTTATTGATGTTGGTATTGTTACTGACAACTTTTTCAGATAAAGATAAAATTTATAAGATCAACTAAAAATTGAATTTTAAGGGAGATGGTGTATAATTCATACTTATGGATGGGTTTAATGTCATTGTCAAATATTTAACAATGATGAGACCCCAACATATAATGTTATAACATTATCTCGAAGTTAAATGTATAAAATTCATTAATATGTTTAATAGAATAACCCAAGATATATTATATCATAGTAAAAAAAATGGTTATCATGATAATAGGATGATGAGTAAAATCTATTAATGAGCCGTTGAAATCAAACATATTTTAAAACATGGGAATTCTATTTAGTTCACCTATGTTATTATAAGGGTGGGGATACACCATAGAGTTCATGAAAAATATGTATCATTAATCCAGTTAACATCTATGTTAGAACTAATCATAGACTACTATATTTTGGGATTTTGATAGAGAAATAACAACCTCAATTAAATTATTATGCTTCTTAATGGAAATATAATCTTTAAAATCACATGGATTTCATTGTACTAATGACCTGGTGATCTTAGAGGCCATGATATTATTTGATTCTAAATCAGGGATGGATCAGCTAAATAACATTCACAATATAGTTGAATAATGGATAAATTCCAGACCAGCTCCTTCCTTTTATAAGGATGCCTAGTCTAAAACATAAAATAAAATAGAATATGTGAATAGGATAAACTAAAAACACACAAGGAAATAATAAAATAATGCAAATTGTAGTAGCCCAACCCATACAAGAATGGAACTAGTATCGTGCTACCATTACATTGGGAAAAGATACAAGTTAATCTCATCCTAAAAGACGGAAATGTTCATAATTCCCTGTAAACTAGATATATACATGAGTTTAGTATTTCAAATGAATAAAATAATTACAACATAATTTTTTTGAGGATAATAACATTACTCCCTTTAGTGTACCCTTGCATGTATTCCTTTGTACACTACAGGGAATCATGTGGAAATGAAAACAATAAGAGCGAAATTAAATTCTAAGTAAGGGTTAAGTATAGAGAGAGTAATAATTAATAAATTATAATAATCATTATGTAATTTTAAAAAACATGACACACATTCCATGTAATCAATAAACTAAGAAGGAAGGTCATAATCAAAATGGAATGGTGAATAACTAAAAACATATTCTATTTATATAACTATATAAGTAATAATCAATATTGAATAGTAGATAAATGAAAACACATTGCATTTAAAAAATGATCGAGGAATAATAAATATGGAAATGAAAGAAAGTGAGGCCCATTCCATTTAATCAATAAACCTAGTATGAAATTCATTCATAGACTTTTTCATATTGAAAATATCATTGATAATAAATACTGAATGAAGATAAAGGTAATGATTAATTATTTTATGTCATGTTTGGGACACATCAAAAACAATACTGTCAAAACCTTTCACAAGAGGGTTTAAAACTAAAGGTAAAAACTTGTAGTATCCTATTACCATTCCATAAAGTAAAACCTTAACCCCATTGTGGTTTTCCCATTCTAATTGTTTGTATAAGGGATTAAAGGAATTGAAGGATTACTATAATTGTGAAGTCATATTTTTTTTAGATTTTTTGGTTTATCGTGCTCTTTATGCGGGCTGAAGGCAGATTACACATTGTGTAACTAGGTTACATGTCATGTAAGGGACACTGTGTAAAATTAAAGAAAGGGGAGATCAAACTGTGAACTAATACACATCATGAATGATGGTTACACATCTTGAATGGTTTATGTGATAGATTTTTATTCCTTGTCGATTCATTTTTTGGCGTATGTGTGACGTGGGAATTACACATCATGAACCCAGGTTACATGTTTGGTAACAGCCCGCATATAACTTTTAAAAATGGTGTGGAGATATTTTGTTTTAGATCACTCAATGGTTATTCATTGCACTCAACCTATGGGAGTCCCAACGCATTTTTGAGAGACTCAACCATGCCAAGATCGATTCATTCGACATCGAATCTTCCTTTTAGTTGTGGGGCGTCTCTCCATGTAAGTTGATATTCCATTTTTTCATTATCTTTTATCAAACATCACCATTGAGTGGTATGTTCGAATCCATTGGTTTAATGTTATTGATTCTTCTTGGTTTCTTCTAGACCTATAGTTCGATCTCACTCTAGAGGACTTCTCCTTTGTCGGTTGTGGTGTGGTAAGATATCGTTCTTGAGGCATGTGGGTTTATTCCTTTTCCATAACCCCTTGTGTTAAGATTTGAATCAATATTATTTTGGATTGTAATATAGGGTCTCCATTGGTGTATTTGGGTTTCATTGTTGTCTGATCCTGTTTCGGGTGTGTGTGACCTAAGTTTTGAGGTGGGGGGTTCTGTATCTAGCCTATGATAACAAGGTTGATTACTCTTTCTTTATCAATTGATTAATCGAATTGGAATGATTGTATGTGTGTGTTGAAAAAGGATTTTTAAAGAGAAATGGGGTTTTCCTCGTTATTTATAAATGAAAAGGATGTGGGTGCTTTTGAAACATTGTAATATATTTATGAAAAAATAGTACATGGGTTACCTTGGGTACATAGGTGGAAGGTTAAGCATGAGGCCATCATCCATTTTTTTGTGACTATCAAGGGGGTTTTCTCTGGTGGATTTCCTCTATTTTCTAGGCCCATTATTCTAAGGGACTGATATGGACCTTTGGGGGGGTACTCATGGGGTATTCTTCTGTTTCCTAGGGCTATTTTGTAGGTTAATATTTTCTACACTTGATTATTGTAGTGCGAGTAGTTTACGAACTGGACAAATAGTATTCCTTAATATTTTGATAACTATTATTCTATTTTTTATTGGTTTTATTTTTGAGTCTTCATTTGTATTAATTTTTATTCTTGTGAAAAGTGATATGAAAAATGTGCTTTGAAATCGATGTACCTACTTTTATTTTAAATTGTGGAAAAAGGGAAATGTTTACCATGTGTTCTGTAAAAATTATTTATGAATTGTCTTGAATTATTTTCATTTAAAATATGAATAAATTAATTTTTATATAGAGACTTGTAATGGAACACCTGGGTGGGATCCTACTTAGCCTGTTAGATCACACCGTGCACATTTCTTCAATGGTGTGTAGACCATAGTTTGTCTTCTAGTGCAAGGAAAGACAAGGTGATGCAGTGAGGCGGTGGGGATTGTATTATTTGGTTTTGGGTAGCTTTTGGTGAGATGGTGGGATATTTTTCATTCCATCATTTGGAGTTTCTGTTGATTTTATGCCTTTTTAGTTGGACTTTTTCTTTAGAGTTTTAGAGACTCTTACGGTTATCTATTTCCACTGTTCTCTTACAGTTATGGAATATATATCTTGTTCCTCTCCATTGTTCCTTGTTTATAAATATATATGTCATGTGGTTGTTCAGGTTGGGAGAAATAATTCCCTATGATTTTCTTTTTGATGCCCAAGTGATTGTCTCTAGCCTGTGGGGATCAGGAACGTTGTTCGGGTATGTGACAGATCGGTTTGGGTGCCATTTTTGAGGGTAACCCAGGTGGGATTGTGATAAAATGGTTTTATAGTGAGGTTGTTTATTATCCCCATGATTTTTTGTCGTCATTTTTCTATTAGATTAAAGGTAGGATTTTTGGGATTTGAGAGGTATGTTGCAGTATGTGTCTGGCTAGCTCTTTTTGTGAAGTGAAATAATTTTTCATGGGATGTTGGGATATGCATCTCTAGTGTTGGGTTTTTGTATTAAAATCATAGTTTTTTCTTATGTGTTCTCTAGTTTAAACTGAGATTTGTTTTGTTGTCTGGTCATTCTTATGTTTTTGAATGCAGCTGTTTACCTCTAAGATGTCTTCCACAGGTTCCTCCGAAAGATGCAGATGATGATCCTTGAGGGAATGCACCTATAGATTATAATCTCAACAAAACTATCATACGAGCAGTCCATGTTTTCAATAATTATGCAACAACAGTTCAGAATGCGGTTTTTTTAAAAGATGCTAGGAGCTGGAAGAGATAGAGAGAGATCGTTGGAGTTCTTGTGTGAGAAGTCACTATGCTTTAATGGAACGACTGTACCTCAGGAGGTAGATGACTGACTGGATAGGATCGATGAAATCTTTAAATTTCTAGATACACATGATAATATCATGGTGAAGTGTGTAGCATTCAGATTCGAGGGTTCTGATAAGTGATGGTGGAATTCTATTATCCAAGAAGATATACAAGCAGGCTTGGATTGAAAGGGTTTCAAAACCCCGTTCTGTTAGACATTTTTTTCAGAGGCATTGATGTTGGAGTTCCATTTGTAATAGCAGGGATAACATTAGGTGTCAGCATACACTTACTGATTTTCTATGCTTGTCTTTTTTTCTCCAGATGTGGTGACAAATGACCATCTAAGGGCTCAGAAGTACCTAAAGGGTTCCCAACTAGACATTAGATCGCATGTGTTTATGCGGAAGATTTCTACCTATGGGGAGATAGTATATAGAGATATGATGAATGAAATGAATATGACATGAATGCTTGGCTTTACCACATCTTCTCTTCAATCTAGTGACATCTTCAGTGGTGTTCATAGGAAGAATAGGATGTGGTGGGACCATTGCAGAAGTGGTGGAGGTGGGTCTTAGCAGCGAGCCTCCTCTTCACCATCTGTTGTAGCTAGTATTGTGCCTCTGACATGCTATCGGTGTGGAAAGAGATGACACACCAGATGTTTTTTTCATATTCCCATGAAAATGTGCAATATCTGTGGTTGAGTTTTCCATCTAAAATGCTTCTATTATGCTATGAATATGCCTCATTATGGTCAGGGTTCATTAGATCCAATGGCTACTATGGTGCAGTCAGAAGTTTCAAAGATAAGAGAGCTCCAGCCACAAACTACCAGAGTGAAGCATTTACAAATAGTAGATGTGGTTCTATTGGAAGTCAACGAAAGTCCCACAATAGTGAGAGGTGCACTTCTTATTGCAACTTTAGTAGCAATTTCTTTGATTGATACTAGTTACTTCTACTTGTTTTTAATTGTAATTTTTTTTGATATGCTCAAACATCCTATGGAAATGATACTTTTTATAATGGATTTAGTGAAACCTCTTGGTAAGAGGAGAGAGAAGGGGTTTTAGTATCATTATTGTATGTTGACTATAGATTATATGGATTCAGCATGGTATTTTGTCATTCTTGACCTGGATCTATTTGACTTCATCCTTGGTATTGATTGGGTTGTTTCTCATCGAGCTAACATTGATGGTTATCATAAGTGTGTCTTGTTCATTGCTATTGATGAGAGCTCTTGTGTGTTTCAGGAGGAGTGGGATCCAAGTTTAGTTCATGTGGGTCCATCCTGAAAAGATCTCAATATATTGATGTCTTCCATTGTGTTTGATCCTGATGACATCTCTCCTCTCATTGATCTTCTTATTGTTGTTTTGGACTTTCCTGGTGTTTTTTCAAAATACATCTCTATAATTACATAAGAGATATAGGTATAGTTTACGATTGATCTGGTTCCAGGTACATAGCTGATATCGAGGCCTTCTTACTGCATGGATCCAAATGAGCTAAAAGAGCTCAGGATTTAGTTGGATGACCTATTGGAAAAGGATTCATTTACCCTGGTGTTTTGCCTTGGGAATCCCCTATTCTCTTTTCCAAGAAAGTATATTGTTCACTTCGGTTGTGTGTGGAAAATCAAAAGTTGAACATGGTAAAGGTTAATAATAAATAAACATTACCTCATTTGGATGATTTTTTTGATTAACTAAAGGGGGAAAAGTGGTTTTGGAAGATTGATCTTCAGTTGGGTTATGATCAGCTCATAATTCGAGAGTCTGATATACCGAAGATATCCTTAAAGAGCATGTATTGCCATTATGAATATCTTTGGATGCATTTTGGTCTGACTAAAACTCCTGTAGTTTTTTTGGATTTGATGAATTAGATATTCCTCCAATATCTTAACACCTTTATGGTAGTTTTTTGGATGATATTCTTATTTATTCAATGTCTGAGTGCGAGTTCAAGAACAATCTGAGTATGGTTTTGTAAATTTTCCGAAATAACCATTATTATGGGATGTTTTTGAAATACAGTTTCTAGATTCATGAAGTGATGTTCTTAGGCCACAGAATTTCTGAGTATGGCTTATTAGTTTATACATAGAAATTAACGGTTATTTTTTCATGGAAGGAACTAAAAAATTTATTTTAGATATGATGCTTCCTTGGTCATGATGGATACTACCTATGATTCATCAAGGATTTCTCTAAGATGGTGTTTCCTTTTACTACTCCAAGAAGGAGAGCAGTGAAATTCACATGGGATGAGAAGTTTCTATCTTATTTTATTGAATTGAAATGACTTCTTACATCATCTTTTATTCTAATATTACCTGAGCTTGATATGGGGTACATGGTGATTTGTAATTCATCTGGTGCTAGTTTGGTATGTGTACTTATGAAGGATGACAATTTGTTAGATTATGTCTATTTTCATCTTCATTCTCTTGAAAATAATTACCCCAAACATTATTCTGAGATTACTACAGTGATACATGTGCTTAAATGTTGGAGGCACGATCTCTTTGGGGATAAGATAATTGTCTTCTCTGATCATAAAAGTATGAGCTATATCTTTTCTTAGACAGACTTGAATATTAGACAAAGATAATGGTTCGAATACCTTTATACATTTGACTTTTACCTTGCCTACACCGTGGGGAAAGGGAATGTTTTCTGCAAAGCTATAAGCATGATGGTACCATCACAGGATATTCAGGAGTCGAAGGAGGAGTGTAACCTTCAAGGGCTTTTCTCTCAGTTACATGTGGATGCTTAGTAGGATGTTTCATGTATTTTTTCAACCAGTGTTTAGTTATCATTATCACTCCTAGAGTCTATTTTGCGTAGTCATATACAGGATGATGAGTTATAGAATACTCAAGATAGCCTTTATGGTGGGAAGACTATTTTTGATTAATCACTTACCTCAGATTGTATGCTCTACTTTAGGAAGTGAGTTGTCGTCCCAGCATCTACATTAAGTCTAGTGTTTTTTCATTGTCAAATCTCTTCATAGGTTATTCATCAAGGCGCTATTATGATGTATTATGACATGAGACAAATATTCTAGTGTTCGAGTATAAAGTGTTACATTATAGATTATGTGCCTCATTGTTACACCTACCAACACATAAAGGTAGAGCACTAGAAACCCTCAGGTCTACTTCCACCTCTTCTAGTGCTGGTTTGAAAATTGGACGAGGTATCCATGGAATTTTTTTTGGATTACATTGGAATTCCTAAGGGAGGAATGCTATCTTGGTGGTTGTTGATTGGTTGAAGAATTCTTCTAATTTTATTCTGATCAAAGACACTACTAAAGTCGAAGATCATTGTAGGGTGTATGTGAAAGAGATTGTGAGATTACATGGGAGTTCGTCTTCCATTGTTTCGGATAGGGATCCTATGATTACCTCATGCTTCTAGAGGATTATACAAGAGGAAATAGGTACTCAGGACAAGTTGAGTACAACATACCATCCACAAATAGACAGTAAGATGAAGTGTGTAATTCATATCCTAGAGGATATGAAACATGTATTTGTCTTGGGTTTCAGTGGATCATTAGATAGCTATCTGGGACTAGTTGAGTTCATTTAAAAAAATTATATCAGTCATCAATAAGAATGTCTTCATTTGAAGCATCGTATGGTCTCCTGTGCAGATCACCTCTTTGTTGGGTAGAGGTGGGCGAAGTGTCCTTGGTAGGACCAAATCTGGTTCCATAAATTTCATCAAGGATATAGGATGTTCAATGACATCTGGTTACATCCTAGGGTCGACATAAATCATATACAGATTAGCGGTGTCATCCTTTGGTGTTTTCCATAGGTGACTAGGATTTCCTCAATTTTTATCCTCACTTGGTTAAATGTCATCTTGGAAAATAGGGAAAGTTGGCTCTAAGATATGTGTGACCATTCGAGGTCATCGAGAATCTCTAGTAGGTTTCTTATCAGTTAGCATTTCTAGCTTAGTTGATGGGAATTCATGAGGTCTTCCATATATCTCAGCTCAAATAAGTATCACCCTGATCCCGCTCATGTTTTGAGTTGGGAATAAAATGATCTAGAACTAGATTCTTCTCTTCTGGAGAAACTGGTTGAGACTATTGACTCTCAAGAGAATGTCTTACATGGGAAGTCAATTACACTAGTCAGAGTGCTATGGAAACATGGATCAAATTCTCATGATTCTTTGGAACAAGATTAGTTGATGAAGGAGCAATTTCCTCATATGTTTCTAGGGATTACAACTTCACATGACTTTCCAGGGATTGAACGACTTTATGGTGTGGATTTTGCAACATCCCATTAACGATCAATTAGGTATGAACTTAACCCCATTGTGGTTTTCCCTTTAACATTGTCGGTATAAGGCCAAGAAATACTTGGAGGATTCCTATAATGGTGAAGTAAGAGATTTGATGAATTTGTTGTGTCAACCCACTCTTTCTACAAGTTGAAGGAAGATTACATGACGTGTAATTGTGTTAACTTCCATGTAAGGGTCGCCGTGTACAATTCACAAAATGGGAGATAACATTGTGAACTGATACATATCTTGAATGGTGTTTACATGTCATGAATGGTTTATGTGTCATATTTTTAATCTGAGGTGACATGTTGTCAGCATATGTCTGATGTGGTAGTTACACATTGTGAACCTGGGTTACATGTCATGTAACAACCTATGTACTATTTTTAAAAATAGCGTGCGACTGTTTTGTTACAGATCACACACTGGTTCATTGTGGATCTCAACCTAAGGTAGTCCCAACATTTTTTTGAGAGACTCAACCCCTACTAGATCAATTCTTTTGACGTCAGATATTCATTGTGATTGTTGGGCATCTCTTCGGGTAAGTTGTCTTCACATTTCATCATTCCCTTTGATCAAGACATCAATGTTTGGAGGCATGTTTAGATACATTGATTTAAATTTTGTGGTTCTTCTTTATTTATTCAAGATCTATTATGTTATCTCACTCCGGAGGCCTTCCCTTTTTTCGATCGTGGTATGGCAGGCTCTCGTTCTTGAGGTATGTGGGTCTCTTAATTTCCATCGACCCCCTGTTTTTAGATTTGAATCAATCTTGTTGTGTATTGGATTATATGGTCTCTGTTGGAGATGTTGGGTTTTGTTATTGGCAGATCCCGTTGATGGCATGTGCGACCCGATATTCATGTTGGGTGGTTCCGTCTCTAGCCAATGATAATAAGATTGATTTCTCATTATTTATAAATTGATTTATCAAATTGACATGATTATTTGTTTGTGTTGAAAAATGGTTTTTAAAGAGAAATATTTTTCCCTAGATTTTGATAAATGAGATGAAATTTGGTACTTTTGAAACATTTTAATTGATTTTTGAAAATGAGCACATGGTTTGCATTGTGTACTTAGGTGGAAGGTTTAGCTTGAGGCCATCATCCATTGTTTTGTGATTATCAAGGACGTTTTATCATTGGGAATTCCTCAATTTTCTTGGCCCATTGTTTTAGGGGATCAATATTAAAATTTCAGGGGGGGGTTACTCATGGGGTATTCCTTTGCTTCTTAGGCCTATGTTATAGGATCATATTTTGTGCACTAGATTATAAGTGTATTATTATTCTACGACCAAGAAATGTAGTATACCTTGTTGTTGTGATAGTTATGCTTCCATTTTTTATTGCTCGGAGTTCTGAGTTAGCCTTGATATGATTGTTTATTCTTGTGAAAAGTGATATAAAAAATGTTCTTTCAAATTGATGTACCTGCTTTTGTTTATAATTGAGGAAAAGAGAAATATTTACCATGTTTTAAATAAAACTAAATTTACTGTTTATCATGTCATTCTTTCATTTAAAATATGAATACATGAATTATTATACAGAGACTTATTATGGAACACCTAGGTTAGATCCTACTGAGTCTATTAGCTCACACCATGTGCACTTCTTTAGTGTTGTGTAGACCTTTTTTTGTCTTCTAGTGCAAGGATGGGAAAGTAAACATAGTGAGGCAGTGAGGTTTGTGTTAGCTGGTTTTGGGTAGATTGTGGTTAGATGGTTGGAGATCGTCCATTCCATCAATTGGAGTAGCTATTGGGTTTTGTCCTTTATAGTTGGACTTGTCCTTTATCTTTTTATCTACTTTTGATGTTATCTATTTCCGTTGTTCTCTAAAAATTAAGGAATAATTATCTTGTTCATCTTCCACTGTTCATTATTTTGTATATATATTCCATGTGGTTGTTTATGATGGGATAATTTATTGCATCTGGTTTGTTGTTCGAGACCCAGGTGCATTTTTCCAACACATGGGGATTGGAAACACCCTTCAAGTATGTGACAGATCGGGTTAGGTGCCAGTATTGAGGGTAACCCAGTTCAGTTCATGAAAAAAACCATTAAATTGGTGCAAATAATTTTTCTCATTAGAAACTATAGATGTATCAAAGGGATATATAATGTCCCGGCCACACCAGTCACTGCCAGCAAAATCATTCCTCATTTATCAAGTAATCGATTTAATTAATAAACAACATCCTTTATCACATATTCGTATAGATTAAGGAATACAAATTTATCAGTATTTTCCAAATAATCATCTAGCCATCTTTGTAGATTCCGCATGTAAAAATGCTATATAGTTTAGGAAATAGTAATATCCATTATAAATAAGGTGAATATATAGGGGAAATTCAATGTCCATTAATCATAAGAAATTGAGTTTTTTAAGGGGACTACAAAAATAAATCAGGGAACTGAATATAAATACTATCCTTATATAAATCAATCAAAAACCATCTAGAGGAATAATAGGTATGGTGTCAATATAACATATCCCAAGTGGAGTAAAAATCAGGGGTCATTGTCGTTGATAAATGTAAATACTATAAAAATATCTTTTAACAACATTCTTGAGGAAAATTTCTTTTTTATTTTGAATTTTTTTCTGAAATACTTTTAAAAGAAAATAAATTTTTATAAAATATTTTGTTTATAAATTAATTATTTAAACTTTTAAAATAATATTCAAAAAATTATGGTGGCTTATTTTATACATGGAATACAAAATAAAAAGAACTTTTGTTTTGAAATGTAAAAAGATTAAAAGAGTTCCTTGTTTGGAAAGAAACAATTATATTCCATTTATTTATTTTTAAGTAAAATAGGGTAATTATGAATTTAATAAATCATTTTTGAATGGTTAAAAATAGTTTGAATTTTTTTATAAAATAGGGACTTTAGATGAAAATAGGTTCTCCGATCAATAAGGGAAATGATGTCAGGTTTCCATAAAAACATTTCTAAATGATGTTAAGTACCAAAAAGTGAGATAATGGAACTTTTATCTGAAAGACACCATGAATAACCAGTGGAGAATAATATGAATGATTATATTAAATAATGATAAAATATTTTTCTCAAATGGAATGTCAAGTGTAAATAGTCCCAAATAAAATGGGATTGTGATGTAAACGCTTGAAAAGACAATAATGTTGATGTGGGACTCAAAAAACAAATAGATTATGTGTATACACTATAAATACAAATATAATAAGTTTAAATACCATAATAGATAGTAATAATTCTTTCTACACATAATTATTTAATATTAATGATAATAAGGAATTAATATAACTTAATGAACAGAAATTGAGTTATGAAATTCTTTTACACTTGGAAAATCCCAATTTAAATACTTTTACATGAAATATTTCAAATTGAAACTAAAAATACCTTGAATAATGATGTTTTCATGATATTACATTTCAATAGGAATTTTAGATTCCATATAAAATTTAAATGGTTCATAATAAAAAACAAGCCTCAATAGAATTTAAATTGAGTTGAAATCCCTTACTACATAGTAATATTTGAATTATAAGACCCATGAAAGATATAAGATCAAATAAAATATTAAATAACATGATGATAAATGAATTAATTATATAATATGTGATAAAGGGTCATATATACACCACAAAAATTAAGTAACTAGTGAAAATGGTGTATGCCTCACATAAAGTGAAGTGAGACAAGAACCCCTTACTATACATTTCCTTTTGGCTGTGCATCCATTATCTTCATGTATAATTCATTTAATCATTTCAATAACTTATAATAGAACCATGATAATGTTTATAATAAGATATATAATTCCTTTTTTATATCTTATAACACATCTATTAATGATCTTTTCATATTTTCATCATTTTGGGTAATAACTGCATTTTTTTCATGTACGTTTTCACTTGTTAATTTTTTTATTATTAAATTTATCAAGATTTTCTCATATAATAGATGTAATATATTATTTACATATCATATATATTCAGTATATGTGTATTTAGAATAATCCATAAATTTGGATATAGAAAATGAAATGCACCATTCATGGAGACGGTAGGTCTTACGTATGCATCAAAACTACTTCCATTTCCTTGTTTTATTTGATAGAATGAATATAATAAGATATATATATATATATATGTATATTTATATTATAATTATATTATAATATTTATGTCATATATGTAACATATTATAATTAAAACCATATTATATACATTCCATGAAGAGTGTGATCGAATCACTTAGCTTTGAGGACGCGGTAGTTCACAAGTCCATAAACGATGTTATCATATTCCAAAAAAATGGAAAGCATGAAGGTATGAGTTATATAATAATTAAATAAGAATAAATAAACTATAATCACTATATATATCATATATAAACTATAAATTAATAATTATTTCCTACCTTGAAATTTATAAATTGGAATATTGAATGACATCGGTTTGCGAGGCGATAATCCACTGTACACCCAAACGATGATTGTGTATCCCAATAGATGGATGTGTGTGAAAGTGTTTAATGAAATATTTGCATTAAAACAACACATTATATTTATTATTATAAGGTTACTATTTTATATTATTATCAAAACAATTGAATTGGTGGAGAATTAAATGAAACAAAAGTGATCGTTGAATAACGTTACGTCTTGTTTGGGTATTTCCTTTTGGTTTATACTGAATTCAATTCCTGGTATTAGTTAGACTTAAATGGATGCATCTAAAATTAGTGTAGAAAAGTTGAGAACTTACTTAACTAGGGTTTGGATGAGGCAAAGGGCTTGAGTGGTGTGAATAACTGGGATGGGTGGGTGCCTTTCTATAGTGGAAGGGAAGTGGCATTCTGGTAAACATAAAACGATAACAACTATTAAGAGGTATCCATTACATACTATTCCACCAATAATGAACCCAATTAGATACTATGGAGTTTATGGTAGAAATATGGATAGAAGATAAATTCTGGACAATTTTATAGGTCATTTTGGGACTAATGTTTATGGTTTAGTCCATTTTTATGTTAATTGTTTTCATAATTGTTGTAATTAATTTTAATTACTTTCAATAATAATTTGGGGAAAAATTAATTCAAACATATTAGAAATTAAAATGTATTGTTATTCAAAATATGGAATCCATTTTCCATGTTCCAATCATTGTAGTGGTAGAAATTAATTTATTTTTAATCCTACTGACGGGACGACAAAGTTGGGGTTTAAAGTAAATATGTTCAAAATATTGAAATGATTTTATATTCAATTTCATTTTAAAATTGATTAAAATGGTATAATTGGATTAAATGATATATAATTTAACAATTTATACATTAAAACCAATAAAAAACATAATTTAACTATATAAATTAATTACATGAAAAAGTTGTTTTCAGATAAAATTCTGTATTTTTCACTATTCATCAAAAAATGAAACGTCACAGAAATATACCGACCATTCACCCTTACCTAATTTTGAAGCTTTTAAATTGAAAATAAAAATTATTTTTCAATATCAAAATTATAAAATATCCAAAAATTAGTTTTAAAATAGGTTATCCATCAAAAAGGTGGTAAAATGGGCTTTAGAAAAATATTGGTTTTTATGTGTAATATTGGATTTTCCCTTATGTTATGACTAAAAAATACATTGGATTAATTTCAAAAAAAATTATTAAATATATAATATGTATATTATCATATGTTAATTAATACTATTCATATCCTATAATTTAATAGCTTGGTTGGGTATAATTATATTAAATAAAAGTATTTTAATTATATATTATTGTTTGGTAATAATCGATCTTGCATGTAACCACGCTATCGAACAAATTGATTATTGTGTGATACATAGGATAACTCATTATTTTATGAATTTAATGATATAAAATATATTATGTTTATTTAAAATATTAAATATTCCATAAATTCTCTAGAGGTAATTTTCCTTTCTACATTTGGTGTGGTCTTTCATAAACAATATGGAATAAAATGTTCCTACATTAGAATTTTGGGGAATTACATTCTCCACACAATAATTAAATTTCATCCTTGTAATTTAAAAATGGTTGTGGGAATATATTCGTTTACATCTCTTATTTATAAGTCCAACATCGTGAAGGGGTTTCAAAAAGCGTCCTATAGAAAAGAGAGAATGTGTAGTATAATGGTCACATGGACTAACATATAACAAGGTCTCTAATTAAGAGACCATTAATGGAATTTAGAGATACATAAATAGAGGAAAAGTGTAAATAACTATAGGGGTGGTCAAGTTCATTGATCACAAATCGGTTAATGCTCAATGGAATGTTGATGGTCTCAATGAAATAAACCTATGTTGAATCAGGAGAGCATTAGTTCAATAAAAATTATGGTAATAGTGAAACATCTTATTGATCATTTTCATAATCTTGAGAATTTCTTTTACTATGGAAGAATATAAGAAAATATAAATACATGAAATATTTCTATTTTATTATAATAATTCCTATCCATTGTTTTTTCATTGATCAATTTCAAATTTATCCATTTAATTTAGAAATGGATATCAAAAAAATAAATATTGATGTCTAATGACCTAGAATAGACTTTTACATGATCATATGTCCCATAAAAGTGTAAAAAGTCATTAAATTTTCCTATAACTATTATCCAAAGAAAATACGCTTAATAAATGAATCACTAAACCTAGAATGTAACACTACAGATTCATCATTAATATTTTATCATCAATTTTTTTAACTAAAAACAATGATATAACAACCGAGAAATTGCATAGGTCAGTGGTTGGAATTAAAACCTTGTCATTATTAACTCATCGGTTCAAGCCCCCTGACCTTGCCATACATGATGGGTTGTCACTCGGAATACATGTCTTCCTTTTCTAAAAACATAATAATATAATTACTAAAATAAATATGATTGATATCCTTGAAATTTATTCATTAAATAACCCTATAACCAAGGTTTTGAATACAACCCCAACACATAAATACTTCAACCATTTATTTCCACATATGTCCTTCCATGGTCTAGAGTTTATCCTTTAAAAGAGGTTATTGACTCGAGTAATGCCCAGGTTCCCCACATTGTTGGCAACAAAACATAAATGAATCCTTAGGAGAAGATTTATTTCCTTTAGTCATATACTTCATTTCTCCTTGGTAATTATTTTATTTATTTCCTTATTTACTACACATAAACCATTTACCCATTCCATTGAGACACTTTCTTCGGTTACTCCCTTCAGACTTCTTTCATGTTGAGAATCGATCCTTCTTTTCTATATGGTCTCCACCACTTAAGTTCTTAAAAACCTCCATCATTCTCTTATTTGGTGAGTTATGTAGTTTATTAATGTATATAGTTAAAATCATATTTTAGAAAACTAATTCAGAATAAATATGTTGTATTTCACTCATATCGATATATCATCTGGTTTCTCATTATAACCACCTAGTCCTTCATGTTAAATGTTAACTTGACTCATTCGAGTTCCATCCATTGACTAAGACTAGAAATCATAGTTTCAATAACAATAGACTAGTGATAAATGAATATAATAATTTATAGGATATCTAAATCATGACACCTTATTTTCAATGGGAAACATGTTAGTTTTAACCTAGATCATTCATTATCATTACCTATTCAAATTCTTTATAATTTTTTGTGAAAAAAAAATGAATTATTCTATGTATATCCAATTGAAGTGTCAAACTTGGCTTGCGGTAATGATTATTGTCATCTACTAGGTTACACTAGAGTCATGACCAAAATACCTTTTTACATTTCTTACCCCCAGGTACATCTATGTCAGAACCATGTCCACTTCTAGAATCCATAAAGGGGTGTATTGATAGGAAATCTACATAATCTCTATCTAATCGGAACATTAGGATGATCTTCTTTACTTATCCTAAAATTCTACCTTAGTATTTTATTCCCTAATATATGTTTCCCTTAAACTAATTTCTATGGTTTCTACTAAACATTTTCTGATACCTACAGTAGAAACTCAACCCTTGGAAGCTTAGAAAATGAACACTTTCTAAATCAGAGGAAGAGTTTAAAAGAAATCCCAACTTTAAATATAATTACATCCCCTAGAAATGATTCTGATTTTTTTATTAAAGGGTATTTTAATGGATCTACTGGTGGTTTAGTCATAGGGATGCATTCATTTTAATGGTTCATTGAATAACAGTTCTATTTGAATTTCTTTAGATCCTGCGAGTTTCACAAGTTAGGAGTTATTTCTCTATTTTGTAAGCTCTTCTTGATAGATGATTTTTATTTTTTGATGGCAGAAATCATGTGCATGGATTTTCAACTTTTTATGTTTTTTTCTCTAGATTACTATGTTTGTTTAATCAATAGCTGAAGATTTGGAACTATTAATTAGACTCCTATTATACCAGGTTTTTTCTGTAATGACTGGACATGCTTTTTTACTAATTTTGTAAATGAGAGAGCAGTGGGAATTGTCCTTAGTTCTAATTTCTGTATGAATTGTGGTGTTTCTAGACTGCCAGTTTGGGCTACTGGATGATGCAGAATACTAGTAAGATGTTTCTTTGTAGATAATGGAGAGATCCCAAAGCTCAAATAAGACCTAAATTCATATAATAATGAAAAAAGTAAAAAATTAAACTAAAAAAATGATTTCTTCATTAAATTTTTGGAAGTACTTTTTATCATTTTTTTAATGTTGTGAATTGCATGTAGACAGATTTTCTAGAGCTGGAAAGCTTGACTATTTTTATCTCACAAACAATGAAAATCCAACTTGACCTGGTGGGGGTGAAACTACCATAAAATTCAGGTATAGTGATGATAGAACACAACTCCATGTACTCCTCAACCATAATGGAGGCAACCTATATAGAAAATGGCATAGTTTGGCAGACATGTTTCTGGTAATGTGTATCTAAAATTGTAGTTCCCTCGATCCTTGGATGGTGTAAACTTCTTAAACCTCATGTATATAATTTCAACCTTTAATTTTTTAAATAAATTTCTAGAGGAATTAATTAGGAGACCAATTCATTTCTTCGTTTGTTAAAAAAAATCACAAAATTCCAAACAATTTATTAGTCTTTGTAAATTAGATACATACATGAGTCTTTTATCTCAAATGAATACTCAAATATAGACATACTTGTTTTCAAAGGATAACAACATCATTCCATCTAGCATATCCCAACATATATTTCATAGTACTCTGCAAAGAATCATGGAGAATAGAATCAAAATAAGGGTTAGCTGAAATTCTTATTAAGGGTTAAGTATAGTGGATGAAATAATGAGTCAATGAGAATATAAATTATAATATGGTAAATAACTAAACACACATGCAATGTAATAAATAAACTAAGAACTAATTGAAAAAACAATAGGTAAAAGTAAATAACTAAAAACAAATTCCAATTAAATAACTAGAAAAGGAGTAATTAATATGAAATGGTAAGTAACTAAAAAATGTCATTTAATCAATAAACTAACAGTGAAATGCATCGATATACTTTTTCATAGAAAAAAATTCATGGTTAATAAATATTGAATCAAAATTAAGGAAGTGATTAATTATTGGACATCATGTGTGAGGCACATGAAAACCAATACAATCCATACCATCCACAAGATGGTTTAAAAGTACAGGTAAATAGCTATTTAATTTTCACAACTAATTTGTCTAATGAGAACCTATCAATGTGTAACATCTCAGGTAACTATAGACTAATACATTTTTATAATTATTAATATTTTTGAATTATATATTAATTTTACCTTAAAGGGTATGCTATGTCTGATAGCATACCGTATACACAATAATGAGTTTCTTCAAAATCTTACATTTCATGCAAGACTGAGTTATACTGAAAAATAATATATTATTAATATTATTGTATTATTTGTTAGTTATCATCTAGAAAATGTATCTACATGAATGAATAGAACTAACTATATTATATTTACACATGTTTATTAAATGTTTTTAAATCCATCCAATAAATTTTAAAGGTTTAAAATAAGAATAAATCCAATTTAAAGCATAAAAAGATCTAGAAGTTTTTAAAACTAATTTTACTACCTTTTGATAGAGAACCAATTTTAATTCTAATTTTTGATATATTTATAATTTTTAAATGAAAAATTAAACTTCTGTTTTTTTAAAGTGAAATAAGAAAATTTACTTTGTGTAAAGTTTTATTATTTTTTTATGAACATTCATATTTTGATTTAAATTGAATAATACAAAATATTAGTTCAAAATTTATTTTTGATATAGTTAAATTATGTTTTAATTGGTTATGAATTATAATTAAATTCATTTTTTATTTAATCCAATGTTGTTCATTGGAATCAATTTCACATTGAAGATAGATAAAAAACATTGTGAACTTTTGAAGGTTTTTACTTTTAAAACTTGCTTTCTCATTCTATCAACGAGACTGATTTTAAATTAATTTTAGCCACTTATTTGAATTGAATTTTGAAAAAAATACATATAAATTTGTAGTTAGTATGATATTTATAAACTAATAAGATCAAATTAATTTATGGAAATTACGAATTGTAACTTTAGATATATTTTTCATTACCACCGTTAAAGGAATATTAGGTAATTAAGGATAAACAAATGTTATAAAATATTATAAAATTACCCTAACACTTGTAATAATTATATTTGATGAGCTATTATTAACCAAAATCATAATCATGCCGATTTTGTAGCCTATTGGAGCCACTTGGAGACTCTGAGGCTTTTATATTATTTTATTCTAAGGGAATATAATTATGTCATACTCAGGTTTTCAATAAGTATTACATTTTTAATCTATATCAATTGAGACTATATCTTCGATTATAATTATTATATGGAAAGATAAAATGTTTACCTTTATCATAAATAATTATATATAATTTTTAGAAAAGAAGTAAATAAATTAAATGGTGACATAATGATGATGCTGTAATTGTTTAATTAATTGTAAAAACAAATAATGATATTAAAAATATTAAAATAAATATAATTTGATATAATATATTCCATCCACGAATTATCATGATAAATTTGACATGTTAGGAACGATTTAATGGAGTTGTATCAAAGATATTATGTTTTTATGATATTTTTAAAATGTCAAATAATGAATAATGTCAAAATTTGACTTTAATGAAATTTAAAAAAACAAAATATTTTATTAAATGATATAAAATTCCAAAAAATACATAGTTTGGAAAAATTATTTGTATAACTCTATAAAATGTCATCAATCAACCATTTTTTGTTTTTTGATATTTTATAGATATTATATTAACCCTAAAATTTTAAATTACATGATATCATGGTAAAAGTTAATAAGGTTTAAAACAAAAAGATGAGGAATAAAGAATCATCAAAACATGTATAATTTTAATTGGATGAATAAATTTTGATCTAAAATCCTCCTATATTTGAAATAAATTTGTTTTTAGCCCTTTGTAAGAGAAAATATATTTATATTAATTTAATACTTTGAAGATTTCCAAGAGTGCCCCTACCCTCTCCTATAAAAGAGAACTCATTATTCTCTATTATTCCAAAATCAAAACCTATTTACCTCAAGAATTTTATGTCCAAATACATTACTAGTATCCATCCACACATTCTAGAGGCCTTAGTTTTGGCAGAAAACCCTCCTCAATGGTGTTATGGTGTTAATCAATGGAGATTGTCAGAAGGAAAGGTATCATTTTTAATTATGTGTTACTGTTTTATTTCTTCTTCCTCTTCCTTCGAATCTCCTAAAACCATGATGAAATAATAACCCCAATAACCTCAATATACTGAGATGTTATAATTTTATTATCATCACCAAAATATATATCTTTTTCTATCACCAATCTTCAATGAAAAGTTATAATGGTGGAATTGATTTATATATATGATATTCATAATACATATATCATTATTAACAGATAATATATCATTTACCATCATTACTTTCCATGTAGATAAAAATGATAACATCGTTCACGCGTACATGTGATCTATCACCTCCACAATGTGATGTTATTCATTTTTATTCACAACATCACATGTATGATATATATATACGTGTATATTTAAATGTTTAATATGATATTGATGATATTATAATCATCCTGGAAGGATAAAATTATAATATCCATATTTTAAAAATGATCATTGAAAAATTAAAATGTTACTCATGCGTACATATGGCCTACCATCTCCATGATTATAATGTATTTTTTTCTTAACCATACAAAATAGTATGATTTAAAATTATAATTGATACATAAAATTGATTACTATGTCATGAATATTATTATAGAGATAATGGAATTATCATCAATTTGATAGTTGACATCATACCAAATTCATTTTGGAATCAAGTACCGAATATCAATAAAACATATGATATTAACTTTAATAATTATTAATTGTTATAAAATGAAAAAAAGTGAAATAAAAAGAATAATAAACTTTAAAAAGGTTATCAAGAAAGTATATAATTTACCTATGTTTATTAGTCAGGAAGAAAATGATTGTACATCACTAGTCGAACTTAATTTAAGAGACTTTCTTATTAAAATCGACTTTTAATGTTACACATTTAATTATTTTTACAAAATCAAAAAGAAATGTTTTTAACTTATACAGACTGAACATATTTTCTCAATTTTATGCCTCATTAATGTTTTGATTCTTTATTTAAATGTTACCAATTTTATTTTAAAATAATGTTTTTTCATTTATGATTTTTCGAATTTTTAAAAATGAAATGTGATTTTCAAAGTGGAAATATTATTTTTCTTTTATTATTATTTTATGTGTTATGATTATGTTATTGTTTTTGGGAATTCATTATGAATATATGTGGTCCATGATAAACTAAGGGTGGGTGAGCCCGTGATAGCTCTCCATTACAGTGGGAAATGATATGGAGATAAATGGAAAGGTTACTCGTAAGAGATTAATGGAATATATTATAGTGGTAATTACAAATGTAACCATGAAGGTTACATCCATTGTACCTGTGATAGCTACAGTAAATATATGAGTGATATATAATTGATTCCACAAGTAACATTTCTAATTTATGTTTGATATGATGTTTTATAGGAAACTTCTGATTTCATGAGGTAAGCTAATGTGATTAAGTCTTATGGGTGAAAGTCTAACTTCATGAAATTTTTTATAAGTATTCATAGGCTAACAATTTTTTTCATTAATTGTTTGTCTAGTACTAAAATTTTTGAGATTTTACCGTGTTTTAAAATGTTTTTAACAGGATCTAAGGATGGGTAAGATGAATAAGGAAGAAAATATGAATGTTATAATGACTTTTTCTAAAAATGAATCCATGTTTTATTATAAATTGTTTTATTTTGTGAAAAAATTGATATTGAGTAAAATTTTCTAATTTTTAATATTTGAGTTTTTATGTATGAGTTATGACTTAATTATCCAAAACTCAAAACCTGAAAATATCCACAATGTAATATAAGGTTCATTATGTACTAAATCTCTAGATTATATAATGATAAGGACAAGGACATATAGTGGGTATCAAAGGTCAATTTAGATAACTTTTCAGGTTATGATATATTTAATAGAATATCCATAAATGATTTTTAAATTATGGTTAAGTTTAAATTTTATAGAAATTGAAGACTGTTATATTTCTTTGTCTAATATATGTCTATTTATAATGGTTTTCCAAATACGAAATAGGGTAGCTGTGCTGGGAAGGAATCGAGAGAAAACAAAACCTTCTAAATCTTCATCTTAAGATGATCAGAATCAGAACGGAATATTTTGTTATTGTGATGGATTATTTGGAATAAGATATAAATTGTGGTGGAACCCATGCAGGATATCATTTTAATTAACCACAAAGGAATATGTCAGTAGTGTAATAGTTTATGAGGCATCATCCTCTAAATTTTAGTGGATCTTCAGACCCATTGGAAGTTGAAGGGTTAATTAAAGCCCTATAAATAATTTTCAATGTCATGGGGTGTTTAGATAATAAAAAGGTTAGTCATGAAATTTACCATATTTATGGTTAATATGATTAGTGGTTGTTGATGGTTAAGAATATCAGGGACAGTAAGGATATTGATTCATTGGAGTGGGTTGAATTTAAAAATATTTTTCTTGAAAAATATTTTCCTATGGCAGTTCAACATAAGATGGGAAAAAAATTCTTATATTTGAGAAAGGAGGAGGATTCAATGGATTCATATGAATGAAATTTTACTCAACTTGAATGGTATGCTCTAAATTTCATCTTCGATCCGGATAGTAAAATCGACTATTTTTACTCACGATTAAAGCCAAAATATCAAAGGGAATTGGCTTCTCGTGAATTCCAAAGCTATGAATAACATGTTAGATGTGTGGAGAAGGTGGAAGATTATTTTTTCTATGATCATGTGTTCTTTGAAAACCAGAAAAAAAAAGAAGTGAAGGTGGCTGGAAAAATGGAAGAATGCATCAAATAAGTCTAATGGTTAGAAAATTATGTTTAGTGTTTATGAAAATTGTGGTAAAAAGAAAACTAGGGAATGCCTTTTGAATTCTATTAAGTGATTATGCTGAGGTAATATGGGGCATAAGGTTCGTAACTATAATGAAACTTATTACCATAGTGGTAAGAAAAGTTTTTATATATAGTTTGTAAAATGTTTTAAATGTAATGAGATGGGTCATTATGAAAATGAGTGTCTGAATAAGAACTCGAATGATGGGAAACATCCAAAATATAAGCAGAACGGTGTGGTAAAATACATTGCAACTACTTCAGAAGATGTTGGTCTATTAAATAAAGTGGTATTTGGACCATTTTTTGTTTATTTGGCTTATGGTAATGTATTGTTTGTTTCACGGTCTACACATTATTTCATTTCTATGAATATTTTGTGTAAATTGGAAATCCCACCTCAATAAGTGAAGATGGAACTTATAGTAAAAACACTATGGGTGAATTTTAAGGAAAAAAGAAATTATTAGAATATTCTTCTAATTCTCTATGGGAAGAATCTACCTACAAACTTTTTTCCCTAATAGTAGAGTTTAATATTATTTTTTCTATTGATTTGATTTTGATTAACCATGCTAAAGTAGAATATAGATCCTAATATGTTTCATTTTATAAAGAGACTCCATTTATATACACAAATGATCCCATAACATTAATAACATATTAGGAAGTAAAGAAACTTTTAAAATATGTAAATGAATGATATCTTGTACATATTTTTGAAAACAATGGAATAGTTAAAATAATTGATGTTCCAGTGGTATATAAGTATTTGGATGTTTTTTACAATGAGTTTCCTAGTATTATTCCTAATTAAGAAGTTGAATTTAATATTCTTTTAGTTCCAAATGCTAAGATAATTTATAAACCTTCTTATCTGATGGATCAAATAGGACTTCTAGAGATGAAGAAGCAATTGTTGGAGTTATTAGATAAAGGGTTCACCCAACCTTGAACATCACCATGGGGTACTCCTGTCTTGTTTATTAAAAATAAAGACAGTTCAATGATACTTTTCATTGATTATAGAGCCTTTAAAAATATCACTATTAAGAGAAAGTATTCTTTTCATTATATCAATGATTTTTTTGATTAGATACAAGGAGAAAATTTTTTTGAAGGTTAAGCTGAGGTTGTGGAACCATTAGTTTAAATTTTTAGGAAGAAAACATTCTGAAGACTATGTTTCAGACTAGATATGCGAATTATTAATTTTTAGTTATGTCATTTGGAATAACAGATGCACATGTTGTATTCCCTGATCTTATAAATAGATTGTTTAATGATTTATTAGATAAATCTATGATTTTTTTTATTAATGAAATTTTGGTTTATTCTAAATGTATAGAGGAACATGAAAGACATAAAAGGGTTTTTTTCAAAACCTTAAAAGAAAAGAAACTATATGTGAAACTCAAAAAGTGTGAATTTTGGTTGGATCAAATTAATTTACTTGGTCAAACTTTTTTTAAGATTGAATAACTATAGATCCTACTAAAACAAACGTTTTTGAATAATTTCCATGACCAACAAATATATCCATGATTCATAGTTTTCGTAGTTTAGTAGTATATTACTAGTTGTTTGTTGATAAATTTTCTCTACTATATAAACCACAAATAATGTCAGCACATAAGGGAGGTGAGTTTATCAGGACAATAGAATGTGATTCTTTTTTTCAGGAACTGAAAAGAAGATTGGAAATGCTTCGATTGTTTTCATGCCTTCCAAAAATGGTAAATTTGTTATCTATTGTGATTCTAAATTGAAAGGACTTTGTTGTGTCTTAAAAAAATGCCCTGTTAATTGCTTATGCGTCATATCAGTTGAAACCCCATGCATTAAATTACCCTACATGTGATTTGGAATTAGCTATTGTTGTTTTGGCAATAAATATTTATAGGAATCATTTGTATGACATAAAATGTGAAATATATATTGATCAAAAATGATTAAATTATATATTCACTCTAAAAGAATTAAACATGAGACAGAGGAGATTTTTGGAACTAATCAAGGATTATGATTGCATGATTCGTTACCATCCTATAAAAGAAAATAAAGTAGTTGATTCTTTGATTCAAAAAAGTAATGCTACATTAACCATGTTATATTTGTATCATGACCCTTTGGTTAATGATTTGATGTATATTTTCATGGATATTTTTGGTGGAGGAAATTATAATATTTGGATTCAGGTTTCACTGAAATAGTCTTCATCAGACAGAATTACGCAATTACAGAATGAAGACTGTGAGTTGTTGAAAAACGTATAATTGGTTAAAAAGGGTAAGATTCTTGAATTTAACATTGGTAAATATTGTGTTTTCAGGTTTGGGAAGATATTATTTGTTCCATTTTATTCAAAGTTGAAGATGGAGTTGTTACGTGAAGCTCATAGCTCTCCATTTTCAATTCATTTGGGACACACTAAGATTTACAGAGACCATTGTGAATATTATGGGTAGGACAAAATGAAAATAAATATTCCTAAAATAACAATGAATTTTTTGACTTGATATTAAGTTTCAAAATAATTACATTTTTCAAATGGGATTCTTCATCATTTTCTAATGCCAAAGTGGAAATGGGAAAATATATCAATGGATTTCATAATGGGATTAACAAAGACTTCTCGATGTAAAAATGTGATCTAGGTTATTGTCGATTGAATGAATAAATTTTCCCATTTTTTTCATATTCATGACACTCTATCTACAGATCAACTTTATTGAATATATCTTAAATACATAGTTAGGTTACATAGATTTCCACTCTCCATTTTATCTAATCGTGATCCCATGTTCAATTTTGGATTTTGGAAATGCCTTAAGAAGCCCTTTGGAATTATATTAATATTTGACACAACATTTCATCCTCAGTAAATTGGGAAGTCAAAATAAAAAATTCCAAACTTGGAAGATATTCTACGTTCTTTTCAATGGATTTCCAGGTAATTTGGGATCAAAATATTTCTTTGGATGAGTTTTCATATAATGATAGTTTTCATTCCATTATACAGATGGCACCATTTGTGGAATTATATAGAAAGTAGTGTTGAACTCAAGTATTTTGGGATCATGTACATGAAAGGAAGTTGATTAGACTAGAATTATTAGAAGAAATGACAGATAAAGTTCAGTTGATTTAGTGATTAATGTTGAAAGCTCAGATCTTGAAAAAGGTTAATCAGATAATTACCATTTAATGTTGGTGATCATGTCATTCTCAAATATTCTCCATGGAAAAGTGTGATGTGTTTTAGTAAGAAAGGGAAGCTGAGTCCACAGAGCCCAAAACCCTATAAAATAGTTGAGAATGTTAGAACATTTGTCTACTGAGTGTCTTTACCTCTATGTTTATCCCAGGTACACAATTTATTTATTATTTTAGTGTTAGGAAAATATATGTAGGATCTATCAAATGTTTTTTATTCCAGAAGTAGTTTAGATTGAAAAGAATCTTTCTTATGAGGAACAACCAGTTCAGGTACATTACCTCATAATGTATGTGTTACAAAATAAGGTGATTCATTAGGATATGGTTTAATGAAAAAACAATATGGTTGAAGAGAAAACATCGGAATATAAAAATTCTATGGGGGGAAAATACCCCCACTTATATGATAAGTGAATAAAATTGTGAGTACAAAATTTCTAAAAGGGGTAAGGATATTAAATCTTAGGTAATTATAGAATAATAGTTTTTCATATTGATTAATATTAATGAATTATATAATAATTTTACCTTACAGGGGATGCTATATTTGATAGCATACCTAACACGTAACACTGATTTTCTCTAAAATCATACGTTGCACACAAGACTGAGTTATAACAAAAAGTAATATATTTTTAATATTAATATTTTAAGTTGTAGTTATCATATAGACATTGTATGAACAAAAATTAATATAACTATTTATATTTTTTTTACACATGTTTATTAAATGTTTTTTTACATTTATCCAATAAATTTTATTGGCTTAAAATAAAACTAAATCCAATTTTAAGAATAAAAATCTCTAATATTTTTAAAACGTAGTTTTACCACCATTTTATGGAGATCCCATTTAAAAACTAATTTTTTAAACTTTTTAATTTTTAAATGAAAATTTTTTCTAATTTTTTTAAAGAGAAATATCAAAATTTATATTTATTATTTTTCTGAGAACTTTCATATTTTGATGAATAATGAATAATAAAAAATATGTGATCAAAATAGCTTTGTCATCCAATTTATTTATATAGTTAAATTATGTTATTAAATGTTTTTAAAGTATAATTAAATAACATTTTTATCATTTAATATAATGTTGGTTATTATAATCAATTTCACATTGAAATTTGATATAAAAACGTTGTGAATTTTTTACCATTTTTTCTTTTAAAACTAGATTTCATGTTCCTTCAATGGGAATAAATTTAAATTAATTTTAAACCCTTCATTGAATTAAATTTTGAAAAAAAACAAAATACAAGGATGTAATCAATATGATATTTATAATATAATAGATCAACTTATTTTATGGAAATTATGAATAGTATCTTTTGAAATATTTTCTATTACCATAGTTATGGGTAAATCAGAAAATTAAGGGTAAAAATAATATTATAAAATATTATAAAATTACTCAAACACTTGTCTTAATTTTATTAGATGAGATTTTGTTGACAAAAATCATCATCGGGAAAATTTTATGACCTATTGAAGCCACTTATATGACTTTATTTCTTTTGTATTATTTTATTCTAAGGGAAGAGAATTTTGTCATAGTCATGTTTTCAATAAGTATTACATTTTTAATAAATGGTTATTTAGAAGATGTATTCAAATATAAATATTATTTGGAAATATAAAATGTTTACATTAATCCTACAAATTTTTTTATAATTTTTAGAAAATAAATAATTAAATTTAATGGTGACACAATGATGATGAAATAATTGTTTAATTAATGGTAGAATCATAAAAATGATATTACAGATATTAAATTAAAATTAATTTTATATAATTGATATCATCCAAAAATTCAATTGATAACATTGACATGTTAGGTATGATTTAATAGAGTTTTATTGATGATATGAAGATGTTGTGATATTTTGAAAAATTAAAATGATGAAAATTACCAAATTTAACATTAATGATCTTTAAAACAAATTATACCATATAAAATTACTAAAAATTTATAATTTGTTCCACTCCTTGGGATAATTCTAAAAATGTAATCAAGGACTCATTTTAGGTCGTTTGAAATTTTATTGTAATTATATTAACCCTCAAAGTGTAAATTACAAGATATGACGGTAAATGTTATTAATGGTTAAAAAAGATAAGGATTAAATAATAGTCAAAAAATATCTAATTTTAATTTGATGAATGGAATTAGACCAAAAATCATTCTATATTATAAATAATTTTGTTTGGATCCAATTGGAACTGAAATTGAATTTATATTAATTTAATACTTTGAAGATTTCGAAGATTTCCCTTCCTTCCCCAATAAAAGGGAACCCTTCTTATTTATTCCTAAAAATTAACAACATATTTTTTTGACGAATCATTGCCCAAATAATTTTCTAGAATCCATCCCAACATTCTAAAGGAAGTAGTTTTAGCAGAACACCCTCATAAGAGGAGTCGAGGTGTTAATCAAATTAGATCATCCAAAGGAAAGGTAACATTTTTAATTAAGTGTTTCTATTTTATTTCTTCTTCTTCTTCCTTAAAATCTCCTTAAACCATGATGAAATAATAACTTCTGTATCCTCAATATACCAAAATGTTATTATTCTAATATCATCACCAATATCCATCCCATTTTCCATCATTGTCGCTCAATAAATGATATAATGATAAATTTAATTATTATATATGATAGTCATAAAATATTTATCATTATTAAAGGATAATATATCATTTACCTTCTTACCATTCCATACACTTAAAAATGATAATTATGTTCATTCATATGTGTAAACTATCAACTCCACAATGCGATGTGATTCATTTTTCTTCATGACATCACATGTATGATATATATATATATATATATATATATATATATATATATTTAAATGTTTAATATAACATTGATGATATTATAATCATTCTATATGGATGAAATTATAATTACCTTCTTTTCATAATGGTCATTAATAAATGAAAATGATACTCATGCGTACGTATGACCTATCGTCTCTATGATTATAACGTAGTTCATTTTTTATAACCATAAATAATGGTTTTATTTAAAATTATAATTGATACATAAAAGTGATTATTATTTCATTAATAATATTATGGAGATACTGGAATTATGACAACTTTGACTATTGATGTCATACCAAATTCATTTTGGACTCAAGTACAAAATATCAACAAAATGTCCAACATGAAATTAAATAATTAAACAATTGTTATAACATTATACTATGTGATATAAAAGGAATAATCAGCTTTAAAAAGGTTCTCAATAAAGTAGATAATTAACCTAAATTTATTTTTCATTAAGATAAGGATTGTACATGATAAGTCAAATGCATGGTATGAAAATTTATTATAAAAATCCTCTTTTAAAATTACACATTCAACTATTTTTACAAAATAATAAATGAATGTTTTTTAACATATACAACATGAAAATATTTTCCTGCTTTTATATCACTTTAATGTTTTGATGCTCCCTTTACATGTCTAAAATTTTATTTTCAAATAATGTATTTTCATTTAGGAGTTCATGGATTTTTAAAAATTAAATGTGATTGTCAAAGTGGAAGTGTTATTTTTTACGTTATGCCTTTTTTATGTGTTATATTATGTTATGGTTCTTTGAAATTGATTATGAAAATGGCTGGTTCCATGATAAAGTGATGGTGGGTGAGCCTATGATATCTCTCCAATGAAATGGGTAGTGAGGAGAAGTTAAATATTAAGGTTTCTCCTAAGAGATTAAGGGAATATTCTACGGTGGTTATTCCAAATGTAACCATGAAGGTTACTTCCCTTGCCACCAGTATAGCAACAGTAAATTTAAGAGTGATATGGAAATAGAACCACAAGTTACCTTTAGGATTTATGTTTGATATTGAGTTTAATTGTAAAATTTTGATTTCATGTGGTAAGCTAAAGTGCTTATGTCTTATGGGTGAAAGTATAGATTTATGAATTTTTTTATTTGTATTCATGGACAAACATTTTCTATCATTCTTTTAATACCATTTATTGAGTTTTTTGTTCTCATCCAATGTTTTAAAATGTTATTCATATGATATAAGGATGTGTAAGATAATGAAGTAATTCAATATGAATGTTATAAAAATAATTCATTAACAAAATCCCTCTTTTATTTTAAAGAGTTTTATTTTATGAAAAAATTGATATTGAGTAGAAGTGTCTAATTTTTAATATTTGAGTTATTACACATCAGTTGTGTCCTAATTCAATAAAACTCAAAACCTGAAAATATCTTCAATGTGAAAGAACTTTAATTCGTGACTAAAACTGAAGATTTTGTTATGATTAGGGTCAGGGCCTTATACGATGCATCAGGGGGATATATAAAGTCCAAGCCCCACCCATCACTGCTAGTCCAAATCATTATTTATATATCAAGTAATCAATTTTATTAATAAATAATATGACTTACCAAATATCCATATTGAGTTAAGAATACATATTTATCAATATTTCTCCAAATAATCGAATAACTTTCAACGTTGGAACCATATGTAAAAATGGTATACGGTTTAGGCAATAGTAATATTCATGATAAATAATGTGGGTATTTAGGGGAAATTCAATGTTCAATGATAATAAAAAATTTAATATTTCAAGGGTACTGAAAATTGAATAAAGGAAGAGAATGTCAGTACTATCCTCAGTTAGGTCAATCAAAAATCATCAAGAGGTTGCATATATATGGTATCAATACCACATATACCAAGTCGAGTAAAAATGAAGGGTTGTTGTCTTTGATAAAGGGAAATACAATAAAAATATCTTATGAAAATATTACTGAGGAACATATCATTTTAATTTAAAAAAAACCTCTCGAAATAATTTTCATTGAACATAAATATTAAAATAATATTTTCATTATAAATTAACCTTTTAAACATGCAAATGAACCTTAAGAAAAAACATCAGTGGGTAATTTTGTATGTGTTGTAAAAGATATAAAGAACATTCCTTTTCCATGGTGAAAAGGTTTAAAAAGTTTCATGTTTGTAAAGACGCCAAAAGATTACTTTGAAAACAATTGTAAAAGAAAAAAGTTAAAAATTTCATAAATAAATCATTTTATAAAGTTAAAAAAATTGAAATCATTTTTAGAAAATAGAGTTTTTATATGAAAACTGGTTATCTGACCAAAGTGGGAAATGAAGTCGGGTTTTCTTAAAAAAAATCTACAACATTTTAATTGGGAACATATAGAAAAATGGTAATTTGATTTGAAATAGATCATTAATGACTAGAGGATAATGAAATGATTTTTTTCTAAAAAATGATAAAATTATTTCCTCAAATTGAAACTCATGTGTACATAATACCCAATAAAATTATATTATGAAGTAAACCCTTGAAAAAACAATAACAGTGAAGTGAGACTCAACCAATTAATAGATTATGTGTATTAACTATATAAAGATATAAAATAAGTGTAAATACAAAAAGATATAGTGTATGTTTTTATAAAAAAATCATATAATGGAGACCACAATTATGAAGTAATATAACTGAATGAGAAGAAATTGAGTTATGAAATGTTTTTCCACTTGGTAACTCTTATCCTAAATCCCGTTAGATGAAATAATTGAATTTAAACATAAAAATTCCATGAATTATCAATTTTACACGATATTAAATGTAAATGAGTAGTATATACACCACATAAAATTTAAATGGTGCATAATAACAAATAATTCTCAATGTAATTTAAATTGAGACTAAATCCCTTGCTACCGAGTTGAACTTCAATCACAAGCCCCATGAAAGATATAACACACAATGAATCATTAAATAACCAGAAGATAATATAACATGATATCATATTTCAAAAGGGGAAGAAGAAACACCAGACAATATATTTTAGTTTTGAAAATTCCATTTTCCTCACAGAAAGAAACATGAGACAAGAATCCATTATATTGCATTGCCTTTTGGGTGAATCTCTTTTAAAATCGTGTATACTGGTTTTAAGCATGAAACTAAATTATACCATAACCTTAATAATATTTATAATATCATATATTATTCTTTAATGATATCTTATTATACGTTTTTATGGTATTTCCATATTTTCATTCTTTTAGTTAATAACAGCTTTGTTTTTTGAGTACATTTTGACTTGTTATTTTTTTCTTTTATTTGTAGATAATGATTTAATAATATACAGGATGTAAAACATGATTTAAATTCATATATATTTAGTATATATATGTTTATAATAATACATAAATTTTTAAGTTAGGAAGTGAAATAGATCGGTCATGGAGTTGGTAGGTCGTATGTACCTATGAACGCTACATCCATTTCTATATAGTATTTAAAAGAATAAAAACTAAATGATATAATTTTTTGAATATTATAATTATGTTAAAATATTTAATTCATATATGTCACATAGATTTATTAAATCTATCCTTCATACAATCAATTTATTGTGTGAATGAATCATATCTCTTTGCGGAGGTGGTAGTCGACACATCCACAAATGACATTATCATATTCCCAAAAAATGGAAAGCACAAATGTATGAGTTATTTAAGAATTAAAATATAATAAAAATAATAATAAATACTATATATATCATATATACACTCTAAATCCATCATATTTTCCCAACAATAAAGGAGGTAAATTGAAAAATGAACGATATCGGTTCGTGATGCAGTAGTCCACCGTACATATGAATATTGATTGTGTATCCCATTTGATGGATGTTTTTAAAAGCATAAGTATAAATATAAAAATAAATACTTATCTATATATTGAATATTATGATGTTATTTTACGTGTATGATAAAAAATAATTGAAGGTGTGGAGAAGTAAATGAAACAAATGTGGTTATTGAAGAATGTTACCTCTTATTCGGGTAACGTTTTTTAGTTTATACTAAAAAACCTTTCTCAATATGATTTATTCCATGTTTGAGGATACTAGAATGAGGGGGGGAATTTGGAGAATATTTAAGAAGGTTATGACTGAGAAAAATGGCTTGAGATGTGTGAATTAGGGGGAGGGGTGAGTGCATTCTTATAGTAGAAGAGGAGTGGCATTCTAGTAAATACAAAAAATCTAAACACTATTGATAGGTACTCCTTACATCATGTGCCTCCAGTAATGATCATAATTAGGTTAAATGGAGATTACTAACTATTTATGGCCAACCAATAGCTTTTGGACAAATTTCTATGTAATTGTGGCCAATAATATTAAGATTGAGTCCCTTGGTAAGAATGTTTTTTTATTGATCACTATATTAAATATTTAATTAATTCTAATAATTGTTTTGGTAAATTACTAAGTTTAAATTATTAGAAATTATAAATTATTATTACTATATATATTTAATACATTTTTTTAATTTAATATCACATAAGTGTAAGAAATTAATATAGACTTAATCACACAGACATGACGATAAAAAATATTTTTAATGTAATAAAAATCAAAATATTGAATTCTTTTGTATCCAATTTCAATTTAAAATTGAGTAAAATTAAATAAATTGGATTAAATAATACAAAATTGACCTAATTATACTTTAAAACAATATAAAATCATAATTTTACTATATAAATAAATTAGATGAAAATGCAGTTTTCAATTAAAATTCCGTATTTTTCACTATTTCTCGAAAAATGAAACTTCAAAGAAAAATATAAAAAATTCAACCACATATAATTTGGATGTTTAACGTAATAAAAATAATTGAATTTTTTCATATAATATTTATAAAATTTCAAAAATTTGGTTTTTAAATTGGTGCGCCAATAAGAGGAAATAAAATTGCCTTTGGAAAATCATAGGTTTCTATGTATAATATTGTGTTTGATCTTATCTTATGATTATAAAATATATTGGATGAAAGTGAAAAAATTTAATTCAATATATAATATATATATTATAATAAGTTAGTAAATACAATTCATGACCTCTAATTTAATGGATAGGTTAATTCTTATTATAATAAATCATAATATATTAATAATATATTATTGTCGAGTAAAACATTGTCTTGCATGTAATACATGCTATCGAAGGAACATGTTGTTTGATGCTGACTCGTGCTAACTAGGATTTGTATGCATTGCAAGATATAAATTATATTTACATTATTTTAAATATTAAATATACCACAATGTCTTGAAAGGTTATATAACTTTTTAGGATTGGTGTTGCACGCCATACATGCTATTCAATTCAATGTTCATACAATATAATTTGATACTGTTAAAAAATTAATATTGAAAAAAATAAAATGTTTTTTTATAAAATATAATATATTTTAATATATATATATATTTCCTATAGTGTATGTGTCCACAAAAATTAACACTATAAAAATACAAATATATTTAGAATTATAAAATATGAAAATATTATATATATATATATAACTAAAAAATGAAATTTTAAAATCTATTATGGAATATTTAAAAACTCATATATAATTATTAAAATGTATATATTCAAAAAAAATTATATTTATTAATTATTATTATGATTAATGTTTATGTATTTATAAAATCTATGTCACTATATTATTTTAACACATATGAAAATTTAAAGTTATTTTAAGAAATACATATAAATAATTATTATTTATAATATGTGTTTTCACACATTCATACACCCTTATATATATTTAATTATAGTTTAACAAAAGATAAAAAAGTGGTTGGGGATTTGACAATCACTTCTAAAATATTGTTTTTGGGTAATCCTATTAAGTTTGTTAAATTTTTAAATACCATAAATTCAAAAATTGACTCAAATATGAAAATAAAATCTAAATGTATTTAAAAATTACATTTTTAACCAAAATGAATAAAATTCTTTGAAAAAAATGTGTTTTCACATTAAAGAATGATAAAAACCTTCAAACATATAAAAATTATTTTTTTTATAATATATGAAATCATTAACATTGCCACCCAATCTTTTAAAATTTCATGATTTCTTCCATGTCTCACTTTTGAGAAAGCATATGTCGAACAAAACAAAAAAACTCAATAATAATGGATTAAAAATAATTCTTGGTCTTTTATTTAATGATAAGTGATATACATCATTGACGGAGGACAATAAACTATTTGGAACCAAATGAATTCATCCTCAAAGTTTATATGTATAAATCAAACGTTTGAAGAGGAAATATGGGAACCATGGGATGTAATAAAATTATTTTACCCAAAATAATATATAATATTCATATATGATGTAAATTTATGGGATAAATGTTTCTTAGAGGAGTCTGTGAGAACAAGGAATGTTCTATTAATAAATAAATTTTATTCTTCACTTTTAAAAAGCTATAGATTCTTAATTGATTCAAATTAACGTAATTTAAAAATTGAGATATATATTTACTATAACATCAAGATATTACATTAGATAATAAATATTAAAAATTGATTTATAAAAGCTAAATTCATGTGGAAATGATTTTGAAAAAGAAGTACTACAACTATAAGAAGAGTATTACATTGGAAATATAATAGAATCCATTTAATAAAAAAATATATATGGAAGCATAATTCAAGAATATTAAACATAAATAATAAACAGGTAATTAATAGTATATGTAAAAATATTTATGGGTTATGTTTCAATTATATGACTATCAGGAAGGGATATGTTTCCATTTATAAATGAAATGTAGTAACTAGAATAATAATGAAAACATTACAAGTTATACATAAAAAAATCCATTCATTAAATATTTACTGAATATATTTTTATTATTAAGATATAGGTTTCATTAAAATTAATATTTAATTTGGATCAAAATTTCTAAAAAAGGCTATGGTAAAATTTTGGATGTTTTTTTAAATAAATCAATTTTTCATGTATATTAAATATAATATATGAATATGTTATACTGTATGTGTCTACTATATAATTTTATATTAATTTATATTCTAATTTTAAATACTATTAATATATATTATGATTTTTTAAAAATATTTGAATCAATTTATCTTCCGTGATATGACATTTAAAATTAAAAAATATATTTTGTTATATTGAATAATATGTTATACTTAATATTTTTTATAATTAATCCTAAAAAATCTATTTGGTTTTTGAATGATATAATTATTAATAATTTTTTTACCTCAAATATCACATCCTGATAGTAAAAAATGATGTTTTAGAAACAAAGTATGTATTTTTAAATAATATTATTTTGTTGCGTTGATTAAATATTAATACAGAAAAATAAATAATATATTAACACAACTTCATTATAAATGTTAAACTCTATCCCTTTTTTTACTCCCATAATACTTAAATAATGGTTGTTCTCTTATATACCTTCCAAATATCTCTTCAAAAGTTCATAAGCTTTTAATATGTTCTCTATTAGATCTTAAGAGATTTTTATGTATGATATGGGTTTTCCCTCCTCTATATCTTGCTATGTGGATTCCAATTTTTTATGGATTCCTTTTTATTTCAAAAGACTAATTTTTATGCCTTTATTTCTAGTTTATTAATATGTATTCAATGTAAAATCCATCATATTTTTACAAACACATTTCTTAAACAAATTTTATTAGTCTATAATGTTAAAAAAATTATATTTCATTCTAGGAAAAACAATATTGTAAAAATACAATGTAAGTTATTTATTTATAGTATTAAAGAAATATAATTTTTACGAGTATGTCTTTATATCTTCCATGATAATATATATATATTATCTTTTTATGGACTTGAACTTGGGTAATATTTATTTTGGTATATGTGGATCTTCTGTATCAATTCTTTCAATAAATAGATTTTATTATAGTTTTGGTTTATATCATTAATGTGAATGAAATATAAGTGTCACAAAATTATAATTTTGGAAATTATTGGTCCCTAATTTCAATTTTTTTATTTAATATTATAAAATGTCAAGAATTATACATTCATAAGTATAAATATTTAATTAATGTCATCACCATCAATTTATTATTGTTATTTTCTTTTGATAATCCTTTATCAAGAGTCCTTTTAACCATGATGTAATCATTATATTCTTTTTTCATCTTTTTAAATGTCAATAAATCCAAGTTTATACACTTTATATTAAAGATCATTTATTATTATGGATTTCAATAAAATTAATAATCACATTTATTGTTACTAGGTCATATAAAATGATTATTCCCATGTAATGAATGTTTTATAATATGAGATCATGTGTGTAATTCCATTAAAATATTTCATTATGTAGTAGAAAAGTGAACCTGTGGGTGGGTGAAATAATATATATCCTATAACATATTGATTGACTTTTAATCTCTATTGATACTACAAAATGACTTCTTGGAATATGTCTCTTATAATAGGATATCTTAGTGATAAGTCCCGGTAATATGTTTACAGTATATCCTTACTTATCCATTGAGTAATTATTATAATATATTTTGAAAATACATGTCAATATGTTTACGAAGACCATATCAATGTAATTATAAGGTTTTTGATGATTCATGTATTAAATATCTTTCTTAATGATCACTTTGCTACCCATGTCTCATAATGATTCTTTTTCCACTTTGGTTCATTTATTACATACATTTCCTAATGAACCTTGTATAACACAATTTCAATAATGATTTATATATAACTTTGATTTATGAAATAGTTTATTTATATGATAATATTATAGCTCGGGAAATATTTTATAGATGATATTCCATTGGTGCACTACTATGATATTCTGATAACCTTACGAGGTTCATTAGCTCAAACTTTTCTTTATTTAAAAAAGATCTCTAGGAAATGAATAATGATATTATTTTATGATATTTAAAAAAATCATGCTATAAATAATTATCTAAATAAATGTTATTTTAATATTATCTATTATATACATTGTTCATATGTATATTTGATTTATTATTTAGAGAAATTATGTAAATGTATTTAGTAAAGAAAATGAAATTTCTGTATTTATGTCATATAATTTGGATGTAGAGGTTTGGGGAATTCTTATTGAATGAAAATAGTGTGTAGTTATTATTTTTAAAAATTTATAGATAATATGTAGAAAAAACCTTAAGTGTTAGAGAATTAAATAAAAATTTATTTTTATTGAATATGACTTCAACAGTAAATATGTTAAGAAATCATATAGATATAATATAATACTTATGTGTTGATATTGATTTAATTAATTTTCCATGTACGGATGGAAGAAAATGTTGGGAAACTAGAAACAACTACCAATGTGATTCACAATTCAAGGATTACCAAAATATTTAAAAAAATGTAATGGTTACAAATAATATTATTACTATATTAAATTTGAAGGCTCTAGCCATGGTGAACAATCAAAACCTTGTGAAATATCATGCATCTCCACTACATGGATTATCTTTGGTAAAATTATTTATATGGAAACTAGAACTATCAATTATTAGGTCCATATATATTTTAGATTCCCTGCCATGGGTAAATTAAATAAACAATTATTTTCTATTCAAGAATACTTAGAGAATTCAAAGGTTGTACATTAGTTTTATCACAAGGATAGTGAAGCACATCTATTTTGGAATTTTTTTTAAAATATAATAATTAGAAATAAATATAATTTACCATTTGGGAATATTTACATAAATTATTTCAAGGAAAACTATTTAACCTAAGAAAAATTATAAGGATAATATGTTGGTAGAGAGATATCATATTAGGAAAATGTAACATCCAGTGTTTTATAAAAATAAATACTATCTTCCATAGCATACATGATTCGGCACATCCATCTTATACAAAAAAAATATTATTATTTAATTGTTACCATTATTAACTCAATTATGAAAATATAGATGAATCTGACAATTAGTATTTAATTGTTACCATTATTAAATTAAATATTGTTTTAAATAATTAATGTTATCCAAAAATTTATATATGAATCTGACATTTTATTATTAACTAAATGATTTGGGTCTGAGATGTAATGTTTTTATGATATTTTTAAAAAGTCATGTACTAAATAGTGTCAATATTGACATTAATCATTGTCAAAACATACGATGCATTATTAAATTATTTAAAATTAATAAAAACCTAAAATTATTCCAAATTATATAGTTGTTGTTGGAAATTTATTAAATGATACATTTGTTTTTATTTTTCAATTTTATAGTAAAAATATTAACCCTTAAGGATTAAAAAACATGTGTTCATAGTAAGAATTAATGAGGTCAAATAAGGGTTAAAAATATAAGGATTAAAAAATAGTTAAAACATGAATAATATTAATTGGACGAATGGATTTTTACCGAAAATCATCCTATAAATGAGATAAATTAGTTTGGATCCATTTGGAAAAGAAAATTAAATTATGTTAATATAATATTTTAATGAATTCCAAGAGTGCCATGCCCCTCTCTTATAAAAAGGAACCACTTCATATCAATTTTTCTCACATAAAAAACTATTTGGATTAAAAAATCTCTAACCAAATAACTACCAAGAATCACAAGCCAAATTATTTATCACTTAGTCTACGAATAACAACAACCTTAGTGGTCTTAAGGTGTTAAGAAATGGAGATTGTTGGAATGATATGTATTATTTTAATCAAGTATATCTTTTTTATTTCTTCTTTCACATAATTCAAAAAATATTCAACCAATATTAGATAATTAATATTGTATCCTAAATATACATAGATTCTATTATATAAATATTATCACCTAAATCCATCTCCACTTCAATCAAATGGGAAAATGAAGTTATAATTCATTTGTATGGCGGACTACAGCCTTGCGAACCAATGAGATTCATTTTCCATCACCATCTTCGAATATTTTTTATAATGATGGAATTAATGTTTATATTTCATATTAGTGACATATTTATCATTAATTGAAGATTATATATAATTTTTGTTCCTATCTTTCCATGAACAGAAAAATAATAACATCATTAATTCATATGTCAGAACAATCACCTCTACAAAGCGATGTGATTTGTTTTTCCTCACCAAATCACATAGATGGTATATATAAGTATATTTAAATTATTAATATGATATTTATGATCTTATTATAATTTTTGAAAGATAAAATTATAGTTACCTTCTTTCCATAATGATCATTGAAAAATGAAAATGTTAGTCATGCATGTAATGCCTACCGTCTCCATGATTATAATATAGTACATTTTTCAGAACCATACTTAATGGTTTGAATTAATAATATAATTTATTTATAAAACTTTAAATAATTTCATGAATAACTTTTTAGATATTATTGAATAATTACCACTATAGACATCATTCCAAAGCCATTTTGGACTCAAGAACCGTATATCAACAAAACATCCTACATGAACATAAATAATCAGGTAATTGTTACAAAAAGAAAATATGTGCTACCAAATAAATAATAACCTTGAAAAATCTTCTCAAAAATGTAAATAATTATTCTTTGTTTATTATTCAGGAAGACAATGATTATCCATGATGAGTCAGAATCAAGGCAAGGCACTTCGTTGCAATCTCCTTCCATTGAGGTGTATCTTGATGTTTTACACCCACCTTCTCTTATTGGGTGTATATATAATCCTATTGTCATATTATATCATGAATTGATTTTTCATCATGTAATTTAATGTTTTGTTAAATGTTATTCTTTCATGGGGGTTAAATATTTCAATGTGCAATGGGACAATTTGACTAATAAATATATTTTTAAATGATTAAATATTTAAATTCAAAAAAAATTAAACCATTCCTATATTATTGAAATTTATTAATATATTAATATATATGAATATAAAAGTATTATATAGGACATTATATTTCTATTTCTAATTTCATTCAGTGGTTTATAAAAGGAATATTTTTACATGGTCTATAAGAAAAGTTTTGACAAAAAAACAAAGGAATGTAATATTCTTAACATACATGGAGACAATGAATTTCGCACCATCATGGATACTATTTAATTTATTACATCATTTTTATACTTATATGTATTATTAAATGAAAACCCTTCTTTCCCTCAATATTTGGTATTTTGGTATTGAAAACAGTTTCTCAAAATAAATGTGTATCTTGTGATGGAATTGCAATTTTAAAATAAAATGGTATTTTAATATCTTAATGTGATTTTGATAAGATTATAAAAGTGTTTTTAAAATGATGGAATATTTTATTCATGTTGTCGTTATTAGAAATTATAAATGAGTTCTAATCCCAAATTGCTTTCAAATTCACTGGGTACTCCGGATATGGATGTCGACCATATGGTTATTCAATTTGTAAGGTTTATATAAGGGTTCAGTAAGGGATATATGTGATTATGTACAAAGGTACCTACATGAATATTCTATTATCAATAATTATTTTTTCTGTGAATCATTTGTTTTCAAAATTTAAAATAAATTATATATCTAAAGTATTGTTATTTATCTTTATTGGTAAAATTATATGTTTCCAAGGAAAGTTTTTTTCAAGGGTTTTCATGTTCTTACTAGACTAATGGTTCCATGTATTTTTATATCCCTTAATGATATTTTGTTCTCTTTCCATTTTTTTTAATTTTTTTTCATAGGGTTTAAGAGAGTGCAGAGACAAGTATGAGATCAATGGTAAAACCGTGAAGATAAGTCATGAAAATGAAACATGTTTTATTTTAAATGGGTTCCTTTAATGAAAAATTGATACTGAGTATATGTTTCACCTTGTAATTTTTGGGGTTACCATGTAATGTTTTCTTCCAACTCTCTTAAACTCTAAACCTAAAATATCCTTTGGAATGAATGAAAAAATATTATTCCTAAAACTCACAAGAATATGTAATGATTAATTCTGGGTCCTTATAGTTGGTATCAGTGTAGGGTTTAGACAAAATTTTATATTAGTATGTTTTCTAATGAGTTATTTATGTCATAATGGTTTTATAATTTTCATGTTGATTATATGTTTAGGGTCTTATAAACCCTTTTTGAGGTACTATGTTATGAAATTTTAGGGTGAATAATGGTTTTTTGGTGTAGTTCCCAAATTTTGTGGTATGTAACCATTTATTTATGATTTTAAAGTATATAAATGATATGGGTGAATGTTGAGAAAGGATGGACAACTATGGAAGTGTTTCAGGGGAAAAAGGGGTGGCGCACATGTTGCACATGGTTTTCCAAACCATGAGTAGGCCCAGTAGTAACTGTGAACCTTGATAATGTCTTTGGTCAATTTGAGGTAGATGTATCATTATAGTTTGAGCCCAGATTCTCTAATTGTACAATGAGGCCGTGAAAGGTGCCACTTCAACCAATGGCTAATGCATGGTTTGCACATGGTTTATCTAACCGTACGGACTAATTGTGTGCATGGTCAATGTTATGACCATAAAAAAAGGATCTCACTCTTTTTTGACTAATCTCCCTCGTTGTTTCCACTAAATGGACCTAATTCTAGATTCCTCTCCATTTTTTCTAGTAAAACCTTTCCCAAGTGTTTTGGAATCAATCCGAAGGCTTCCCTTGGAGTTTAGAATCTGATTCTCATAGTAAGTTTTTGTTCTTATTTGATCATGTCTTGTTCTTCTTAGATATTATTCTCCCCTCTTCATGGATTCATAGATATACACCCACTACGGGTAGATCTATGGTTTGGGATGCAAAATATATTAATATTTGGTCTTTCTGTTTATAGGGGAAGAGATCTAACGTGATACTGTGGAGTTTTTAAACATTTTCATTGCCATTCTTCATCCATGTTAAGTTTTCTCCAAAACAATTGAGTTAGGTGACTTCACAATTGAGTCCACTTTGTAGAACTTTTTATCATGATTTCAAATTGATTACTTGGTGTTTATTTGATTGTGATTTGATTTCTTTATGATTTTTAGAAACCCTCTTTGGGGTTGGGTTGTTCGAAATCGGTAAAATTGGTGTCATTAAATAAGTTCTTTGGTTCTTTATTTTAAAATAAAGATTTTAAATTGGGATATTTCTCGAATTGGGATAAAGGGATTTGGATAAAGTGTTTTCAATAAAATTAATGGGTTTATTGAAATGGAATGGTGGATTTTAATTGGTTTGTCAAATGGTTTTCAATATATAACAGTTTTATTAAAGTGGTTTGAAATGGTTTTTTGAAATGGGTTTTTGCATAAATTGGGTTTTTGTTTGTTCATGTTGATGGGTCCTAGATAAGGGGCATGTGCAATTAAGGTACCCGGTATGTGACCCTAGATTGGGGTCGTGTATTAGTGGGAAAAAAGGTGATTGTACGAGAGACCACTCATGAGTATGGAACTATCAAACAAGCATTCATGTGTGGGTGCATTGTGGACAATGGAATGGTTATGCAAAAATTAATATTGAGAAAAAAAAATTAATGCATTTTTTGGTTGTTTTTATAGAAATATGACTTGCTTGAAAATTGGTTTAAATAGAACTTGATTGATTTTAGTTATGAATGGTTTTCGTACATCTTTATAATTAGTAATAAAATGTTTGCATAAATTTTTTTATATAAACTGTTTTATAGAAATGTTATAACATGATCGGTCATAGTGGTACGAGTAGGCATGTCACTAGGGATAATCTACTAAGTTTCATTACTCTCCCGCTACCATGGAACATTGGTGCTTTTGAAGATGTTATCTTCTGGTACATGGGGAGAGGTAAAGTATCACATGTTTTTAGCACTAACTCATGATACATGGGCTGTTTAGAGAAGTTGGATCATAGAGCTTGTGGAACATGGAATATTGTTTTCATCTTGGTGTTATTAGTTGTTTTTTCACTGTTTACTTTGTTATTGTTTTGGTTTCTGCTGTAGCATACTTTTTTTAGTTTGTTATGAAGAAGATGTTTGAGTTTCCTTGGTTTTATCATGCATCATATTATGGTTTTTTGGTGATTTTGTTTTGGTGTTTGGTTTGTTTCTTAAAGGGTAAATCATACGCCAAATTGTATTTGAAACCTTTCAGCATTTATTTCTAGCCTTTTGAAACTTGAAGAGGTTGCATAATTCCATGTAATGACTCGTTGTATTCTCAAGACAATGCGAATAATCTGGTCATTAAAATATGTATCAATTTTGTACGGTCCTTGCATTAAAAATGGTATAGGTCGGTCCACCTATCCATTAAGTATAAGTGGAATAATCTAGTTCTTTCCCTTGTGGAATAGGTATTCATTCCTGTCTTAAGTATTGGAGTTGAACTCATTTGTGCATATTACATGGGTTTTCATCTTAGAAAAGAGTTGGATTGTCGGAACATGAAATGTGTAGAATAAAAAGGCATAGGTGACCTTTTTATGTTGAACATCATGTTACCAGGGAGTTGGGTACATAGGTTTTTGGAGACACTTATAGGATTGCAAATCTCACTATCATGGGTTTATCCAATGAGACGAGCATGACATGCATTAGAGAAATGACTTTCCACTAGGAAAGAATGCATCATTTTGAGTAATAATTTATGTTTTTTAGAAAAAACATTGATTTATGAAAATATTAAAAAAAAATCAAATTTAAGATTTTAAAAAAGGGCATGGTTGATGTATATTGAAAATAGTCCATTTTTTGAAATAATGAAAAAAAATCAGAAATGGTTGAATGAGGACATGGTTGACTTTTGAAATAAATGTTGTGAAAGTTGATGTGATAGAATTTAAAATGCTAAGCCTTTAGTTGCTAGGGAGTATGACAAACAGAGTGTTTTGTTTGTATAGAAAATGGAACTGATTAGGTTTCATATCAACCAATAAGAAGAATCTGTAAAGAATGTGGTTGCACCAGATTCATAGGTGAAATAAGAGCTGGTTCAGAGTATCGTACAAGAGTTTCAGGCTATGGAAACTAAAAACCATAGGGATGAGCACATACAAGTTGATCATTCTATCTAGTTCTATAGGTATAATCTGCCCATATTTTAGGGTGATGCAGAACCATAAAAGGGGGATGTGTGGCTGGATATGATGAATTGTATCTTTGATTTCATCAGCACAGCAATAGAGCTAAAAGTCAAGTTGGAAAAGTATATGATGAAGGATTTTTTATGAAAATGGTGGGATTTAGTGATTCAGGCTAAACTAGACCATGATCTTGTATGGGTGGATTTATATGAATTTATTAATATACAATTGTATCCTTACGCTTTCAGAACCTATATAAAAATTGATTTCATTAGTCTGAAGTAGGAAAATCTCTCTGTCACTATGTGTGAAGCTAAATACATGAATTTATTGCGCTTTGAACTTGAGGTTGCTACTAGTGAATTGCTGAAGGAATGTATCTTTGAATCCAGGATGCGACAAGATTTTTGATCAAATATAGTTTTGCTCTTTATTATAGATTATATAGAGATGATGAATAGAGAGATAGTGGTTGAATGTGATATCTCAAGAATTATGGGAGGAGGATGTATGATGTTACCTATGGGAAATAGTGGGCACTCAAATTCTGGGAGCAAGATGAAGAGGGGAACCTATTTATATGGTGGGATTGGGACTCAGAATGATATGGGTAGATTAGTGAACCTTCCTCCATGACATTAGAAAAAATAATGCTATTTCCAATGTGGTTTTCTTGACCACATGAAGTGTGAGTGTACGACATAACCTAGAGCATGGAATAACTGCAAATATATGGGGCATCTTCAGCACTATTGTTGTAGTGCTCCGAGGTCAGGTACCCAAGACACATCTCTAGTGTCGCAAGCATCTTATGCATCGACAGTAAGAGGGGAGAAAAATTAGTCATGTCAGCAGAGCAGAGCAATCCATGGGGGCTCTAGGAATACCATGACTCTCCAAAAAGGGCAAGGTAACAAAGAGAAGAGTGCAATGATAGAGCAGTTTTATAGAGCTGAGAAAATGATTGTGGATGACCAATCAGGGACATCTACGATGAGAGGTGTGATTCTTTTTAATTCTACCCTTATACAATTGTTTTTTGATACTATTTCATGGAATTACTTCATTTATTTTCATGTTTTTTATTTTCTATATTTAAAACTCGAGACGATTCTCTCGGTGATAAAACTTAAAACTCTTCTTGGAAAAAGAGAATGTAGAGCCTTTGTGTGTAGAGCATGTTCTATAACCGTTGATGGAGATGACATAAAATAGGACTTATCTATGTTGGACATGGATGTATACGATATAATCCAAGGTATGGATTATATGAAAACTTTCAAGGCTCACATCAACTGTTATAGTAGAATAGTCAATTCCACGACTAAATATGGCATCAAACATCTCTTTTGAGGAGAAAAGGTGGTAAAGACAGGTGCAATAGGCTTGTTCTCACCAGCAGTGGCAACAATATCTTAATAGTTAGTGGCATTGACCATGGAATAAATGGAAGATATCAAGGATATCAGTTTTCCATCAGTACTGGAAAAAGTTCTTGATGTTTTTCCCAAAATATTTTCAGGGTTACCACCTGTAAGACAGATGGAGTTTACGATTGATATCCTCCTAAGGATGAGTCCTATATCACTTAATTTTTATTGGATGGAACTAACAGAGTTAAGGTAAATAAAAGTGTAGTTGTATGAGATGGAATGTAAATGTTTCATAAGGCCACGTATGTCCCCATGGTCAGAACTAGTCTTGTTCGTGAAGAAAGAAGATACAAATATAAGGTTCTCTATTGATTATCGCAATCTTATCCAAGTTATGATAAAGAATAGATATCCACTTCCACTCATTGGAGACCTATTTGATCAATTTAAGGGAGATCAATGGTTCTCTAAAATTGACTTGTGATCAGGATATCTCCAATTGTGAGTTTTGGAATGAGTATATCCCGAAGACAGCTTTCAGAAGATGATATGGCCACTATGAATATTTAGTCATGCCTTTTGATCTTACAAATGCACCAGCAGTCATTATGGAATTATATAATCAGATATCTTAGTGATATTTGGATTCTTTCATTTTGGTGTTTGTGGATAATATACTAGTGTATTCATGGACAAGAGATGAGCATGAGAAACATTTGGAAACAGTGTTGTAAATAATGAGGGATCATCGTTTTTATGTCAAATTATCAAAGTGAAATATTTGGATATAAGATGTACACTTTCTTGGTCATGTAGTTTCTGAAAAAGGTGTTTCAATTGATCTGGAGAAGATGGAACTAGTTATTTCAAGTGTCTTTGTGATATGATGTTTTCATGGTGTAATTGGTTATTACCAATGCTTTGTCTGTGACTTCTCATGACTAGTTTCTCCTATGAAATCCTTGAAAAATAATAATTTTCAATTTCAATGAACCAAGGAATTCCATAAATCCTTTAAAGGGCTAAAATATCTTCTAACATTAGCACCTATCTAGATTTTTACAGAATCAGGACAGTAGTATGTGGTGTATTGTGATACTTTGGAATCTAGGTTTGGATGTGTTCTCATTAAAGGAGACCATGTTATTGCTTATGGTTCATGACAGTTGAGAGTGAATGAGAATAATTACCCAACACATGATTTAAAGTTAGCTACAGTTGTCTGTTCCTTGAAGACTTGGCATTATTATCTATTTGGAGAGAAATTTAGTGTCTTCACAGAAGATAAGAGTTTGAAAAATATTTTCTCACAACGGAATTTGAACCTAAGGAAAAGAATATCAAGGGAGTATCTCCAAATGTTAGACTTTAACTTGATGTATACACTGGGACAAGGCAATATGATGGTAGATTCATTAAGAATAATTTCGTATACTCAGTTAGAAAAAGAAGCTTTAGATGAGTGGCAGTTGATGTCGGTCCTAGCCGACATGAATGTGTAATGTGAATACCGAGGTGATTTTTCAGGTTTCATTCCAATTGTGCTTGTTCTTAATTTAGTGAAAATGGTAATAGAGGGATAGACATCCGATAAAGAATATATTTCCCTGATTTAAAAAGTCAATGGTGGGGAGACCATTGAGGGATAGAAGCTGTATGGGAGTTCAGTTTTGCAGTTTTGAGATCGGATGGTTGTAACTTTAGCTTCGCAAGAACAACACCTTCATGTTTACCACCATTCGAGATGGGCTCTTCATCCAAGAATACAGAAGATGTATAAGGCATTGAAAGAATAGTTTTTGTGGAGCGACATTAAATGAACGGTTTCTGAGTTTGTTTCATGGTGTTAAACTTGTCAATAAGTTAAGGAAGAGCATCAGTGACTAGTAGGTATGTTTTTAGTCTTTACCTATTCTAGTGTGAAAATAGTAGTATATTGCAATGCATTTTCTTACTGGTCTCCCAAGAATGGGTAGAATGAAAGATGTGATATGGGTGATAGTAGATCGGCATATGAAGTCATATCATTTCATACCTATTCATGAATCTATGATGGTGGAGCACTTGTCAAATATCTATATCCATGTAGTGGTAAAGAGACATGGAAAGACAGTTTCAATCGTATCAGATAGAGATATGAGGTTAACATCTTGTTTCATGAGAGCATTACAGAAAGCGCTTGGGACTCAGTTCAATATGAGTACGACATATTATCCTTATATGGATGGACAATCTAAATGGAAGATAATAACATTGGAATAAATTTTTAAGGATTTTTTAATGGATTATTGTGGGTTATGGGAATATCAGGTGACTTTCGTGGAGTTCTCATATACAGAACAACTATCAAGCCTCGATACATATGGATCCATTTGATGAATTATATGGGAGTCCTTGTCATTATCTACTTTTTTGGGTGGAAACATCTGAGTCTTCATTAGTTGGGCCAAGCCTTGTCCATGAAACAATAGAGATGATTCAGTTGATCAGAAAGAGAATGGTGGTGGCTCAGACTCATCATAAATCTTATACAGATCATCGCCAAAGACTATCGTCAGTTGCGGTGAGTGATCATATCTTCCTGAGGATATCTCCAAGCCTTGGACAACATCGTTTTAGAATGTGGAGAATATTATCTCCTCAATATATATTCCCTTTTGAGAAACTAGAATTGGTTGGTGAGGTGGTGTATCTGTTGTCATTACCACCATGGTTCAATGTGGTGCATAATGTGTTCCACATACCTCGGTTGAAAAAGTATCAACCTGGTCCTGACCATGTGATCAGATGGTATCACGTTGAGCTAGAGCCGGATTCTTCCTTGGTAAATATCTTGGTGCGGATTATGGATAGTCAATAGAAAGTATTGCGTGGGAATATCATTGGTCTAGTGTAGGGTTTTTGGAAACATGGTTAGATTCTTGATGGGAAATGGGGATGCTAAAAGGAAATGAAAGAGAAATTACTGGAACTCTTTCAAGGAAATGATGGGTTTTTACTTTCTCGGGACAAAAATACCAATGGTGGGGAGAATTTAGTACCCCCAGTTTGTGTTAAGTAACCCTTTTTTATGCTTTAAATGTATATAATGGATAGGGGTGAAGGTTGGGATAGTTTGGAAAAAGTTGAAAGTGTTTCAAGGGATAAAGGGGTGAAACTCGGGATACACACGTTTTTTACAAACCTTGTTGAGGCCCAGTAGTAACTGTGCACCATGAGAATGGTTGTGGTAATTTTGAGGCAGAGGAATCATTAAATTTTGAGCATGGTTGTCTAACCGTTCGATGAGGTCGTGCATGGTTCCCCCTTCAAGTAGTGGCTAATGCACAATTAGCACACAGTTTTTCTAACCGTGAGGACTAATCGTGCGCATGGACAAAGATAAATCCTTAAAAAAGTATCTCACTCATTTTTGACTTATCTCCCTCATTTTATCCCAAAACAGCCTTAATTCTAGATTCCTCTTTTTTTAGGGTAATAGAACCTCCCATAAGAATTTTGGAATCTATCTGGAGTCTTCCCTTGGTGTTTAGAATCCAATTCACATGGTAAGTCTTTGTTCTTCTTTCTTCTTGTCTTGGTCTTCTTAGATTTTTTTCCTCTCTTCTTGGATTCTTAGATATATGCCCGCTGCAGGTAGATTATATAGTGTGGATTCCATATATGTTAAAATTTGGTCATGTTGCTGATAGGGTAAGATATCTAATGTAGTTTCATGGAGGTTTTACCCATTTTCGTTGGTGTTCTTGGTCCATGTTATGTTTTCGCTAAAATAATCAAGGTAGGTGGATTCACATTTGACTCCATATTGTATAACTGATTAGAATTATTTCAAATTGATTACTTTTTGTGGATTTGATTGTGATTTGATAGCTTTATGGTTGTTATAAACCCTCTTTGGGGATGGGTTGTCAAAAATCTTGAAAATTTGTGTTCTTGAATAAGTGCTTTGGTTCTTGATTTTAAAATATTGATTTTAAAATGGGAGTTGTCTCGAATCAGGATAAAAAGATTTGGATACCATTTTTTCAATCAGCGGAATGGGTTTATTGAAATGGAATGGTGGATTTAAATTGGACTTTTAAATGGTTTTCAATAAAATAATATTTTTATTGAAGTGGTTTGATATGGTTATTTGAAATTGTTTTGGCATACATTGGGTTTGTGTGATTTCATGTTGGCAGGCCCTGGATAAGGGATATGTACCATTGGGGTACAACGTACATGAACCTGGATTAGGGGAGTGTGTCAATGGGACACAATGTTATTGGATAAAAGACCGATGATGAGTATGGAACTGTCAAACAATAATGCATGTGTGGGTATTTTGTGAACAATGGAATTCTTATTAGAAAATGGATATTGAGAAATGGTTTTAAAGCATTGTTTGGTTTTTTTCTAGAAATATGACTTTCTAGAAAATTGGTTTAAATAGGTATTGATTACTTTTGGATATGAATGGTTTTGGAACTTTTTTATAAGTAGTTATAAACTTTTTGCAGAATTTTCTTTATATAAACTATTTTATGTAAATGTAATAACGTGATCCATCATAGTGGTGTGAGTAGGGAAGTCATTGGGGAAAATTTATTGAGTTTCATTACTCACCCCCCCCCCACCTTGTCACTTTGGAGCCTTTGTAGATGTTATATTCCATAAGATGGGAAAAGGTAAAGTATCAAATGTTTTTAACACTACCAAATGATACTTGGGATGTTTGGTGATGTTAAAGCATGATGATTGTAGAGTAAGGAGTCTTGTTGTCGTCTTGGGGTTTTCACTTGTCTTTCCTCTATTTTCTTTGTTATTATTTTATTTTTCATTATAGAGTACTTTGGTTGGTTTTTTTTGAAGAAATTTGTTGAGTTCTTTATATTTTATCATGCATCATATAGTGGTTGTTTGGTGATGTTGGTTTGGATTTGTGGTTTGTTTCTATAAGGGTAAATCAACCCCCATGCTTATTTGAAACCCTTCAGCATTTATTTCCAGCCATTGGCATCTTGGGGATGTCACTTAACGCCAAGTAATTACTCATTGTATTCTCAAGAAAATGAGAATAAGTGTGTCATTGTAATTGGATACATTCATTTTTGAGGTAATTATGGGTAATCACGTTTTGGGATACAAATGGACAAGTTTGGGAAAACCTTTTAGGGTAAAACAAATTAAGTTTAATTTTTTAGATGTTTCTCACAATTTTATAATTTTATTACGATTGTTATAATATAGTTTTATAAAAAGTAAAACTTGTAGGATGGGTGACTACCCTTCATGTTCTGAAAGGCCATAGGAATTGAACACAGAACCGAAGGGAGACAAGGGTGCATCACCTACCACTGACATACATGATGTCTTGTTTAGTATAAAATTATTCTTTTTTATGTAATTCATCTTATGAATAATTGTTAAGTTTATTTTTTATAAAATAGATAACCTTAGTATTATAAAATGATTTGGTGATTAAGTGATTATTGTTATTTTGGAAAACATTATCTATTTTATGAATCTTAATAGATTTAGTAAAATGGAATATTATAAACAATAAAATTTTAATTTTTGATGAGAGTCAAATATGATTTTATTTTCAAATTATAGTGATTTAGTTTATTTATGGAAATGGATCGCACAACTGGAGATTATGATATTTATGCAATTAAATTTGTTGGTATGATACTTTATGATTCATTGATGTTATATGGTGATAAAATACTAACTTTTTAGTTTATGTAATCAAATCCTTTCGGATTATTGGGTTTTAGTCTTAGTCTAGAAAACATTTGAGGAATTTTATGGATAGTTATTTACTAAATGGTCTATGTTAAAAAATTGGTATTATTGATGAATTCTGAAGATTATAATAATTATTTATTCATATAAAGGTTTATCCTTTTGGAGAATTTTATTATCTCATCCCAACCAGTTTTTTTATATTAATGTATAAAGAAATAAGGCATAGATTTTTATACTTTTTTCATTTTTTATCTATATATTTTTATTCTGCTGCTCTAGTAATGAATAAAAATTCATCTTAAATACTTTCCATTTGGAGAAATATATCATTTTTTGTGGGATTTGATTAATGGATGGAACTCTACATGCAATTTAATTATATTTCCTTATGTTCATAGTACAGGTAGTAAAATAATTCCTCAACTCTATGAAAAGGATCATAAAACTAAAACTTTATCCATTTACTATTATCACTATAAAATAAATGATCTTCTATCCCATCAATGATTTATGGTTTTGGGAATGTTAACTTTCTCTTGATCATGTTCTCTATCACTCTCCATCAGAACACAATGGTTAGTTTTCTCTTCCATGTCCAAATCTTTCTATATGGAACCCTAGAATGTGTTATCTCAGGTGACCTTCACACTTCCCTTAATTTCTTTTAATATGGAAGTTTTATTAACCGTTATTTCGATACAAGATTTAAATAAAGTTATTTTAAAAATTGAAACCTTAGTTACTGAGCACAAATTCAAAATTGAAAGGACAAAATTTACTAAAGTGATGGGGGAGAATATAATATCCCATTTTTAAAAAATTAAATATTATGTTCAAGAGAGTACATGATACAACACATCGAGCATAAACAAACAACTAAATATTATTATTTAAATGTTTCTATTATAACATAGTCATTATAATGGTGGTTAGGAATAATATTAACTGAATTATAAAAATATGGTTTAAAATTTTATATATAATTAGTTACATGGTGACATGATATTATAAATTAAAAATAAAACCCTTTTAAATAAAGGGAAATGTTTATTAGGAAAACTATTTAAATTTGAAAAATTGTATTTTATACTAGTAAATATATAATCACCATTTATGGATTATATTAATGGTATATATTAACATTAAATATATTAAATATAATTTTTAACATTCTTTATATGTGTTTTCTAGTATGATATAAGACCAAATTCAATTTTTCTCATAAAAGATGTATTCTTTTTAAAAAGAAAGTGTTGTCGCCTTTTAATGGATAACTTGATTTAAATATATTTTATTGATACTTTTATAAATTAAATTTGAAAAAATATATTTTTACTTGTAATAGAAACATCAAATTTTAATTTGGATTAATTTTTGGTTTTTTTCAGATAAGTTTTATTTTTTTGATGAATAGTGAGAAATACTGGATTTTTATTACAAACATCATTTTCATCTAAAGAAATTATAGTGTTAAATAATGTTTTTAATTATTTTTAAAGAATAATTAGATTAGTGTTTTGTCATTTATTTCAATTTAGGTCAATGGAATCATTTTCACATTGAATTTGAATATAAAAAAATTTCAATGTATTGAGCATTTTCATAATAAAAAACTCTTTTTTTCATTCATTCAACAAGATTAATTTTATATTAATACTTGTTAATTAGGTGTTTTGAATTTTTAAAACTTTAGTCCATATAAAGAATCAAAATAACCAAATTTATTACATTTTTTCCTTTTATTTTTGGCCAATATGAATAGCAACTAAGTAATTTTCATTACCACAGTTAAGGGTAAATCATTTAATTAAGGTTAAAAATTATATTAAAAATATTAAAACATTTCCCAACAACAAGTAATAATTTTGTTGGATGGGTTATTTATGAAAAAAAATAATCTTTGGCATGACTCTATGAGATCTTGAAGGCACTTGGATGACATTAATCCAATTGTAGTATTTTATTAAATGAATAGTACATGTCGTCATACTTTTGTTTTCAAAAAGTGAATTGTTTTTAATATAGGGTTATATAGAATCTATCATCAACTATAAAAATAAATTTTAAAAATAATAGGTTTATGTTCATTAATATAACTTATTTTTAATTTTTAGTGAATATATAATTAATTTAAAGGCTTTCATGAAGATTTTTTAGTAATTGTTTAAGTAATGGAAATATCAAATAAATTTTACTAAAAATAATAAAATAAATATAAATTGACATAATTAAGGTCATCCATGAAGTTTGAAGTCTATTTATACATATTATTTATTAATTAATATGGTTAGATCAAAGATATAATGATATTATGATATTTTTAAATTTTCATGTAATAAATAATTTAACAATTGACATTAATCATATTTTGAAATAATTTATACTTTATTAAATTATATAAATTTAAAAAAAAATAAAATTCTTCCAATGGATTGGGATAAAATTTAAGATTTAATAAATTATACATTTTTTCTTAGTTTATAATTTTATAGTAATAAGGATATTCCTTAAGGAGTAAAAACACATGTTGTCATAGTATGAATTAAAGAGGTAAAATAAGGGTTATAACAAAAGGGTAAGCATTTAAAAAAAATAAAAACATATATAATTTTGATTATAAGAATATATTGTGACCAATAATTATCCTATATTAGATATAAATCTTTTTGGATCCATTTGGAATATACTATTAATTTAGATTTGTTTAATATTTTGAAGAATTCCAAGAGTACCACTCTAGTCCAATATAAAAGGGCACCACTTCATTTCATTTATTCACACATAATAACCTATTTGATTATGTAAATAGCTAACCAAATTAATTACTAGAATCCATACCTACATTCTAGAGTTCATATTATATGTATAACTCAATCCTTATTTGTCATAAGGTTTTAAGAAAAGAAGATCATCTGAAGGAGAAGTATTGTTTTAATCCAGTATTTCTATTTTATTTCATATTCAACTTCCATCAAATCATATTCAACCATGATGAAATAATAAATCAATTATCCTCTATAAAATTATATTCTATTATGATAATATCATAACTTAAATCCATCTCCACCTCCATCAAATTGGAAAAGTTATCATTTGTGTGTACGGTGGACTATGTCCTCACGAACCGATGAAATCCATTTTTCATCACCATAACTCATAACTGGTTATAATGACAGATTCAATGTGTATATTCTATATCAATTACATATTAATCATTAAAAAAATATAATATTTCATTTTTTTCTTACATTTCCATGCAAAGGAAAAAAGATAATGTCATATTTGCGTACAAATAAACTATCACCTCCATGAAGTGATGTGATTTGGTTTTCATCACCAAATCATATGGATTATATATATAAGTATGATTAAATTATTAATATTATAATAGTGATATTATTATGATTCAAAAAATATAATGTGATACTGGCCATCTTTCCATAATTATCATTGAAAAATGAAAACATTACTCATGCGTACGTAGAGTTTATCATATTAATGATTATAACTAGTTCATTTTTTATAACCATACATATTGGTTTGACATAAAATTATAATTGATATATAAAAATAATGGTCATGTAATGAATATTATTCGAGATATTATTTAATAATGACCACTTTGACTATAGTCATCATACCAAATTTATTTTGGACTCAAGAACCAAATATTCTCAAAACATCCAATGTAAACTAAAATAATTATGTAATTATTATAACATGATAATAAGTGAATAAAAATGAATAATAAACTAGAAAAAGGATCTCATTAACATAAATAATTAACCTAATTTTATTATTCAAAAAGATAAAGATTATATGTGACGATTCATACTCATTGTAAGGGACATAATCTCAATATCGATTCAATAAGGTGTATCTTGATGTTATACACCCACCTTTTTTCAGTAGGTGTATATACATCCTCGTTGGAATATTATAACATGAAATTATTTATTATCATTTTATTTATGTGTTTTTTAAATTTTATTCCTTTATGGGTGTTATGAATCAATTATTTTAATGTGTCATGGAACACATTGATTTATAAATATCTTTTAAAATGTTTAATGATTTAATTTCAAAATATTCTCCTCTTTGTCTATATTATTTATTTAATTTTATATATTAATTTATATTAATATAAAATGATCGTATATAAAATTTTCTGTTCATTTATAATTTAATTCAATAGTTTTTAAAAAGAATATTTTTTCATGTTTTATGTAGAATGTTTTGACAAAAAAAGGAATCCCCTATTATTAAAATACATGATGACAATGACTTTTTCACCACCGTGGAAATTAATTAATTTATAGAATCCATTATAAGATTAAAATTATTCTTAAAAGAAACTCTATATTCCCCTTTATATTGAATATTTTGGTATTGGATATGGTATATCAAAATAAATGTGTATTTTGTGATGAAATTGGGATTTTGAAAGAAAATGGTGTTTTAAAATATAAATGTGTTTTTCATATGAGTTTAAAAGAGTTATTAACATGATGAAATTTTTTATTCATGTTTTGGATCATGGATAGTATAAATAATTAGTTAGTCCATATATCCCTCCAATGCATTGGGTACTCCATAGATGGAAGTCGATCGTACGGTTATTCCATTTTTAATGGTTTTTTATAGGTTATTTGTGATGATATCCTAGGGTAACTACTTTAATTTTCATAGCTTTATAATGATTATTTTTAGGAATGAGTTATTTCTAAAATAAAAAATATGTTATCTTTATTATGTAATGTTTTTTACCTTTAAAGGTAAAATGAAATGTTTTCAAGGAAAGTGTTTATAAATGGTTTTTACGTATTAACTCGTTTAATGATTTCCATTATTTTTTATCCCATTCTAATATTTTTTTCTCATCCCAAGTGTCATTTTTTTCACAAGGGTTAAGGGAGTGTAGAGACAAAGAATAGATCAAGTGTAAAATTGTAAAGATAGGTCATGAAAAATACATGTTTTATTTTAAAAGGATTTACTTTGGTGAAAAAATAGATATTGTGTATAATTGACTAATTTTAATTTATGGGTTTACAATGTAAGACTTTGTCTTAACTCTCAAAAATTCAAAACCTAAATGATACTTGGGGATGAAAGAATATAAATTCTTGTCAAAAGTCACTAGAATATGTAATGGTTTAAAGCTGGGTCTTTATAGAAAATGAAATTTTAATGTTTATTTAAAGAAATATAATATTTCATCACATATATTTAGTAAAATCACTATAAATTTTGGATTCCCTGGAAATTTCAGGGTGATTTTTTGAAATGCATGATGGGTTTAAGAATATTTCATAGAAAAATTATTTCATTGCTATTAAATTAAAAATGTCAAGAAATGTTTTATATTTTATTTTTTAAAAAAATAGAAATAGTTTAAAACACTTTGAAATATTTACCATATTTCATGGAGGTTTAAACCAATATGAAGTAATGAAATATTTAAAATATAATTCAGGTATCAGTTACATAATGAAAATAATGAAATATCATCACCAATTGATATATATACATCTTGTAATTCAGATTATATAGTAGTAGGTTAAAATATAAAACAATATAAATATATATGTATATTTAATATCAATTCAAACATTAAATAATAATACTAGAGAATATATGTTAAAAAATATAATTTCTATGTAATTTTTTATTTATATAAAAAATAATATCAATAATATTGAGTTGAAAATAAATCTTAATAACAACTTTCTATTAATAAGTGCTGCCAATCCTCTCCATATCGACCACCTTATTTTGGAGTATATATTAAAATATATTTTAAAATTAAACAAAGATTTTTATACAAATTATATATTAAATAAATAAATAATAGTGTTCCCAGTGATCACTAAATTATGATATTTAACTATACAACTTCTCTAAGAGTCATGTAAATCTCTTCATGGATATTTCTATAAATATTTTGATATAATTCAGCTAATTAGTTTTAAAGGGAGTAGTCCATCACTTAATCATTATTCTTATATTATGTCCCCCTATTACTGTATTATGATGTTTAATGTAATATAATCCATTAGAGTAATGAGAGGAAGAGGATTACCAAACCAAGAATAGACACAACCTCAAAAAATAAACCATGATTAACATTTCATAGACTTATCATTGGTATGGCCAGTAGGATACTCATTCCCAAGAATTTGACATATAAGATTATCTAGGGAGATCGAGTATGATTACGTGGGGTTTGATTCCCATTATTATCTTCTTATTGCTTGAAATTATGATATTATATTAATTAAATATATTTATATATTATAAAAAATATGTATAAACATAATGGTGTTAATACCTACATCTTATATTTGAACATTTACAAAACTATCATTAGATTTCATATGGACATCTTACCAAATTTCCATTCAGGAAACTTGCCACCCTAAATCCATTATCTATATTAAGATAATATAAATCGTTATTTTAATATATTAAACTCATAATATTTAATATAAAAAATTTATATTCCATGTAAATATAACAATGGATGGTCAATTACTTGAAAAATATATAAACCCAATGTTCGATGGATTCTTTATTTCTCTCATCTCGATATTTTTTCATGATAACTTCCCAAAACATGTAAAAAGTAAATTAATATTAGTTGTATATTTACTTATAAAATTATATTGATATAATTATATATTATTCAACACCAAATATTTATCTAGGCTATGAATATTGATAAAAAAATTAATTTATCTTGATATACACCTTCAAGAATGTTTTCATATATATGATGTAAAGCCCACAACATATCATTGAACTCATGTAACAATATCCATTTTAAAACCCTCTATGTTATATAAAATTTTTCTGACATACATGGACATATATTAGAATCATGCACAGTCCAATGTGAAATCAATTTTTGAATATCACTAATTTTAATTAATAATGTTCTATTATATAAATGGATTCAATTTAATTAGATTTTATTAATGAATTAAATACTTCATTATTCAAAGATATAAGAATATGTATCAAATTTACCTAAGTAATCGGTTGAGCCACTAGATCAGAATCTAATTTACCTAAGGTCTTACCAAATATTCCTTTTTATCCTCTTTATATATACGAAAATAGTAAAATGGTACCACTTTCATCAATCCATTCAAATTATACAATAAAATAAAATTAATGATTCCCATTTAAAAGTTATAAATATTTTTTTGGGAAATAATTAGCTATTTCTATACCAAAATTCAATAAGTTTTTTTCAAAATAAAACTAATACCTATAATAATAATCCAGTAATATCCTCATGAGGAAACTATAGTAAACATAACTTACATGAAGTTTGAACATTGGCTACATAATGTGATGGTATATTATTATGCTCAGATGGGGATGATGTATCATTAATATCTATTCTAAATAATATTTTGTAGGAGATGTTGGAAATTATATATACCATAGGGGGGATTTTTAAGGTGTTCTATATATAGAATATGAGGCATCAACTAGAAAATTCAGTGATGTATATATTGTTGGTGGACCATCAATCATCAGTCAAATGTTTCCATTAAAATGTTTTCTCCATTAAATTCTAATTATAAAAACAATTAGTTTGTTTAGATTGTTTATTTCAATAATATAATAAAATTTAAATTATAAAATAAAAAAATAATCCATAAAAAGAAATTTTAGTTGTATAAAACATAAAAAATCTAAAAACAAATAATAAAATGGATATAATAATAAGGATGTTAATTTTTGACTACACATACAATAATTTTTTTTTCTAATTATAAAATCATTATTATGATTCATTGTTACTTATTAATCTTCTTGGAGCCTTTAAAAGACATATATTTTTACTTCCATCATAGATAAAAAAATAAAATTTCTTGTTTCAATGGGATTTAATGTCAGAAATTATCACTTTCACATCATCATCCATATTTTAATGACCCAAAGTTTTTCAAGTATCTTATGACTGGATTCCATACCTTGGTGAAGTGTTTTTGAGGTATGATTTTCATGGTGGATGTATTTGAATAGTTCTAGTTGGTTTTTGTGTTTTTAGAGTATTTAAAGGGGATGCATGGTTGACACATAATAAAAGAAAGCCTTTCATCTCTCCATATAAAATCAAGTGGATTATTTATTGAAGGATAGTTGGAGAAGCATGGTTTGAACATAGAAAATGCTATCCAATTGTATTTTCCATCAAACTATATGTCTCTAGAAAGTAGAAAAAATCATAGTTGGATAATAGTTTACCAAACCTTTTGGTAAAACCACATTGATTCCCACTATAGGGAAAGACCCTCACACAAATAATAAATAAATAAGGTAATAGTGTTATCATACTAAGAATGGAGTATTAATTAACTAAAAAAATTCTTTTACACACAAAAATAGTATTTTTTTCTCTTATACCTAGGTAACTCAAAACTAAGGACTCCATTGGTGATTCATGGAATTTCTTCTCCCTCCATACTTCAGTTTAGAGGAACTAGAATATTGAGTCTTGTACATTGATCATTTGGAATAAATTATGGTAAGCTCTATCAATTCTAAGACTAATTATCTTTTTTCTCTATAATTGATCAATGTTCCAAGCCATTTTTTGAAGATATATGTATCCTCACCTAGATTTAATGAATGATTCATGCATGATTAAAAGGCCTATATTGGAATACATGAATAGGTGACCACTATTTAATAGATACTAGAGCTTCCTTTGGTAATGAATGAACTTTGGTATCATGATGTGAATTCTCTCCCTTGACATGACTCCTTCATTGAATTCTTATCCTATGGGTTATTTTATGATGGATTGGGTCTTTTTCTAGTGAGTGTTGTTGAGGTATGTGATTTGGGTATCGTTCCTCAATGAAATTTGGTATTTTTCAATTGGCGGTTTAAAGTTTCGAAGTGCATACCATCTTGGGGCCTTGTATAGAGTTATTTTGTCATGATTGTCACTTGTGTATATACTTAGTATAGACACCATTTTATGATAGATATGTTTGGCATGTGTAGGGTGTCCTATGATTCCATTTATTGGTTATAACTTATCTCTTCCTTTTCGGTCACAAATCATAGATGGTTTTTTATAGCCATTGTAATTTTTAATAATCCATGTTGTTTCATGATATGTTGTGAATTTATTTTTTAATATTTCAAAGCCAGTGGAATATAGAATATGAAATTTCCATGATGTTCAATGATAGCTTTTGATTTACTTGTGCTATATTTCATAGCTTATGGAATACTTATTGTTATATATTGCTTTATTATATGTTATGCCTTATATGTTTATTTTTACATAACATGTGGAATCTTAGTCTTAGTGTTCAGTTGAACGATATCCCTACTTATCTTATATGTCCCCTTAGAGGTGGAGCATGGATGAAATGACTCATTAGTTATGGATCTACATATGATGATTATCACTGGATCATGGAATGTATTTATCCCTTGTGGGAAAACCTTACAACATTTCATTAGGGTTTATATGAAGGTATGATCTATTGATGTGGAATGTCATTGGGTTTCTGTAGAGTTCCATTGGATTAGTGTGCCATGGTAGTATACCATCAGAGGTGAGAATATATCCAAGAGTAATATGTATGAAATTATTTTAATGAAGGTGTGGAGTTATTCCACAAAGGTGGAATATGAATTTTCCATATAAGAATATTTAGTTACATATAATGGTTTAAGTCATGTGACAATTAATTTTGATATTATTTCATCATGAAACTAAATAATCTATGACTGAGTTTTGGCCTCTTGGTTAACACATGATTATGTGGCACATGATTGGTTGTTTTATTGTATGCACATTTACATTTCCCTTACAAAATACAACTCTATATAGATGTGAACATATATTAAGGACTCATCATCCATGTCTTGTATGTTTTATATTGACACCCTACATAGGAATGATTGTGCATATCTATATTCATGATCAATGATTTAGAGATAGAATATTGCTCAATGGATGGTTTTTGAAGATCATGGGGTTGGGATATGGATGTGGTACAAGTATATACTCAAAAACGTTTCCTCAATAACATTATCATTTATAATGACTATGTTTGTCAAATTTCCACATTGGGGGTACCTTTGAATATTATTAAACAACCTGATATGGAAGTTGTAATATCATTTATCCATGTTATCTTCTATGTGTGCTTTAGTCAACTTATTTTTATGTTATTACATTATTGTTAAAAAAATTACAAAGTATAAAGTATCTCAACATCACATTAGACCCTCATAGGTAGTATGTTTCCTCTTGCATATACGGAGGTGTGCATGTGCTTATGTGGAACTTTCTCTTCGCACTAGGATTCTGTTCGAGGTGTTATATATATATTATAATCTCTTTATTAATTTTTATAACTACACTTTTCCCTATACCTACTAAATATTATACGTAATATAATAATTTTGATTTTGATTCTAAGGTATATGGATCTTGTTTTCCTTATTCTTGAAAATCCGTGATGAAATAAAAGTTTGCAGAAGTAAATTGTAAAAAATTTCTATTAACACCCATAAAAATATTGACCGCATTCATTTTAAAAAAAACAACTAATAAAATACTATTATAGATTAATTCATTTAAACAAGTCAACATTCAATAATATCCAAGTTACGTTATGGTAAATATATCACAAACCTATGTTTTCAAATCATTCTCACAATCAAAATATAAGAAATTTAAATTCATTAAAATTATAAGGGTCGTGTCTCCTAGACTTCTTTAAAGAACCCTATGCCAAATCATCAGGGTATTCGTGATCTATAAAAAAAATTTAAAATTATTAAATTTATATAATATATTTCCCAAAAAATTATTTGTTTGAGTTATAGTATATAATAACTTTTATGATTTACAAATAATGGGACACACAATCAACCATGCCACCCTCATGAGTGTTCCACTCCAACCAAATGTTTGTTGAACAGGAACACCCATGAGGGGGTGAATTGTGTTTCAAATTTAAATTTCATTTAAAAAGATTTAAAAAATCACCCAATTTAATCCAAACACTTAGATAACTAAAACAATAAACTTATAATATTTTATATTTCAAATACATTCACAAATGCTTGATTACAACATAGTTGAATTATTAGAGAAGATACTTTAACTTTAGAAATTATTTTACTAGTATCAAACACAGTATATATATCAAAACCTAATACTAACAATCAAAGTTGAGTTTTGTTGTATAATTTAAAAATATTAACTTGTTTTTTAAAAATAATTAAAACAAAAATATATTTCATGAATTTAAATCATAAATAAGGGGTTATGTCTCATGTTGTGAATTAATACCCTCCACATATAAGTCAACTGCTTCCATGTAGTTTATTATTAAATAAACTAACCCACAACATGGAATAGGATTAACACAATATAACATAAGGCCATCCCATCATAAATAATCTTCCAATGTTATACATAGTAGATAAGAAAACGAGGTTACACATGACCTCTTCCACAGATATAAACTGGAGTATATATTAAATGAATTTTTATGGTGTTAATAACACTCTAGTTTAAAACATGATAATAAGTTTTATGTATAAGCAGAGTAATAAAAGACACACCTCAAATGTAAAACATAAATTGAAAGATCAATGAATGAGATTTGATAAGATTTATTATATATTAATTTGAATAACTTTAGTTATCTTGTAGTCCGTGAATTTTTATATAAAAGGATACTGAACATTATTCTCCACAAGTCCATGAAAATAGATTATCATATAGGGTTTTGAATGGTTCCTCTTATTAGAAAAAATTCATACATGTATTCATTTTACCATATCTTTATATTCTAGAATTTATCACCCATATATACACATGATCAATTCTCATTATGAAATATAAAATTCATCCAAAGGTAAACATTGGAGAACAATCAATGCATTCTTGAATACCTTGATTCTTCAATTAATGCTTCAAAAATAGCCATAAGAGATATTAAAATTCTCAACTACCAAATTATACACATCAATATGACTTCACTAAAACCACAATTATTTGGGATCATGGATGGTCATAACATTAATTTGACATGAAAACTAGTTGTAAACCGTATGTATGGTTACATCACTCCTTCCAATTTTTAGTCTATTTGATCATGTGTTTTGTTCAATACATCACACAACCACTTGATTTTTTATTTCATTATGAATTCATCTTTATGATTTCACTTCTATAAAACATGATTTTAGTAAATTAAATAATTAAAATATTCCTTACATAAAAAAAGAAACTTGATATTCATATACACTTGGTAGTTTCCTTTATGTGGTTACATCACTGATTCAACAGTAACATCATTAATTCCCTCAATGAGCCCATTTTCACTTATGATATGTACATATATATCATATAGTACGTTGTCTTTACATGTGTTTAGTTTATTTTTAATTCATGATATTTTTGTCTTTGATTCATGATCTGTTCATGACTTAGAAAATATTTACTCATCTAACACATGATGGGTCATTTTCTCATGATGTCAGCTCGATCATACTGTGTTGTGGGTCCTATATGGTCACTTATCCTTCACCATTGATTTAAATTCATTACATGGAAATTATATTAAACATGTGGTAGGGAGTCATGGTTTGCCACATAATTTTCCAATTTTTCATGTTTGTATAGAAAACCATTTTCTAATAGTAAACATGAAATTCATTAGTAACACTAAAACATGCTTTAAGAATATTAAAATGTGTACATGGATTTTGAAGCAAAAAAATCATACCGCTAGATTTTTATTCATATCACTTATTATATTTGACCATTTCATGTATGAATTCTCTGGTATCTATTTATTTTTATTCTTTGTTCATCAATGAATGGATCTAAATCATCATTATTCAGTATCATACTACAATGTATTTTTATTATTTTTAGATATTTAAATGTAATATTTGAGATCATATAAACTATGAGACTCTCAATAGTAAAGTGTAATGATTTAATATCATGTTGAGATTGATTTGACATAGAATCAACCCAACTAACTCAATTAATTCTTATCTTAATACCATCGAATTTCCAATAATATAGTTAATATAGTCCTCTTATATGTAACCTTTTGATATAAATCCATCAAGATTATCTTATTTTTCTATATATGATAATTAATTAATGTGTTATCTATTAAATAATTAGAGTAAATTATCCTTAATTATATATTTAATAAATTAGAAATAATTATTTAATTACATAGAGAAAAAATAAATAAAATACCTCTCAATTAGATATTTCAATTTATAATGTATGTGTATTTATAATTCAGTTTCATTAACCAAATTCATATTGAAATGCATCATGATAGAGTTAAATTATTGGTGAAATATCATCCCCATATGACATAGTGTTAATAAAATTAATCCATAATTTTTTTCTATCTTAATCAGTAGTATAGTTTTCTCATATTGTGGTCAAATGAATGTGTAAAACGCCATTAGAAATAAATTAATATTATAATAATAAATATAAAAAAAGAAACTACACTAGAAAAGAAAATTCATAAAAAATTTCATTCCATGTAACCTAAAATGATTTAAGTCAACACATATTGAAATGATAGGTCAATAGAAATCATGTACATTAACATTATTTAATATTTAAATGGATATATATTTATTCTTATTATTCATTGAAGATGCTATTTTTGTATGTTTATTATTCTAATATTCCCATATATAACCCTTTATATTCATATCATTTATGTATTTTTTTATTGTTAAGATGGACCCTTGATTCCTGAGAATCATTCAAATTAAATATCAAACCAAATTCACCATAACCATTTATTAATTGTGTAGATATTTTTGGTCTTCTTCCTGTATTTGGTTGTTCCCTTTGGTCAATTATTCCAATTAATTTTTTCTTAATCAATATAATTATATGACATAGATTAATAAATCTATGATGACACAATAAGCACTATTTTTTAGTATATTATATTAATGATCAAAATCAATGAAATAAAATATACAGGTCAAGCTAGTAAATGATATCCCATCAAATATTTTAAAAATTATATGATATTTACTAATATTACTTAATTATAACACCCTAATATTATATAATATATTTCTTTTAGAACAAATATTATTTTGTTCATAATTTTTGATACACATTGGTTTTAAACAAAACATTTTTTAGTCATTCTTTTCACACTTAATATAAATTTATTATTTGTTAACATTTAGGAATTTATTGGGAAAAATAAACATCTTATTTGAAATAATCATATCAAAATATTTTTCGGTTTATGTTTTCTGATTTTTATGAGATGTTTTATTTTTTGATGCATATTGATAAATACATAATTTTAATTGAAAAGTTTATTTCCGTGTAAATAATTTATAATGATATAGTATATTTTCATTTTGTTTTAAATTAACAATATGTAAATATTATTTTCATAATTATATATTGATTTTAGATATAAAAACATCATAAAATTTGGAAATTTGTTCTATAAAGTCCCACTATGTCATCGAGTTTGTAGGAGTATGTTTAAAATAAATTGTTTCACATATTTGAATTGAATTTTGAAAAACAGATTAAATATTTAGAATCAAAGTAATTTATAATATCTAAAATGTCCAAATTAATGTTTTACCAAAATCATTAGTGAATGAATTTACAATTAATTACTATGGTTAAGGTGAAAATGGGTACACCAGTGGTTAAACTAAAGATACATGGGTAAAAATGGCCTATAAACATTTCCAAAAACTATCTTATAGAACAATTATGAACACTCTAGACATATGTTTTGAAATTTTTGTTTTCACATCCTTTTGAATTATGAATGATGTCAAGGTAGTCAATTACTTTCAAAGATACATGGTGGGTCCTCTCTGGCACTTATAAGAGGGAACCATCTCTTATCTCTTCTTTAAAACATAAAACCTCATTGGTCTAACCAATCCCAAACCAAAAAAATCTCAAAATCCAGCCCCTCGTCCTAAAAGAAATATTTTTCTCATAAATACATCTTTTGAATGTTTTATTTCATACCTAAAGAGGATACCTAAAGAAAAGATAATGTTCTTCAAGGAGAATCTCTATATTACTTATTTCTCCACGTCCTTATATTTTTATTAAATCATGATGATATAATACCATATGTATCCACCCTATAATAGGTTTTTTTATAATAAAGTAATTACATAAAACCATCTTCACTTAAATCAATTGGTTTACAAAATCATCATCTGTATGTACAATGGATTCCCGCCTCATGAGAACTTGTCATTCATTTTCCCCAATTTATCCTTTCATGGATGGGTATGATGATGGATATAGAGTATATTTATTATATTTATAACATTTATATACCCCTATTGTCACTAATTCATATATATATATATATATATATCTTCCATTCCAAAAGAGATATAATAATCTCGCTCGTGTGTACGGTGGATTACTTCCCCATAAAGCGACGTGATCCATCATTCACTAATGCTTCACAAGGAAGGTGATAAAGATAATGTCAATGATTATATCTTATATAGATGAAATTATAATGATATTAATGAAATATTTATCATTATTGAAATATAATAAATATAATTTTATTTCTTCCCTTTTTTAATTTGTAAAGATGATTACATCATTCATGTATGTGTGGGAAACCGCCTTCACAATGCAATGTTACTATCTTTTCATCACCACACTTCATAGATGATAGATATAAAAGTATATAATATGTTAAATATATATATATATGATGTTATGATAATTATATAAATATAAAATATTTCTTACCTTCTTTCTATAACAATCTTTGAAAACTTTAACTCTTACTCATGCGTATGTACTTCCTACCATCTCCATGATCGTAACATTTTTTCATTTTTCATAACCATATTTCATGATTGGTTTTAAAAGTTCAATTGATGTATAAATATGAAAATTATTTCCTAATTATTATTATAGATATTATTAAACTCTATAATTTGTGAATGAACTAGATCATTAATGATGAAACACACATACGAAAAAAGAAAATTAAAACATGATAGAATAAGAATAATGAAATATTATTAACAAAAAGTTGATAATATATTATTAAAGGATCATATATCATTTTAAAATTATTAATATAGTTTTGGAATGTGTTAAAAACATTTCCAAAACTATTATACATGAGGTTAAATCATGTTCAACCATAGGATGTTTGAGGTAATGGATTTTGTCTCATTTTACATCCCATTCAGACATATTTATCATTTTGGACCAATATAGTTTTAGGTGGTGTATATACATCCCCATTTAAATTTAATTTCATGATTCATTCAGGATTCATGATTTTATATGTTATAATTTGAATTATTTCATGTAATGGGATTTGACTTCATAATAAACAATTGGTAATTTATAGAACAATCTCACCTTAATTTGTTATTTTTATCTTTCAATTTAAACAATCAATTTTTATTAATAATTTTTCAATTGAAATTTTTATTTCTATTAAATATATATATTCTTTTATAATTTATATGATTGTTTCTGAAACCATATACCATTTTTACATACAATGTTTTACATGGAATGTTACTTGACTAACTAGGGAATTATTGATAAATATTTATATTTAGTCAATACTTATATTTCATGATAAGGAATTATGTTTACGAAATAAATAGATTTTATGATATATATAAAGAATAATTTGGACATGAAATACAAGGGATAAAAACTATTTATAGAAATTCCCTTGTTGCATTGTTAGATTCATGAGATGTATCATTTGGCCAAAGTGGACGGGTTTTTTCCAGTGTGTTCTAATCAATCTTGAGGATAGATCATGATGGTAATGGTATCATGTTGATGGACAACATGAAATAAAACAAATAAAAAATTAATTCATTGAGAGTTCAGTTATTATTCTTATTATCCATGATATTTATTCTGTGATATTATCTGCAGATGAATATCAAACTCATTTATTGATTAAATGGAATGTTTTTTCTGTTATTCACCATGCCATATTAATTCTATATTATATCACCATAACAACCACGTTAACTAAATGGAATCTATGTATAAATTTCCATGTTGATTATGTTTATTGATTCATGATATGTTCCATTATACCCTTTCTAGTAATTTCATCCCAACCATATTTTTTTCCTTTCCCCAGGATATAAAGATGAATTCTTGGAATGATATAAATGTACACTATGTTTTTACTTATGTTATGCTTTTTTACCAATGTAAAATGGGTATCATGTATGTGTCAAATTTTCAAAAACATCTAAACTGTTTGGTCCTTTAGTATATGATTCATTGTATCTATTATAGTGTAATAAATTAATTCACTAACTCAAGGCCACTAGGTTTGGGGTTGTAACTATTAGTATTAGAGTATGCTTATTAGAAACAATCACAACTAGATTAAAAAATATATAGATCATGGAATACAACCCTATGATATACTTTGAGGACAGTATAGAATAACAACTTAATGATTTTGTAAGGAAGTTATTATATTTGTTTTCCTAAAAATACATCCATGTATGGATACTAGAAGTGGATATTTTTCTAGCACAGAGGTACATACTGATAATACCCCAAAATGAAACCTTGGGCTAGAACCGATCATCACCTGGTGCATGAAAACAAGCCTTACTACACACCTAGTTTTATACACTGAGGTGAAATTATTAGGAAAACATAAATTTTCATTATATACCATTACGATGAAATTTAAATTAATAATATCCCTAATGAAAATAATATTTAAAAATTTGAGATTAAAAATTTATTAATTTGAATTTTTGCAATGTTTTACACCATATTTGGAATTATGCGTTGTTTTATGAGATAATATATTATACAGACTAGTTTATAAATGGTGCATGGAATAAATAATTGTATCAATACTCTTGGTCAATGTAGGGAATTCCCTACCTTATAATACAATATTGAAAGAATTATAACAATGAAAATTATAGCTATTTTAGGGAAACATAATCAATATAGGAAAAATTACCATGAATGAATAGAAAAACCTATTCTAATATGAACATATCCTATGTTTGAAAACTTTATGTGGCAGAATAACTTAAAAATTAGTTGGGAATCTAATCCAATTTCAGTTGATCAATGGATTAAGTTTCTAGAGAAGATATTTCTGGAACTGATATGCATTTAAATTGAAATGTTTACACTTAGAATGCATTGTCATGAAATATTTGATGATAAATAGTGGTCGTTGGTCCAGAATACTAGGTAGTAAGATGGTATCTAACTCATTGAATTGAAAATTTTTTAGTAGATATTCATAAATAAGTATATCTCTCATGATCAACAGACTTAAAAGAAGATATAGTTCCCTAGCATAAATAAAAAAGATAAAAAAAGTTTTTCTTTGTATAATGATACCATTACATGGTTAAATCAGTATGATATAAATTACATATGTAACATGGGGTGATAGATTTTCCATTTAATTGAAAGGATTTAGACAATTATTTTAAGGTATCTAGTCGCTCAATATTTTTCATCATATAATGAAATTTTTTTGTGTTCCATCAAAATAGAGAAAGAATTATATAGATATTAAATTTTCAAGTTGAATTAAGAGAATTATAAGTTATCTAAGATCCATAAAAATGGAATGAATCAATTAAGAATAATAAAATGAAGTCATTTCAACCTTGTGAGAGTTGTTGAATGAATCACCTTTAGAAATTGTTGTAGGGGATGTGAATTTTTTTATCTTTGTGGAGAAGAAGATTAACATGTTAATGAAGTCATGGTGAATAAGGGAAAAACTGCTATAAAGTGTTTCAAATAAAGGGAGATGGGGCACTATGAAAATTAATAACCTGCACATCATGGGGATCTACCACAAAAGATGCCCAATGGATAAGGCAATGCTTAAGAGATCACTACAGTTGAGGATGATGTACCTAGTGATATGGTGGTAGATAGGTTATTCATATCATCAAATGTATCCACAAATTTTAATTTTTTTAAATAGAGAAATAGATGAAGTGTAAAAAGGGATATAATTAAAGGAGTTTGATATAATAGAGCCAAAGAGTATCATCCCAAACAAAGTTGGTACCCTTAGGGTGAAAGACCTATGACAAGAAAAGGTATGGATCCAGTCATTATAAAACACTTTAAAATCTAGAGACACTGCCACAACATTACCATCATTCCATGTATAATGAATGGTCATGTGATTGTTAATACTTTTCTTGTATCTTATGATCTAATATTTGATGGACCATGGAATAGGAACATTACATGACATTGAATTTTATATTTCTAATAAATCAATATCAATATCCCTCATAGGAATATTTCTCTAGTTATATAGGAGTAGGCTTGTGAGCATGGAATGAGTTTCCACTTGAAGGGAATCACCACTCTTAATGAATACTAAGAAGGAATCAACGACTAAACCATTAGGGTCTCTCGTTACTCTACCAAAATTTATAGATCCAATGCAATAACAACTATCGGTCTTTAATTTTTTCCCTAAGAGTTAAGGCTTCCATTCAGATATATTTTCCCTTAATTTTAGTGTTATTTTTGAGGTAAGAGTTTGAGGGAATTAGTGGCATGAGGTTAGGATTTCATCTGATCCATTTATTACATTCATTATTTTATTCTACATCCTTTTACAATTATATCTACTTTGTTTTACAAGAATATTAGATAATTTCTTTTTAATATAAGAAGGTAGTATTGATTTAAAACTCCCAATAAATGTCTCATTTCCAAAAGGATGCATTATGTACTCATGAATATGACATATAAACATGATTTATTTTCTAAAAATACAAAATATCTAAGGATTAATTTGATATAATACTTGGTATGCAATTGCTTTCAAAATATGATGAAAAATATTATTACAAGAAGAATGATACGACATTTTTTTAGATGGTGTATAATTCCCCATATTTAGAGTAGAGACTTCATCATCCGAGTCTTATCAAGTTCTACCCATAGTATATCAACTGAAGAAGATCACTATGGAAGATGAGTAGAAAAATTATATGGATGGAGAATGTATTATTAAAATTGAAGATGTACATATTGAGTAGGAATACATTGGTGTATTTCTTGTGGAATGACATGGACTTCCCCCAGATCATGATGTTGTGTTTTACATTGATTTAATCCTTCACACATGACCAATATCAAATATTCCCAATAGAATTTCCACTGTGGAACTAGTGGAGTTGAAGAAAATTCTAGAGGATTTTCGTGATAAAAGATTAATTTTCCCTAGTGTTTCACAATGGGGAGCCCATGTTCTGTTCATAAAGAAGAAATATGGACCCATGAGTCTGTGCATTGATTATAGGGAGACCAATTCCATTATGATAAATAACAAGTATCATATGCATCACATTAATAACTTATTTGAAAAAACCTCATGGAGTCTAATATTATTCAAATAATACTCTTCTTTCTAGGTATGATCCATTTCAATAAAATAATGATGAAATTCTAAAGATAGTTTATTAAACAAGGTATATGGATTATGATAATATAGTAATTAATTTTTGATTGACTAATGAACACTATGTTTTTATGGATCTAATTAAAAAATTATTCAATGAATATCACAATGATTTTATTGTGTTATTAATTGATTATATACTAGTGTATTCTAAATGCTACATGGACTATAGGTCTTACATTCCAATCGTTATTGAAACTCATAGAAAGAAATAGTTATATTGTAAATTTATTAAGTGTTATTTTAGACATCAATAATTTTTTTCCCTACATGTATTTTCTCTATTGATGGAATATCAGTTGATCAATAGAAGCCAAAGGTATTAGAAAATATCTTATAGAAATGAACATAACTAAGGTATGTAGTTTGATTGGATTGGAAGATTACTATCAGTGATTCATTTATAATTTTAACTAATTGGCTAAACAATTAACAAATCTTATAGGTAAATTGGTTAATTTTTTAAGAAAATAGGAATGTCAATAATTTTTTTATGAGCTAAAGAGGATATTCATCAATTCTTCTATTTTGAATATTCTATTTGGAAGTGACGGGTTAGTGATATATAGTGATCAATAAAAGAGGGTCCTTAGTTAAATATGAAACCATCATTATTATAATAGGTAAAATATTATCAATCCAATGAAATGAATTTTTAGAAGAATATTATTTCTCAGAATGATGGTAAATTAGTAGACATCATTTGTGAAAATGTTATTCTAAAATTTATAAAAATATTATGTGTTCCATCAATACCTGAGTTAAAAGGGGAATTTTTGGATGATGCTTAAAGTTCAAATTTTACTATACATCCTTGTAGTATAATGATGTATAAGAATTTGGTCTCATGGGAGAACATTGTTTTGGAAATTTCTGATTATTTTTCCATATGATTAGTCTATAAATAAGTGAATTTCATGAGAGATAATCCTAGAGGAGTCATTCTAAATCTTCTTATTCCTATGTGGAAATGTGATAAAATTACTAGGTACTTTATCACAAGACTACCTAAGACTCCTAAATGGAATGTCACAATATGGGTTATCATTGAGTCTCTATACAAATATACACATTTCCTTTCTACAAGAGAAGAGGTATCACTCCATCACCTCACACAGATCTATATTAATGATGTTTTAAGACCATGTGGAACACCTCATTTAGCTATGTTTGATCAAGATCTACATTTTATATCAATATTATCAAAGAATATAAAGAAGGATCTTGATATTGAGCTTCGGTAGAGCACAACCTACCATAATCAAACTGATGGATAGTCTAACAAGACTATTTAAAAAATAGAAGGAATATTTTCATTATTCTGACTTGACTTTCAAGGTATGTAAAATTAAGATTAAAATATGGTAATGTTTTCCTATAACAATAGTTTCTATTAATGTATTAAAAAGGCAACTTAGGAAGAACTTAATTCCAAGAGATGTCATACTCCAATTTCATAGGATATTTTTGGTTAAAGGAAACTAATTGATCTATAACATGTTGAGGATAAAAAAAACAAAGGTAAATTTTATTCAGGATCACATTAAATCATGTCTATGTAGGAAAATAAATTATGGCTATAATTAGAGGAATGACTTGAAATTCCATGTGGGAGATATTTTCATGGAAGAATCTCTATAAAAGGGTTTTATAAAGTTTATTAAGATCAGGAAACTGATCCCTAGGTATATCATACCCTTTGAAACCATTGAATTAGTTATACCTATTTCTTATTGTTTTTAATGCCACCAAATCTCTCTAAATGACGTACTATGTTCCACATAAGATTGTTAAGTAAGTAAATTCTAGTAAAAATTCTTGTGATAACCTGTTATGAAAAACAATTGAATAATGAAATATCTTAATGTGCAGAACCCATCCAGATTCATGAAACTAGAGAGAAATTATTGAGGAATCTGGATGCATGTCTGGTAAATGTACTTTATTGAAACAAAATAATGGAGGATATAACATGGGAACCATAGGATGTTGTGATGAAGAACAAGCTCATCTGGTTAGAATTCAACAAAACTGAAAATTTAGATGATAAAATTTTTTTAGGAGGAAAGAATGTAAGACCATAAGATGTTAAAATACATTTCTTTTAAAAAAATCCATTTCATTGATAGCTTAGGATACACACTAAGTTTAAGCAAAACAGATTTTAGTCACATAATGAAAATTTAATTAAAAATTATATTTTAACACTGTTATAAAATTTACATGAATAAAAAACTTTATATTTTTAACTTTTATATTAAAATTATCATAGGGTGCTTTTTGTGATTTTTTTGAACTGATTCATTTTTTGATGAATGGTAAAAAAATATTGAATTTTAACTAAAAACTTCCTATTTTCTAAAATAATATACAATCATAAATTATATGTTGAATTTGTTTTAAAGTAATATATGTTAATTTTTATATCACTTATTTCAATTTATGTTAATGTATTCATTTTATATTGAATTTAGATATAAAAACACTATAAAATCTAGGACATTTTTTTTAAAAACCATCTTTCTTGTCGTGTCTTCAAGATTAATTTTATATCAAAATTTTACACTTATATGAACAACATTTTTAAAAATTTATTCCACAGCTGGAATTATAATAATTTATTATTTATAATATGTTAAATTTAATTGTTGACCAAAATTAATAGTGAATGTAGAAACAATTAATTACCATAACTAAGGTAAAAATGGGTTTATTAGGGGTTGAACTAAAATGATGAGTGTAAAAACTGCATATTTTCACTTCCAAAACTATTTTGATGCCATATTGAAAATAATAGACCCATATGGTTTTATAATGGACCACTTTAGACCCTTTTGACAGATAATTAACATGGCATAACTACATTATTTTCAAAAATACCGTGTGTATCCTTTCCCCCACTTATAAAAGGCCACCCCATATCCTATCTTCATCACACCATTAAACCTCTTAGATTAGGACAATACTTTGTTAAATCACTTCCAAATTCCATCTCATTATTCTATAATTATTACATGGTGAATAAATCCATCCTTCAAAGTCATTATTTATGGCATAAAGAGGATACCCAAAAAATATGCAATGTTTTTCAATGAGCATCTTTATTTATTTAAATTATCCACCTCCATAAATGTTTTTTAAACTATATTGATATAATAAAATTAGTATCTTAGATATTATTGGGCGTTTTTAAAATTTTTAAATTACCAAAAACCATATCCACGTCAGTAAAATGTGTTACGGAATCACCGTTCATGTGTTCGGTAGATTACCACTTCATGAACTGATGTTGTACAATTATTCCATTCCAACCATTCATGTATGGGTATGATTATGTATAAAAATAATTCATATGATATTGGTATCACATTAATACATTTTTATTCATAATATTATATTTATCTATTTACCTTCAATTCCATAGAAGATATGACAATTTCGCTCATGTATACAACGACCTACTGCCTTGCGAAGTGATGTGATTCTTCATTCAATAATGCTTCACATGGAAGGTGATGATGATAATGCTATTGATTATATATGATATAAATGAAATAATTATGATATTGGTGACATATTTCCATCATTGGGAAGAGAATATGTATAATTTTATTTTTCTCCATTTCACTCAGATAAAGATGAAAACATCATTCTGGTAGATGTGGCTACTGCATTTACAAAGCGATGTGACTATATATTCACAACCAACAGAATTATATGATATATATTGGTATATAATATAGTATATATGATATTTTATCATTCTAGATATATAAAATATCACATACCTTATTCCCATAACGATCTTTTAAAAATGGAAGCATCACCAATGAGTACTTATGACTTCAGGTCTCTATGATTGTAACATAATTCATTTTTCATATCCATCATTCATGATGGGTTTTAAAATAATAATTTTTATATTAATATGATATTTATTTCATTATTTTAAATTTTTATATGTTTAAACACTTTAATATTTGCATTAACCATATGTTTAATAGAAAAACACACATAAAACATATCAATTAACACCTAAAATAGTGAGAATAATGATACATTATTAATGAATGGGTAATAATATATTATACAAGTTTTATATATGATATTATATATATTAAAATAGTGCTGGAATAAGTTAATTTTATTAAAACAACTATATATTAGTTTAAACCACATTAAACCAAAAGAATCATGTGGTACAAGAATCCATCTCATTTTTCATCCCATTGAGACTTATTTTTTATTTTTCACAAATTCAATTTTATGTGGTTTATATACAACTCCATTGAAATTTAATATCATGATTCATTCAAGAATCATAGTATTATAGGTTTTAAAATGAATTATATCACACAAAGTGATTTGAAAAGAAAATTAAAAAGTGGTATATTATTAAATAATCTCACATTTTTTGATTGATAATGTTCTCATGAAATAATAAAATTTTGTTGTAATAATTTTACATTTGAAATTAAATTTCTCTTAAATATTAATATTCTTATATTATTGATATGATTATTTTCTAAGACATATATTATTATAATATAGAGTGTTATAATAGGAATTTTATTTGATTAATTGAGGAAATATTGATAAATCTGTATCTTTTACTCATTTTTTATATTTCATTATAATGAATATTTTTCATGAATTAAATCAATTATTTTATATTTGTGGAATAATTTTTGAAATAAATACACAGTTTGGGGAAAGTTTATTGAATGAACACTAATGATTCATTACTCTCATGAGATGAATCAGTTTTCCAAATCAGTTGGGTTTTTCTACCCAATATATTTCAATCTATCATGATGATAGATCATGACATTAAAGGTTCCATATTATTTGGAAAGATGTTTTATAATAATTTTTAAAGTTATCCTATGATATTTTAGTTATTATTATTATGAAATATGTTTTTCTATGATATTATATATGTATGAATTAATTCATAGTCTATTTATTGAATGGTAGTATTAAGTTATTTACCATTCCATATTAATTATTCCTTATGTAACTATGATAGTAAACAAATTTAAATGGAATGTATATCAAACATTCTAGGCAGATTATGCTTATTGATACCTAATATCATTGAATATACTTAATCTTTACTAATAATTTGAGCTCACCCTTATTTTTTTCATTTCATAAGGATATGATGATGAATTCATGGAAGGAGTTTCTTGGATGATGAGATTTTACATTTCTTTTTCTTTGCATTTGTTTCCCAATGAAAAATGGGTATCATGTCTGTATCTAGTTTTCCAAAAATGAATATTCCTTGAACATGCAATTACTTGTATCTATTCTAATTAATAAAGTAATACACCAGATCCAAGATACTAGGGTTGGGGTTGTTACATAAATTGATCAATATTAATTTTTTTGAAGATGTATTATATTTTTTGACACCATTCATCTATAACATACCCAATTATTCAATTAGTGGATGAAATTATATATCAATGTTATTTCATGTAATTTATTTTCTAGAAACAATTATTGAAATGATATAGGATGTCTTCTAAATAAACATACATAATGGTTGATTATAAGGTATCTTAGTGACCTTCCAAATGTTTAAAGTGATTCACAATATCCTGAATTTTTTCAATCCATTAATAGGCAGCCTTGTTTTTAAATTCATAGGATTTAATTTGAAATTAAGATACAATTAATCAAATGTTTTCTTTGATTTTTGAATCTCATTGATAGTGCATGAACACATTCTACATATTTTACTATAATGTAACTTCATGTTCTCTATGGTTTTTGATAACCAAAATAATAATAGTTATTAAGGTTTTAAATGAAGTATTTAAATACATATACATGAGTAGTAATTTTCATTTCATTATACATTTTATATTGATTCACATATTCATTATAACTCATTAGCTTCTAGTTAGATGCACTTTAATGCCTTATCAAGTGGATTGGGGTCTCTAATATATCGTACAATTATTGATAATTACATGTATTTTTTAATAATTTATCCCAAAATTTTTATTAAATTTTCTCATTCCATAAAATTTATCTAGAATTCTAGAATCAAAAAATAGTTAATGTAATAACATCAATAAAATATACATTGATTTATTTAAAATTCTATATAGAAACTTGATATAGTATATATTATGATAAATTGATAGTTTTGATTACTTGAAATATCCTCTATACAGTTCATAATTTCCATCATCAATTGATAAATAAAATACATTTTTTACATAATAATGTTTTATCATGAATTATTCTGTATTATATCAGGAAGATGATCCATTGATGTGTTCCAATCTTAATTTGGTTTTACTAAAGTTTCCAACCAACAATTTTGATTCAAATATCTATGAACATGCTCATGTAGTTATACTGATATGTTTTTTTGTTTTGATGATTACCTATAATGATGAATGAATTTTTTATCAAGTAATAAATTACAGTATACAATTTAATATAAGTAAATTGTTAATTTTTATACATGAAATAATTATTAAATTCCTGGTATTTTATTATTCTATTTTCAAAACCCAATGATCATATTAAGTAGGGAGTTTCTTCAATATAAAGTGCTCATAAACATGGATCCTCTTAAAACATATTCTAAATATATAATTTGGGAATAAACGTTTTTTTATCTAATCAATTGATTGATTTTCAATTAAAACCCCAAATAGATCATTTAAACTCTTTAAATACAAAGGTGTTCTCCTATGTAATGTTATCCAAATTTAATCTATATATAACATGTTTCATACACTTTTGTAAATTATATAATGGGCTATAATTATATATAACTAAAATTAAAAAAATAATTCATACTAAAGATATAATTTAATAATTTTTTATTTACTCACTATATGTTTGTTCCTATTATCTCATAGGTAAAGGATGATATAAAAACACTAGTCAGTCTATCTAAATGTTAAATGGATATTAAACATTTTTCTTCATAAAACATTAAATATTGATAAATAAACACACAAATAACCCTCTCTGTGTATTGGTACCTCACATGAGACCATAAAATTAATGTTTGGAAAACATTAGTTGTATTACATGGAAAATAAATACATTTATGAAGAAATTTAAAATTAACTGATATTTTTATTTGGTTAATAGTCAAAGAGAATGAAAATAATTAATAATTAATATAACATTATAACTAATTTTTTTTATTTTTCCTATAAATTTATAAATTCATATTTACTAATTAATTTAAAAAATTAAAGAGTGTGAGATATAAAACATTTATCCATTAATAATTATCATATTTATTAACAATATTTAGCTCCCTACAAAAGAAAAAGGGTTAAAATCACAAAAGGAGACGAAAGGATAATATTGTTAAATAATATTATAATATATATAATTAATAGATATTTCAAATAGAAATAATGATGTTGATGAAGGAATGGAGAGGAAAATTGAAGAAAAAAAATTGAACTCAGTTATTATCCATTCTTACATTAATAAAATATCAATTTTATTCTAAAACTAGAAAAGAATATTACTTGGTAATTATTTTCTATTTTCTAATGTAATTTTTTTAATATATAAATAACACATACCCTAACTAGTTTTAAATTTAATCATTGAGTATTAATGGAAAGTAATGTAATATTGGACATGACTCTCTATGTTTATATATAATTTGGATAAGATCTTGAAAGAGAATTCTGATTTTAATCCAAATCATATTGGTTATCGGAGAAAAAATATAAAACATAGAATCCACCCTATAAGATACCAAAACCTTAAAATGTCTTCTATGGGGACCCTTTATATATAAAACAATATATTATGTGTATTTAGAAACCCACTCCCCTCCTCATGTTTTTTTTAATTCACTTTTTTTATAGAATTAAGACAAAAGTCACTAAATATTACTAGAATTCTTTTTTGTCAAATATATAATTGTTATATTTGAATAAATCACAATAATTAGGGAGTGATATATATGTATTTTTTAAATATAATATTATATGGTGATTATAAAATATAATATATCAAATTACTAAAATAAAAATAAAATGGTAAAATGAAATTTTATAAATAGAAACATAAATCATTATTAAAATTATCATTATGACTATATTTTCTATATACACATTATTTTAATGAAAAATTATATTTCATTACTTTTTATGTGTTTTTAGGAAAACATAAAATGGGATTCAAATGATTTAGAGCATTCATGTTGTATTATAATCCATGTTTAAAATATCCATATTTCAAAGGCTTTCATAACTGATCATATCGAAATTTGTAGAAATATCTACATACATATGAGACTATAAAAATAAATTATATTCCATTAAAAATTCATTTGATGATTAATGTATAGAAATAAAAAATAATATTTTCTTCTCTGAAATCTAATTATACTTTCAGTTTTCAACGGTATTTCACATCTCTAGGAATATTTCTCAATGATGAGGTGGTCATTCATTATTGAGTAACCAATATGTCATGGTGAAGTTGATGCTCTATATTATTATTTATAGTAAAGAGTCTTAAATTTATCATAATTTAATTTAAAGCATAATTACTCTGAGGATTTGTTAGGTTGGGGGTGAATAAGAATGGTTTTTAAATTTGTATCTTATTTTGAAGTGGTTTTTTGAAAAACACAATAATTAGAAATAATTTATTTTAGTGGTGTATTCCAAAAAAAAGAGTTAAACATATATATTCAAATATTGAACATGTTATAGTATAAGTGAATAAATTTACCATGATAGACTGTTCTTCTTTTATTTTTTTATTACCTTCTAATTTATATTGAATGATTTTTAAATAAACACAAACCATGTACATAGAATCCATTAGCCACTTAATATACTAAAATATGTGGTTTGTTTTTTCCTAGAGTTGTAAATATAGTTTATATATTTTCAATGGAAAAGAATAATAATCGGTAAATAAGGAATTTTTTGTAGAATCATATGAAAGAATAAATTCAAAAAAGGGTTGATTGAATTTATGCCTATCCACATTCCATAATTTTGGGGAGAATCACTCAATAAATTTCATTCCAAAAATTATAGGATTTTATAAGTAAACTTATTTTATTAATATAACATAGTATATTAAAGTTGTTATAAAACCACAAAATTTAAATGAGAATTTTAATAATACATATATAATAAAATTGTAACCCATGGTGAGATTTTTTATTTATGGAATATGAGAATTTTTTAAATTTTTGTTTTAAGAAAAATTTCTCTGATAGGGAAAAATATTAACAAAACCAATTACTTATAAACCATGATCATATATTCACCAAAACTATTACCAAAGATAAGAACCCAGACAATGTTGTTGTAGGTACTCTAATTATGCAAGAAAATCTAGGTAGATCATTTTTTTATTCTAATTTCATAAATCATTTTATATCTTATGATTTGTTATAAATATAGAATTAAATCCCCAATTATTAGTGGAATATTTTTTAATAAAAAATATGGAGGTTCTACAAGTGGAAAAAATCATTTAAATTACCCTTGTTGATTTTTGTGGTTGAAAACCAATCACAAATATAGTTTCTATATGAATGGTAAATTGTGACCTAATAATAGGAATTGGTTGGATATTAATATATTATGTTATGATTAATTATTGAGATAATGAATTTTTCTTTGTTTTAAATAACCATCTTGAAATAAATTTCAATGGATAATTATTTTACTTGATTCTTATTAGGAGTTATCCCAAGAGGAATATTTTATGGATATTCTTATAAAAAGGGGAATCTAGTGAAAATATTTATATGAGAGATATTCTCATTGTTCTAGAATACATAAATTTATTGATAGAAGAAATAGATGGACACCCACTATTTATATAGTTTGATTCCATGATTAAATTCATTCATTGATTCAAATACACATCAAAGATTCCATATAGAATAGCACCTGTAGAGAAAAAATATGTAATGAAGAAATTTTATCAAATCTTGCATATGGATTTAATGGGATCCAATATATCTCTATGTGGAGAACCTGTATTATTTTTCTTGATGAATGATATATCAATGATATAATTATTCAATAAAATATAAATCGATATTTTAAAAAATAAATAATAAATTACCACTTCCTTGTATCAATCAACTTCATGGTGTTCTATTTTTCTATAATATTTAACTCTAATTTTGGAATTACCAATTAATGATAATGAATGATGATATTCTAAATATTAATTTTATAAAGAATAACATAAACATTGATTTTGATTTAATATCATTTTTATATGAAATACTCAATTATATATTCGTATTTTTTTAATTAATTCTATAGAATATTACCTTGAAAATTGAATGGTAGTAATTGTTAATGATATTCCAAAATATTCTAAAAGTATTGAGGAAAATGGTAATAAGCAAAGTGATCTTATAAAAACTCTGATGAATAAGAGGATATTTTATATATTTAATAAAATTGAATTTTTGTTACAATATGACTCTTTATTGGGATATTTTTTAACATGTGAAATAATATTAGTTAATCCTTGTAGGAAAAAAGTTTAGAGAAGTGAAATTCTTCCTAAATAGTAACATAGATCCATAGGTTCCTTAGAATACCTAATAATTATAGATTATTTTGTAAATATTGTTCTTCAATATCCTTTAAAATTATCGTGTTAATGAGGAAGATGATCTGGTTTGCAAGATAATGTTAGTGTAGGGAAAACTATTAATAGTTAGGTAGAAAGTATTTTAGTACACTTTGATAGGCATTACCAGTAAGTGGTAAATGGTATACCATTTACATAGATCAATCAAATAAACAAATTGTGTTTGTATTTAGAAATAAATATAAGGTTATAACCTATTAGGTTTAAAAATTTAATCCTCATGAGTATATTTATCCCAATGTTGAATTAGTGCAAGTTACATTGAATATTTATCTTTATATATTGTGAAATTATCTTTAAATATAAATATGTTATTTATCACCTATCAAGGTAATTGAAATATATTTGTAGAAATATTTAATAAAAAACTAGGTAAAGTAGATAGTTTGATCTTATTAAAGATTATTATTATAGCATATGTTATCACCATGGTAATTAAGAGAAAGATCTGGATGGGTGAAGTAGAAAAATCATGGTTGTCCTTACTGTGATGTAGATTGAAAAATATCCATTAATATGGGACATCGTTAATGTTTATTGAGCACTAAAATAAGATTACTTTGGTAAATATATCATTCTATGTGGTTTTATCAATTATAATTCATTAAAAATGGATTAAATAACATGTATATAATTTTAATAGGATTTGATGAATTAAATACAATTTTTATAAATGTATATATATGAAGAAAGTTTAGGATACGAGCCTGCTTGGTCCTAAAAATTTATTAATTGAAATAAAATTTTAGACAAACACACAATACAAGTGGCACAAATACTACTAAACACTAGCAAGGCAGATAAAAAAAACCCAAGGAAAAATAATCCCTAACCAGAGGGAGACCCTGAAATCCCAACATTACCATCAACCAAAAAAAATGAGAACCTAGTGTCTGCTCCCTCATCATGCACAAGCCAAAAAATCAGGAGAACCTACCATCCCACAAAGCCACTGCAAAAATTCCAAAAAAGACAGCCTCTCTGCATTCCCACTCCCGAGGTTGTCCCACCACATATTCTAAAGTAATAATCCCTCACACCTCCCCATGTATGCACCCAAGCATTATCCCAGGATCTGCACCACCTTTGTGTCGAGTAATGCGCTCGTCATCATCATGTTAGGTCCTCACCAGAGCAACAATAAAGCCCTCACCCATTCCATAGGTCATACCGCGAACTGTCGAAGTTGCATCAAAGGACCAAAAAAGCCAATATCCATAGAATACCCATCAAAGCCAACCACACCAGATGTCATCTCCCATCTTCAGGATCCCACACCAACACACCATCCCCTCCATATAACCCCATCAAATGCCACCACTCCTGACTGAAAACCCTAGTCTCCATTATTCACTAGGGCAGTCCACCCATATCCTAGTGAGTACCCACCTATGGAAATCCACATATCTGATGCACCGCCTGCACCACCGTCAATACCTGTTCACCTCCTCCAACCCCACCATAATCCACCACCCAAATGAAACCCAAGAAACTACATCACATCGAAGGAGTCCAGATATGATAACCTCTAATATTTCCCCAAAAGATGTAATATTACCATATCTGAGAGGATCTAGCCAAAAATCCACCCCTTAATCCATTGTTACCAAACCTATACTCTATTAGGGACCAATCAACATTCGCTTCGTCCAAAACACCTTCATCCACCCTTTTATTTGAAATAGACCTAAAAATCGCATCCTTCTTGTGAAGACAAAAGATGGAAAACATCTCATTGTGACCAACCACATCAATAGAGGATCGATCATCCTCACCCAATATGATGTGATCACTTGAAATTGAAATAGATAGAAGCTCTCCTCTAGTGAGAGATGCCATACACCTGTATTATAAATGTATTTATACATTAAATAAAATTAACTCAATAATTAAAATAAACACTACATGAATGGTTATATAATGGATACAATCACTCATATTTGGTTTATCAATTTATGAATCCACATTGAAAATAATATCATTAGTTATTGATCATAATTTGTCTCACACAGAAGGATCTGACACCTGTTTTCTAATAAACATTCCTCTCAATATGACCGAGGATCTGTGATCTATGTAAATTTTTAGAGGTGGAAGACTTTATTCATTTATTTAGTGGTCTTATACAAGAAAAATACACATTTCATTAAATATTGAGGCTATTGTATCATCCAATATGGTGTGAATAACTTTTGGATTTCATTTATTTTTAAATATTGATATTGTTGTGGACATAGTAGGAACCCAATATTGTTCTGCATCTACATCCAATAATGATCTGATGATCCCCATCAAAACCTAATATTTTATCAAAGATCATAGAATAATTATATGAATTAATGTATTCATTATTAGTTTAATGAATAAAAATATTAAAAAATATGAACATGATTATACCTTCTTGAAATTAAGTTACATGTTAACATATTTTGAAGGAAATGCTTAAGGATTCATTGGGTGGAAATGTTTAATGAGGTTGAACTAATTGTGATCAAGATAAGAATTAATGTATCTTTTTTTATCTCCATATAATTTTTTTTTGAGTTGAAATATATTCTAGTGGAAACTCAATATTACGATTAGATATTAATTTAACATAGAATCTATCATCAATATTCATTAAGGGTTGGTGTAACCTATGTTCACATAATGAAATAAAAAATATCATTTTCATATTACATAAAAATATATTTATTTTCAATGCATTGTAATGATCCTATCTGATATTATATTGTGTGTCAACGTTATATGAAGTTTGATACTCTACTGTAACATTTCATTACTAGAGAAAATATTATGGGGTTGAAATATGAAAATATATTAATGTTCTATGTAATGCCAAGTGGCCATAAAACTAAAAATAAATAAATTTAATTTTTAGATAATTTTTTTTATAATTTATACATTTTTTATAAATAGTATGTACTAGGAACTTAAAAATGAATTTTTGTCCATCCACCACGAATAATGGAAGCATTTATATAATAAAAAAATTAAATTATGAAATTAATTAGATTATATATAAATTCAATATAAAATCACAGAAAAGAATATTTTGGAATGTCTATAAAATTTATAAAAGTTATTTATAAATTAATTAACTATAAATTGTTTATAGATAATAGATAAAATGTTTTGAACAATTTATTATTAATTTTTCATTAATATTAATGAAGTAATGTTAAGAATATTATTTATTAATCTACTTTATTTTTAAAGTGATCTTAAGACAATATTAATGGAAATATGAAATATTTATAGAATGTATATATATATATGTGTGTGTCTGTGTTTGTGTGTTTTTTAAATTAATTAAATATAAAATGTTTACAGTTATTATTTTAATGATTTTTTTAAAACCCTTATTATTAATATTCCAAAAATATTATAGAGTTGATATTAAAGTATAACATTGAAAAATATATGCTTTATCAATAATTATTAAATCACAATGAATAATTTTTTAGGTATATTTAACATTATAAAATTTAAATAAATAAATTTATTATAGAAATGTTTATAATTAAATAAATTAGTGTTTCTGAAATATTTATTTTCTCAAATATTAAATTTTAATATTTTAAAGAACATTTATAGAATTATTTTTATTTCCATATGATCATTAACTAAAAGAGTTTATTTAAAAATCATAAGGTTAATTTATAAAATGTGTGTAAATTACATAAATGAAAGAAAAATATAAAGGAGTTCATATTTAATATTGTGAATTGTTTTTAAAAAATTAATTTGAATTGTTTAAATTTATACGGTCACAATTTAAGAATTAATTTGGCAACATGAATGAATTTAATGATACTTGGTTTGATTAAAGGCTTAAATAATTTAAAGAATATGATATTATATAAAAGTTCAATATAAATTGGATTGAAAAATGTAGGTATATCAAAGAATATCATATACATATATGTTATATAATACATAATATGAAATAATTCATATTGAAATTTTATAAATAAGGTTTAAATATAAGATTATAGAAGTTTTATATTGTCTATCATAGTAATAAAAGTATTTATAATATTCTATTATTTATGAATTTTTCTTTAAAAAAATTATCACGTTTAATTATTTAAAATTATCACTTATTTAGATATTATTCCTTAATTTATTCATTTATATTACATTTTATATATTTATTATATATTTTATGACTTATTTATGTGAAAAAACAACTTCATAGATATAGGTCATTGAATTTGATGCCTAGAATGACTCCATAATGTTTAGTTTTCATATATCTTGACAGAAATATTGTAATTGAATATATTAGTTTCATTTTAGTTTTTTGGCATTATTTTTCATATTAGGTATTAAAGTTATAGGGAAATGAATTCTATCTTGAGTAGAGTCCCTCTCGTATAAGGGACTTAGGGTAAGACTACATATATACTTAGAGACCTATGCCTTTACTTGGAAAGTGAATGGGTTTGGATATCTATTGATATAGTCTTACTCATTCATAAATTATCAATCTCATATAACTCTATGAATTTAAATGAAGTGTTCATATACATAACACTTTTGATGCATTCAGTCATATATGAATATTTTCATCTTCTTTTTTTGGGTAACACATATTAATGTTTGTGTGAATAATTTTACTTTAATTTGGCATGATAACATTATTTTAGTGGATGTAATATGAATTTTGAAGATAAATATTTAGAATCATGTATATAAAAAAGGAATAAATCAAGGGAACATAATTATTTAATATTTTGTAACATTTATAAATTAAATATAAATAATTTGTATTTAAATTGGTGTGACATTAAATGGAATCCCCTTAAATATCAAGTGTGACATTCCATCAAGGGTTACACTTTCCTTGGAAGAAATCATCCAACAAGTTAGATTCATGTTATATATGGGTTCCCATGGATAATAATTTTTAATGAACGAATGTTATGAGTCACCAAGGATTATCTGACTAGGTAGTTTCACATATATAGGGTCACATAAATTGTCTTGTGAAATATTGTTCATTTCATTTTATTTAGGTTACCATGGATGGGAATCCCCAATGGTTTAGATAATGAAGTAATAAAGTCTATTATTTCTATATAATTCCTTTATATAAAGGGTAATCAACTATTCATTCCATGAACCAAAAATGATGATATTAGGATGAATCTATACAGAGATGATTGGATTGATGTGTAACATGCTATAATGAGGACATTTCATAGTGAAATATATATCTTTGGATCACTAAATGGATTTAGTGTATGGGATCATAGAGGTGCCTGAATATATTTTCATTGATTTAAGAGTTAATAGTATGATTACTAATATAAAATATTTTAGAAAATAGTTTAATTCCTCAATGTTAATAACTATCGTTCTTAGTTCAATTATTTTACAATGTTTCTATATAGAGACATTTACATTAATTACTTGTATATGTAATGAGTTAACAAAAATCAACAAAATATATCAAACATAATGTTATACTTTTAATTTATCGTATATGATATGATAAATTAAATCTTGTGTATGTTTTTTATTAAATATTGATAAAGGATTTAAGATTATTAAAAAATCATTGGTTTGAAGGCAATCACCTTTTATCTGTTATTCTTGTGTTCCATAATTTATTTTATGTGAATAGTAAAGTGATAAATATCTTCTCAATGTATAATATTTGAGTTTCCCACATTAATAATCATTATTGAGTGTTATGGGTTTTGATTATTTGTTAATATCGACATTGATAGATTCTTATACCCATTAAAATGGGATGAATATAAGATATGAAGAATAGATTCATGAGGAAATAAATAGTCTTATAACTCAGTTGACATGATAATGTATATTTCATAGAATGTCATATGATTATATATAATTGTATGTTTATATGATTTTTATCAATCATTATTCTATTTTTATTGTAGTGACACCTAGCATGAGGACCTTTATGCATTTATACCCTACATAGGAATATCAAAATATGAACATAGCTAATATGGGTGTGGTTGGGTATTTTTTATCATGTCATCAGTCAGAATGAAACCCATCTGATATTTTTGCACTTGTATGACATGAAAATACATAAAGAAAATGATTAGATTATATTTATTAATTTCATGTCCATGTTTAGTTGGAACAATATTTGGTGTTTCCATATAATTGAATGAGATGAATGTGATGTACTCATCCAATTAGATTAATGAAATGTTATGTATTCATCAATATTGTTAGACTATTTCATTGAATTAATAAAATAATTATTAGTGTATACTATATTGACTTGTTTTATGTCTATTAGTCACCCGGTTTAACATAAAAGATAATAAAATATATCTCTATATGATGTATATGATATATCTTATGTTTATCATGTTCTAATAAAGATATGATATGTTTTATAGAGATCAAACTAGACCTCATAGTATCTTTAGTAGTACTGATGTGTTGATAGAGGTCAATCATTGATTCAAGATATGAAATATGGATGATAAAAATTTTAGGCAATGAAATAAAGTTCTATAGGGTCACATAGTTGATATCATGGATAAAGATAATGTTATTGGAAAATGTGTTTCTTCAAAAATGAAAAGATCTTGACGTGACAATATACAAAATTGATTCAATAGAATCCTAATTAATTTTCATGTTTGACACAAAATATCAATGAGATTTTAGTACATGTGAGAGGTTGTTGAATTTTCACAACAATCACATTTATTAGGTTCATATATCTTCCCATAATTATTTATTAATTATAATACATCTATAATAGATTAAATTAAACCTAAATTATTTTTTATAGTATTCTATGAATACATAAAAATGATAACAAATGTATAATGATATTATGAATATAGTTGATGAATTTCATTAAATGAAACCCACCATGAGTGGTTATGTGAGGGATACAATCCAGTTTATTCAGAATAGATAATTTGGATTCAATCTGACCAATACACTCTTCTATTATTGATTATATTTTATTTCATAGAGAATTAACAAGAACCCCTTTGTTGATCAATAATCCTCTTGATATGATCAAGGACCCTTGATTAGTGTAACATAATAGAGGAAAGAGGCCTTTGTATAATGATTTAGTCAAAATTATCATGAACACTCAATCAGTGATTAATGACTGGGGCTACTGCATCAACTAAACAAGAATATATATGTTTTTTTCATTTATTTATACATGTTTATATAATCATTAATAGACTGGGCATACAAAATGGATATTCTTATACTATAAAGGATCATTTAATGATCCCATTAAAAATCCTACAATAATGATAGATATATAAATAAAATGGGAAGGGGAATATCATCATTTCCACTAATAAATAAATACACATCATTACTTTAGAAGAAAGAGGAATCCTAATTAGTTGACCTTTTATTAATCATGAAGATTGATGTTGATATTCTATATAAATTTTTTGATTTCAAAATTAATCAAGATTTTTTGTTTTGGTTTTGTATAAGTATTTGTGTGTATTATACTATAAAAATAAATAATGGTCATCAAATAAATTTTACAAGTTAAAATTCAATTTATTGAAATGAACACCAATATATTTAGATATTTTTGACAAAATTATTGGTGGAATGACATGTTGTGTGATGTTGTTGAACAAAATAAAATTTTTTGGCTACCAAAAATAAAAAAATACCAATGGGAGTTATAAAATAAATATATATTATTATATATAATTGGTAGGAAATCACTATGGATTTTTTTAGGTATTCAAAATACATCTAATAAAAAAATAGCATATAGGATATTATGGATCAATTAATAACTAATTCTAATTTTATAATGATATATGAGTTTATCCTTTAGACATATTGACCATATTTATATATTGTAATTGGTGAGGCATTATGGTATACAAATATGTATTGGATCAGAATAAGATGCATTGTTTACCTAAATATTTTAGATACATTTTTATGTAGAACATAAGAAAAAGGTATATATTATTATCATCTATCACTCTCTAGTATAAGGTAAATATAAAATCTCAATATAAAATTTTGATGATATTGTAATATATTTCTATCTTTAATTTTAGGAAAACTAAGAGCATCATCTTTTATTAGTATAATTATCCTATAATAATATTTTCTTTTAAATAATACAAATACATTCATATAAAACATATATAGAAAAACGTACAAAATTAAATTATGTTGAGATAAAGCTGAAGAAGAAAAATAATGGAACCATTCCATGTGATATGAGGAATGTAATAGAATATTAAGGTATTATAGAGTGGACAGAATATTTATATTAACAAAAGTTAAAAAAAATAGAGTTTTATATTGGGGATGATGTGTTCCCCAAGGTATGAACAAAAAAAGGATTCATAAAATTTTAATATAAAGGAAATATAATACTATCACACATTTCTTGATTTAAAATTATAGATCATATTTGAGATTTTTTATATCAAATATATTTTCTACATAACCATTCTAATTTTTTCAATTTATTCTGTTATTAATGTTGATAATGTATATTCATTTCCTAGAAAATGTACACAAAAGTAATATAGTGATACTAGATTTCAATATTAAATATTAGTAATAATTTATATTTGTATCTAATGATATATAATAACCATTATAAATCAAAATAACTAATTAGTGATGTTTCAATGGAAAAATATAATTTTAAAACCAGAAATGTGGGGTCTAAATGTTTTAATAAATAAACTGTAGCATTTTTTTCTAATATTAAAATAAATTTTAATATTTTATGGTGGTATTTATTATGTTGGGAAATGAAAAGTGAGAATTTTCTATCAATAAATAAATGTTATACTCCACTTTTATGAAAGTATAAATATATTATTGATTAAAAAATATAAATATAAATATGTGAAATAAATTATATAGAAAGATTAATTCTTTGAAAATTAATTCATACAATGGAGTATAATAATTTTTATTTTGAAAACAAATTATAGAAAAATATGTGAAACTATTATTATAATAATAATTAATGTAAATATTAATAAATTGGGTTATATATTCAACAAATATCAACTAAAAGTTGGAGAAATAATGGTTAGAAAAGTCATGTAGTTATTGGAAAATTATTTTAATTATTGAATGTAAGATTTGTAATACACGAAACCATTTCACAATGTATTTAATTGATAATTAAATTTGATATAAAAATATATTGATTTTAGTGAAATTTATATAAAATTTTGATTTATAATGTTATAATTAGGTCATGATAAAATTTAAATAAATGTTAAAAACATTCAATTTTTTTTACCAAATATTAAAGCATGATATGCATAAATAGTATACTATATGAGGATATTATGATATAAAATATATATTATAATAGGTAAAATAATTTTCAAGGAAGAGAAATATATATTATTTTTTAAATAAATTGTTTTCTAATATTTACTAAACTACCTTACCATAATGTGAATTCTGAAATCATAAATCAAATTATATTCTATTAAAAACAATTTTTTATTCCATGATTTTTTATTTGACTCTAGATTATATTTAAATTATTATAGGGATTAATATTCAGTATTACATACTTATTTAACCAAATATAATGATTTAATATTGAATATTATGGTTGATAAATAAATTTTGAATATTTAAATACATGTACATTATTAACAATATTCAAATTTTTTGACCAACAATTATTGAATTATTATATAAGTTTCACATTAAATAGATTATTTTCTACACATGGATCTTCATGAATAATTAAATTTTCAATTATCATCTCATATTTCTTCTCTAAAACCACTCTTCATGAGATAATTCCCCTTCAAGAAGTACCTTTGAAGTTCAAAGTGCACTACATGTTAGGTAAGCATTTCCACTACCTCCATCTCTTTCCTTCTATAATTAAATTTAATAAGAAGTAAATTGAATTTATATTTCATACACAGTAATGCCTATAAATCAAATATAAAACTATTAATTTAATGTATTATCTATTATATTTTCATGAATGTTTTTAAAATAATTTCTAGAGATCATTATGTTACTCGACTACGTGTCTTTTATTATAAATTATACTTTTTTTAAAATACTAAAAATAAGTGGAATTAAATATATATAATTATATTTCTCATGGTAGTTTATCTATATTGATATAATATATATTTTTTCATCCGTTATATAGAACAGGATGTGATTTATTCTGATATTGGCACTAGTTAACCTTTATTATCAATACCATTGTTTTTGTATACTTATTGTGAATGATATATATATATATATATTATTAATTCATATTTCCTAATTGTATTTATTTATAAAAAAAATTATAAAGATATTTATCTATCGTTACTAAAATATTTTTGAAAAAATCGCATTACAAACTTCTTTGTTTTTTTCTTATAATTCAATTAAAGATCTGGTTTCACCATAATTATGTTAGATAGTAGTCAAAATGTATAGTAGAAACCAAAGTTGAATCATATTGATACTACATAAGGGTAAATGAATTCTATATTAGATTCATTCTTGTCATAATGAATGTATAGTTTTTTGAATGATGGTAGGTCACATTTCAAAATCATTAGAAATTTAAAAACCTTCAAAATATAGGATAATGTTTTCATTTCAATGCATTTGGGAGAATGAATTTTGAGTCATGAATGAGTGAAAATTCCACCATGGGATAATTCAATGTTCGTCATGTGCCTATATATTTTTGGTTCTCTATGGTGAAACCAAAGATAAAAATCACCATGGTGTCTAATAGTTGTGAACAAACCACCAGAAACCAACTCATTGCATGGTCAAGCCTATCATTTCTCCATGAGAAGTATTTCTAGTAATATTCGAGTAGATTTACTCATGTGGATTCTTCAGTTGAGTATGGTTATTTAGTGATCTATATTTATAATTTTTTTCTATTCAATGATATGTATTTAATGAGAGAATTTACAAGGGACAACATTTGTTTCTTTTGGTTGTTGAAAGTTAATTTTAATTTTAATTAAAAATTTAAAATTTGAATTTTTTACTCATTGTATATCATATAAAATATATTTTCAGTATAATTAAGGTTCTCTACAAAAACAATTATTTAAGTAGTAGATCAGGAGAATGGAGAAGAGTATTTCGATACAATACACATATAGGATGAATAAAATAAGAGTATATTCAATGTGTTATACTTTACTAGAAGTTTGAATTGATTAATCATGAAGTGTAACCCTATTTTTTGTGTTTTTCTCATATATGATTTAAGATGAAGAAGACAATCATAGAAGAAGTAGTGGGAACCTATCATTGAATACAATTAATGAGTTTTATAGTGTGAATTAGAATGGTAGTGAGTTACAAGTTCTGTGTTATGAAAAAGATTTTGTAGGGATATTGAGCCCACACTCTAATGTAAGAAAAAATAATCAGTATACTTATAGTGTTTCTAGATAATAGGCACATTTATATGCATGCTTCAAGACTAAAACCATAGTGGTGAAATATTTAATACATTTACTTTTAATTATTTCTTTCATTATCCATATAGAGTTTAGAATATAGTACAATAAGAGTTCCTTATATTGGATGGATAAGATTTCAATCAAGGTATATTAATTTTCATAATCATTAAATACTCTAATGCACTGATTTACCCCCACCTCAATAGAAATTTTCCGTAAAGGGATAAATATGTGACATAATAGAAGTAGTTTTTTTCAGCCACCATTTTTCTCTCATATCCATGGATATGTTCACTAACCACAATGGATTACATAAATTTGAATGTGTTAATTTCTTATTGTTGGAAGGCCTAATGTAAAGATATTTCAGATCATAGGGAATGGATTTTTACGATGTAACATTACATGGTATTTATATATACATGTTTTTTTATATAATATGGTGAGTAGAGAATTACATAAGATATATTATAGTGAATTTTAATAATATGGAATTGAAATCAAAATCCATAGAGGAATAACTTTGAAAAACTATTTCAATGAATGATATGTCATTCTAGAAATTCCATTATATGGGGAAATAATTTTGAATATATTGTATCTAGTTTAAATGATGTGAGAGTTGAAACCAATGGTTTTAGATAATAAGAATGATGATTTTAGGTTTAGTTGAACTGAAACTAGTTAATGTTGTATTTGAAAATCTCAGTTTTTGTATTGAAAACATACACATGATTAGAGAAATTTTTGACAACATTAAAATCATTAAATGTATTCTAATAATATTGAATCCACTCATTAACACAAAATTCATGTTACTTGAAGTAAAGGAAAAATAGAAATTTAATTAGATATTTTAAAAATTAATCTAAAAAAATAAGGAATTTGCAATGAAGAAAATGTCTCCAAGACCATGGAAATTTTCCAGGATTAATATTTTAAGGCCATTGAGAGATTCATAGTAAAGGAGGATCCATGATGTGAGCATTTTGACAAAGTGATTTCATTAATTTATCCAAAATTAGAAATAGGTAAAGGAACATTTTGATGAAATACACCCTTTTGTGTGTAATATATAGTAAATGAAGACATCATTCATCAATATATACTATGAATTATTATGTTAATGATAAAGTAAGAACCCCTGTATCAATAAATAGTGTCAAGGATGTGATAGGTAAAGGTAAATCTCAATGAAATGTATTTAAAAGTTGGAAACTTCTTTCAAATGGAGGTGACAGTTCCAATAGAATTGTATTCAAAGAGGTTGATTATTTTAATGTTTTTAATGAAATTCATTAGTAGCTATTGTGAAAAAAACATTTATTAAAGTGATGTTGAAGAAACTGTTTTTTATTGATAGATCGATCATTATAAAAAAAACTATATTAATCTATTTAGAAGATTGATATTCATAGGGAAAACTCTAAAAGAATAGTGGAGTAATCGATGACTTTAATCAATATATTACATAGAGGGTGAATGAAGTGGATTAATTTTGATAATAAATAAAAAAGGATAAATCTTTATCTTCTAGTAATTTTTTGAATGAAGTTGAGATAAATCCTTGAATAGAGTAACAGTCCTAGAATATTATTGAATTTATAATTTATATGAATGGTATAGTCAAAAGAATTGAAAAACACGCAAGTGAATTTATGTGTTAAAAAAATTATAGTAATGGTCAGGATAAATTCCTATTTCCAGAAATGATGTTCAGAATTTCAATTTCATCATCCTCTAATGAGTCTATGGAATATTCTAAAAGATATACTAAAGATATTTTTTACATCCATTATGTGAAATATTTCAAGGAAAAAGGAATTTTTTTTAGTTAATATTGATAATAAAATTTATCCATAATAGATTCATAATATCATTTACCAATATCTGAAAAAATGTGGATTTTAAAAAAATGATCATTGAGACTATAGTTAAGAATAGAAAAACAATATAATGAACAAGGTGTTATTACTATGTTTTGTGGTGTCACATTCAATACATTTTATACATTTTAAGATATGTATCATATAATAAGAAAACTAAAAACATGGAAGTATAAATTCCATAATTTTTTCCTTTTAATGTGCAATAATATTTTATATTCTTGTTGGAAAAAATAAATTCATTGTGCATAAATTGAAGAGGATTATCATAGCAGTTGGTATCCTAATCAAATGAATATAAAATTCAAAAATGTGTTTTGCTTATATTAGATGAAAAAGACTCTATGGAACTATAGTATTTGAATATTAACCCATAACAAATAAATCATTAACAATGGAGATGGATTAAAAATTGAGTGATAGATTTAATATTGTTGATATTTATTTAAGTGTAATGGATAGGTCTAGACTGCACAATCATGTTGGAGGGAGTATGTTTACCATGACGTTAAATTAAGAACCCACATCAAATATTATGTATAACAATGATAGATATATTCATTTTTGGAATGAAAAGGTAATTTAAAATAATTACTCTAGAAAGGAGGGAGTCAATGTAATATATATAGAAAAATTATATCTATTGTTGATGAAGGTCACCATCATAATATACTGAGTGCTACCCAGTTCTGTGACTCAGGGAACATGGTGGAGTTAAATATGATTTTTTTTACTAAAAATGATAGTGGAGGTTAATTTTTGATGATATAAAGGAAACCCACATTGTATTATTATATATTCGGTCAAGAGAATCTGTGAATATTGGCAAATAAAGATGAAGTTTTTTTATTTAATAAACATCATGGGTGTTTTAGAATGTGATATTTGTACAATTTAGTAAAAATTGATAGTGCTCATGATTTCCCAATCCTTACATGTAATCATAATCAAACATGTTATTCTTGTAAAAATAGAAATATTATTTTAAATTCCAACATGATGGAGTTGAAAAAAACATCAATATTTATGGGTCCTTTTTAAATGGATTATTATAGTCTGATGACACCTCAAGCTTCAGATTGAAATAGTCATTATGTTTTTATTATTTGTGATTTTAGATGAACAACATGTTTTATGCTAATCACTCAAAAATTGATGTATATAAGTGGATTGTTCGATATCGGAGAGAAGTGAATAAGATCTTTTATTGGAAATCCAAATTTTCTATATTAGAATTGATATATAATTTAATAACATCCATGGGATGTATTAGTTTAGAAAATATATAATTCTTCATGAGGTATTAGTGGTAAGTATTGTTACTAAATGAGGTGGTTTAGAGAAGGAGCTAAATTATGAATAACCCAGATCAAAATATGTTAATTGAAAAGAGTCTATTAGAGTATTGTCAAAATAAGTATCTCTTATAGTGTCCTATATCTCTAACAAGGCCTTATATTGTCCAAAATATTATAATACTCCCTATGAAATCTGGAATGGAAATAGGAAAACATTTATGTTATTTCATGTTTATGGTAGAAAATTCATTATTCATAATTGGGAGAAAAATATGAATGTTGAAGCTAATGGTGATAAAGGATTGTTCCTTGGATATTCATCCAATATAAACTGATAAATGTTTTATAATAAAATACCTAGTGATATATATTAATCCCATGATATTTCTATGATTTAATACGAGTAGATTGTAAAAACACACGAGGAGGTTTTAGATTCTAGAAAGCATATTTTACATTAAAGTGACCAAGTTTTTGAAGAAGAAATTTATAAGTAAATATGTGACATAAAGATAGTTAATGAGGCTAAAGGAAATTTGTATAATATAATGGATGTTGATTAAAAGATATCATGAATAACACCTATGAACAGAAGGTTCGGCATGATAGCTATCACTAAGAATGACAGATTAGAGATCATAAAACCCATGGTCAATAGAGAAGGATGGATAACTATTAGGATGTTTCCTTTTGGTCTGATTTTGATTGAACATCTATTCATGAGGATACTAACGATGAGAGTTAGATCATGGTTGTGAATGGGGATCTTGAATAAATTTAAAATAAATAGTCTTGGAAAAATCATCCTATGATTGAGAATAAAAAAGAGATCATAAAAAAATTATCCTTCTAATAAAAATGCAATGAATATGGGAAGGTAACAAGGAATAATGTATAACTTTTGTAAAACGAGTATTTCCCATATAAATGTAAATTTATATAGGAAAAATTAACTCCTTTATCTCAATTTGAAACCATATGGTTATTTTTTGATACAAATATGAAAAATTTATTCATGTTTTATCAAATGGATGTAAATCAGAATTCATGAATGGGGTTGTTAATGAATAAGTCTACATTGTTCAACCAGAAGGGTTTCTCATGAATGATGATATAATTAAATCTTGTTACTTGTTGAAATATTTATATGTTACAATCCAATCACCTTGGGCATAGTACATCTAGTTTGATTAGTACATATGAGTACTTTATTTTTATATAGGTGGAGTTGATAACAATATTATATTAAAATAAGAATGATAATAAGATGTTGGTTCTTATTTATAAAGATGATATAATATTTGGAGTCTTTGATAACAAATAATAGAAAATGTTTTCATAAATCATGAGGGTTTTGTAATGCCCCGACCCCAGTTACCCAGAGTCGGTGCATTATTACATAACATTGGCATGATCACAAGAAAGATCAAATCTCGAAAGACCGATTAGTTTAGTAGCCTTGGAAACACTATATATATTCATAAAGTTTTATATTACATCATAAAAATGAAAACTACAACAACATAGTCTCCATAGTCCACACTCTTATCCCCTCATACTATCCCTGCAGGTCATTCATAATTTACTTCTTCACATCCTGGGAAAAATAAAACATAGAAAAGGGGTGAGCTCAAATGCCCATTAAGGATAACAATATAGCGGAAACTTTCATAAATAAGAATAAACATTTAACTCAATGTATAACTAAAACAAAATCCTTTTAAACTTGAACTTCAACATAGTATGGCAAAAATAAAATGAAATAATTCCATTTACTTATTCACATGGATATTCTACTAATCGAATAATCACATGCAATATCAATAACCACTTTCATAATGATGGAATGCATAATGTTAGACTATCATAACCACATAGCCAAGGCCTCGTGCCAAGACTAAAAATACAATTATGCCAAGACACTAGTTTGTCTCATGAGACCTACCGATGCATTGAGGAGCTATAGCGGGCTCCACCCATCACATATTAAGTCCAATGCATTCCTCATATGAACAGGTTTAAACATAACATAAACATTCGTATTAAAACTAGCATACGAAATGTCAATACTTTATCCATAAACCATGAATGGTATAAAAATAACACATCCACAATCAAAAAAATCACAAAACCTTCAATACAATATGGTAGTTTTGTATCATAATAAATCAACTTCAAATAAGCTTAAAATCCATCAAAGGATGTTGACAAAGATGAAATCAAAACTATTTGAGAGAAATATACCCTTTTTTGAAATCATTTAAAAGTCACATAATTATAAAATAAAACATTTACTATGAATTTTTTTTTATAAGATTGTAAGGGACGCTTCGAAGATTTTATAATGGCGGAAAATAGCCGCACCCACCGTATAAGTTAAAAAAAAACATTCTTACCTTAATTCTGCCGAAAAGGTTAAAAGCACCTTGTTTGGAAAATGACGGAAAGATTCATTTATAAATATCTTATAAAAAGTCAAATAGGGGTATAAATGACTTTAAACGATATTCTTGTAAATAGTAAAAATGTTTTGAAATACATTTTTAAGAAACATTGATGTGGATGATAAAGAGATCCCAGTAGATTATTACGTATAAACAACCTCGGATAATGAAGAGATTGCGAAATAAACCCTTACCTTGTACTTTTCTTTGGTTGAGGGTAGGTTAACCTCCTGTATAATGGTGAAATAATTGTTATTAAATTATTCAAGAATCATATATATTAATATGATACCATATATGATCTTTTAACATTTCTTTGTTAATAATATTTTAGAATTATCGTCGTTTCGGGTGTTAACTTACTCATTTTCTTTTATATGTTTTGTTATGTAAGTTGTGTTTGTCATGGATAGGTTGTATATTATTCATATCCATAATGATATTAAGTCCTTAAACATTATTATTAATCTTCAAATGATAATTATACTTGAATGGATACGATGGAGAATGAACCTCATCGCGTTCGTGGAGACGGTAGTCCGTACGTACGCACGAACGACAATATCATTCTTTTGATAATAAATTAATATTTAATTGGATGGTATATCATATATACATAATCATTATCATGTTATATTTATTATCTATATGAATTACACATCATTATTATACCCATCCAAATAATAATGTTTTGAATAACAATTACACCACGATGTGGAGACGGTAAGCCGTACGTACGCACGTATGGTGACATGTCATTCAAAGGATGGATAGAATACTGAAATATGGTTATACCATGTTTATAATAACATCAATGTATATATAATATACTGGAGTTATTATTTTAGAATGGTAATAACAAAGAAAGAAGAAGTGGAGGAAGAAAGGAACTTGAAAAAGGGTGGTGAAATCATTACCTCTTCTTCGGGTTCTTCCTTTTGATTTGATCAAAATGGCTCTTTAGGTTGGCTTTCTGAATAAAGGAAGGACTCTAGGATGAATTGAGGGAAGTTTAGAGAGTATTTGGTCAGAGTTTGTCCGAGACAAATGTCTTTGAAGGTGTGAATTAATGAGAAGGAGGAGTGCCCTTTTATAAGAGGGGTGAGGGGCACCTTTGGAAAAGCTAGAAATATTATTTTATAATAAATTCATATTCGGTTTCTAATGGCTCAAAAGTGGATTATTTAAAGTTTAAGGTCGAAAACCACTCATCCAATAGAATTTAGACAGGTGGGTCATTATATTAACCTTATCTTTTAGTTTTAACTCTTAGTTAATTAGTTTGACATTTACCATGTCACTTTGTATTTTTATATTATATAGTTAATAAACTTACTATATACCTCCAAGAGACCCCCAAGTGGTCCATTAATGATACACCTATAATTATATAAGTATCTTGGCCGAACCTTAGATTTTTAGGAATTGAATATCAATTAATAATATAATATTTGTTTTAAAAACTCTTTTATGTCAATTTTGACACTATTTGGAAAATTGATTTTTGTAAAAATCATAATAGAATTATTACTTCGAAAAAAGTTAATTACATTATTCCTAACATGTCATATTAACCTAGAAAATTAGTTTAATTCATAAAAAGTCTCAAATTATATTTATTTGGGTATTTATAATATCAATTATTTTAATTTTTCACTATTATAGTAATTACTACATCACCATTGTGTCATAAATAAATTAAATTATTTAACGTCTAAAAATTATAAATAAACTATAATTATGTAGGAAATCTTTTTATCTTTCTAATTAATATTTATAATCTAATTTATATTATGTTTAACCCTATATTAAAAATGTTTTAGTAAATATACTTTGATTTTAACTCTTTTAACTCTTCTTTGAATTAAATAATAATAAATGTCCTAATCTAATCCAAGTGGACCTAAATGATAATATTTTATTCCTAAGGTTTTTTTTGGTCGAGATACACTTGTCCAATAGAATTAGGACATGTGTTAGGGTAATATTAATATCATTTTTACCCTTAATTACCCTATTTACTTTTAACCATGGTAAATAAAAGTAAAAATTTACTATTCACCAAAAATTATTTTCATCTCATTGAACCACATTTTACTCCTTGATATTAACCATGTCTCTTGGATTTTTGAAATTCCACTCACAGAAGCGGTAAAATTAGGTTTTATGAAAAATTTAGTTTTTTTTAACTACCACTTAGTGGTTTCACTATTCATCAAAAAATGAGGTTTTTCAGAAAAATACCAAAAATTCACCCTAGGATAATTTTGATATTCCGAATCCAAAAATGAAGTCCATTTTGAAAAATAAAATTTATAAATTTCAAAAAGTGGGTATTAATATTCATAACGGCTAGTTTGATTGGTTGTGATGTGTTAGAACTCGATGTTGCGTACAACACACGTTATTGCATTATTCAAAGAGAAGCGTACCGTAGAAGCTTGGGGTGTTACAGGTTTCATTAAATATATCATTACAATTTGGATTATCCATATATTCAATTAGTTATAGGAAAATCAAAGAAAATATTTTATGTTTATCTCATAGAATAAGTATTCTACCGAATTGTTGAAGTACTTTTAATGAATGACTCTAAACCAATGGATACTCTTGAACTGGTCTGGATGAAATTATAGAAGGATGATAAATGAATGAAGTTTGATGAATCTATTAATATGAAAATCATTATTACCTTAATATATTTGATAGCCACATGACCTAATATAATATTTAGTAAATTTTAAGTATCTCGTTATCATGGATTCCCAAAGTTTCACACCCTAACTTTTTCAAATTAATTTATTTTATTATTTTTTGCCTGATAATTTTTCATCGTGTTTTGGGTGATCCCATGTTTAAATTTTTTGACACATGTTGTGAAAAACATGCATTTTGGGTTTAGCATCGCTGAGCGCATGGGAAGGGCGCGACTTGGAGACCACGTGGCCTGCCTGGTTTTAAAAATAAATTAAAACATAAAGGATTAATGAGATAATGATAAAGTAAAGTAGGATAAATAATAAAATTGAAAAAAAATGAAAATAAGAAGTTCAATGAAATTTGAGATATTTTTTTAAAAATAATCATAATAATAATAATATTGTTTGATAATATTATTATTATTATTAGTGTTAAGAATATAAAACTTATTAAGTTGTTGTAAATTTTAAAATAATAAATAATATTGTTAATATTATATTAAGATACTATCACTTTTATTGTTATTGTTATTATAAAATTATTTATATCATTAATGGTATTATTATTATCACCATAAATTATTATTGTTATCATTATTAATTAATATCATTAGAATTTTTAATATTTTAATTAACAATATTTTCATTGTAATAGTCATTAAGGTTATAATTTTTATTAATCTATTATTATTATTATTATTGCTATTTTTTATTTAAGAATATTATTATTAGTAATATTGTTAATTTTATTATTATATTATTATGATTTTAATTAGGAAAAATTTGATAAAGGGTGAAACCCCCTTCCCCAATAAGGCGCGCGCAAGTCCTCCCCCTCCCCCTCTTGGTCGCGTTGAACCCTAGCCCCCCTCCTCCATGGCCGACGCCTCCTCTGCCCCTAGGCTCATCTTATGGAGGCCCTTGCACCGGCGCCTCACCTTGCACCAGTGCCTCGCCTCGCACCAGCGCCCCACCTTGCACCGAACAAGCTTGCACCACCCTTTCGTGCGTCACTCCTCTATTTCTCATCCGAGTCTCTAGCGTAACTCACCTCCAGTGACACCCCTATCATGCAGCTCCCCTTCAGTGAGCCTCCCGCCCCCTCTCCATAGATGTGTTGTACTCTGATAGTTTTTCCTTTATTTTGGTAGATTTTTGGGTTAGGGTTTTGTGTGTTTTGTTTTGATTTTGATGTGAGTGGTTCAATGTCTTTATTTTAGGCCTCTATTTGAGTTTTTTGTGGTGATATTAAAGAGAAATTGTAGTTGCGCATACATATTTTGGGGTTTTGACATCGAGGTATGTGATTCCATGTCTTATCATTTATGGATAATTTAATTTTTTTGTTAAATATATATTTTATATGTTCTATGCTCTTTTTGGGTAGTGCGAATATAGTTTTTAAAAAATAAAATTTATGTGCAATTGGTTTGGGATTGTATTATATATATATGAATTCGGTTGTACATCATTTGTTAAATATTTTCGTTCCTTTTTTTGTGTTTTATAAATTTTGTAAATTGTTTGTTTAATTAATTATGTAATGCGAATCATGATTGTAAGGGTTTTCGGGTTTTTTTGGTCGATGAAAAATGTGTTTTCAAAGCACTTTAGGTGTGTGTGAATTTAAATGAGATTTTCAATGTAAAATGGATTGTTTTTATGTTTCAAGATTTTTGTGCACCATTGAAATTGTTTGGAAAATTGTTTAAATGGATTATTGAATTATTAATGTGATGTGAACCCTATTTGGAAGATGTTGTAATGTGTGTTTGATTTTAAGGAGGTGATTTTCAGTGTGTTTTTGTTGTAAATTCGTGTTGTGCTCCTTGTAATTATTTCATAAATTGTGTATATGGTTTATTAAGTTGTGTGAGTGTTGATAAATGTGTTTTTAAATAAAAATATGATACTTTCGGATGCTTGTCTTGTCATGCATTTTTTTTATATGGGTTGCAAATAGTATAAAATATGAAAAGAATTTTGTGGAAATGATCTTGGTTTTTGTATGATTTTGAAAAGGGGTTTGGTTTGTGGAATTGATTGACTATTTGTATGTTCTTCTTGTGTTTTTATAAAATGGGGAATTTGTGAAAGGTGTATGTGAAGGTAAATAGATTTTAAAAGGGGTTCTGGTTGTGAATAAAATTGAAAATGGTCTATTTTATGAAAATTGGAGGTTTTCTTGACATTATTGACATTAATTATGAAAGTGGCAGTGTGTCTGATATTTGAATGTGGAAAATTGTTTGAGCATAAGGGAAAACCACGGGTTTCTAGGTGGGCGGACCGGAACTAGTATGCTAGTGAACAGAGGGGTTTTTACCATGGTTCACATTTCAGGTTTGATGTGAAAATACTAACAAAATTATATTGGAGATGATTGGGGACCACTAGGTTATAGATAAGCTCCCTACTAGTGGCCTGTGCACAGGAACAAATATTTGTTATGGTTAATTTTCACCGAGGTACAAGGTTCTATAATCCCACACTAGCTAGATGACCCTGAGGGGATTTACCAGTGGTGCTCTACTATTCATGACATGGTACCTTCCATCGACATACGGAGGACCAATCGGGTCTGTGTGCGTGCACTTTATAAATTTTCTCTTCCTCTTTAAAATAATGTTTCTGAAATGGTTTTTCTTCAAGTGTTCCTTTTTAACTTTTAGTTTGAAAAATATTCCTTAAAAGTGTATCAAAAGCACTAATTTGAATAAAAAATTTAAATTATCTCTTTGATGTCATGGCATGGAATCTCTTTATATGGTGGTATCCTATTGGGACCTTGGATCACACCCTACATACACGTTTGGGTGTATATAGATTCTATTTCTTTTGTATCCCAGGTTGAGGCATCGTGATCTACGATGGTGGTTTGAGTCGGTAGTGGCCTTCTCATGTAGGTCCTTGTTGGTAGCCTAAGCATTTTGCACCTCTCGTATTGCGTGGAGGTTTGATTTAGTGTTTTGTTTCCCCTCTGTTGTAGTACTTTTTTGGTATTTTCTAATGTTGTAAATCATTAAATTTGAAAGTTGTAAGGGTGTGTTTGACTAAATTTCTCAGATATGAATTTTTATTTTTTATTGGTCATTTTAAGATGTTTAATTCAGGTAAATTGTTCCCTCTCATTTTATTTGATACCTGGGAACTTGTTCTAGCCCTTGGGGATCGGGAACACCCTTCATGACTTGCCGCAGACCGGGTTGGGTGCCAAGTTGAATGACGACTCAGCTTGGTTCGTGACAAAATGGTATTAGAGGATGTTCTCTTGGTTCATGTCCCTTTTGGAAGATTTAGAGTAGACTGGAGTTAAGGTTATCTGAACTCTGTGTTCTGGCTATGAGTAAGGTGCTTGGCCATTACACCTTGTTGTGGGGCTTCAGTTACCAGTGGAAGTTGAGGTTTTTTTGAGTCTTTGGTCCTTGTGGTTAATCTTGTATGGGGGAAATGAAATGGGAGTATGATCAATGGTCTTCATGAGCTTGCAGGGCCTGGAAAACAATGTGGAGCTGGGTACATTGTCCTAGAATACTCTTTATGATGGTGGTGTGACCAAAATATGGCTGCCAAGCATATTTACATGTCTCCCATCAGCTCTAGTTTCCACTTGAATCATCTTGTGACTCCTTCGGTGTAATGAACCAATGTTTTTTTCAATGAAAATCTCTTATTATAATCATTCCTTATAGTTTTATCACTTTGGAAAAACACAATTTCATACAATATGACCATTAAACATAAGTTTTCCACTTATGTGTCTTGAATTTCGAAAATCTGACATACACGGTTGTGTTCAGGATGTTTTTTGGGGTCTGATGAAACAAACATAATTTTTGGTGAATAGTAACATACCCTTATGAATAGTATCCTACCCTTAGGAATGGTAACCTTACCCTTATAAATATATTATTATTATGGTTATAAGATAATGAGATCTTGATTAAATTTTCAAGGTGTTATACAATGAGCTATAGTTTTTATATTGTTACTTTTTTTGAATAAAATATTATTTTAATTAAAAATTAATTTACACATATTTAGAAAATTATTTTTTAAAAATGGAGTTCACTTTTGAATTATACATATTGAAAAATGGTTAGGGTAAATTTTTGGGATTTTTCTGAGACTACTGAATTTTCGATGAATAGTAAAAATACAGTTTTTGGGTTTTGGTGTGTTTTATGACATCATAATGACCCAATAGTGATGTCATAAAATACTATAAACATTATGTTTGGACAATATATGTTTTACCATTAAAATAATGTGATTTTAAATTTTTTTTTTAAAAAGCATTAGTTGACCCTACAATACTTATAAAACATCTTGTCTTTTTAAATTGTTTCCTTTGGGAGTCTGACTCACCTCCACAAAGCAACACTATTAATTTAAGAATTTCGGCCATTGGCCATATAAAATAATGTTTTCCACTCCCATTTGGTAAAAACCATGGGAAAAACATTGGCTAATTTGTGGTTTTGATTAGTTTAATGTGAGATGGACCAAACATAAAAAAAAGAATTACCTCACCTTCCCTATATAAACACACTCAATCCCTCACTATTCTTCACTCAAACTCATTGAATCTCGTCCCAACTCTACCCTCCTCTCTCTAGAGTCCTCCCAAGGTGCACTAAGCTCCCAATAAGCCTCTCCCAAGCATTTGGGATTACACTTCCAAGTAAGGGATTCTACCTCTCTCTCTTTCTTTTCAAGTACTCTATTTTGTGTCACTTCTATTAAGCTCCATGTACTTATTTTTGGGGGTGTTATTTAATATTTAACTTACTATAATTTTTATTTTCATATGGTGAAAGATCCCTTTTAGTCTCATCATTTAATTTTCTGAATTTCTAAGTGGTGTCGTTAGGCTGTCGAATTTTCGTAAGTGAATCTTTCCCGTTCTTCATTTTCAAGTTAAATTTTAATGTCATGTATTTAAAATTACATTATCCTATGTTGGGGTTGGTTCATATACATCCCTATTACTATCATTTTTCTGTCCGTATGATTTGATACCCCTTTTTCTCTCATCATTTAATTTTCTGATGTTTTATGTGTCGCCGTTAGGCAGCTGAATTTTCATGAAATGAAATTTCATTTTATCCTTTCTTTTCAAGTTTCCTTTTTATATGGTATGCCTTCAAATTACACACCATGAACTTATTTTCCATGTCACTCTATCCCTCTACTGTAATTGAGTTATTTATTTGTGGGTGACCTTTGTCCACCCACTTTTCAATGTTTTCTAAAAAGCACGTTTAATAGCCTTTATGCTGCCAAAATTACACCGTTATTTTCCTTTTCAAATCAATCATGCAGTGAATACCATATACAATTCCTATCGAGGGTGTTCACTTTAATGGAAATATAAATTTTTAATGGGGATTTACATGAATTTATTCCATACACATTTATCATGGAATAAATTATGATAAATAATTAATCCCTATTTTATGATCTATGTGGCACACTTAAGCATGAGAATGAAATGAAAGTGACGGGTACGCACAGAATTATATAGCGCTCCAATGCATTGGGAAATTTCTAGTATCATGATACAACAAGTTGGGATAGGGATTTACCAGATTCCTTTCATTTTTGGATGGGGGTTTACATGATTCCTTTATAGGTCCTTGTCCACCAAGATGTCTTGGCGGTTTAGCCTTGACCCATGATGCAGTGTTTAAAGTTGCTGCCACATTTCCATGTTATGTTTATCATGCTATATAATGCTTTATTATTCAAGTTCCTTTATGTCTCTTTGATATTCCTGGCCTAACATGTTTTATTATCTTCATTTTATTCCATGTTTACTCCCTTACAAGGATTTATAGCTCACTCATTTCTTATTTATTTTCCCTAGGATATCCCATGAAGTTTTATGCTCGAGCTTGTTAAGAAGATTTAAATAATAATGTTGTATTCTATGTTGGAAGTATTAATGAGATGTACCTAATTCCCAAAGACACTAGATTTCTTGATCTTCTGAGTTGTATTAGTTATTATTTTATATAAAATAATCTTGTGTTAATGTAATAAAAGATCATGGTTGTTATAGTTGGTATTAGTGGAATGTTTAGTTATTTTTGAAGATTGGTAATAGAGAACTTTAGTATGAACCTTGGGGATAAGACTATGTATAAGAAAACATCGCTAAATTTTGGTAAGTATAGAGTAAGTGGGTTATCTAGAAAATAAATCCTTGTCTGGATAGGAGCAGGTAGAGGCCGCTCTAGCACAGATATACCTCGGAGTGAAAACTCCGACAAGGTGTTTTGGGCTTGACCTGGGGTAACTTGGTACACGATAACGGGTCTTGCAGCACTCTTGGTTATGAAACTCCCGAGGGATGTGCTTTGGTAAATTCATAAGCTCATTACGAACCATTATTAAGGGAAAGGAAATGCCCATAAGAATATATATTAGGAAATAAGATCATGGATAACATAGATTGAATCCTAGAAACTCATAAGTTAAAGAGATAAATGTAATTTATACATTATCCCTTTAATATCATTGGATTCACCTTTATGTGTTTAACAGTTTAAGATAATGATCCCTAATTATATATCAGATAATGTAGAACTAGAATCAAAAAACTGAAAGGTAGGGTTATCATTGATAGTTCTACGCATTCCTTCATATTATGAAAGTTTAGTAGAACTATTCAATCTCCACCAAAATGTTTGGAAGTGGAGTTATAGGTGGCAACGACAAATGGGAATATTACTACATCCCATGTATATAACACCTCCCCTATCACAATTTGTGGATTGGACTTCCCGACGAATCTTTTCATACTTCCTTTGGTGGAATTTGATGCAATTATGGGAATGTATTAGCTTTCCCTATACAGAGCCAACATAAATTTCTGAGAGAGGGAAGTCACTCTTCATATCGCAAATCGTACACCAATTCTATACAAATGCAAGGAGGTGGATGAATCTTATTTGGAACCATCATCTCATGTATGGATATTAATATCTATTGACCAAGAATATCTATCTCAAATGATTGGGTCTAAGGAAATAATCATCCTTGAAGACATGAAAGTTGTGAGGGAATACGCTGATGTATTTCCCGAAGAGCTTCCTAGTCTTCCTCCTAGTCGAGAGGTTGAGTTTTCAATCGAACTCATACCTGGGGCGTTTACATTATCCAAAACTCCATATATAATGGCTATTGTTGAACTTGAAGAACTGAGAAACAACTACAAGAAAATCTGGAAAAAGGTTTCATAGGCCCGAGTGCTTCACCTTGGGGTGCGCTAGTCCTCTTCGTCAGGAAGAAGGATGGGATGATTCACCTTTTTGTCGATTATCATGAGCTAAACAAGATCACAATAAAGAACAAGTATCATCTTATGCAGATTGATGACCTTTTTTATCAACTACGCAGAGCACAATACTTTTCCAAGGTGGATCTACGGTCAGGATATTACTAAGTGAGGGTGAAGAAGGAGGATATCCCCAAGACTACTTTTCATACAAGGTACTAGAACTATGAATTCATAGTAATGCCTTTCAGACTCACTAATGGTCCAGAAATCTTCATGGATCTAATGAATGGAGTCTTCAAGGACTATCTCGACAAATTTGTGGGAGTTTTTATAGATGATATTCTAATATACTCTAAAAGTAAGGAGGAGCATGATGAGCATTTAAGTACTGTACGAAAGACCTTGTGAAAGGAAAAGATTTATGCTAAGTAAAAAAATGTGAGTTTTGGTTAAAGGAAGTCTCCTTCTTGGGGCATATCATCACAAGAAAATGGATATCTGTGGACCCTTCCAAGACTAAGGTAATTGAAGGATGTCCAAGGACAACATATGTGAGAGATATCCGTAGTTTCCTTGGATTGGATGGGTATTATCGTCGATTTGTGAGAAATGTCTCACGATTTTCAAAACCTATAACCAAGATAACTCGAAAGGGAGTCAGATTTTCATGGAATGATGAATGCAAACAATGATTTATGGAGTTGAAAAGGAGGATTATCCATGCAATCATGCTCACGTTACCCACAAGTGGAGATATTTTCATGGTATTCAGTGATGCTTCGAAGAAGGGACTAGGCTGTGTCTTGATGAAAAATGACAAAGTCACTGCCTATTCTTCAAGGAAGTTGAATATTCATGAACAGAGCTATCCAACACATGATCTGGAGTTGGCTGCGGTGATATTCACTTTGAAAATTTGATGGCATTATCTCTTTGGGGAGAAGTTTGAAATTTATATGGATCACAAAATCCTAAAGTATATATTCATACAGAAAGAGTTGAATATGTGCCAATGAAGATGGTTAGAGCTGATCAAAGACTATGACTTCTCAATTCACTACCATCCTAGGAAAGAGAATAAGGTGGAAGATGCTCTAAGTATAAAGGATCCATCAACTCTATCATTGATGAGAATTGAGAGGGATACGATCTTCTTAGAATTAAAGAGGATAGACATGGGAATCATAAAGAAAGTAACATCGTCAATCCTTTAACAATTTATTGCTCAACCGTCTCTTCTGGAAAGGATAAAGGATGCTCAAAAGGATGATGTGGAGATTCAAGAAATGGTGGAAAACATAAGAAAAGGAAAATACTTGGAGTTCAATGTCAATTAAGACGGTGTTGTAAGATATGGGTCAAGACTATGTGTACCATCAATTTCTAAGTTGAAGAATAAGTTGTTGGATGATTCACATAGCTCAACCTTCTCTATCCATCCTGGAAGCACAAAGATGTATCATGATCTTCGAGAAAACTATTGGTGGGAAAAAATAAAGAGGGAGATTGCAGAATATATATCAAGATGTCCTGCGTGTCAGAAATTTAAGGAGGAAAGGAAAAAATCTAATGGGATGATGCAACCATTACCAATACCAATGTGGAAATGGGAAAATATCACCATGGACATTGTCACTAGGCTTCCTAAGACATCTTGAGGAAATAATTCTATATGGGTTATGGTAGATCATCTTACGAAGTCTGCACACTTCATTGTGATATGAGAAGAATTTTTGTTGGATCTACCTACACGGATATACATCAAATAAGTGGTAAGGCTTCATGATATACCACTATCGATTTTCTCTAATCGAGATCCAAGATACACCTCTATGTTCTGGAAAAGCCTCCTGCATGCTCTGAATACTGAGTTGAACTTTAGTACGGCCTATCACCCCCTAACTGATGGAAAATCTGAGCGGACTATCCAAATGCGTGAGGATATATTGAGAGCTTGCTCAATGGACTTCAAAGTTGGATGGGACCAACATCTTCCATTGGTGGAGTTCTCCTTGAACAATAGTTTTCATTCGAGCATCCAAATGGCTCCCTATGAAGCTCTTTACGTAAAGAGGTGAAGAAGACCTGCATGCTGGGATGAATTTTGGGAACGAAAACTGCTAGGTCCTAAAATGGTCGAAGAAATGCTGGAGAAGGTCAAGACCATTCAGAAGCACATCAAGGATACTCAGAGTCTACAGAAGAGCTATGATGACAATCGTCGACGGGACTTAGATTCTGATGTTAGAGACATGGTATTCCTCCGCATATCTCCATGGAAGAAAGTAATGAGATTTGGGAATAAGGTAAAACTTATTCCAAGATACATCGGTCCCTTTGAGATCCTTGAATGCATCAGAGCGATGGCCAACCGACTGGCACTCCCACCCAACCTATCTCATGTACACAATGTATTCCATGTATCCCTCTTGAGAAAGTACATACCATACCCCTCACATGTACTCAATCCAAAGGTGGTACCATTGGATAATGCTCATTCTTATGAGGAACAACCAGTGAAGATCTTAGATCGTAGAGATAAAGTTCTACGAAATAAGACAATGCACCTGGTCAAAGTTTTGTGGATAAACCACAAGTTTGAAGAAGCTACATGGGAACCAGAGGAGGCGATGAAGCAATGTTACCCTCATCTGTTCTAATGTGGGAAATGAAAATTTCACGTGTGAAATTTCTTAAGGGGGAAAGAATGTAATGACCCATTGTTTTTTAAATGAAAATCCTTTCTTATAATCATTCCTTATAGTTTTATCACTTTATAAAAACACAATTTCATTCAATATGACCATTAAACCTATGTTTTCCACTTTTTTGTCTTGAATTTCGAAAATCTGACATACACGGTTGTGTTTGGGATGTTTTTTAGGGTTTGATGAAACAAACATAATTTTTGGTGAATAGTAACATACCCTTATGAATAGTAACCTACCCTTATGAATAGTAACATGACCCTTATAAATCTATTATTATTATGGTTATAAGATAATAAGATCTTGATAAAATTTTCAAGGTGTTATACAATGAGCTATAGTTTTTATATTGTTACATTTTTTGAATAAAATATTATTTTAATTAAAAATTAATTTACACATATTTAGAAAATTATTTTCAAAAATGGAGTTCACTTTTGAATTCTACATATCGCAAAATGGTTAGGGTGAATATTTGGGATTTTTCTCAGACAGTTGAATTTTTTGATGAATAGTAAAAATACAGTTTTTAGGTTTCGTTGTATTTTATGATATCATAATGACCCAATAGTGATTTAATAAAATACTATAAACATTATGTTCGGCCAATATATGTTTTAACATTAAAATAATGTTATTTTATATTTTTTTTATTTATTTTAAAATGCTTTAGTGGACCCTACAAGACTTATAAAACATTTTGTCTTTTTAAATTGTTTCCTTTGGGAGTGTGACTCACCTCCACATAAGGAGCCCTATTAATTTAAGAATTTAGGCCATTGGCCATATAAAATAATGTTTTCCACTCCCATTTGGTAAAAACCATGGGCAAAAACTATGGGCTGATTTGTGGTTTTGATTAGTTTAATGTGAGGTGGCCCAAACGTAAATAATAAAGAATTACCTCACCTTACCTATATAAACCCACTCAAGCCCTCTCTATTCTTCACTAAAACTCCTTGAATCTCATCCCACCTCTTACCTCCTCTCTCAAGAGTCCTTAAAAGGTGCCCCAAGCTCCCAATAAGCCTCTCCCATGCCTTTGGGATCACACTTCCAAGTAAGGGATTCTACCTCTATCTTTGTTTTCAAGTACTCTATTTTGTGTCACTTCTTTTAAGATTCATGTTATTATTTTTGGGGATGTTATTTTATATTTATCTTACTGTACTTTTTTTTAATATTCTTAGAGAGCCCTTTTACTCTCATCAATTCATTTTCTGAATTTCTAAGTGGCGTCGTTAGGGTGCCGAATTTTCGTAAGTTAATATTTCACGTTCTCCATTTTAATGTTCCACTTTAATGTCATGTCTTTAAAATGACATTATCTTATATTGGGGTTGGTTAATATAAATCCCTATAACTGTACATTTTCTATCTGTATGATTATATACCCCTTTTCACTCATCATTTAATTTTTTGAAGTTTTATGTGATGTTGTTAGGCTGCCGAATTTTCATAAAAAGAAATCTCATTTTATCATTTATTTTCATGTTTCCTTTTTAAATGGGATGACTTCAAATTCCATACCATGAACTTATTTTCCATGTTACTCTTTCCCTCTACTGTATTTGAGTTAATTATGTGTTGGTGAACTTTTTCCCCCTCTTTTCAATGTTTTCTAAAAAGCATGTTTTATAGCCGATATGCTGCCGAAATTACACCGTGATTTTCCTTTTCAAATGAATCGTGCGGTGAATGCCATATCCAATTTCTATCAAGGGTGTTAACTTTCATGCACATATAAATTTTGAATGGGGATTTACTTGAATTTATTCCACACACATTTATCATGTAATAAATTAATATAAATAATGAATCCATCTTTTATGATCTATGTGGCACACTTAAGCATGAAAAAGAAATGAAAGTGACGGTTATGCCCAGAAATATATAGTGCTCCAATGCATTGGGTAATGTCTAGTATCATGATATGTCATGTTGAGATAGGGGTTTACCCAATTACATTCATGTTAGGATGGGGGTTTACCTGATTCCTTTATAGTACCTTGTCCACAAAGATGTCTTGGCAGTTTAGCCTTGACCCATGATGCAGTGTTTAAATTTGTTCCCACATTTCCATGTTATGTTTATCATGTTATATAATTCTTTATTACTCAAGTTACTTTATGTATCTTTGATATTCATTGCCTAACATGTTTTATTATCTTCATGTTATGCCATGTTTACTCCCTTACTGGGCTTTATAGCTCACCACTTTCTTATGTATTTTCCCCCAGGATATCCCATGCAGTTTTAAGCTCGAGTTTATAAAGAAGTTTTCAATATTAATGATGTTGTATTTTATGTTGGAAGTTGTAATGAGATGTACCTAATTCCCAAAGACACTAAACTTCTCGATCTTTAGAGTTGTATTAGGTGTTATTTTTTGTAAAATAATCATGTGTTAATGTATTAAAAGAGAAGGGTTATTATAATCGGTCCCAAAGACTATTTTTAAAAACCTTTGCTTGAAAAGTGTGGGAATTGAAATTTAAAACAGAAACGGTTTGATTGGGTTCTTGGGTATCCCCGTCAGCTAGTGTACACCACCATAACTAGTTAGTGCATGGTTCAAGTGCGTCCACGAGTGATTCTCTGTGGGAGAATCCTCCAGTTGATCATTATAAGAATCATCTTCTTCTTGAACATCAAGAATATGAATCCACCACTCTTTTTGCAGTCTAGTGGATCCTCTCGCAGCGGGAGAGCAGGTGCGAGTGGAATTGGATGAAATATTGGTCTCTTAGGTTGTCTGGGATTATGAATGTGGATTTTGACATCGTTATGTCTGGATGTTCAATCTGGAAGTTATGGAAGAAATTCCAGTGGAGAAAAGCAGAAGCAGTTTGGAGTTTTCGGTGCGGGCTACTATTTTAAAAGAGAATTTGGGTCTTTCATTGGTTTCATCTAAGTAAGATATCCTGATAAGCCACCCATGTCGTGAATCTAGTTGTAAGAATTAGTTTTGGCTACATGTAGTAATCGTATGCTTTTATGGACTCAAGTTAAGGCCCCTCTCTTTGAAAGTTCTCCATCGGTTTCAAGGGTCATGTTTGGTGATGCTTTGAGGTGTCGTGTTCTCGCTTGACAGTAGAGGTGAAGGTTGTGCACCCTTCTGGGAACCTCAATCATGATAAAATTGTGTTTCCTTCTGGAATTCCAAAGCTTCTCTCTTTTAGAGGAAGTTATCATTCGTGTGTCCTTTCTTTCGGTGAAGTGTTGCGGGAAAAAAATTGATGTCGAAGCGTGTGGTGTTTGATGTTGTTGTTTGGGTCGTGGTATGGTCATTTATGGAACTAGAAGGAGAAGTTCTATTTGAGGGGTTTCCAAAGCCTGAATGCGAGATAAGAGATGCTTCAATCATTAGATCTCCATCTATAGGTCTCGGAGTGAATCTAGCACATAGTTTGGAAACCCCCAAGGTTGCAAGCGACCTTGGGCCAATGTCTATTTCCAGTTTGGGAAATGAAGATTGTTTATGTTTTCGGTGAATCCGTTGCGTTCTAAGTGGCCCAGTTGGATGGAGGGGTCAGTAGGACCCTGCTTCTTTGTGATGAATGGAGTGTTTTATTTTGTGTGATTTGGATTTTTGCAGTCAGGCCCTTATAGTAAGTAGGGTGTTAATTTGTGTGGAAATCCCCCAGATATGCTCATGCCGGGCCTTCAATATCGGTCTATTTTAGCATGTTAGGCTAGTTGGTCTTTATGGCGGGGAGGCTCACCACGGGTCTCATTGAAACTCTCTTTGTGTAAACCAATTTTAGCCAATTCGCTATGGTGGGGAGTCTGTTCGGGCCTCCCCAAGTTGGTATCCTGGTTCTGTCTCGGGTGTTAGTTTCCTCGTTTGAGCTTGTTGTTTGTTTATGGTATAATGCATGAGCCTCTTTGGGAATGTTTAAGGCGTTTTTTCTTGGGATGTTGAAATTGTGTATCGTGAGGATTCCTATCTTGTGATCATCAAATGAAAGTGTTCTAACTTTTTGGGGCAGGTGACACATAATAGAAAGTCTTTTTACGGGTTTCTTAAGATTGTCATTTAAGTCACTTTCTCCGAGCATGGTGCATTTGTCCCTTTTCGCTTGTTGTATATGGGGATACTCTTTGAATCTTAAGGGAGTATCATTTTTTGCTTCAAGGTTCAATCTTAGTTGTGGATTTTCGGGGACGAAAAGCGCTGTGGTAGGGAGAATTGTCACACCCTAATTTTTCCAAATTCATATATTTTATTATTTCTGGCCTGATAATTTTTCGTTGGGTTTTGGGTGATCCCATATTTAATTTTTTTTGACTCTTGTTGAAAAAAAGCACGTTTTGGGTTTAGCGTTGCTGAGCGCATGGGCAAGGCACAGATCGATGACCGCGTGGTCTGCCTGATTTTCAAAATAAATTAACCCATAAATGAATAATGATATAATGATAAAGTAAAGTAGGATAAATAATGAAATGTAAAAAATATGAAAACAAGAAGTTCTATGCAATTTGAGAAATTTTTTTAAAGATAATCATAATAATAATAATATTGTTCGATAATATTATTATTATTATGAATAGTGTTAAGAATATGAAACTTATTAAGTTGTTATAAATGTTATAATTATTAATATTATTGTTAATATTATATTGAGATACTATCACTTTTATTATTATTGTTATTATAAGATTATTACTGTCATTGATGGTATTATTATTATACCCATAAATTATTATTGTTATCATTATTAATTATTATCATTAGAATTGTTAATATTTTAGTTAACAACATTTTCATTATAATTGTCATTAAGGTTACATTTTTTATTAACTATTATTATTATTATTATTATTTCTAATGTTTAAATTAAAAATATTATTATAAGTAATATTATTAGTTTTATAATTATATTATTATGATTTTAATTAGGATAAAAAAAGAGAAAGGGTGAAACCCACTTCCCCCAAAAGGGGCATGCAGGTCCTCCCCTCCCCCTCTTGGTCCTGCTAAACCCTAGCCGCCCCACCATGGACGATGCCTCCTCTGCCCCTTGGCTCCTCTTCCGTAGGCCCTTGCATCAGTGCCTCGCCTTGCACCGGCACCTCACCTTGTACCGGTGCCCCACCTCGCATCGAACTACCTTGCACCGCCCTGTCATGTGTCGCCCCTCCATTTCTCAGCCGGATCTCCTGCGCGATACACCTCCGGCAACACCCCTAGAGCACGGGTCGCCTTCGGACCACCACCCGCTCCCTCGCCGTAGATGTGTTGTACTCTGGTAGTTGTTTTCCTTCATTTTGGTAGATTTTTGGGTTAGGCTTTTATGTGTTTTGGTTTGATTTTGATGCGAGTGGTTCGATGTCTTGATTTTAGGGATCTGTTTGAGTTTTTTGTGGTAAAATTGAAGAGAAATTAGAGGTGCGCATATATATTTCGGGGTTTTTGATGTCGAGGGAGGTGATTCTATGCCTTAGAATTTATTGAAAATTTAATTTGTTTGTTAAATTTATTTTTAACATGTTCTATGCTCTGATTGGGTAGTGCGAATATAGTTTTAAAAAATAAAATTGATATGCAATTGGTTTGGAATTGAATTCATTATATATGAATTCAGGTGTACATGTTGTGTTAAATCTTGTTGTGCCTTTTTGAGTGTTTTATAAATTGCGTAAATGGTTTGTTTAATTAACTGTGTAATGAAAAATAGGGTTGGAAGGGATTTCAGGTTTGTCTGGTCGATACTAAATGTGTTTTCAAAGAACTTTAGGTGCATGTGTATTTAAATGAGATTTTCAATGGAAAATGGATTGTTCTGATGTGTCAAGATTGTTGTGAACCATTGCAATTGTTTGGAAAAGATTTTAAATGGCTGATTGAATTGGGAATGTGATGCGAACCCTATTTGAAAGATGTTGTAATGTGATTTTGATTATAAAGAGGTGATTTGAGTGTGTTTTTGGTGTAAAGTCATGTTGCGCTTCTCAAGTGTTTCAAAAATTGTGTATACAGTTTATTAAGTTTTTTGAGTGATGATAAATTTGTTTTTACTGAAAAATGTGATACATTGGCCTGCTTGGCTTGTCATTAATTTTTTTTATATGGGTTGAAAATTGTTTAAAAGATTAAAGGCTTGTTGTGGAAATGATATTGGTTTATGTTTGATTTTTCAAAGGGGTTTGGTTTGTCGAATTGATTGATTAATTTTATGTTCTTCTTGTGTTTTTATAAAAATGGTAATTTATGAAATGTGTAAGTGATGGTAAATAGATTTAAAAAGGGGTTCTTGGTTTGAGTAAAATTTGAAATGGTCTGTTTTATTAAAATTGGTGGGTTTCTTGAGATGCCTGACTTTGATTATGAAAGTGGTGGTGTGTGTGATATGTGAATGTGGAAACAAGTTTGAGCACAAGGGAAAACCCCGGGTATCTAGGTGGGCGGACTAGAACTAGTACGCTAGTTAATGGACTGGGTTTTGACCATGGATCACTTAGCAAAATTGGCATGACGACACTGAAAAAACAATATTGGAGATGATTGGGGACCACTATGTTATGGGTATGCTCCCTACTAGTGGCTCGTTCATGAGAACAACGATTTTTTATGGTTGCTTTTCAATGAGGTACGAGGTTCTAGGATCCCACACGAGCTAGATGACCCTTAGGGTATTTACCCATGGTGCTATACTATTCATGACATGGTGCCTTCCGTCGGCATATGAAGTACCACTCGGGTGTGTGTGTTCTCTTTATAAATTTTCTCTTCCACTTTAAAATAGTGTTTGTGAAATGGTTTTTCTTCAAGTGTTCCTTTTTCAATTTTAGTTTGTAAATGTTTTCCTTAAAAGTGTTTTAAAAACATGAATTTGAATAAACATGTTAAATTTTCTCTTTGATGTTGTGGCATGTAATCTCTTTATATGGTGGTATCATATTGGTATCTTGGCTCACACCCTACATACACCTAAAGGGTGTATGTATATTCTGTTTCTTATGTATCCCTGATTGGAGTATCATGCTCTATAATAGTGGTTCGAGTCATTAGTGGGCTTCTCATGTAGGTCTTTGTTGGTAGCTTGAGGATGTTGTACCCCTCATGTTGCGTGGAGGTTTGTTATAGATATTTGTTTCCCCTATGTCATAGAACTTTTGTGGTTTTGTCTAATGTTGAAATCATTAAATTGGAATGTTGTTAAGGGTGTGTTTGACTGAATTTTTCATATCTGAATTTTTAGTTTTTGTTGGTCATTTTAATATGTTTAATTCAGGTAAATCATTCCCTCTCATTTTATTTGATACATGGGCACTTGTGCCCGCCCATGCGGATCGAGAATGCCCTTCGAGCCATTCCACTTACCGGGTCGGAAGCCAGGTTGAATGACGACCTAGCTTGGTTCGTGACACAAAGGATATTTACATTCAATATATAATAGATAATTCAATATTGTCACAAAATATAGTTATTTTTGGTTGGTTTATTATAGACATTCACAATAATTGTTTTTGGGATTCATTGATACATATTTCGTAGTTTTATTTGAAGACTGAAAACTGGGGCGTGTTTTATCTTGTTCATTCCTATGTTTCATGGATGAGTAAAAAATAATGATTATTACTTCTTCATAACAAAAGAGGCAAATTACATTACAACTAATCAAGAATGTACCCAATATAGTTCGTTGAAATAATAGCTTTAGGCCATTATAATTGAGGTGATATATCCTATTTCTATCTATTATGACAACTCAGGTGCTATCACTTTTAGTAAAAATCTATGTTTACTATTGAACAATAATGAATATTGATATGATTTATCGTTTTTTGATGTGGAATTATAAGGAAAAACTAATAAGCATGGTGTATGAAAATGCACAACATCATGTTTCTACTATAATGAACATGTAAACCCCCCAAGATAGATTTTGATTGAAATGAATTGTGTCATAATGTCTAAGCAACACCATACAATAATATATGATGTATTACAAACCCTCAATACCCACATGGAAGTTCACTTTAGAGAAATATATCGTTACTCCTTGATTTAAATATTTCTCTTTCTAATTCTCTTTTATGAAAATTCAATGTTGTTTTCTCTTTGGGTTATCTTTCAATGGTTTAGATATATCTCTTATTCCAAAAAATAGATGTTATGCATGTTTTGTGTTATGAAAGTGGGAGAATTGATCATTCATATTAACAAAAGTGGGAGATCATTCGAATGAATCTTCAGGGAGAGGATAGAGTTTAATTTATGATTTTATAATTATATCATCATTCAATTATGGTTTCTCACAATTACCATAGATCACATCATCATGGAACTGATGATTGAGGCTTTATTTTTACTCTTCATAAATTATAGGATACTAGACAGTGAAATATATTTGATCTCTTATTGTTATATTAGAATTTTTTATTGTTTTCTCTTATTATTTATCAATAAACATAAAGGGGGATATTTTTCATGACCCGTCCCCCGAGGCCCATTCCTTGACTACCCCAAGCCCCCTTCCTAATGCTAGGGGCTGGTGACTACCACCGAGAAGGCATATCCCAGAAAGGGAATGCATTGTCTTTAATCCTGTACAGACACAACCTCATCAGACTATACAAAGTAAAAACTATGTAAACCACAAATACTCCCAAGTAACACCAAAAAGAGTACAAGTAAACTGAAAGTGAAAAGGGGCCAGAATACATGCTCAAAATCCCACAATGTAAAGACACTACAGTTGAAGATCGTCTTCTCAATACTCTACCTGGAGGGTAGTTGTAGGTGCTCTCTCAAGCTGTAGATGAAATGACATATTCGCTCCTACGTTACTAATATCCACATAGTCATAGACCACCATGGCCTGTGTCATTGAGCTCCACCTAGTCTTGGGCCACCATGGTCTGCGTCGAAGCAACGATTGTCTTTACTAGACACAACATGTGTAGACGAAGCCCGTGCATGGGTGAGTATAACAATACCTAGTAGGGACCCCGAGATCCTATAAGGTCTCTCAAAAATCCAAAAAAGGAAATTCCAAAAAGTAAGATCTCAAAGTATAGAACAACACAAAAGGCATCTCCCACTAGGTATAACATAATGTATAGAAGGTAAGATGATTAGTCATAAAGCTACATCATCTTATACAGTTGAGAGATTCTTCACTACCGACCACTGAGGTCGCTTTGCTATTGATCACTGTGGTCGCTCAGCGGCTGACCACTGAGGTTGCTCTACTACTAACCACAGAGGCCTCTCCACTGCTGACCACTGAGTTCATTCCACAACCAACCTATGAGGTTTCTCAACACGTCACAGCCAGCCACTGGATTCCCACACTTAGCACGCTTAATTTTCCAAAGTATCTACTCATCAAGCTATGGATCGTAATTCAAATACCACGAAATCTGACATAGATTATACCCAAAGGAACTCCTCATCACAAGGGTCCCAACACCGTTGACAGAATATGAAACAGATGCTCCATTTGAGAGATATTAGCATTTTAGTAAACAGGGGTCGTTTGCGTCTGAGCGCAGACCGACATGACAAACTCGGCCCAAAAGCCCCTCTTGCTTTGGCTTGGTTCAACTGACCTGACCCAACCTAGTTTGGGTCTGGGCTGACCTGTTCCATCCTAGCCAGTGGGCCAGGCCCATTAGGCCTTGAGGGACCCGACCATGTTTGGGTCGGGGTCCAGCCTGGCGACCCAGTCTCGTTAGGCCCGACCCATATCCAGCGGGCCAGTTATTTCCAGCCTATGCCACCTAGCGGCCCGATTCCCTCTGTCTGGCATGGCTCGCATGGCGGGCCGGTTCTCATTTCCTGCTCGGGCCGTGTGACGACTTAGTTTTTCTCGCCTTCTATGGCTCGCTCGATGTGCCGGTCTGACTCCAGCACAGACATATGTTGGGCGTCCGGTTTGTGCCGCATGCTGTAAGAAGAATATGGCCGCTCTTCCACTCTCCACAGTCTTCCCATGCGGGCCGCTTCCCCCAATGCGGCAACCAAGCAGGCACCACCCTTCCTGCACCATTACTCTCACGTGGACTAGTTTTACTGTGTTGCACGCGGCTTTTCCACCTGTCCACCCTATCACCTCGCTGGATGCGTCCGCCCCGTCACTTCCCCATGCTCACATGACTGCCCGTGATGGTCGCCGCCCTCTTGCCGACGCGGCCGCTGGTCATGGCTCCTTCTCCCCGGATACGGCCGCCCCGTTGTGTCTGCCTCCCTTCACGCTGCCGACCCTCACCGACCGCCGCCTGCTGCCCCTGCAGTCTTCTAGACGTGGCCTCTCTCTCACCACCAACACCTACCGACGACCCCCGTTTCCCGACCACCCACAGACGATTTCCATGCGTTCTTTCTTTGCCACAGATTGGTGCCGCAGAATTGTTGACGCCAACCGACGACCTCGTGTCGGCGGCTCTTGCTACCATTGTCGCTACACCACGAAGAATGCGGATAAAACACCTAGAACACCCAAGTGGAAAATCCGGCCTTGTTCATGTTAGCCCGATATTTTTTTGGTTAGTGAAATCAAGAAGAAAAAAATTAAAACACTAAGATTTTATCCCTGATATCAACCCTCAATCATTTATCCCATCCCAAAAAGGAAACTGATTCATGGATAAATCATTTCGTCGGTTTACCTGCATTCGTCTTATAGGAAGAAGAATGAGGAAAGACTGAATTCAAAATAAAAACGTAAACCACTACATGGTCAGGGATTGGGTGTGGAGAGGACTGGATCACATGCCTCCTCTCTTCATTCCTAATCCTTTGCGGTTCATTGCCTATGATCCTTTAAAGGATGGAGGAGAAAGATCATTGTTTGTCTTTGTCGTTCATCACCATCATTTGTCGCCATCCTCCACCAAATACTAGAGAAAAACCAAACCTTCCTCCTACACCCTCCATCGCCTTCTAGGCTATTCATTGTGGGAATGTGGTATAGCATTTACATTACACTATCTTTCACTACCATTACATTGTTTCAATAATGGAACAGTGTTTCAGTTACACTGTTTCATAATAGCGTTTCAGTTGCAATCAGTTGTCAACCGTTATGCTGCACGTTTTCAAATTAATTAAAAAAAAAGTAAAACAATATTTTATTATTATTTTAATTTTTTAAAAATCCCAAAAACTAACTTTTCTGTCCAACCCGTGCCTATCAATTTTAAGTCCCCCTTAGGCAAAACCCAATGTTATGAATTCAACGGTGTCCTCATATTTTGGATCCAAGCACCAGTTTAAAAGGTAGAAAAAACCACTCGCACATTTTTATATGTGAACTTAATGAATGTTCAAATTTCCAATATGGGATCACCGGGCCTCAGAATCCCATACCGTCAAAGCGCCAAGTCTCAAAAAAAACTTCAAATAACCATGAACAAAAATTTAATTGGAAATTATGTTTTACTAAATTCACCCCACCTTAGGGCATTACATCCCTGAAAGCTAAAACATGGGCTAAGAAAACAAATGGGTGTAATGAGTATGAATCTGAGCCTCCCACTCTAATGTGCTCTCATGGAGATTCTTGTTCTGTCATTGAACGCGCACCAGAGGAATCGACCGCCCATGAAGGAATCGCTCTTGTTGATCCTCTATCTCTACCGAAAACTCTACAAATATCGCCCGATTATCAATATCCTGCTCTCTATTGTCGATGACATGGAAAGGGTTGTGCACATATCTTCTCAGCTGGGATATGTGGAAGCCATTGTGAACCTTCTCTAATGGGGACGGTAGATCCAAGCGGTGTGCCACCTCACCAACTCTCCACAATATCAGGAAAGGTTCGATGAACCTCGGTGACAACTTGTCGCCCCGACCAAATATCTATATTCCATGTCGAGGAGATACCCGTAGAAACACATTGTCACCCTCATGGAACTCCAATGGTCTCTGTTGCCTATCCGCATAGGACTTGGGCCGACTTTGTGCAGTCTTCATTCAGTCTCGGATGATCTGCACCTTCTCTATTGTTGCCCGCACCATCTCTGGACCCATTAGTGTTGTCTCCCCTAGGTCTGTCTAACACAAAGGTGACTTTCATGGTCACCCATACAACACCTCAAAAGGTGCCATACTGATGGTGGAGTGATAGTTATTGTTGCAAGCAATCTCTACCAAGCGTAGGTGGTCCTCCCAACTGTGACCAAAATCCAGGACACAAGCACGAAGCATGTCCTCCATGGTCTGTATGGTCCACTCCGTTTGACCATCAGTTTAAGGGTGAAAGGCTATGCTCAAGTGTATCTAAGTCTCGAAAGCATCTTGTATCCTTTTCCACAACTGGGATGTAAAGTGTGTGTCGTGGTTTGAGATTAACGTCAAAGGCACCCGATGAAGTCGCAGGATCTCCTAGATGTAGAGGCATCCCAAGATCTCTACCGATCCTTTCTCTAAAATAGTGAGGAAGTGGGATGACTTGGTGAGTCAATCAATGATCACCCAGATGGAATCATGTCCACTGGACGTACACGTTTTTCTCATCATGATGTCCATCGATATCCCATCCCACTTCCACTCTGGGATATCGATGGGTTGGGTCAAACTCGCAGGGACCTGATGCCCAACCTTCACTTGCTGACAAGTGAGGAATCTAGAAACAAACTATGCTACTATCTTCTTCATCCCCTTCTACCATTACTAACATCAGAGGTCTTGGTACATCTTCTCCACTACTGGATACACCAAAAAAGAGAAGGTATAGAACTCCTTCAACAGATCCTCTCGCAATGCCACTAGTACCATAGTGTATCCTCTAAAAAGGATGGTGTTCTCCCCACCTTTGTAACATTCATTAGGGGCATGTCCTATGAATATCTGAGCACAAACAGTCTCACAACTTCTATCTCCGAGTTGCTCCTCCATGAATCGCTGTAAGGGTGGAGGGGGAACTACCATCGAATGAAGATATATTGTCACGTCTCTATCCCCAAAGGATATCTAAAGCAAGGCCAACTGCTCTAAGGCGTTGTTCAGTAGCTGCGAACTCAATTTCCGGCTGAGAGAATCTTCTACCACATTCCCCTTCCCAATAGTATAGACTATCCCTAAGTCATTGTCCTAGAGGAACTCTAGAAAATGCCCCTATCATAGATATAGATCTTTCTGAGTGAATATATATCTGAGGCTTTTGTGATCCAAGTAAATGATAAACTTCTCCTTCATGAAGGAGTGTCATCCCATCTTTAATGTGAAAACCACTACTACTATCTCTAGGTCATGAGTCACATTGTTTTTCTCATGTGGTCTCAGATGTTGTGGGCCATAAGTAATCACTACATCTCCCTGCATCAGAAGATAACCATGCCCAGTTCCAAATGCATCATAGAACACCATGTATCTGATGCCCTCCTCTAAAAACCATAAGATATGAGGGCTCATGAAGCTCTACCTCAGCAATTGAATGCTGTGCTGGCATTTCTCTGTCCACATGAATGGTTTCCCTTTCTTCATCAAAGCTTTCGTGGGTGTTGATACTCTGGAGAAGTTGGGTAAAAATTTCTTGTAGTACCTAGCCAACCTTAGGAAACTCTGCACCTTAGTAACACTCATGGATGACTCTCAAGAAAAAACTGCCTCAATCTTCACTGAATCCACTACAACTCCAGTATATGAGATGACATTCTCCATGCAGTGGACCTTTCGTATCCAAAACTTACACTTTGAGAGTTTCCTGTAATGCTGGTGCTCTCGAAGTGTGTCCAGAACCATCCTCAAGTATATAGAGTTCTCCTCCTCAGATGCTGAATATAATAAGATTTCATCGATGAAGACCACCACAAAATTGTCCAAGTATGGCTGGAAGATCCTCTTCATGAGTCCCATGAACACTACTGGGGAATTATTCATGCCGTAACGAATCACTATGTACTCATAGTGAACGTATCGACACCTGAAGGCCATTTTCAGGATGTCATCATCTCGTACGCGATGTTAGTGATAGCCTGATCTGAGGTCTATCTTGGAGAACCACTTCACTCCCTTCAAATGATCGAAGAGTTCATCAATACTTAGTAGAGGATATTTGTTATTCATGGTCACCAGGTTTGGGAACCAGAAGTCCACACACAACCTCAGACTTCCATCTGCATTCGTGGAAAACAACACCAGGGTTGCCCATGGAAAAACCCTGAGCTTATGAACCCCTTCCTCTACAATCCCTCGAACTATACCATCAACCCCCGAAGCTTTGCAGGAGTCATCCGATATGCAGGTGTAGAAATCGGTGCCATCCCCAGGTACAGATCAATGCAAAAGTTTGCCTCTCTGCGAGGAGGTAGCCATGAGACATATTTTGGAAAGACGTTCTCATACTCATCCACTACTTTAAGAAACTGTGGACGTATCTCATCCCCCACATAGAAGGTCATGCTAGCCACCTGGTGAGTGATTGGTTACACCCTCTTATGTGCGAGTCCATCTCATGCTGCCCCGTTTTCCTTATCACCTACAAAGGAAAACTGGGTCCCATCCATGTGGATACACCGCACCATGCATCCCAAACATTCAATATGAGCATGGAACGTTGATTGGTAGTCCATGCCTAGGATGACATTGTACATCCTCAACACTGCTACTAGAAGATACCATCTGAAACTATCTCCTTCAAGAGTAAGGTCGCACAATTGGCACCAGTGTGTGACTGCTGAATCTACTCCTGAGGGAGAATCTAATCGAAAGAATCTAGCCAACGGCTCGGTCTGGATCTCCGATTTCTGAACAAGTTCTGTGACCAAGAAAAATTTACTGGCACCTGTATTTATAATAACTGCAGCTAACATGGATAAGACACATATCGTACCTCCAATCATCTCGGGGACGTCTTGGTCGTAGGCCTTGACTACCCGGAGCTGAGCCTTCCCCTGTCCACCTACTCTTAGATCCCGTCATGGATCACATGACGGTAGTGGTGGTAGTTCCCCATACCTCTGTCCACCTTCCACTACTTGTATCACTCCTCTACCTGGCTAGCCACACTGATCTTGTCTCTGTCGCTATCTCGGTGGTCCCTCGACCGTCTATCGATCATCTGTACGAGGAGTCATACAGTCGCGGGTGATGTGCCCCTATCCACTATATGAGTAACAAGCACTGCACCTCTGATGAATCCCTCTGCCTCAGGATCCTCGTACCACCGACCCTGAGTCATGGGGTCGTCCTTCAGAAGGTCTGGCCCGCTTGGGCCTCTGCATTATATGCCTACTTCCTGCTGTAGATGACTCAGCCAACTGACATCCGGTGGTAGCTCAGATTGTCAATGTCTACTCAGCTAAGAAGCTCTCCACTAATAGAGATCTCTCTAGCACTCCAGTCTATGTCGGGATGCTGAGATAAATCACCGATGCTCTTATCTCACGTCGGAGCCCCTGCTATATGGTTCGGGCCCTGAAGAAAGTGTCTTGTACCATGTCAGTGGAGTAGCGGGAGAGGTTTGTGGACCTCGCTAACTACTGAGCCACATATATGATGACTTGTTGTAGGTGCAGCTGCTCCTAGATACGCACAGAGTGTAAGGCTTTTGTAAAGAACTCTACCTTGAAGAGGTCTTCAATTTCTGATCAGCTAAGAGTCACTTCCTCTCGGGTATAGAGCATGAAGTTCCACCATCTCCCTGCCGCACCCTGAAGAAGGACAATGGCTAGAACTGTCATATGATCTGTGGGAGTCCTCACCAGGCGGAACACCCTCATAACTGCCTCCAACCAATCCTATGCTGCCTAAGGGTCTGTCTCGCATCGAAACCTCAGAGGCCTCTGTCTCGGGAACTCATTAAATGCACTCAATTTTCATGCATCGTCCTATGGTAAGGCTGGTAGTACCTGCTGATCCATGGCTGGTGGTTCCACTGGTACACCACCTAGAGATGATATCCTTGATAATGGTCCTTGTACTGACGCCTCATCGCTCGGTGGACTACCATCACAAACCCTGACTGGAGTCCTGGATGGCTATCTTCATGGAGGCATTCTGAAAGGAAAAATGATAGACCATTGTCAATTTGTTAAACCTAGTGAGCTTACTCAAAAGAGATCAAGAGAAAAAAAAAACATTTTCAAACACACAAGTATCCAGTGTCTTTGTGTATCGAGTCGAAAAATAGAAACCAAGGTCCTGGTGTATGGATACATCGGCCACCACACCAAAACTAGACTCCTTAGCCTTTAAGTCGGCCTGAAAAACACTTAACACTATTTCCCCATAAAAACATTATAGACTCATAGTTTTTATGGTGGAACCGACCACCCTCTAATACATATTTTTCACAATCCGTCCCCTGGGGCCCGTCCCCTAACTACTCCACGCCCGCCTTCCATAATCCAGGGGCTGGTGACTATCACCGAGAAGGCATATTACGAAAAGGGAAGGTATTGCCTTCAAACATGTACAGACACAACCATAACAGTCTACAGAAAGTAAAAACTATGTAAACCATAAATACCCCCAAGTACCACCATAAAGAGTAAAAGTATACTGAATGTGTAAATGGGCCAGAATACAAACCCAAAATCCCACAATGCAAAGACACTATAGCTCAAGACCGTCTGCTCAAGTCTCTCCCTGAAGGGTAGGTGTAGGGTGTTGTCTGAAGGTGTAGAAGAAATTTACCATCCGCTCTTATGTCACTAAGCTCCACCTTGTCTCAGACCCCCAAGGTTTGTGTCACTGAGATCCACCTAGTCTCGATCCACCAAGGTCTACATCGAAGTGACGATCGTCTACACCTGACACAACAAATGGGGTGAAGCTCATGTAGGGGTGAGTTTAAATATACATAGTAGGGATCCTGAGACCCCCGAATGTCTCTTAGAAATCCACAAGGAAATACCACAAAGCAAGATCACAAAGTAAATCACAAAGAAAAAGACAGCTCACAATAGGTATAACTTAAAGTACATACAGTTAGATGATTAGCCTTAAAGTTAGATCATCTTATACTGTTGAGGGATTTATCCTTACAGACCATCGAGGTCGCTTTGCTACTGACCACTAAGGTCGCTCTGCTGCTGACCAGTGAGGCAGATCCACTGCTGACCATTGGTATCGCTCTACATCTGACCACTGAGGTCACTCCACAGCCAACCACTGAGGTTACTCTACATGCCACAGCCAGCCACTCGATTCTCGCACTTAGCATGCTTGATTTCACAGAGTATCTGGTTCTCAATCTATCATTCACATTTCAACTACCATGTAGTCTCAATTAGTATTTAGGAAAAGGACCGTCTCATCACAAGGGTCCAAACACCAAAGACAGCTCATCAAAAGGATGCTTCGTTTGAGAGATATGAGTATTTTAGTAAACTGGGGCCGGTTGCTTCTGGGATCAGTATGACCCGGTAGGACCGACCTGACTAACTCGGCCTGGGGGCCCCAATTTCCTTAGCTTGGTTCAACTGACCTGACCTAGACTAGTTCGGGTCTGGGTCGACTCAGTCTTGCCTATCCAGTGGGCGACGACCATTGGGCCTTGCTGGACCCAGCCCGGTTCGGGCAGGGGTCCTGCCCACCGGGTTTCCAGGTAAATCGGTCTCGTTCAGCCCGACCTGCATCCAGTGGGCCACTTAGTTCCAGTCAGGAAGCCCCAGTGGCCCAGTTGCCTCTATCCGGCCTGGCTTGTGTGGTGGGCTGGTTCTCATTTCCCACCCGGGCCGCGTGGCGTCCCAGTTTTGCTCACCTGGTTCAGCTCGCTCGGTGGGCCGGTCTGACTCCACCCCGGACTCCCATTGGACTTCTGGTTCATGCCACACATGGCCAGCGGAAGCCGACCTCTATTATGCTCTAGGCATCCCACCCGTTCCTTCCTCTGCCCCCAATGAAGTGCCCAAGCGGGCACCACCCTTCCGGGAATGGTCATCTCATGCAGACCGGTTTTACCGTGTGGATCGTGGATTTGTCGTGGGTCCACCATAATGCCTCGCTAGACGCAACCACCCCACCACATCCCCTTTCTCGCACGGTGGCCCGTGCTGACCGCCGCCCTCCTGTCATTGTGTCCAGTAGTCGCGGCTCTGCCTCTTCAGACACGGCATCCCCAGTGCGTCTGCCACCCTTCACGCGGCTAGCCCTCGCCGGCCGCCGCCTACTGGCCGCAACCTCCTGCTCGCCGCCGGTGCCTGCTGAAGACCCCCTTTTCCAAACCACCCATGGCCGATTGTCGTAGGTTTCTTCATCATCATGGATGGATTCCACGGCACTACCGACGCTAGCCGCAGGCTTCGTGCCGACAGCCCTTGCTGCCGCTGTCCTTACGCCACGATGAATGCCAAAAAAACACCCCGAACACCCAGGTAGAACAATACCACCTTATTTATGTCATCCCAGTATTATTCTAGTTAGCATGATCAAGAACCAAAAAATTAGACAACTAAGATTCAATCCCCGATGTCAACCATCCCTCATTTATCCCATCCCGTAAAGGTGACCGATCCACGGGTAAATCAGTTCATTGGTTTACCCACGTTCGTTGCATAGGAAGAAGAATGGCGAAATACTGATTTCACAAAGAAAACATAAACCCCTACCTAGTTGGAGATTGGTTGTAGTGAGGATAGGATCACATGCCTCCTCTCTTCATTCCTAATCCACCGCGGTTCGTCACCGATGATCCTTCAATGGATGGAGGAGAAAGATCAGCATTCATCGCTGTCATTCGCCACCGTCGTCCGCCAAATATCCAGAGAAAAACCAGAACATTCTCCCATTTCCTCCATTTCCTGCTAGGCTATTCATTGGGGGAATTCAGAACAACATTTCCATTATGTTGTGTTAAGGGTTCATTACGCTATTTCGTTAATGAAACATCATTTCAGTTATACTGTTTCATAAAAACTTTTCTTTTACAATCAGGTGTCAACCATTACGCTGAATGCTTTCAAAAGAATTAGAAAATAAAAATAAAACAATATTTTTTAATATAATTTTTTCATAAAATCTGGAAAACTAACTTTTCTATCCAACCCGTGCCAGTAAATGTTAAGTCTCCCTTAGACGAAACCTGGTGTTCTGAATTCAATTGTGTCCTCATATTTTTGATATGAGAACCAGTTTGAATGTTATAAAAACTCACTCACACATTTACTTTAGTGAACTTAAAGAATGTTCAATATTCCATTCCGGGATCACCGAGCCTCGAAATCATGTGTCGTCAGTGCGCTGAGTCTCAAAACAACTTCAAATAACCGAGAAATTTTTTTTATTGAAAATTCAGGGTTACTAAAATATTATTAAAAAATTCCCCTCAGGGACTTATTTATTAGTTATTTTTTGAAACATGACTATCAAATTTTTTTTAAGAAATTCCAAAGGAAATTTGGAATTCTTGAAGAAGAATGAAGACTCTAGCATATAAATCTGGAATAAGTTGATAGGTTTTAGGGTCTCACAACATAGAATAGATTGTCACATAATAAAGATACAACATAAGGATCTCATAATTTTGTTTAAACCTCATTTTCAATGGGATGCTAAAATGTAATGGAAAAACCCTTTAGGGTATTTTTCATTCATGTTATGATGAGTGTGGTTCACCATGAAGAATGAAAAGTTAAATTTATCTTTCTTTTGAAAATTAATGACCTTCGCACCATAGGTATATTATTGCATCATAATTCATTTAAAAGAAGGAATATCTCATTGTAAAGGAGAAAACATGCCATAAATTCCTCATTAATAGATTTTCATGGTAATAACTATTTTTAGTTTTCGAAGTCATATTTGAAGATAAATTCATAAAGGATTTTAGAAGGTTTGAAAAAAGATCTATAAAACAACTCGTCAAATGGGGAATACTATCAGGGTATAGTGGTGAGTAATTATGTATACATTCATATAGAATTTCTAATATGGATTATTCAGTTATGTTTGGTTGTTATATTTTTTTATCCAACCAAAATATCAAATTCAATGTTGGATATATCATTGGATGGGATTGATGGGTAATATTTAAAGAGGTTTTATTTGGATAATATTCTATATTTTAAATAGAAATGTAAAATTTCAAGAGAGAATTTGTTGTGAATGTGATGAAAGAGATTTTGAGTAGAGGTTGACATATCTTTAATAATATTATTGAGGAGTTTTTTACTGGGAAGAAAGAATAATAATTCTAGATGTATACAATGGAATATTGATGAAAAATGGTACATTCCATGATTACTACTTTGATAAAAAAATCAATTATTTTTATGAAATCACAAACCATTTATAGTGTAATTCACATTTATGTTTTGAGAAGAAGATGAATATAATAAAAGTGGTATTTAGCACCTACATTTGAAAAAAATTAGCGATCTTCTCAATTTTATGAATAAATTAAGTTATTTATTTTTTACTTATGAGGATAGTGAGTTTAAATGGTAAATGAGCCCACTCCCTTATGTTAGTTCAAACAAGTAGTGTGCATGGAGTGTTACTGATACATAGGAACATTAGTTTTCACTCTCATGACATTATCTTATTGTAATGAAACATTGAAAATCAATATTGTACAATATTTACTTTATTTTATTTAAATTTCTTATATTGGAGAGAAATATGTTATCCTTGTATTAAGAGAACAATGTTTTTTTCATGGAAGATAAAATGTCTAAATTTTTAAACTCCGATATAACATGAATCACCCCCATAAATATTTTATGAAGGGACAAAAATAATTCCTAATTGGGTTTTATAAGTCCAGAAGGAAAATATTTCAACTAAACTCATTATTATCATGGGATTATTTATGAACTATTTAATAATTTCTTCAAAGGAATCATTTTTATGATGATATTACATTTATCCATTATTATAATCCTTATAAATATCCATTTACATAATCTTAATATTATTTATATGACATCATAATGTTATTGGGGAGTTTAATTAAAATAATATGTACATACATTTATCTGGAAAATCATTAATTATTTTTCCAATGTGACGATTGTTTTATGTTTTATTAATAATGTATATAATTTATTCCCTGTATCATATTTTGTACCTGAATTTTTATTTAATGACTAGGATCATTATTATATTTCCCATAAATGTTGTGTGTAATTATTTATTCCTAGAGATGTTATGATATTAAATCATATCAGTTGGACTTAACTATAAAATACCTTGGTTATGGTTCTTGTTAAAATGAAAATTATGTCCAGATTCTAGAAATAATTATTCCTGTGATAATTATTTTAAAATGCATCTTCAATGATGATAAATATGTTACCAATGTTTCATGGTAACTCCCTAATTTTATATGTCAAATTTTTCTATTTGATAAATATCATAGTGATTCATTATTTAATATTTCTCCATATTGAATTTATTCCATGATTTTTAGTGATACTTCATGTTTTTTTATTGATATTAATGAAATTTTATGGAATATTCTATATTGATATTATCATGTTTTCATATAATACATTTACTTATATTTTATGTTCAATATTTAATACCCATTTATGTAAATGCCTAAATATATGTATTGCCCTAGATGCTCCCAAACATATAAATTGATGTTTATATAGTATTAATAGAGTTTAGGGATGCTTACAAGTAGTGTTATAGGACTGAGAATGAATTTTTTTTGTTATCCTTGGGACCTTACCTTTGAAGTTTTGTTTTAGTGTAGTGGTATGCGTAGTGTCAGGAATATGGCTTATATATTGGATTTTAGGATAGGAGACTTATGAGTTTTTTTATTTGGGTGGGTATTCATTTCTTATATTATGATTGTTGAGGTTTCAGAATTAGGCATGTTGGAGATTGTTTGATTATGTGCACCATGAAGGGAAGATTATTGATCATAATTTTTTAAAAAGGATAACCATTATGTTTTTAAAGAAATCGTTACTTATGGATTAATATGCTTACGTATTTCCTTTCCAACATTCCTGGTTATGGAATGAAGTAAGTTTTTCATTTTGTGAATACCATGTTTTTTATATCATAGTTCCCTTTTCATTAGGATTCATTTCACCATGGTGTATTGGACACATGGTGAGATTAGTTTGGGGTTGATTGAGATGAGGATGAACTCAATGAGCTATTCCAGTATCTCTAGGTGATTGAACACTAAATAATGACACCCTTATCAACTATATGAAACTCCATATCTCAGTTGAATAAAGTTTCATTGTGCATGAGGAAATGGGGAGCAATGTAGAAATATTGTATTGAGATCTTTTGATATGGGCTCATCACAATTTAACAAATCTTTACCATGTATTAGTGCATTATTTTATATAACTAACTAGAAATTCAGGGTGCCTCTTAATTTCATTTTTCTTCCACCGTCTCTAATAATATCCTTGGATTATATGGGCCTATTATTTTAATCCTAGTCCCCTAGTTTTCATCCGTATGCATTTTCATTGGGGGATCAATACCTTTAATCCAGTTTAACTTCCCATAAATTCTATATTCATATTATTCTCTCATTAATCCTTTCTGAACCATGAATGTATTCTTTCATCTAATATTTTATGGTTTCATATCAATTATTGATGAAGGAATTATGATGGGGTGATATCTCTTGGGTTTGTATGTTCCTTGTGATCATTCACATCGTTGTTCATCGTCTACCATTTTAGTCTCTTTTAGTGATCATTGAATCTTCATATCATGGATGGGGATTTTTGAAATCTTACTAATTAATTATAAATATGATTTTATCATGATTTATTTAATTTATAAATAGAATACATTGACCTAAGGATTATAATTAAGTGGAATGAAATTATCGAAAGGTATGGTAGTATCATCACACATGCGCTTATGTAATTATTTTTGTTTTCACCACAAAATATTTCACAGAAAATGTAATATCCTATTTTTATGATTATTGATACTTCCTTTATGATTTTACTTTTAATAATATTATTAAAAAAATTAAATATTCTAATACAATGAATATAATGAATATGATATTCAATATCGTTTTACTCGTCCTTATTAATTCCTAACATGATAGAACATTACATTGACCATATTACATATATGATAATCGATAATATTAGTATCTATTTAATAGCTGTTTTTCTTGTTGAAACATTGTCATAATGTATTGATATATTTAGGATGGTAAATATTAATGATGATTATTTAGATTAACACTAGTTTTTGGATACATTCAAACCATTATAATTATTACATTCATGCGTTGATTGAAGAATTATAGACTACTCGTTGTTTTTTTTGATTTATGGAATTAAAAATTTCTATTATATATGAATTTTTTAATATAATGAACATATGTTTACTTAATTATATATTTCTTATGATAATTTTATTTGGAAAAGGTTGAACTATGTTGATATTATAGTGGTGTAAGATCAACGTGGTATGTAGTGGGATATTGTGTATGTTGATATGTGTTTATGAGAATGATATTGGGATTGTTAGCTTCTATTTTGATCCTTTTTTTTATTATTGTATGGTTATTTCATAATTCATATTTTTTAATAAATATTAGGAATATTCTTTCATAATGTAGGTATAGGAATGTCTTAGTTCATAGACACATGAATGGTAATAGTTAGATAATAAATAAAAGGGGGTAGTTCCTGAGAATTTATGATGATATGTTAAATGGAATACGAATAAAAATTTGATAATTATTAATTTTTAATGTAATAGAATATTTATATATGATTTCCCTATAGGAATTGATAATTCCTAAAGGGTTACCATATTTATAAATTTAAACCCAGAAATAGAGAAAACACTAAACTATAGGGTAGTGTAGGATTGTCAGTCCAAGGACGAACCCATAGAGACAGAGTTGGAGAAATTATTAATTAAATAAAATTAACCTAAACTATTTTATGAAAGAAATCCAAACTAGATGATCAAAAAATAGATGAGGGATTTGTTTAGATTAAAAAAAATAAAAAAAATAATCTTGGCGATTGTAAATCCAGGTTTAGGATTGATTATGGTATAAAATAATTAAATAAAAATCATATGGTGTTGGAACTTTGATTAGATGAATCCAATGGTAATGGTAGACAACCCCCAAATCACCGATTTCCCCTTTTCATAATGGTCATGTTACTTTGTGTATTTGGTGAATTAGTATCTCAGAACCAGGTTTAAATATAGAAACCAATCCACCCAATGGTCATGGCATGACTCAGTATTTTTTCAATGCATTGAAATTATCATTCCCACACCAATCACATAGTGGGAATGAATGATAGAGTGGAGAAGAGTTTTCTAAAATTATGTTTGCAGTAAAAGACCCAAAATGAATCTCATTGAAAAATAGAATACCTTTATACAATTAATCCAACATTATTACATTTTCTGTGCACAAGGTCCACCCCCTCATTTTAGTCACAAGGGTATAGGAAAATAATGTTTTTAATCTACTCATCATAGTAGTGGTAGTCTTTGATCCCAATAGTGGAACTCCGAATGAATGCTTTGAGCGGTGCCGTGTCCCCTCCATTTATATTCTCCGGTTGGGATATGGTGTTGATGAAGATTGTTAGAGAATGGTCAGAATTTGTCTAGGGTGAGTCCCATGTCATAGATTATTAAAAAAACTAATGACATGGTAAATCTAGGGGTTTTAGTCGTGTCCTTTCCATTTACATGATGTGTAATGTGTTTACATAATGTGTAATATGTAAATATTTAAGCATCTCAAATTGCATCATATCACTTCCAAAATCTTATCTCGAAAAAACTCACATTTTTTAATGTGTTTACATGACCCTCAATTGTAATTCACATCATATAACAATTTCAAAAAATCTCTTGTCATACCTGCTTCTTCTAATGAATCCACGATGTGTAAATGTATTACTTAACGTGTAATCATTCAGCTCTAGTTTTCCAGGAATGATGTATCCAAAAAAATCTGGTGTCATGCAGCTCCAAAATTCATCCCTATTCACTCCTTTTTCATAAATTTTCTATACCTACCATTAAAACATTAAACAAGTCAAATTTTCCACAAAATTGAAAGATTATTCATCTAAATGCATAAATTAATATAGTGAAATACTCTAAAATGTATCCAAGAAATACACTAATAAATATATTAATGATTAGATTCCATGAATTGGTTAAATTATTAAATGTGAAAGGATATAAAGTTGAAATCATAAAGTTAAATAAAATAACCATATATTTTTATTATTAATTAAAATAATAATCCACAATTGATGAATTGATATAATAAAATTTATGGTATATGATTAATAGTAGGTGATTATTTTTATTATTAAACCATTACACTTGTGTTTTTACGAATGTGTTAGTTTCTTATTCCCTAGTGATGGCGGGTTGGTATTCATGTGTAATATTATCTATATATCATGTATTAGGTAAGAGAGTATTCTTTATTATTGTTGCATCAGATAATATTTATAATGTTCTTTTCTTTTTTATACTCCACCCCCTAAGCCTGATAATGTGGTAGACACCCATAATTGAACTTGGATTATGTTTTTGTTCCAAAAATCATGATTTTTAGGATACAGACGAAGGGAGTCAACTTCTTTTCCAGTCTCTCTTTTATTAAAAATATTAATGTTAGCATATATCAGCTATGGGGTCTTATATATTAGGATAAATACTCATAGTGACTGTAGTGGCTCATCGTTATGTCTTCCATATATATGAGGGGTTTTTCAGCTTATTTTTATAGTGTGAACATGTATTTAGGCTGGAATGATTAATGTCTATCACTTATATATTGATACTTGAACTACAATGGCTCATAGAATAGTGTATATATATAAATATCATAACAGATCATGGTATAACATTTTTAATTTAATGATATTTGTATATTGTGATTATGATTATGTGGATATGCCTTTGATGTGATTATATGGTTGTGATCTTTGACTTATAGAATGGATATGAGCACTAGGTTATAAGACCTTTGGGTTTAGGGTGATTAGTTTAGTGGGAAAGTATAATGAAGTTAAATTTTACATATATATATATGTGTGTGTGTATGTGTGTATGTGTGTTTTAATTCTATGTTACCAACTTATATGAATTATTTAGTGACTATTCCTAGGTGATATTGGATTGGTTTATTTTTTTATTACTGAGTTAATTGGTGGATTAATTTTGTATTCCTAGGAATATTGAGGTTAATTCCTCCCATATGTGTTCCTTTGATTCTATTGGTTATAGTTTCCAATTGATGTTCTATTGCTGAATGGAAGTTGGGGACCCTCATCTCTTAACTATTGTCTAAGGAGGGGTAACAATGGCGATGGGTCGTGAAATAGTTATATTAGATCTTTTTGTTATGATATAGTATTGGACTTGTAAATATGTACTCGAAAAAATTTCATGGGTTGGTTAGAAATCAATATTAGTTGAAGATAATATGTTATATAAAAATGGGATACTTGATAGGATATGGACTATTAAGGCCCTCGATGTTCTTATGCAAGGATCATATTTTTCTATAAATACTTTTATAAGTGATACAACATACAACGTAGATATATATGTAAGGATCATAATTCACCATTGACTATGCTTATAATTAAATTATGTAAATAATGGGAATTAAGATAATTTTGATTAATTAATCTTAGGTATTCTATATTCTAGGTTAAATAATCCCTCAATATTAATTATTTTTTAGTAATGAACTCTATTTAATTTTCACATCAGGTGAATAATAGTGAACTTCATAAGGAATCACAAATAAATAAATAAAAAGTAATCTTTGAGGATGATGGAATTTAGATCAAAATACTTATTGAGGTTTTGTGTTAGGTCATATAAATATGAGAGATCTATTTTTGATGGAGAGGTTGAGGAAAGTTATCAAGAAGATATAACATTTTTAGTTTGACATTTTCTTAGATGGATTGTGAGATTATGTTCGAAATTTTTATGTTTGGTGCAGTTTCCAATTGTAGTGGGTTATATATCTTTGTGATCACAAGGAGTTTGTTTTTTTGTGGGAGATGTTTTTTGATTAGTTCTAGGAAATATTTATTATTCGAATTTGATGGAAACACATTGGTGGGTTGCTATTTCATTATTCTAGAGTAATAGCATGACGTAGTTTACAATTCACTTCATTAATCTCTTTTGTTATATTGCATAAATCATGCTAGATGAAGATGATAGAGTGATGAATTTGGAGAATTTGTTGCATATGAAGATCCAATTACAAGTCAAATCATTAAAATTGAAAACATTGTTTGATGTACTGTTGAAGTAAGAGGTTATGATGAAGATATTAGATTATTATAGATCATGAAATATCTGATTCTATGAAGAAATTCCCCAGAGAAGATACATTTTCTATATTCCTTAGTCTTCGAGTCATTCATGGTTTCAGATAGTAAGGAGATTACTTCAGTTAAATTCATCTTATTTTTGTAGTGTCAGATGTTTTCAGACCTCTAGTAAAAAAATATGAACTATAATCATTCAATATATAATTTTTGGGAATCAAAAACTCAATTTTCAAACATTCCATGATAGTCAGCATGGTTCTTGAGGCTGGGTGTATGGTAAACCATTACCGTAGTTTCATATGAGGAAGCAATGGGGTGCTCCATGATTCAGTCATCCATGAGAAGATGAAGTAAAAGGATAACCCTTTGATATTCCCAATACTTATTAATATGGTATATAGAATGATCATGGAGGTGATTGAAATTAGTTACATAGAGGTCTCAGAGAAGTATATGGTCATATAAAAACCTAGAGTTACTAGAATGAGGAAATCTATATTTTAATAATGGTATTATCTATTTATATTCTGTGAGGGTTTCTTTTTATTTTTTATTTTTTCTGTAACGACCCAAACATTTTGAATAATAAGTTATATTATTTTTTTCTCAACTAAACTATATCCCATATTAATGATGTTAATATAATTGAAATGTAATCATCGAGTTTGGATCATTATATGACCGTTGGTCAACAAGACCATTGGAAATTATGCTCTTAACGTTAAGATTAGTGATTATAAATAGAGATTATTATGGTTAATTAATGAAGAAAGAAGAGTTTATGGCATCATCTAGTAGACTCAAGCCGTATGTAGCCCATTTGTCATAGCATGGGAAAGAGGTGGCATCACTAGCCTTTGTTCTAGACCAAGCCCAAGCTGAGCTTCAACAAGTGAATCTTGAATGAAATCACCTATGGGGGAAGTTCAAGTTAGTGGTGATTACCACTCAAGCAATGTTATCTGAGCCACCCCAAGAGTTTATCACCATAATAGACCTTACCATTAGGTCATATGCATGTTTTTTAAGGGTTTATGTTTTAAGGCCCTAGCTAATTAATATGAAATCTCTTTGTTTTAATAAATTTTTTGTTTATCACTTACATTTTAACAATATCTTTGCTTAATAAATTATATGTTTATTGAGACAAATTTGATATATTGATTTTAAAAGTAAAAATGGTACTTTTTAGAGATTTCTATAACATAGAGTGTTAGTATGAAACAACACATTATTATTTATTTATAACCTAGCCATTAAACTTAAACATTCCACTTCTATGTTTTGAATTTCAAAAAATGGTTCACTATAGTTGTGACCCAAAATTTATTTGGAGTATGATGGAACCAACTTATTTTCTTAATGAATAGTAACATACCCTTATGAACAGTAATATGAACCTTATAAATAGTAAATCATATTATTATTCTATTTTCATAAGGTTATAAGGTAATGGGATGTTGACTAGTTTTTCAAGGTGATAAAAAAAGAGTTACAGATTTAAAGTTGTTATTTTTGAAAAAATTATGATTTTACTTAAAAATTAAATTAACAATATTTAAGAAATTATTTTCAAAAAATGGAGTTCATTTTTGAATTATAGACATCGAAAAATTGTTAGGGTGAATTTTTGGGATTTTTATAAAATACTTGAATTTTAAATGAATAGTAAAAATAATGTTTTAGGTTTTCAGTATGTTTAATGACATCATAATGATATAATAGTTAATATAAATTTTTGGTCAACTTATGTATAGAATAATATGACATGGGGTTTCCCAAGTGGATAATACCATGGGAAAATATGATGGGAAAGCCCATGGTTTTGGGAAAAACCACTAATGACGTGTCCTCGTAAATTAATAAAATATTACCACTCTTTTCCTATAAATACACACCCATTCATCCATTAGTTTTCATTTGCAATCCTATCTCTACAAATTTCTGGTATTTGTACCTCCCAAATAGTCCTATTAAGGTTCCCTCAATCCCCCAAGGTCTCGATCTTAGATTATATCAAGTTACTCTACAAGGTAAAGGAATCTACCACCTTCTCATTTTCATGTCCTAATTTCATGTCATGTTTTTTAAGTTTCATTTTTATGTTTTGGGTTATGATATTATATATCTATAATACTTTAATTTTTCTTTTCATATGATAATAGAACCTTTTTTCTCTCGTGAATTCATTTTCTGATGTTTTAAGTGACGTCGTTTGGCTGCCAAATTTTCAAAAAGGGATTATCATTTTCAATTTTCTTTTCATGTTTCTATTTCATGTGGTGTGCCTTTCACATTTACATACCATGTTATTAAATCCATCATATCCTATCCCTATACTATTTTATGGATCATTTATAAATGGGTGACTCTTGTCCCCTCTACTTTTAATGTTTTCTAAAACCATGATACATAGTCGTTATGCTGCATAATTTTCATCTCAAAATGTATCTCTCTTTTTCTCAAGAAATTGTATTATTTTCATAAGTGAATACCCAAGCCTATTTCTTCTCCTAGGGTATTCAAATATATATCAAAATGATCTATTTTTGTTCTGGTATTTACATACATGAATCCTGCCTTCCTTTTGCATGGGTTTAAAATTAATTAAATATCATGTTTTAAAAGAAATTTTTTAAACGTCTTGATTATGATACGAAACCCATTTCTTTTTTTATATGGGTTATTTATGAAATGTTTTATGATTATATATGTGGTTCACATGAAATTAAATACATATTAAGAGTGCGCCCTGATAGGTCTCCTAGGCATTGGGTAAAGAATTAATCTCTTGAGATGAATAGTTTTATGATACCATGGTCAATAACCATGGTAATTTTACGACACATTGGGGATGGACCTTGGTGATCTTTTCATGAATGTCTAAATTAAATGTTGAAACCATATTCTCAAGTTATGATTCATGTTATTTTTATTATGATATGCCTCAAGATATCATTCTCATGCCTTAAAGATATTTTTCATGTTCTTATTTATATCACTCAAGTTTACATGTAAAATGTTTCCCTTGTGTTCCCTTACGGGGCCTTCTGCTCACCCTTTCCTCTAATGTATTTCCCTTGGTTATAAGATGGAGTAATTTAATTAGGATGAACAAATGGATAATCCTTTCATGTATTTAAGAAAAATGTTTTATGTTATTATGTATTAAGTCCCTTGTTTCCAAGAGACTAAACCATAAAGATCCTATTTTTTGTATAATGTAATGAAATGTTTATGTAATAAAAAGGTGGGATTCCATAGTTGGTATCAAAGGATAGTTTAGTTATTTATGGACATTAGGAATTTAAAACATTACAAAGATCCTTAATTAAAATATTAAATATAAGAAAATATCATGGTATTTTGGTGTAGTATAGTGTAAGTGGTTTCCAAACTTTTTGAATAATATGTTATATTATTTTATTCTTAACAAAACTATATCCCTTATTAATGATGTTAATATAAATGAAATGTAAAAATAGATTTTGGACCATTATATGACCATTGGTCAATTACAACTATTGGTCAATATGACCATTGGAATCTATGCTCTTAACGTTATGATTAGTGATTATAAATAGAGATGATAATGGTTAATTAATGTAGAAAGATGAGTTGATGGCCTCATCCAGTAGACTCGATCCAGATGAATCCCATTTGTCACAGCTTGTGAAAGAGGTGCTATCACTAGGCTTGGTTCTAGACCAATCCCAAACTGAACTTCAACGAGTGAATCTTGAAAGAAATTGCGTACGGGAGAAGTTCAAGTTATTGGATATTACCACTCGAGCAATGTTATCTAATCCACCCCAAGATTTTATCACAATAACACACCTTACCCTTAAGTGGTATGTGGGTGTTTTAAGGGGTTATGTTTCAAGGCCCTAGCTACTTAATATGTAATCCATTTGTTTTAATAATTTTTTTTTTCATTTCATTTGTTTAAAGAATATCTTTTCTTAATAAAATATTTGTTTATTGAGAAAATTTTGATAAATTGATTTCAGAATAAAAATTGTAATTTTTAGAGATTTTTCATAAATAGAGAGTTAGCATGAAACAAAACCTTTTTATTTAGTTATAACCTATCCAATAAACATAAACTTTCCACTTTTGTGTTTTGAATTTCAAAAAATGGTTCTCTACGGTTGTGACCAGTATGTTATTTGGTGTCTAATGGAACTAACTTGTTTTCTTGATGAATATTAATACACCCTTATGAATAGTAAAATGAACCTTATAAATATTAAATCATATTATTATTTTATTTTCATAAGGTTATAGGGTAATGGGATGTTGAAATATTTTTCAAGGTGTTATAAAATGAGTTATAGATTTTAAATTTTTATTTTTTAATAAATTATGATTTTATTTAAAAATTAATTTAATAATATTTAGGAAATTATTATCAAAAAATTGAGTTCAATTTTGAATTCTACAAATCGAAACATGGTTAGGGTGATGTTTTGGGTTTTTTCTAAAATACACGAATTTTTCATGAATAATAAAAAAACTGTTTTAGGTTTTCGGTATGTTTAATGACATAATAATGATATACTAATTAATATAAATTTTGGTTAGACTTTTCTATAGTAAAATATGACATGAGGTGTCCCATGTGGCAAATAACATGGGAAAATACTCTGCACAAGCCCATGTTTTTGGAAAATCCACTAATGAGTTGTCCTTAGAAATTAATAAAATATTACCTCTATTTTCTTATAAATAACCACCCATTCCTGCATTATTATTAATTCCCAATTCCCTATCAATTAATTTATGGACCTTTTACTCCCCAGGTGTACTTAAAAGGTTCTCCCAATCCCCCAAGATCCCGATCATAGAGTTTTAGAAGTTACACTACAAAGTAAAGGAATCTACCACCCTTATCATTTTCAAGTCCTACTTTCATGTCATGTCTTTTATGTTTCATTTTCATATGTTGGGGTATGATATTTTATATCCATCATAATTTCATTTTTATTTTAATATGATGATATACCCTTTTTTCTCTCATCAATTCATTTTCTGAAGATTTAAGTGACACCTTTAGGCTTCTGAATTTTCATAAAAGAATCCTCATCTTATGTTTTCTTGTCATGTTTTCTTTTCATGAGGTATGCCTTTAAAATTCTAATAACAAGTTCATAAATCCAACATATTATGTCCCTATACTATTTTATAGATCTTTTATGAATGGGTGACCCTTTTCGCCTCTACTTTTAATTTTTTTCTAAAACCATGTTATATAGCTGTTATGCTGCATAATTTTCATCTCAAAATGACTCTCTCTTTTTCTCAAGAAATTATTTTATTTCCATAAGTGAATACCCAAACCAAATTATTCTCCTGGTGTATTCACATATATATCAAAATGATCTATTTTAGTTCTGGTATTTACACAAATGAAATCCGCCTTCCTTTTACATGGGTTTAAAATGACTGAAGGATCTTGTTTAAATGCACTTTTGTAAATGTCATGATTATTATATGAAACCAATTTATTTTATTCTCTATGGGTTATTTATGAAATGTTTGATGATTATATATGTGGATCAGATGAAATTAAAGGCATATTAAGGGTGCTCCTGGATAGTGCTCCAATGAACTGGGTAAAGAATTAATCTCTAGAGATGAAACATTTTATGATACCTAGAGGAATAAAATTGGTAATTTTATGACACATTGGGGATGGACCTTGGTGATATGTTCATGAATGTATAAATTAAATGTTGAAGCAATATTATCAAGATATTATTCATGTTAAATTTAGTATGTTATTCCTTATGAACACTTTCTCATGCCTTATTCATGTTTTTATTTGATATCACTCAAGTTCACATGTAAACTGTTTCCCTTGTGTTCCCTTACTAGGCTTCTTCTCACCCTTTCATTTGATGTATGCCCCCTGGTTATGAGATTCATTAATGTACTTTGGATGAACAAATGGATAAGCCTCTCATGTATTTAAGAATAATGTTTTATGTTATCATGTATTATGTTCATTGTTTCCAAGACACTAAGCCTTAAAGATCCTCTGTTTTTCATAATGCAATGAAAAGTTTATATAGTAAAAAGGTGGGATTCCATATATTTCCTGATATTTCCATAGTCTATTTTATAATAAATGATGTAGGGAATATTCTACTTCCATTGTTGTTAACTAATCCAGTTGGAAATTTTGTTTTCTTACATGATGTGTGAATAAATGATGAGATGAAGATTAGGTAAAATTTATCTTCATATAAAGTAATTTTTTTTTGTTGATTCAACCTATGTTTTTATCCTCATCATGGTATTCTGGTTTTTTCCTCAAGCTATAAATGATAAATTTTTTAAGACATTTTTTATAGAGAGAATGAAAAATTTCACGTCATACTGACCATCAAAAGGTTCAGATACTTTTCAATAAATTATATTCTATATTGATTGATATGATGTTGAGTACAATAGTGGTTCAACTGGTTATTTTTTCAAGGGTTGATGAATATCTAGATAATGTTATTTCTAAGGATTTTTTTATACTACTCCATCAATGAGAAAAAATGTTTTCCATAAAATTATTGTAAAGTGTATCTCATGTTTTTATGAATCCATAAAGGATGACATATTTCGTGTTACAAGAGTTATGGATTCATATTTATGGTGTTCTAAATAGATATTTTATTAAACCCTCTGTATTAATTCGGTTTCTCCAGTATCATTGAAAAATAATTTGAATGGAAATCTATGACTCTGTATTGATTATTATCACTAGAATCAAGTTACATGTAAATAATTGGTATCCCCTTCCACGTATTTTTAACTTCTCCTACTAGATGATGTGAGATAACTAGTTATTAACAATTGATTTATATTTAGGGTATCATCACATTTTGGTGAAGTATGAATATATTCTGAAGACTATCACCATAAATCAATATATTCAATATTAGTTTGTGGTATTTCCATTCATTTTTATAAATTCACTAATCATGTTCATAGGACTTGTAACACCGTGATATTTTTATGAGTTAAATATATATTTTTTAATTTCTTCGAGGTCTTATGTTGTATGCTACACCTAGATAAGCTTGTGGTTTATGAAACACTATTATTGGATTGTTTTAAAAAAAGTTCATGTTATTTTGATAAAAAAAATCACAAAATACTGAGTTTAAATGACCAACTGATTATTATTATGTTACCTTATAACCTAGTCATTATGAACAGTAATAACATTCCTATGAAAAACTATGTAAATGAAAATAAGTGAGTTTATAATATAATAAAATCATTCATGATGGATTTTATTAATGTAATATATATATGTAATATATTCAATAAAATGCTTAAAATTCATCTTATATGTTTTCTAGACATAATATAAGAACAAATTCAATTTTTTCAGATAAAAGAAGTATTTTTCAAAAAATGCAGTTTTTCCACCTTTTGATGGAAAACAAATTTTAAATATAGTTTTTTACACTTATATATAATATATTTATTAAAATATATTTCTTCATTAAATTAAGAGAATCAAAATTTACTTTGGTTGAATTTTTGGTAATTTTCTAATAAAGTTCATATTTTAATGAATAGTGAAAAATACTACATTTTAATTCAAGACTGATTTTCATCTAATTTAGTTATATTGTTATCTTATTATTTGAATTGGTTTTAAAGTATAATTATATTATGTTTTTATCTTTTAACCAAATTTAGTTCATTATAATCAAATGCTCATTATAATTTGATATAAAAACGATGTGAACTTCTGAGCGTTTTTCATTAAAAACATGTTTTATTTATCCATCAATGGGATAAATTTTTAATTAATTTATGAATATCTTGTGTTTTTAATTAGAAAAATTGTATTATATATTTGTAATCATATTTTCTAAATTATGTAAATAGTTTCCTTTTTATTTTTAAACAGTATGAATAGTAATATTATTAAAAAAATTATTACCATGGTTACGGGTAAATTGCGTAATTTAAGGTAAAAATTATATTATAAAAATATAACAATTACCCTAAAACTTGTCTTATTTTAATTGGATAAGTATATTCTAACCAAAAGTATACTTGGGTCAATTTTAGTTCCAGATGGAGCAACATGGATGACCATTATGTTTTTATAATATTATATTTAATGAAAAGTCATTTTTGTTAGACTTTTAATTTTAACAAGTAAATAATTTTTAATATGGGTTTATATAAGTAATATATTCGACTATAAATATTATTTAGAAATTTAAAAATATTACCTACATCATGGTAATTTATTTTTAATTTTTATAAAATAAATAATAACCTAAAGGCTTATACATCGATGATGAAAAAATTATTTAATTGATGGAAATCAATAAAATAATTTTTACTAAAATGATAATAACCATTAAAATGAAAAAAACATGACCAAATATTAATTTATGACTATATATCAACCATAATCACCCAATGGATGATTTATTTTCTATTTGGAGTCATATGGAAAAGATTATGACATTTATATTATTTTATTTAAAGTGATGTTAAACTTGTCGTATTCATGTTTTAATATGTGTAAAATTTTTAATGATGCATTTTACAAAAGATATATTCATCTATAATTATTATTAGTAAATATATTATATTTGGATTCTCTCTATTATTTTACTTATAATTCTAATTTAATAAATGGTTATATTAAATAATTACATAAAATTGTTGTAGTAATTATTTTATTAAGGGAGATATCAAATAAATGTTATTAAAAATATTAAAATTAATATAATTTGGGATAATTAATATGTCCAATATTAAAAATATATTACCTTGACCCCTAAGGGATATAATAAAATATTTATTTTGAGGAAAACATAATATATTGATATTTTTAAAAATCCAATAATTTAATATTGTCAAATTGACACTATTGTTGTTTTCTCCAAATAATATTTTATTAAATTATTTAAAAATAATATTTTTTTAAAAAAATATAGAATAATAATTATATGGACTAAATTTTTTAAATTATTCATTTGTGGCCTAATGGACATCATATTATTAAATAGTTTACCTTTTTTACCTTGTAATTTTTTTAACTTTATTAAAATCAAATAGAATAACTAAGTGTTAATTAAAATGATAAGGATTAAATTGACATATAAACATGTCCAAAAAATATTGGTTGATGATATTACAACCTTATCTAATCTCATATTCAAAACATGGACATTTTGGCAGCTTTTGGATGGGTTTTATGATTATTTTAAATTAATATTTTTAGTATTTCCAAAGGTTCCCTTCATCTCAATTTTATAAGGGCACATTCTCCCTCACCTATTCACTTCACCTAGATCCTTCAATCTTGGCCATCCCCTAAACATTTCCCTTATCAACTTTCCTAGTAATATTCTAGAGGTTTTGGTCTTCTCAAAAAACCAACTCTAGTGACTTTAAAAGGAAGATCTAAAAAGAACACGCTGAATAAGAGGAGGTTTAGATACATACAAAGGATATTGGACCTATGGTAAGAGATTATTTTGTCTCACCTTTATTTACATGGGACATATTTCTTAAAAACCACCTATATTTTTGGGTTTATGTTCCTCATGAATTTTTCTATGATTAGTATTATGAATTTTATGATATTTACATATGCATATAATTTTTATTATTTTATGAGGCATACGATTTGAATGATTATAAATTGGTAAGGGATAATTTCGCTATCTAATTTTTATCCGAGATTGATTATAATTACGTGTATTTGGGGGTATATTTATTATCCATGTCCATGTTTTCTAAATATGTATTATAAAATATTATTCTTATTCTTCTACTATGGTTTAATGTCATTTTTACCCGTTGAATTCTTTTTACAAAATGGCATGAAAGGAATCTTTTGTTATTTTCATTATGAGATTTTTTTGAATTATGTAGTAAAATATTAAGGATAATATTCAATTTAAATTATTCAACATGAACAGATTTGTATGTATTTATAACACCTTATTTCCACCAAAGTTCATTTATAATATTTAATGTTTTTTTCAATGTAATTCCTTTCTTTTAAATTTGAGTGGAATTTTGGGAAAAGAAATAATTTTTTAATATGAAAGGATATTTTCCTCAAGAAATAATTAAATGTTTTTTGTCAAAAATATCTTCCATCTAAGATAACATTCATTAATAGTGTTATTTACCTATGGTTTGATTATGTTTATGATGGAATTATATTTATGACATCCATTTGTTTTACATGGATTATGATATAATGGAATGATAACTAAAGAATCCCATTTATTTCTTGGGTTATGTTATGTTGAATGATTTTTGTTTTTGTGGAACATATAAAAATGGTTTCATTATGAGATGGGTGGGACCTATATCTCCCACCAATGCATTAGTTAAAGATTTATATCTCATGAGAAAGACTAGACTGGAATGAAATTTAAATCTGGTTTAGTAATATATAGTTGGAATAAAAAGTAAATTTGGTTCAATAATACACGGAAGGAATGAAAAGTAAATCCAGTTCAATAATACAGGGCTAGAATTACAAGTAAATATAGTTCAATAATGGCATTTTTCCACTATGATTGTCTTGGAAATTTTCCATGGATCATATGGAAATAATTTCCAATGCTTATGTGTTTTCCACAATTCCATGTTTTATGCCAATGGTATTTTATCGTCGTCCAGGATTCTATTCTGATTTATGCCGTATGAACTTCCAATATTTATTTCATGACTCAATATTGTGATTTATGTTAAATGTGGTGTGGTTTTCAAAAGTTAAGTTCATGTTTTTACATTCTGATGTATTTGTTTTGTATGATATTTTCCTCACATACACTTACTGATCAACTGATCTCACCCTTTTCATATGTTTTGTTTTCCCAGGGATATAAAGAATGGTTTTAGGTAAGAAAACTAAAGGGGAAGATAATTATGGGAGATGTTGAATATCTTTCACCATGTTTGGTGAATGTGTTCCATGTTTCCAAAGAAAGAAAAATAATACGGTCTTTGGGAGTTTTTTAGTGTAATGTATTAATTGTTGGAACCAGATGCATAGGATAATCCCAAAAAGGTGGGATATTAAATAAGATTCACCGATAAATGACATGAACTTGTCGTCGTCGATGAGTTGCTATCTGGTTAGGCCGCGGATCACGCGTGAAGTATTTAAGCACAAAAATAAAATTGTAAAATACATGGTTTAGATCTGAAGCTGCGCATGACATCTGCTCATTTTTGGTGATCGATGCTCTAAAAATTTGAAGCTTATTTCTTCATGATTTTCCACACGAGCTTAGAGAAACTGTGGGGATGCCGATCGTCGCAATCCGGGTGCTAGCGTGGAATTGTATCGACTCATTCGATGCTCTATCGATCACCGCATCACTACGCTCGCGACGCGTGAGAGTGAGCTCGATCTGAACTCCTGGATCCAGAGCCTCTCTCTCTAAAATTTAGGAGAGAGATTTAGATAGAGATGCATGAATAGTACTTGAGAAATCCCTCTAAACCTCTATATATATAGAGTTAATTAATTATCTGGAATTGTCTCTCAGCCCCCGAATAATTAAAACGCACTATAAATAATATTTCGACTACTAAATTGAGTCACGATTTTTATTTATTATTATTATCACATTTCCTTTTAATAAAATATATTATGTGACAATACCCGAACCATTAACCTGGCTCGGACTCCCACAAATATTAAATGAACCTTGAATATAATAATATTCGTTCAATTAATATTTTTATGTATTTAATTAAAACTTTTAAATACATTTAATAAATAAATTCAATACCCATTATTCATTACATGAATAATATGAATTTATTTATTGCATTGGTGATCGTATCTCCTTGTACAAATCCCGGACCCCAGTGGTGGGGCCCACCATGTCCAAAATCTCTATTCAACTGAATAGTGTAGATTATCAAATACGATGTTGTGTGTGATCCTCTAGGCCCTTATCTCAAAAGCAATGAATACTATTCAAAGACCAAGAGTGAGATCTAGCAATCCATCATGGCCCCTAAAGAGATAAGGATTGTCACAACAATGACAAACAACCTACGAACATGTAATGTGTGATATATTCTCTTTGTCTTTAATATCTTATAAAGCAGGACACACACTTGTGTCATCGCCCTTTTATTTCTTTATTATTTGTTGATATAACTGGATGGATTTACCCTCAACTGCTATGTCCATAGTCTTATGAAGGTACTACTATATTTATCAACATGGTCCGAGATATAACTTTTTTAACCCAGAAGAGACAAATCCTTTCTTGACCATTCAACCAATATCATGCCACCAATGATGCACCCAATACAAGCTACCTCGCCATGATTTCATCACCATCGTTTTTGCATTGCATAAATGTATGCAAAAAAATGACATAAACTGGTAATGATATCAAGTCAGGTGACCATTACACATGATCGTAGATAAGAACATCCAATGACACCCGAGACATGTGGTGCTCCTATTGGCGGGTAAGTTCTCATGATCTCAATACTCCAGATCACTAAGTGCAAACATCATGAGAAGAAGTCTCAATGCTTATGAGCCCCCAACACCTGATAGTAAAACATCTACTGTGCCCAATCAGTAAGATTTATCTAGACCATAGAACCTTTATTTAAGATTAATGTCATGGTATCTTAAGGTTCTCATTATATCCTAGGATCTGCTATAACCATTCGATACAACAACTAATCTTTGGACATTACCATTAATCAATAGATTTAGAAATATCTACCTTATAATGGTAAGATATCATCATGTATATCTAACTGTATACATGATATGGTAATCTAAAGCACTGGAAAATTGGTTTTAGGGGACCCACTATTTCAACACCCCCACTTGAACTAGAGCCAACATGCAAACCAAACTTTTTAGATACTCACATGATTAAGATCATGTTTCTGCTGAGTCACGACTTTAGATGCTGGGCTTGCCATGTTTCCACCGCATGGCATATCTGCTATTTGCGACCTCATCTCCTTGAGTAAAACTTCTCAAGAGATGGTATCCCCGAGTATATCTCATTTTTCCACTATCATAACTTGACATCTTGGCTATTAAGAATATCATAATTTACATTATGGTACCACTTTTCTTACAAAGGTGTGATTCCATGAACCGGAACAAATTGTTGCATTTAACTACTTCAATGCTACCCTAGAAGCTGTAATGTACTAGGTATTTGTAGTTATGGCTACCACCGGCTATGATGAGCTTGTCTTGATCATAATCTTAGCCTAACTATGATATTAGATCTCACTGATCTATGGAAGACTAGTTTGTGTCCCCTGAAAACTAGTATCTTGTCTTCTCCACTTACCAGATGCATATCTCTTGTACATGATGAGGTACAATTAGATAGTTATGACTGCTACAGTTGCATTACTCCTGGATATAACTTACATTTCCCTACTATGAATAATATCTTGGAAATATAAGTTCTTGTACATGTCATGGAATACATGATTAATCAATTTCTTAAGAATATGGATTTAAACTCACCACATTAATCTCTTCCCATGTCCTGGTCATGTCAACTAGGAGAGATTATGCCATGTGACATTGGTAACAATTCATTCTTTAATTGTTCCAGCTTGTATTTTTCAATACTATGTCACTATATGTAAGATTGACTAGGTCCAAGAAATCTTTAGATCTACCTCAGTAGTTCTTATTCCCTAGTACTTAGGTTGCTACATTAAGTCAATCACTGGAGAATGGTTTCATCCAGGTCTTAGCTAACTTGAAGACCAATATGTTTTCCACATGCTACCGAGCATATTTTACTTGGAAAAATTTATCGCTCCCACTAACCTCTTGTAGACACATGGAAAACTTCCATTCCAAATGAATATTCTATGATCATGTTGCATACTTCAATACTAAACTGGATTTCAGTAACTTTCAACCTTTATTAGAATTTTATGACCTGACCATCCCCTTCTGGTTGCGTCGTATAGACACCTTCCATGAATAGTGGTCATGACAACCAATGCTCAATAATATGATCATAGATATTAGTTATGACAAGTAAAATTATAATGTATTTAGACATACCAATTTGGTATTACCAATCGAGACCTATTAGAACTATACTTCTACAATCCATGTATCTTCCCACTTGAATAATTTCTGTAGTATTAATAATCATAATCCCCATTGCATTTTAATACATGGAATCCATTATTGAATTTTGATTTGTCTTGTCAATCTCAGCTAATGGCCACATACTTGTAAGAAATATTGTTCACTTTGAATAATTGATCATCGTCCGCAGTTAAAACAAAAACTATCACCATGGTTTTGGCCTTCCTATGCAGTATGTGTCTCTAGAACATACTTTGTTTGACATGCACTTGTGGAACTAGTTCCTATGTCAACTTTATATGCATATCAAGCATTAACTAAAGCCAAGTCAATCTAGCTCCCACTATCTCAAGTAGATATGTGCACCCTTAAATAGAATTATAGTATATTAATTGACTACTTCTTTTCTATCTTAGGGATTTATGTAATATCCTAAGCTACCATTGGGATGATTACAATATACATACACTGTGTTTGTACTTGATGCAAGTTTGTTTATGTCCTAACAAACTCTTTGCATCCAAACACATGTCCTTATGACATAATGGATTTTCATCATACTATGACTCGTATGATATCCATTTGTCATTTTAGTTGACATATGGTTAAGGGAAATCACTATTATTTGTAAAGCATGTGGTGAAATATAATGGATGTTTCTACCTGTTGCAACATTGATTCTACTTACATCAAAACATTGATGTATATTATGTTCATTTAGGAATTAATCCACACTACATTTTTTTTATCAATGTTAACATGTAATGCTTCATCATCTATCCTCCTCATTAACATCAATTTCGTGATATAGATAAGGTAATGTGCATTTAGGAATTACTCCACGCTACATTATCATGATCGATGATTTCGTAGTCAGGATATTCTTCGGCATGCTGGCATGAAGCAACTTATATCTTCTGACTCTGCACTTACTTCACTTTGATATTCCTTAATTTCTTAAAGGAATCTTATGAAGTAATTATACTCCCCTAGCTTATTCATGGAATAGTTCATTCACTAATGCTAAACTAATTCCAAAAGCATTGTGGCTCACCTTTATTCTTAAAGGTTTCATTATCCAAACTAAAGATGACGATAATACCATAGATTATTAGCTATGCCGAGCCTAAATACCATACGTGGTATAAAATTGATGTTCACTTTTTGTTTAAATTGATAAAGAATTATACCACAACTGGGTATAAGTCATACCTTTTATATTCATCCAAAATTTCTACAATTCAAGTATTATTGAACTATTGATTGATTATTAAATACCAAAGACAACATTAATTCCACAACCTGGAATAACGTCTCCATTGTGTCCAAAGATACAAGAGATTAATGTATTTTTTATACTCAATAATAGTTCTACATGAATCTTTCATTTGGAAATTATAAATTCTTGTACTTATCATCATTGGTTTAGGTATCACCCTTTCACAACCACTTGGAGAATACACCTGACCTCTAGTAACGTTTCTATACTTTCTTGGTTACTGTATTTGAATACAAATTTATTTAGCATATTTTATCCAATACCCAAAAAAGTAAAATAGAAACTTTACATTGATGAATATTCCTGAAGAAGAAACAGGTACTTGTTTCTTTAATTCAGTTTATTTCATTTAAAAATCCATTATTTTATTTCATATTATAAAATGAAAATAACCTCCTGTTAATACTTCTTTCATTGAAGGATGTTGTGAATGTTTCATCGGCATTAATTGACTTTGGCCTTTTCTCCCGGTCTTTCAAATCAAGTATTACTTAACAGGTTTTTGGGAAACTGACACCATGAGTTTCCTATATAATAGTACTATGTGAAAGCGCCCTTACTATTCTTGGATACTCGTGCCGGTGTGGACTTTTACTCAGTCCATTAATTATCGTAGTTTATTGAACTTGTGGTATAACTTTTCATTTCTCTACAAAAAATAAATTTTAGAAGATTAGAACTTTTTATCACAATTACCAATTTATACATTTATATTAATTAATTAAATTGTTGATTAAATAAATACATAAATGTCTCACACTATTTTAATGGATTCTAGAAACCCTCTGTGCTAGAATCGAAATACTCTGTCGATAGAGTACTCTTGTGGAAAGGATCCCCGAACCACCCCTCATAGTCTACAAGCATTGGCCACACCACTACTTAGAGGGTTAAAGGTTGGCTTTAGGCTGGACAACCGCATTGACTCGCAGTTCCTTGATCGTTTGAGCGAAGTCCCAGCTTCTTAAATCATTACTTGATTTACTCAACACTTGCCTCTAAAATTACAACAAGCTAGCTTTGGGTATTTCTTTGCTACAATTTTAGTTAATTCAACCTATCACTCTTTTAAGAACACCCCCATAGTAAGAGACAGCCTCAACTTTGGCATTATGAGCATCCCGAACACCTGGTTTTGTTCAGATTCAAATGATAGAAGGCTGTTTAGACTTAATATTTTCTTTGAGTGTTTTATGTGTTATCATTTGATGAAAGTAATCACTTTCTATTTTATTGCACATCCTATGTGATCACACTCACAACTGACTATACATGAAATAGAAAAAATCATTGCGTCACATGTTCATTTTATCTTTGTATGCTTGTTTATTATAAATCTATGTGATCACGCATTATCACCACATTTACAAAAATACTAAACCATGCAATAATAAAATGATAACCTGATCATGATCCAATCCTAGTGGTTTATCCATTGATTAAATAACTGACCAACCTATATCCTAGGAGTTAATACCTTGAGTCACGTCACTTGCGACTCGCATTGCAGCGTCTACCCATCCAATGCATCTGACTCATGTCTGGTGCGTCACCATCACTCGATGCGAAGTGCGTAACTTGTTGTCTCATCATTATACAATGATACTCACCCACATGCGAGGGGTTCTCGAGGTATAAAATAAAACTTTGAGAAAGTGAGCTCGCATGCTCTTATACATATAATGACTCTGAGACGACATGTAGATTGTCTTATTAAATAAACTAATTAATACAAAAAACATGCAATAATTAAATAATTAAATAAAATAAAAACACCAGACATGCATTGGTCGGTCCTTGAATCATGATCAGCCATATACGTATTAACTCGTGTATATGAACTAAATACAGAATTAATAAATTAAACTTGCATTAAATAAATTTCTGAGGGAATATTATTGAATTAAAATTTCACTCTTATTTTAATCCAATAATTTATCGTTGAGTCCCGATTAATTAATTTAATTTTAAAATTAAAAAATAAAATCATTAATTTATTAATTAATTTAATTAACTCCGAATTAAATTAATTATGCCACATTTCATAGTAAACAAAAAAAACTTAATTAATTTAATTATCCATTGTAATTAAATTAATTATTTTAATTAATTTTTTATTAAAATAATAATTACCTGGGCTCTGAAAACTTGGGCAGGGTTGTGTAGGTTGGGGGAAACCAACGCACGCCCATCCCGTGCTATTTTCGGGACAACGCGGACCAATTAAAAATTACATGTCCGCTAGGATGACCGAGCGGCGGCCGAGTTAGTCTGGAAGCACTTCTCAGGGTTGCATTGTGGGTCTTGCAGACAGCTTCCATGGTGCCTCCCCTCGGTAGGGGGCAAGAGCTACGTGCTGGTCTTGCCGGAGGGAGACTGCAAGCCGGTAGGGTGCCGAAGCTGCGCCGCCTACACAGCGGGTTGGGGGGCGGTGATCTATAGCTGTTGTTTGATCGAAATAGAAATATATTGCTCAAATAAAAGAGGGGGTGAATTTTATTTTAAAAAATTTTGTGAAGAAAACAAATTTTTAAAAGAACGTAAAACTTAGATACTGATTTCACTTGAAAAACGGTTTCACTAAAATCATCTTCACAAATAAAACAGTATCACCTAAAAATGGTTTCACAAAGAAAATATTTTTCAACCAAATTCAGCATGGGCCCTAGTACTGAAATGAAAAAGAAAATTTGCAGCATAAATAGTAAAAAAATACTATACTCAGAGTAAGGAAGGATAATCCAATAGTGATTCTTAGTAATATATGATACAAAACGGTTTCAACCTTAAATTGTATAGAAACTAGTTTGTATTAAACAATTAAAGGTAAATGAAAATAGAAACATTTCTTTTGACTGAAAGAGTATGGTATCTAACAACCTTGGATAAATGTCTCTTGATTTATACATTTAAGAATGTCTATCTTACCCTCACCTGGGTAAGCCCTCGATACAAAGATCGGTATCTGCCTTGCTATCCCTGCAAGTCCTCAATACTTAAGGTGATTGGAAACCTCTGTCTTCCTATCCCACGATGCCCTCAAATTATCATCAATCTATCGGTATTACAAATGACTGAACAAGAATGTTCACAAGATTTTTCACGAAGCAATATTAGAAAAAAAAGTACTTCTCTCTAAGAGTAATGAGATGTTAGAACACTTTGTGTGATAAATCACATTTTCAAAAGTTCAGCTAGCTCATAAACAACTTTCATTCAACAACATCTGCATTTGAACCCTTTAGATGAGTGGGGTATTTATAGGCAAAACCCAATGGTTATATTCTCATTAAATCTCGGAGGGACCTAGACAGATGTCACTCAACCAACGGTTAAAGTAAAACTGAAAGCACGACACCGTTTTGAGTAAGTTAAAAAATATCAAACTAAACAGCACCGTTTTATCTAAAAACCTATCCTTCTAGAAGAAGGTATTATATTTTATAATTTTATGAGATCAATTTTGATTTAAAAGGCTAGAATTGGTTTTGCATAAATTGGTTTTGGAAAATTGGTATTGACAAACAGGTATTGGAATTTCGGTATTACCAAAATTGTATTAGATTTTGATATTATAAAATCGGTATTGGTCTTGAGAAACCATTCTTTGAAATATGGTATCACAAAAATAGTTTTACAATATTTTAGTGGAAAATGATATTCGGTTTTGCCACTGTTTTTGATAAATCGGTATTGCAAATATGACATCGATAAATCAGTATGGAGAAATCGGCATGGAGAAATCAGTATGGTAAAACCAGTATTGGAAATATAGCTTATAGAAATTGTTATTTATTATAATAATGGTTTTGTGATTTCCAAAATAAAATATGGATGTTAGAAAATATTTTGACTCAACAATCTCCCCCTTTTTGGAAATCACAAAACACAACTTTATTTTAGTGAACTGTGAAGTAACAAGAAATACTTATCTCCCTTTGGATTTTTCTTGAATACGAATAATTCCCCCTTAGGTATATGAAATATCTAAGGATCATATTATTACATATTATCCTCTTTAATATTTACTTCTCCCCCTTAAAATTTACTTCTCCTCCTTATCAATTACTTCTCCCCCTTTGTGATTTACAATAAGGAAATGAGGGAAGTCTATTACGCCTATTTTTGTGTTAGAGAAAAACACATATACATTAATAAAAATAAAAGTAGATATGTAAAATATTTTTTCATTAATTTGTATAAGAAAACTAAATACAACGAGATTTCGGTATGATGATTAAGATGGTTTTTCAGCTCCAGCTTCTTTCTCAGTGTCAGCTTTCTTTTTCTTGGAAAAGAGATCCATGACAACATATTTAACTTTCTTATTCTTCTTTATATCTTCCATCAGCAGGTCTATTGCTTCTTTTTGTATTCTAAACATCACCTCCTGATCACGAAAAATCTTATCTTGATTCTAGACTATTTTTTGAAGAGTGGGGATTTGAGATTGCTGATCCTTGGAGATTTGATCTTGGGAAGTTATCTTGTGTTTTGAAATCTTAAGCTGCTGATCCATAACTTTGTATATTTCAAGGATCTCACTTATATCGGTCTTCAGTTTCTCAACTTCCCTTTCTCTTGATTTGGATTTGGTATTGGGTTTCACAATTATTGAAATCTCATCTTCATGCTTTAAGAAGGCATCATAAAGATCTCTCAATAATTGTCTTGCCTGAGTTATCCTATTCTCATGATTCTTTAGATTCATGTCGATATTGTAAGACCACTTTACAATCTTATTGCAACTATCTTTATGTCTACTGGCATGTTCTCTGAAGGATTTGAATTCTGCCTTAAGGGATAAAAACCTATCTTTTAGCAATTTGAGGGAATCGACCTTAGTATCATGATTTTCTGTGAGAATGTCAATCTTTGATTCAATTTTGATGCACCTCAGTATCAACCTATCAAGCCTTTTCAAAGTCAATTCTAATAATTGAACATTTTTCTCTGTAGTGGTCTTTTCATAGTTCAAATTGCAAGATGGAAGATCTCCATAAAACGGTCCTAATTCAACCTCATCATCCTCTTTATTCTCATCTTGATTTGATTCACCTTGTTTCTCTTCTTATTATTCTTCTTCTTTTTCTTCTTATTCTCCCTCTTCTTCTTCTTATTCTCGCTCTTCTTCCTTTTCTTCATCATCAACGATTTCAAAAACTTGCTTTGAGGTTTGATCATCATGATTACTTAGAGTTCCCCCCTCTTAGAATACACTTGGGAATGTTTTTGAATGGTGGTTTCCACTTTGAGTCGGTGCAGAAAATTCTAAAAACTTATCAAATTTTCAGGCTTCACTATCATCCTTATGATCAAGTAGGTCTGATACCTGATGATCAGAAACTTTTCCCTTACCCTTGCCTAGTGCTGATTGGGATACTTTTGATGGTTTCTCATCAGGTTTCCTTTCTCTTATAATAGGCCCTAAAGCCTCTTTCTGAGCTATCTTGAAAACATTATCGATGTTAATAGTCCTCAAGGTTTACCAGATATTTGGCCTTTCCCTTTTCTTCACTAGTTGAAGATTTTCCTCAGTTTGGATTCTGAGGTCTTTTCTTCTCATGGTTTACTTTTGCCTCGACTGGGTTGAGACTGAACCGGAGGTCACCCCCTTTTTTTGAAGCACGCTTCCTCCTCCATTCTTCTACCACTTCATCGGTTACAACCTTCTGCTTTTTCGGTTTTGTTATGACTTTTTCAGGTTCATATATTTATTTTATTTTCTTCTCCGAGACCATCTTTTTTTCTTTGGGTATAAGATGACTAGTGGCTACTGGTTCACCAACCTCAAAATCTTCCTAAAAAAATTTTGATTTAGGATTGAAATGCAGCTTCACCCTCTTCATTATTTCTAGAATGATCCGGGATTCTTTCAGAAAAATCGGTTTGGACTTCAAAGCCGTTTTTAAAATTTGGAGGCACTGATGGATAAACTTAGTCAAAATGTAGGAAACATTACATGTTTTGAATTGATATCCCTAGATTTCAATTTCATGATGCTCATGAAAATAAATCCCAATGAGGTTAAACATCATCATGCTTACCAAATGATCAATGACATATAGATCCGAAATTTTGAGGGTTTCTTTATCTCCACCTCTGGGTACTAGAAATCCATGAACCTGTATAGCAACCACTCTGTTATCAGGGCTAAGGTTTCTTATTTTATTTTCTATATTGACATCCTTGAACTAGGATTCAATAAGTTTCTCTGAATCCACTTATGAAGGTAACTTATGGTAATGACAGATAGCTTAACCCATGTATGGTACTCCAAGATACTTCACTGTTGATTTAACTAATGTCTTGTAATACTTACTATATATAGAAAAGGTAATCTTGAGAATCTCAGATATTTTTGTGGTCTTCTAAAAATAAATGGCCTCATCCCTGTGAACGAGGTCCTTTCCGGATTGCAAATCCATCACACATAAATATTTCCACACTTGGAAATCTATGATTCTTTTCAAAGTGGAATCATAAGAATTGTAATGATACAGGTCAACTACCCTCTCAGCCCAGAATACCATCTTGTCGATTTATTCATTGGAAAATAGAATCAGAGTCTTCTTTGGTGCCATATTTACTAGAGAAGATACAAATGACACAGACATATACGGCTTCGGCCTCCAGATGAACTGTGAGAAATGGTCTGGGGTATAAGAAGGAGGGCAGAGGTTCGATAAGGAATCCAGTGAGGAGCGATGTGGGATGGGTAAGGGGTCATATTTATAGGCGATGGAATGGTCTAACTTTTAGATTATGTGGCTAGGATTAGACCTTGGGGATCTAATGGTTGAGGTATTTTTTAGCTCTCCAGGTTTAAAAAAAAATATATATGTGGTACTGAATATAACAGATGGTACCGATATGAAAAATAAAATATAGAAAGGGTTAAAAAGATATTCAAACAAATAATTGGATTATGATATTAAACATGTCAAACCAGTATTATGTGATACTGATATTTAAAAAGATGATACCAATATTTAAATATCTAATACCGATATTTAAAAATATATGATACAGATATTTAAAATATGTGATACCGATATTTAAAAATGTGATACCGATATTTACTGTGATGATACCGATATTTAAAATATGTGATACCGATATTTAAATATGTGATATAGATATTTATGGTGATGATACTGATATTTCAATATGGAGGAAAATTCATGATTTAGAGATTTTTATAGATTGACTAATAAAGGTAAATTCCTCATGGAATAGAAAATATAGTTATAGAAATAACCATTTTTAAAAAAAATTGGAATCAAAAACAGTTTTGAAAAAAACACATACAAAATGTACTCCCACATTGTAAAAGGAGTAAATTACTATAATGAGATGTTTTGAACAAGAAGTAGGTATGAGTGATTATTTTACAATAATTATTCCTAGATTCTGTTTAATGAATTGAAGGGTAAAGATTTTGTAAAAATATCAGCAAGTTGATCTTATGTTCCAATGAATTGCAAAACAATATCTCCTTTTTTGTGCGTGATCCCTAAGAAAGTGATGCCTAATATCTATATGTTTTTCATGATAGTGATGTGAAGGGTTTTTACTAAGGGAAATGACACTTGTGTTATCAAAAAGTATTTGAGTTTTATAGAAACTCATGCCACAATCAGTAAGTGTGTGTTGCATCCATAATACCTAAGCACAACAACTTTTAGCTGCAACATATTCAGCTTTAGTAGTGGAAAGTGCTACAGAGTGTTGTTTCTTGTAAGACCATGAAACTAATGAATCTCCTAAGAAATGACTAGTTCTAGAGGTTCTTTTTCTATCCATTCTACAACCTCAAAAATCAGCATCTGAAAAACTTTTCAAAACAAATTCATTTCTAGAAGAGTAAAATAGTCCTAAATCCATAGTTCCCTTTAAATAACAAAAAATCCTTTTTTACATCTTTTAAATGGGATTCTATTGGATTAGATTGATATCTTGCATATAAGAATACTGAAAACATTAAGTATGTAAGACTAGCTGTTAAGTAAAGAATACTTCCTATCATACCTCTAAAAGATGTTTGATCAACTGGTTTTCTAGCTTCATCAAGATCAATTATATTTGAGGTACCGATTGGAGTACTTATACTTTTAGAGTGTTAATATCCATACATTTTGAGAATTTAATATAATTATTTTGGGATATATATGTTCCTTCTGGATTTTGAGAAATTTGGAAACCTAGAAAGAATGTTCACTCACCCAACAAACTCATCTCAAACTCAGATTTCATAAGATTCACAAAGGAATCAATTAGTGATTATTTAGTTGATCTGAATATAATGTCATCAACAAATATTTGAACAATCAAAACATTTTTCTTATCTTTCTTGATAAAAAGAGTTGGATCAGCAGTTCCTTTAATATAATTATTTTGTAAAAAAAAACATGTAAGTCTATCATACCGAGCTCTAGGGGCTTGTTTAAGGCCATAAAATCTTTGGTAAGTTTATAAACATGTTCATGATGTTTTGTATCTTAAAAACCAGGGGGTTGTTCTAAAACAACATCATCCTATTCATATCCATTAATGAATGCACACTTCACATCCATATGAAATTGTTTGAAATTAAATAATGCTGTAAAGGCTAATAGAATGAAGATTGATTCAAATCTAGCTACTAGATCATAGATCACTTCATAGTCTCTTCCCTATTGTTGATTATATCCTTTTGAAATAAGTCTTTCTTTTATTTCTAACTATTATTTCATTCTAATCACATTTGTTTCTGAAAACCAATATTACTCCAATCACAGAGGTTTCTTTCGATCTTTCAACCAAGGTCCAGACATTATTTCTTTGGAACTCATTTAGCTCATCTTTCATGGATTTTATCCAATCATAATCACCTAAATCTTCATTAGTGCTTTTAGTGTCTAATTAGGAAAGAAATGCTAGATGTTCTACTTCATTCCATAGAGAACTTCTAGTCCTTACTGTTTGATTAACATCACCAATGATATTGTCACTAGGATGATTCATAAGAAACAAATGAGTTAGGTTTTTTAAAGCATGTTCATTAACATATGGAATAATTTAATCTAGAGTAAATACTTTAGAAATTTTTTCTTGAGTATTTTCCTTGACATAAGAGTTTTCTATCAAGGATTGATAATAAGTTTTTGAAAACACATCTGAGGGTGCAGGTTGGGATTGTTTATGTAGCACCCTGATATTTTATGAGAAGTATATTTTTTTTATGTATTATGTTATACGCAACATAAAAGGAATCTTTCACTACACACAGTAGTATCTTGGCTTGCATTACACGCAATCACAACCTTCCTCGATAGCGTCTGTATTACGGAATACCGAGTTTCACTAAACAACAATATATTATTATAATATTATTAACTAGCTGTTATGAATAGTATTTACTGAATTTGGAATTTTATAACATTATTATTCATCTTACATATTTTCTAGAACATGGTTTGAGAACCAAATAAATTTTTCAGGTAAAATAAGTATTTTTAAAAAAATACAATTTTGCCGCCTTTTGATGGCACACAAACATTAAATATAGTTTTTTACAAGTTTATAAGTTCAATTTGACAAAATAAAATTCTTATTTGGAATTAAGATATAATAATTTACTTTGGATAATTTTTTCATATTATTCTGATAACTTTCATATTTTAATGAATAGTAAAAACACGCTATATTTTAATTAAAAACAACTTTTATCATCGCAATAATTTATATGGTTAAATTATAATATTTAATGGTTTGAAAGTATAAATATAATATATTTTTACCATTTAATATACTTTATGTTTTTAACATTAATTTTATATTGAATTCATAGGTAAAACATTTCAATCTTTGGCAATGTTTTAACTTTTAAAACCCATTTGCTTAACAACGAGATTAATTTTAAATTAATTACTGAAACTTCTGTGTTTTGAATTTTGAAAAATGGATTCCATATTTGGATTAAGTGGGTGCAAATTATGTTAATAGGTTACTTTTATTTTTTTGATATTATGAATAGTAACTACGGTAATTTTTATTTACTACAGTTAAAGCTAAATCTCGTAATTAAGGGTAAAAATAAGATTATAAAATTACCCTAACACTTACCAAAATCCTATTGGATGAATAAAAGTCGACCCAAATCACCTAAGGGTCGGAATAGATTCATTTCATTGACTTTTGACAATGAAATAATATAATTATTATTAAAACCAAAGAAAGTGACAACATGTCACTCTCTTAAATCCTATAACTGTAATAATTTTAATTTAGAGATAAACATCATAAAACATAGATTATAAATATTCCCTAGAAAGATAATAAAATTATCTACACAATATAAATTTATTTATAATTTTTAGGGATTGAATAATTACCATTAATTATGACACAATAGTGATGTTGAAATTATTATTTTTAATTGAAACATCAAATAAATGATTTTAAAAGTATTAAAATAAATATTATATGAACTATTTAATGTGCTCCACTAATTTTCTAGATATAAGTGACATGTTATGAATCTATTAAATATTTTAGTTCAAACATATCTTCTGTATATATTTTATTTAAACTCAAATAAAGGAATAGTGTCAAAATTGACACTATTGTTAATTTATAGAAATTACATATTATAAAATTGTTTAAAAATCACAAAAATATTTAAAAATTGTAAATGAAAATTTATATGGTCTAAAATGTAATAAATTATAAAATTATAGATAATTCACAACATATAAGTAAATATTTATAATGATTTAAAATTTAGAATATTATTACCATAACTAAAATTAAATAGATTATATAAGGATAAATCATGTTGATAATGTTTAAAATAAATTCCCAACTTGTCTAAATTTTATTGGCTGATGATATTAAAACCATATCTCATCTATTATTTGGATTTGAGTCATTTATGGTGGTTTTTATGTGGGGTTGTAATTTTTTATAAATTAATATTTCTTATAATTCCAAAGGTGCCCCTCTCCTCCCTTATAAAAGTGCACCTCCTCCCTCTCCTCCTCACACAACTTTGAGCCTTAAATCTTGGAAAACCCCTGACAATTTCTCTTCTCCACATCCATATAAACATCCTAGAGGTCCTGGTCTTCTTCAAAGACCAATCTTAGTGCCCTAAGAGGAGGTTTCAAAGAGGCGTGTCAAAGAAGAGTTAATATCCGTTACCGATTCTTTCAAATTTATTTCTTATTCTACTTCTTCTTATTTAGTTGTTTAATTATTAATTAATAACATAAATATCACTTATATACTGATATGTTATTATAAATATGAAACAACCCCAATTCACCTTCTATCCATCCTACGGAAAATGAAATCACCGCGCGTGCGTACGTATGGAATACCATATCCACGACGTGGTGTAATCTGTTTTCCACCACCACGTTACTTGGATGGATATAATTTTGTAAAGAATAACTATATATGATTATTGTAAAGTGATATTTATTTTGAAATAGTATACATACACTTCAATACAATTCCACAATCATGGGAATGATATCATCGCTCGTGCGTACGTAAGGCCTACCGTCTCCACGATGTGATGCGACTTGTTCTACATGATCTTCATTGAATAATGATTATATAAATTAATCAAATGAGTAAATATGATATATATATTACACTAATACCATTATATAAATGATGAATCTATAACCTAAAAATAATAATAAGAATTTATTCGACAAAACATGCATAAGAACATAAAGCAATAAACACACGAATAACAAGTAGCAATGAAATATTAAAAATAAGAAGCTAAGAATATGACCATATATGATATCATAACAATGAGTATGATTCTGGAATAAGTCAATGACATTATTTAAATTATTATACAGGAGGTTTGGACATGTACAAATCATATCAGACCTAAGGTGAGGGAAAATCTCCCAATCTCATTTTTATCCGAGATTGTTTTTTTACTGGGGTGTATTTTATCATCCACATCCATGTTTCCTCGATATGTAATATTATTTATATCCTTATAAAATTTTTTAAATCCAATTCTACCCATTGGTGAGTTTTTAGTAAAATATATGAAAGGAATCATTTGTCGTTTTTAGTACAATGTTATTTTTGACTTTTCCAGCCAAAGTACGAGAAGAATGTTTTTTTAACTTATACGGCATGAATGGATTTTTATGATTTCATAGAAAATTATTTACATGATTATTCCTTTAAAATTTTATAAGTTTATTTTTAATCAACTTCTTTTATTTTAAAATTGTATTACATGTTAAGAAAGGAAAAATGTTTTTGAAGTAGAAAGGATATTTTCCTCAAGAATGGAGTTCAAGTGTTTTATCAAAATTATTTTCCATCTAAGATAATATATGGTTCTATTTATATAATTATTTTTACATTGATTTTATTATGTTATAATGGAATTATTTTTATGATGTCCTTTTATGGATTATGTTATGATGAAATGATGTTTAAGAATCCCATTTTTGTTACATGGGTTATGCTATGTTGTGTGATTTATGATTTTGTGGCACACATAAGAATGGTTTCATTATGAGATGGGTGGGACCTTTATCTCCCTCCAATGAATTGGGTAAAAAGATTTATTTCTCGTGAGATTGACATGGCTGGAACGACAAGTTAATCTGGTTCAGTGATACAGGACTGGAACGAGGAGTGAACTCATTTCAGTAATGAACTTTGTACGCTATGATGGTCTTGGAAATGCGCCTTGACTAATATGAAATGATTTTCTATGATTATATGTGTATGCCACAAAGTTTCATGTTTTATGTTATGATTATTTGGGATTACATTTCACCACTATGATTTATCCCATGTAATGATAATATGATCTCTTTTGCAGGTTAAGATATTCAAAATGTTATGTTCTTATGAATATGATATGACTGTTATTTCTTTTGTTTGCCCTTACTGAGCATTTGAGCTCACCCTTTTGTATGTTTTATTTTCCCCAGGCCTGGATGAAGGGTATTAAGTAGAATATGCCAAAATATACTCTAGATATGATGAAATAAATGGGAGACAACGTAGATGATTTATGAACCAGCTGTTTATCTTTCCCAGTTTCTAAAGACACTATACCTATACGTCCTTTCATGGTTTTGTTATATGTTGTAATAAGTATGCTTCATTTTTGAAGTAATAACAATGTATGTAATGTATTGTTCGTTATAGTTGGTATCAGAGGAAAGGTATAATCAACCTTTGGAAACTAGGATGTGAAAGCCTTAATAAGAACCCTAAGGATATGTCTAAGAATAGAAAACAATATTAGTAATGGCCATGAATAACCTATGATAAGACCTAAAGTGTGAAATTTTATTACTGATTATGTAGTTTTCCTATTGTAATTAGTGTTTCTCACACTATTCTTATTGGTTTTAGTCAATGGAAGGAACCCTAAGGAACCGTTTTAGTGCTGAATGCGACAGACAATGCAATGATTGTCCGCCCGAGAAACCAAATGTTATGGGAGACAGAATTCAAAATCTTGTAGCAATGCTCACCAAACTTTCTCAAGCTATGAACCTTGCAGGACTTCCAAACGAGCAAAGGAAGGAGCAACATTCTGTTGAATCCTTTATGAGGCAACATCCACCTTAATTCAGCGGGTCTTCTGATCCATTAGTGGATGAAAAATGGATTAGTACCACTGAAAAGATATTTTCAGTTCTACAATGTTCTGAACATGATAAAGTCATCTTAGTAGTGTATCGTTTGGAAGGATATGTTGATCAATGGTGGAATATTATCAAGAATACGAGGCAAAGATATGAAATTGAGTCCCTGGAATTGGATGAGTTCAAGAACTTATTTTTCAATAAGCACTTCCCTCGTATTATTCAAACAAATATGGAGAAGGAGTTTCTGGAACTAAAGAAAAAGGATGATGAATCTGTTGGTACCTACGAAGCAAATTTTACAAGACTTGTAAGGTACGCTTCCAGAATTATTTTCTAACCTGAGAGTAAAATCGATCGATTCTTTAGTGGCTTAAAACCAAGTCTTCGTAGGGTGTTATCCATACGGGACTTCAATAGCTACGAGGAAATTGTTCGATGTGATCTCAAGGTTGAGATGGAGATTGGAGTAACCCATCAGTCATATGGGTTTTATAAGAAGAGGAAAATTAAATTCAACAAAAAATCTAAAGACCACACTGAAAAGAAGATGAGTTTTCCTTTATGATCAAATTGTGGAAAGAAACATGGAGGGAATTGTCTTAAAGGGACAAGAAAATGTTTTAAGTGTGGAAAATAAGGTCATCGGGCAGTTGAATGTCGAAATAATGGGAAGAAGATGTATAATGATGCGAACAAAGAAAGAGATACACAGAGTGCACCTCCGACACTTCAATGTTTCAAGTGCAAGGAGAAGGGGAATTATGCCTATCAATGCCCAAATCCAAGGGTTGTTGATGATGATCGATGTCAACAAACTCTTAAGGCCAAAGACAAATGAAAGTCACATGCATTTACTATCAGCGATGTGGAGAATGATAATGAAGTGGTGAAAGGTACACTTACCATCCACTCTAAAGTAGAAAATGTTTTATTTTATTCTAGATACACCCACTCTTTTATTTCTGAACAATTTTCTAAGGGTGTCGCCGTATTACCTCAATAATTAGATGTTGATTTAGCCGTGACAGCTCCTAATGGCACAATGGTCACATCAAAAGTTTATAATTCTTCTCCGATTGAAGTTTGTGGGAAACTTCTTCCTAAAAATCACGTGATCCTTCCTATAGTGGAATTTTATGTGATTTTTGGCATGGATTGGATTTCTTTATACAGAGCTCATATCAATTTCCAAAGAAGGGAAATCACATTTAATATTCCCGATCAATCTACTATCATCTATCGATGCAAGGATGAATATAACCTTCCAGTGGAAATTTATTCCATCTTATGGGTCCTGATTCTAATAAATGAAAGTTATTTATTTCAAAAGGTTGGAGAGAAACTCATGATTAAGAATACACCCATTGTACGAAAGTTTGATGATGTCTTTCCAGTGGAATTTCCAGGTCTTCCACCAAATCGTGAAGTTGAGTTTTCAATAGAACTCATACCGGGTGCTATGACCATTTCAAAGACACCTTATAGAATGGCTCCAATTGAGTTGCAGGAATTGAAGAAGCAACTCCAAGAGAATCTTGATAACAGATTCATATGCCCTAGTGTGTCACCTTGGGAAGTACTTGTTCTATTTGTTAAGAAGAAAGATGGATCAATGAGACTCTGCATCGATTATCGTGAACTTAACAAGATCACTATCAAGAAAAAATATCATCTCCCACGCATTGATGACTTATTTGACCAACTACGCAGAGCTCAATACTTTTCCAAGATTGATCTTCCTTCAGGGTATCAATAATTAATGGAAAAAAAAGAGGATATACCAAAGACGGCTTTTCGTACAAGGTATGGACACTACGAATTTATAGTGATGCCATTTGGTCTTACTAATTCCCCTTCTATCTTCATGGATCTAATCAATAGAGTCTTTAAAGACTATCTTGATCAGTTTGTGGTAGTCTTTATAGATGATATTCTTGTCTATTCAAAGAGCAAGGAAGAACATGAAGATCACTTGAGAATTGTATTGAAGACCTTGAGAAAAGATAAGCTTTATGAAAAATTTACCAAGTGTGAATTTTGGCTTAAAAAAGATGCATTTTTGGGTCACATAATCTCAAAAGAGGGGATATCTGTGGAGCCAGCAAAGACAGTGGTTATCAAAAGATGGTCAATACCAACAACAGTAACTGAGATCCGAAGTTTTCTTGGTTTGGATGGATATTATCGACGTTTTGTGAACAATTTTTCATGATTATCTAATCCACTCACCAGGTTGACTAAAAAAGGAGTTAAGTTCATGTGGACAGAGGAGTGTGAAAGGAATTTCAAGGAGTTGAAAAGAAGTTTATCTAGTGAACCTGTGCTCACACTGCCTTGTAGTGGAGAAAGGTTTGTGATCTACAGTTATGCATCCAAGAAGGGATTGGTGTGTGTTCTCATGCAAAACGATATGGTGATAGCTTATGCCTCACGACAATTGAAAATCCATGAAAAAAATTACCCAAGTCATGATTTGGAGTTAGCTGCGGTAATTTTTGCATTAAAGATTTGGAGGCATTATCTTTATGGTGAAAGGTGTGATATTTATACTGATCATAAAAGTTTAAAGTATATTTTCACACAAAAGGAGATGAATATGCACCAAAGAAGATGGTTGGAGCTGATTAAGGATTACGACTGCTCAATTCATTACCACCCTGGGAAAGCAAACAAGGTGGAAGACACATTAATTTGACAAGACCATGCTACCTTATCCATGATGAGGATCTCAAAATATCCAATATTTATGGATTTACAAAGGATGGATCTTGGAATTATAATAGAAGGGGTAAAATCTTATCTTTCTCAAATTAATGTTCAACCATCTATGCATGTGAAGATTAAAGAGGCACAAAAAGAAGATGATGTAGGATTGAAATAATGTTGTAGATGCTCAATATACAAGAGGGGGGGGGGGGGTGAATTGTACACTTTAAAAAATTTCCTTTAACAAAGGAAAGAGCTAAGTTTAACAAAGTTAAACTAAACAAATTCACAACACCTATAACACCAATTGAAAAATTGGAATAATGAATGAAGTTATAAACTTCAAGTTCTATGTACTTACTTAAAACTAAAAAGAGATTCTGAAAGTAGGTTCAGGAAATATGGATCCGGAAGTTGAAACTTAACTAAATATCACAATATGAGATTCGACCTTAAAGCATATAGAATATAAATGAAATAGAGTACAAGTAAGGAAGTATAAGAAAGTTATACTTTCCTTACAATACAATATGCAGCAGAAAAAAACAAGTAGTAAAACTACAAGTAACAAGATATAAGTCTTTTAACCCAAATAGAAGGGTATCCAACAACGTTGGATAAAGGTCCCTTGATTTATACTTTCAAGCAAGTCTTTGTTACCCACACCAAAGTAAGCCCTCGATACGAATATCGGAATCTCTGTCTTGCTATCCCCGCAAGCCCTTAACTTCAAGGTATTTGGAACCTCTGTCTTCCTCAGCAAGGAAGCCCTCGAACTTCAAGGTAGTCAGCACCTCTGTCTTCCTATCCCCGGAAGTCCTCGAATGTAATCACCAACATTCGGAGTCGCACGAAGCAAAAACTGAACGAGCGGCTCAGTACGCACAAGGCATGAAAAGCTTTCTCTCTCTAGAAATCACCTTAGCAACGTGTGGTCTCTAGATCGATCAACTTCTATGTCATTATGAGCTCTTTCAAATGAGCTCCTATTTATAGGCTCGGTCGGCCTCCTTTCCAACGGTCATATTTTCCTTAAAAATCGGAGGGACCTGTGCACGTGTCACTTAACCAACGGTTAGTTTATAACAGAATAGACGACATTGTTTTATAACAAAACAAGAGTAACAGAATGTATGACATCGTTTTAGGATTAACTAAAATGTTCGGAGTGAAGGTTCAGAGTCTAAGAAAAATATCAAAGAGTTGACAAATTATAAAAGTGTAAGCAAAATGAATGTTCAGAGTCTAACCAAAAATAAAATTTGGAGTCTAAATAAATTCGGAGTGTATAAAGCAAAGATGATCAGATTCTGTTTAATAAGAGAATTCGGAATGAGAATTCATCATCATAATTCGTAATGAGAATTTGTAATCAGAATTAGTAATGGGAATTCGTAATCAGAATTCGTCATTAGAATTCAGTGTCAAACTTCATGAGAGTTCGTATCCATAATTCAGAGTGGAACTTTATTAGAGTTCGTATCTAGAATTCAGAGTGGAACTTCATTACCGTTCTCATCTAGAATTCAGATCCTAAAACAGAATGCTTCATATCAAAGTTTTAAATGATTCCAAGAATATAGAAATGAATCCGATTCTTATACTTAAGAAATATATGGATGAAAATATGATAAGGATAATTTTCCTTATAAAAGCGATTTTCTTTATAAAAGCAATTTTCCTTATAAAAGCAATTTTCCTTATAAAAGCGATTTTCCTTATAAAAGCAATTTCCTTATAAAAGTGATTTTCCTTATAAAATCGATTTTCCATATAAAAGTGATTTTCCTTAAAGATAAGGTGTTTGTGATTTTTAAAACAAGAAGGAATGGAAAAGTCATAAGGAAAACTTTATTGACTCAACAATCTCCCCCTTTTGGAAAGCACAAACATCCTTACGAAAAAGAAAGACTAAGTAAGAAGAAAGAAAAAAAATGAAAACATTAAAGCTTATCTCCCTTTGCTTATGGATGTTGATGAATACGAATAACTCCCACTTAGGCTTGAAACCCTAAGGATTGTATTCTAGATTTCTGGAATGATATTTCATTAAGAATAAGAATGTATTCTTTAATGAAAAACTCCCCCTTAGATAAAATCTATTAGAGTTATTTTTCTTTCTCCCCCTTTGTTAAGGTTGTTTTTCCTTTTCCCCCTTTGTTAGGGTTCTTTTTTCCTTCTCCCCCTTTGTGATTTTCAAAAAGAATTCGAGGGAATGGAAAATATAACAAAGTACCTGAAAAATTAGTAGCAACAACAAAAGAGATGATCAAGCACAATTTTCATTAAGTTTGAAAGTTCAAAAACAAGGAAGTTAAGATACAACAAAATATCAGATTTGTCTATTTTGGATCTTTTTCCTTCACCATGAGACCCTTGAGAATAGTCTTTATCTTCTTCTAGTCTTTATGGTATTCCTCAGCTTTCTTCTCTAACACAACTATTCTTTCACTTTGAGCTTCAATCTTTTCTTCCTGGGATTTAAGCTTTTCTTCCCGAGCCTTCAAGATTTGTTCTTGCTTTAACAACTTCTCTTCAAACTCAATCCGATGATCCCTTTCATATCTCCAGTTTTGAGCAACAGAATTCAGCTTCCCATTCAGATCTCTATCTTCTTAAATCCGGGAATTCTTCTCAGCTGTTAACTTTTCTTCAAAGGAAGAAGTAAGTTTATTTATCTTCCTATCTTCTATCTCAAAATCATCCTTAACATTATCTTGGAATTCATCAAAGAGCCTCATCTCTTCTACAGCTCTCCTCGACCAACTAGTCATTCTCTTACAAGACCTTTTGTGGGATTCATAGCCAACAAAAAAGGTTTTGAACTGAGCCTCTATCTCAACACATTTGTCCATAACCATGGATACATAGTCTGTTTTCTGATTCAAAGTATTTTGAATCATTTGGAATCTTGAATCAATACTTGAGAAGGTCGAAATAGAACCCACCAACTTCTTTAATGACTGAACAACAAAGTCCTGCCCCAACGAAGATGACTCTGAATCCGAGACTTTGCTTGGAGAATTTTCTTCTTCAATTTTCTTATCCTTCTTCTTAGAAGAATCACCAAGTTCCCTTCTCTTTATATCCACTGAACTCGGGGTATCAACAACATGTTGGTTTCCCTTGTCCTTTTACGGAATGGAGTCATGTTCCGGAGTTCTCTTTTCACTGTCAGACACTTGAACAACATTGTCTTCATCATCAGCATCTTTTTTAGCACCATCCTCTACATCCTTCATTTGATCAATATCATGTAGAAGTTGTTCTTCCTCTGCATGATAAGCTACTTCTTGTTCTCATTTCTCCTCATCCTTCCCTGTAGTGACTAACTTAGAGGACTCAGCTTCTGTAGTTCGGAGCGACAAATGTTCCGAATGTGTCCCCTTATAATCGTCTACTTGTTTCAATAGATTTCCGGTCTCACCACTACCTTCAGAAACTAATTCTTCCTCTTCCACCTGCTCAATCTGCTCAACTTCTTCAACATGCTTAGCAACTGCCTCTTCCGGAGTGACAAAGTTTATTCCTGGAGTCTTAGGTAGAGATTCCACAGAGAATGATCTCAGAACTGGAATGTTTGCGGAAACCATCTCATTAAAACTTAACAAAGTCTGAGCTACCTCAGCTTCAGACATCTTCTTCTTAAGATTCTTTTCTTTTACTTGTATTTCTAGTTCAACATCTGTCCTTTCCTTCAAGGCCTTAGCCTCCGCAGGATCCAAGCCAAACTGAGGCTGCCCTTGCACTCTCTTCTCTTTGATTTCCCTCCACTTAGAAACTACCTCATCAGAATAAGATTTTTTCTTCTTCGGTTTCGGAGGTACAGAATGAACTTCCTTAGATTTGGTATTCTCTGCTTCAACTTCAACTTCCTTCAACTTCCTCTTCTTCACTGGCTTAGAAGATTCAAGTTCACCAACTTTCAGAACTGCTTCTTCTTGAACTGGTAAATCAAAGAACTCACCAGTCTTCTTGTCGAAGGCAACATCCATACTTTTGAGTGTACCATCACTTACCAACATAATTTTGCAAACTCTTGGCTTAGACTTGCAAGATTCCTTGAAAGACTCAAGGCACCAAACTATTAACTTTGAGTTGATTGCTTGATACATAATGATATGAGCTCTTAGATTCCCTTTCTTAGCATTCTCAATGGTAATAAGAATGTGTTTCATTAGATTAAACTTCCTTAGATTTATCAGAAAATCTAGAATATAGATCTCGCTCTTCTTTAAACTATATTTGTCACCCTTTCTTGGTACAATAAAGCCTTGTACCCATAATTCTTGAATCCGAAAATTCATAGATAGAGTAGCAATCTTTAGAGCCTTGTCATCTTCCAGTCCGAGAGTTTCCAATGCCTTCTCCTTGTTGAAGCTTCCTTTTGAATCCGGTAAAACATGAGAAATGAACTCGGCTTCTCCTTCATAGGTCAGCCCTACCAAGATAGCTGCCTTGACATAAGAAAGTTTATAAGTCTTGCCATAACACTTGAATAAAATTTATCCCTATCATTTTCCTTAAAGAAGGAAATCGTCTCATAGAAATCTACAAGAAACTCCAAATATACTTCACCTTAATTCCCAGGCTTAGACACAACGACATCTTCCCATCTGTTAAGATTTATGTTCTTGGATATAAGAGAATCATACTTGTTGAAGAAATCAGGATGAACCAACCTTTATCTATAAACTAACCACTTGGAAATCGTCTTATAGGAAGACATGTCTTGAGAATATTCTTCCACAGAAATTCGGATCTGAAGACTCTTTAGAGGTTTGGAATGGAGATTGCTGAAGATCGGAACGGCCTTAAAACGAAGAGGTAGAGCTTCGAGACACTGGAGCTTGAAAAACCGATGTGGGACGACCATCTGGGGTCCCCTTTATATAGGAAACAAAATAACGGTTCATCTTCCTCAGTTGATAGAATGGTTGTAAAATTCTGAGATCAGATCTAACGGTTGAAAACCAAATCTGAAGAAAATTTGAATCCAATATTTTTAAGGTTTTTATTAAAACAAAGATTTAAGAAAACTATAATTTGAAAACAAAATATAAGAAAATATCAGCAAGTAAAGTATGATTACAAAAACTTGAGTAAGGGAATCATACCTTTCGGATTAGCTTAGGAGGATTATTCGTAATGGGTAACATTCTTAAAAAAATACTACGAAAAATCTTTTATTACGAAAAGATATAGTTCACAAAATACGCTACAAAAAACTCAACAAAGAAAATGAAAATTCATTACAAGATTTTCAGCATGAAAAATTTCATTACAAAAGTTTGAATACAAAAAAAACTCAAAATGAAAGTCTCGGTACAAAAATCTCGTTACGGAAACATCAGTACGAAATTTTCCATTCTGGATGTTTTCAAAATGAAAATTTCCATTCCAGAAGTTTTCTATACGAAAATATCCATTCTGGAAAATTTTAGTTCCAGAAATTCCCATTCCGAAAATGTTAGTTCTGAAAAGTTTGAAAAACTAACTTTGAAAAACTTAGTTACTCTAACAAACAAATGTACTCCCCCTATAAAAAGGAGTTTATTACTGTTAGGAGATTTGTTCAACAAGAAGTTAATGAAGAATGATTACCTTACGGTTATCATTCCTAACTTTTTTTTTAATATATTCAAATCTATAGGAGGGTAATGATTTTGTGAAAATATCAGCAAGTTGATCCTGCGTTCCGATAAACTGAAGAATAATATCTCCTTTCGTTTTGATAATCTTTTCAAAATAGCTTTTGTTACCAGTCATGTGACGAGAACATCCACTATCCATGTACCATGTGTTGTTGTTGGTACTCTCTTTATTTTCCTGAAATTAAGAAGAGAATTAGAATTTCGGAATCCAAACTTGTTTGGATCTGAGATTTCCATATAACAAAATTTTAGGTACCCACATCTTCTTAGAGAAATAAGCTTTGTGAAATCCTAGAGATTGGGTTTTGTTTAAGGAACAATTCTTTTCCCAGTGACCACCACATTGACACTTGGTACAAAATGGGGCACTTTGAGGAACAAAATAATTATTACTAAAAATTGGTTTTGCATGGGTATAACCAAATCCAGATTTATTTCATAAAGGTCGTATTTGGGAATACATTTTATCAAAATTTTCTTTACCATGGGTAAAGTTTGATAAACACTTCTTTAAGGAGAAAATTTCGGACTTGAGTTTTATAACCAAGTTTTTATCTTCAATATCATTATATTTAGAACTAGAGCTAGGCTTGAAAACATTTTTCTTAGAAATTACCTTTTCCAACTCTTTAGAAAGTTTGTTCTTCTCAGAACTTACTTCTTCAAGATTTTTTGAAATACTTTCAAAATCAGCATTTTTCCTATCAAGATCTTTAGAAAGATCTAATATTTCTTTCGTAAGAATAGAATTCCTAGAGTTTGCCTTATCAAGTTTCTTATTGAATTTAGAGTTCTCAATTTCAAGAAGTTCAGCAAACCTAGAAACTTCTTCATAAGTAGGTAAAGTATTTTCTTCATTAGAAGAGGATTCTTCATTAGAAGAGTTATAATATTTACTATCATTAGGATTTGAAGAGACATTGGTTAATGATTCATCATTTCATACCTTATCCATAAATCAATGATTGTCAGTAGGTATTCTGGCTATAAGACCACGATTCTTCTGTCCTGAAGATTCATAATCAGAAGATTCATCTGAAGATTCACCACCACTGGAACTCTAGGTATCACTAGCTTTCAGAACTTTCTTAGCTTTGGCTTTATAATACTTCTTTCTGTTCCTATCTGAATGCCTTTCTTTCCTTTCTTTCTTTTTGAGTAAAGGGAAGTCTGGTCTAATATGTTCAGCTCTCTTGCATTCATAACACGTGACTTCTCCATATTTTCTATCTTTCCTTTACTTTTTCTTATACTTGGATTGGAAACTTCTCTGGCCAGCTATCTTGTTTATCCTTCATGCAAGATTTTCTAACTCATTTTCAGAGACTTCACTATCACTAGATTCGGATTGGAAAATAACTTTCTTAGACTTGGATCTGGTTACTCTCTCTGGAGTCTTAACTTTCATCTGATTTGATGTTGTTGTAAAAGAAACAGTACCATTTCCATTATTCTTTTTGATGTTGTCAGCATCTCTCTTCATTCTTGTTTCATGTTGAAGAAGAGTTCTAAATAGCTCATCAAGAGAAATTTGAGTGACCTTCCTGTTCTCATCAATAGATGTTCTTTTGGATTCCCACTCATTGGGCATGATATTGATTATCTTATCCACAAGTGCTTCATCATATAACCCTTTCTCTCCCATAGACTGTAAGCTGTTGACTATAGTCATAAATCTCTGTTGAACATTGCAAATTGGTTCACCATAAGGAAAATTGAATCCATGGTATTCAGCTCTAAGCATAGCTCTCCTAGTCTCAATTACTTTAGAAGTTCCAAAGTGTGTAACATCTAACTTCTTTCAGATACAATTAGCTGCTTCACAAGAAGAAATTTGTCTATATATATTTCTAGTCTTTGAACATAGTAAAGTATTGCGTACCTTATAATTGATTTGATACTCTTGCTTTTCCTGGTTAGTGAAAGTTCTAATTTCTTTATCAGGAATTTTATAATCTCCAGTAAGCATAACAAAGTTGTCCACTCCAGTATTGAAAACAAAATTCTTCATTCGATCTCTCCAGTACTCATAGTCATTACCATCAAAGATTGGTGGTCTTTTAGGATTTAGATTATCAATGGAACCAACATTGACTCCTGCCATACTTAAAATAACCTTCGGCACACAAACTTGTTAGTAGCAAAAGTTCGTAATAACAAAGTTTGGAATGATAGAGTTCGGAATGACAAAGTTCGTAATGACAAAGAACTTTCTAAGCAAGTATGAAGAATAAAGGAAAATGAGCAAGAAAAACTTATACGTGAGTATAAGAATTTCAGAGACCCCCTCGGATACCAATTGTAGGATCGAAATAATGATGTAGATGCTCAATATACAAGAGGGGGGGGGGGGTGAATTGTACACTTTAAAAAAATTTCCTTTAACAAAGGAAAGAGATAAGTTTAAAAAAGTTAAACTAAAAAAATTCACAACACCTCTAACACCAATTGAAAAATTGGAATAATGAATGATGTTATAAACTTCAAGTTCTATGTACTTACTTAAAACTGGAAAGAGATTCTGAAAGTAGGTTCCGGAAATATGGATCCGGAAGTTGAAACTTAACTAAAGATCACAATATGAGATTCTACCTTAAAGCGTATAGAATCTAAATGAAACAGAGTAAAAGTAAGGAAGTATAAGAAAGTTATAATTTCCTTACAATATAATATGAAGCAGAAATAAACAAGTAGTAAAACTACAAGTAACAAGATAAAAGTATTTTAACCCAAAGAGAAGGGTATCCAACAACCTTGGATAAAGGTCCCTTGATTTATACTTTCAAGAAAGTCTGTCTTACCCACACCAGAGTAAGCCCACAATAAGTATATCAGAATCTCTGTCTTACTATCCCCGCAAGCCCTCAACTTCAAGGTAGTTGGAACCTCTGTCTTCCTCAGCAAGGATGCCCTTGAACTTCAAGGTAGTTGGCACCTCTGTCTTCCTATCCCCGGAAGTCCTTGAATGTAATCACCAACATTCGGAGTCGCACGAAGCAAAAACTGAACGAACGGTTCAGTATGCACAAGGCATGAAAAGCTTTCTCTCTCTAGAAATCACCTTAGCAGCATGTGGTCTCTATATCGATCAAATTCTATGTCGTTATGAGATATTTCAAATGAGCTCCTATTTATAGGCTCAGTCGGTCTCCTTTCCAACAGTCATATTTTCCTTAAAAATTAGACGGACCTGTACACGTGTCACTTAACCAACGGTTAGTTTATAACAGAATAGATGACATCGTTTTAATACAAAACAAGTGTAACAAAATGTACGACATCGTTTTAATATTAACTAAAAAGTTCGGAGTAAAGGTTCAAAGTCTAAGAAAAATATCAAAGAGTAGACAAATTATAAAACTGTAAGAAAATTGAAAGTTCAGAGTCTAACCAAAAATAAAATTCGGAGTCTAAATAAATTCGGAGTGTATAAAGAAAAGATGATCAGATTCTGTTTAATAGGAGAATTCAGAATAAGAATTCGGAATGCGAATTAGTCATCAGAATTTGTAATGAGAATTTTTAATCAGAATTCGTAATGGGAATTCGTAATCAGAATTCGTCATTAGAATTCGGTGTCGAACTTCATGAGAGTTTGTATCCAGAATTCGGAGTGGAACTTTATTATAGTTCGTATCCAGAATTCGGAGTGGAACTTCATTACAGTTCTCATCCAGAATTCGGAGCCTAAAACAGAATGCTTCATATCAAAGTTTTAAATGATTCCGAGAATATAGAAATGAATCTGATTCTTATAATTAAGAAAAATATGGATGAAAATATGATAAGGATAATTTTCCTTATAAAAGCGATTTTCCTTATAAAATCAATTTTTCTTATAAAAGCGATTTTCCTTATAAAAGCAATTTTCTTTAAAGATAAGGTGTTTGTGATTTTCAAAACAAGAAGGAATGGAAAAGTCATAAGGAAAAACTTATTGACTCAACAGATGAAGAGTTACAAAAGAAGGTGAGAAATGTTCCTGAATTCAACCTTGATTGTGATGGGATAATAAGGTTCAGGAATCGGGTTTGTGTTCTTCCCATCCCATAATTAAAGAAGGAGCTACTGGATGAGGCTCATAGTTCTTCATTCTTTATTCATCCTGGAAGCACAATGATGTATAGGGACCTGAAAGGGTACTTCTGGTGGGATGGAATAAAAAGAGATGTTGCTGAATATGTCTCTCGATGATTGGTTTGTCAGTAAGTTAAAGCTGAGAGACAGAAGTCTAAGGGGATGTTACAACCATTACCCATACCATAATTGAAATGGGAAAACATCACCATGGACTTTGTCACTGGACATCCTAAAACATCCAAAGGCAATAATTCTATCTGGGTCATAGTTGATCATCTTACAAAGTCGGCACACTTCATTGCTATTAGAGAAGATTTCTCTATGGATCAGCTTGCCGGGATATATGTAAATGAAGTGGTAAGATTTCATGGAGTACCACTTTATATTATATCTGATCGGGATCCGAGGTTTATCTCGAAGTTCTGGATAAGTCTTCACCATACTCTAGATACAGAGTTGAGTTTCAGCACTGCTTATCATCCTCAAACAGACGGTCAGTCTGAGAGAACAATTCAAACTCTAGAAGACATGTTGAGAGCTTGCTCTATGGATTTCAAAGGTGGTTGGGATCAACAACTACCTTTTGTGGAATTTTCTTATAATAATAGCTTTGACTCCAGTATTCAGATGGATCCTTATGAAGGTCTCTATGGAAAGAAATGTCGAACTCCAACTTGCTGGGATGAATTTGGGGAAAGAATGATATTAGGACCTGATCTTGTTGATAAGATGGAAGAAAAGGTCTGATCTATTCAATAACACATAAGAGCAGCTCAGAGCTGACAAAAAAGTTATGCCGACAACCGAAGAAAAGACCTAGAGTTTGAAGTGAGAGATAAAGTGTTCTTACGAATATCTCCTTGGAAGAGAGTAATGATATTTGTAAAGAAGGGAAAGCTAAGACCTAGGTATATTGGTCTATTCGATATACTGGATCATGTTGGGAAGGTAGCTTACCGATTGGTGCCTCCACCGAATCCATCTCAAGTTCACGATGTGTTCCACGTATCTCTCATGAGAAAGTACATACCTGGTCCTTCACATGTACTAAGCTCAGAAGTTGTACCGCTGGAGCAAGATCTTTATTATGAAGAACAGCCGATAGAAATTCTATACTGTAGCAAAAAAGTTCTATAAAACAAGACCACTCTCTTGGTGAAAGTTTTATGGAGGAACGACCAATTAGAAGAAGCTACATGGGAGCTTGAGGATATGATGAGGGAGAGGTATCCTCATCTGTTTGTTACGAAGTGACGAATTTTGAGGGTGAAATTCATTTTAAGGGGGGTAGAATGTAACACCATGATATTTTATAAGAAGAATATTTTTTTATGTATTATGTTATATGAAACATCAAAGGAATCTTTCACTGCACATAATGGTATCTTGGCTTGCGTTACACACAATCGCGACCTTCCTCGATAGCGTGTGAAGTACGCAATACCGTGTTTCACTAAACAACAATATATTATTATAATACTATAAACTAGCCGTTATGAATAGTATTAATTGAATTTTAAATTCTATAACATTATTATTCATCTTACATATTTTCTAGAACATGGTATGAGAACCAAATAAATGTTTTGGGTAAAATAAGTATTTTTCAAAAAATGAAGTTTTGCGGCCTTTTGATGGCTCAACAACTTTAAATCTAGTTTTTGACAAGTTTATAAGTTCAATTTGACAAAATAAAATTATTCTTTGGAATCAGGATATAAAAATTTACTTTGGATAGATTTTTTATATTATTCTGATAACTTTCATATTTTAATGAATAGTAAAAACAAGCTATATTTTAATTAAAAACAACTTTCTTCATCGCAATAATTTATATGGTTAAATTATAATATTGAATGGTTTGAAATTATAAATAGAATATATTTTTACCATTTAATATAATGTATGTCATTAGCATTAATTTTACATTGAATTCATAGGTAAAAACATTTCAATCTTTCACAATGTTTTAACTTTTAAAACCCGTTTGCTTAACAATGGGATTGATTTAAAATTAATTACTGCAACTTCTGTATTTTGAATTTTTAAAAATGGATTCCATATTTGGATTAAGTGGGTCCAAATTATGTTAATAGGTTACTTTTATTTTTTTTGATATTATGAATAGTAACTACGGTAATCTTTATTTACTACAGATAAAGGTAAATATGGTAATTAAGTGTGTAAATAAGATTATAAAATTACCCTAACACTTTCCAAAATCCTATTTTACTAATAAAAGTAGACCCATATCACCTAAGGGTCAGAATAGATTCATTTCATGGACTTTTGACAATGAAATAATATAATTATTATTAAAACCAAAGAAAGTGACAACATGTTACTCTCTTAAATCTTATAAGTGTAATAAATTTAATTTAGTGATAAACATAATAAAACCTCGAATATAAATAATCCCTAGGAAGATAATAAATTTATCTACATCATATGAATTTATTTATAATTTTTTGGGATTAAATAATTATCATTAATTATGAAACAATAGTGATGTTGAAATTATTTTATTGATTGAAATATCAAAGAAATGATTTTAAAAGTTTTAAAATAAATATTATATGAACTATTTAATGTGATCCACTAATTTTATAGATACAAATGACATGTTATAAATCTATTAAATATTTTAGTTCGAACATATCTTCTGTATATATTTTATATAAACTCAAATAAATGAATAGTTTCAAAATTGACACTATTGTTAATTTATAAAAATTATATATTATAAAATTGTTTAAAAATCCCAAAAATATTTAAAAATTGTAAATTAAAATTTATATAGTCTAAAATGTAATAAAGTATACAATTATGGACAATTCACAACATATAAGTAAATATTTATGATGATTTAAAATTTAGAATATTATCACCACAAATAAAGTTAAATAGATTATATAAGGATAAATCATGTTGATAATATTTAAAATAAATTCCCAATTTGTATAAATTTTATTAGATGATGAGATTACAAACCTATCTCATCTAAGATTCATATTTGAGTGATTTTTGGAGTTTTTTAAGTGGGGTTGGAATTTATTATAAATTAATATTTCAAATAATTACAAAGGTGCCCCTCTCCTCCCTTATAAAAGGGAACCCCCTCCCTCTCCTCCTCACACCACTTTGAGCCTTAAATATCATCCATACCTTGCCAATTTCTCTTCTCAACTTCCCTAGAAACATCCTTGAGTTCCTGGTATTCTTCAAAGACCAATATTAGTGCCCTAAGAGGAGGTTTCAAAGAGGCGTGCCAAAGAAGAGGTAATATCCGTTACAGATTCTTTAAAATTTATTTCTTCTTCTACTTATTCTTCTTTAGTTGTTTAATTATGAAGTAATAACATCAGTATCAATTATATACTGATTTGTTATTATAAATACGAAACAACCATAATTCACCTTCTATCCATCCTACGGAAAATGAAATCACTGCGCGTGCGTACGTATGAAATACCGTCTCCACGCCGTGGTGTAATCTGTTTTCCACCACCACCTTACTTAAATGGATATAATTGTTTAAATAATAACTATATATGATTATTTTAAAGTGATATTGATTCTAAAATAGTATACATACACTTAAATACAATTCCACGATCATGGGAACGATATCATCACTCGTGCGTACGTACGGCCTACCGTCTCCACGATGTGATGCGACTCTTTCTACATGATCTTCATTGAATAATGATTATATGAATGAATTTAATGAGTAAATATGATATATATATATATATATATTACACTAATACCATTATGGTAATGAGGTATCTATAAACTAAAAATAAGAATAAGAATTTATTCGACAAAATACACATAAGAACATAAAGCAATAAACACCCGAATAACAAGTAGCAAAGAAATATTACAAATAAAAAGCTAAGAATATGACCATATATGATATCATAACAATGATTATGATTCTGTAATAAGTCAATGACATTATTTAAATCATTATACATGAGGTTTGGACACGTACAAAGCATATCGGACCTAAGGTAAGGGAAAATCTAACAATCTCATTTTTATCTGAGATTGTTTTTTTACTGGGGTGTATTTTATCATCCACATCCATGTTTCCTAAATATGTAATATTATTTCTATCCTTATACAATTTTTTAAATCCAATTCTACCCATTGTTGAGTGTTTAGTAAAAGATATGAAATGAATCTTTTGTCGTTTTTAGTACAAGGTACTTTTTGACTTTTCTGGCCAAAGTACGAGAAGAATGTTTTTTAACTTATACGGCATGAATAGATTTTTATGATTCCATAGAACATTATTTCCATGATGATTCCTTTAAAAGTTTTCAATTTTATTTTTAATCAACTTCTTTTAGTTTAAAATTTTATGACATGCTAAGAAAGGATAAATGTTTTTGAAGTAGAAAGGATATTTTCCTCAAGAATAGAGTTCAAGTGTTTTATCAAAATTATTTTCCATCTAAGATAATATATGGTTCTATTTATATCTATATTTTTACATTGATTTGATTGTGTTATGACGGAATTATTTTTATGATGTCCTTTTATGTATTATGTTATGATGACTTGATGTTTAAGAATCCCATTTTTATTACATGGGTTATGCTATGTTGTATGATTTATGATTTTGTGGCACTCATAAGAATGGTTTCATTATGAGATGGGTGGGACCTATATCTCCCTCCAATGCATTGGGTAAAGATTTATATCTCATGAGATAGACATGGCTGGAACAACAAGTTAATCCAGTTCAGTGATACAAGACTAGAATGAAGAGTGAACTCGGTTCAGTAATGGACTTTGTACGCTATGATGGTCTTGGAAATGATCCTTGAATAATATGAAATGATTTTCTATGATTATGTGTGTATTCCACAAAGTTTCATGTTTTATGTTATGATTAATTGGGATTACATTTCACCACAATGATTTATCCCATGTTATGATATTATGATATCTTTTGCAGGTTAAGATATTCAAAATGTTATGTTCTTATGAATATGATATGACTGATATTTCTTTTTTTACCTTTACTTAGCATTTGAGCTCACCCTTTTGTATGTTTTCTTTTCCCCAGGTCTGGATGAAGGGTATTAAGTAGAATATGCCAAAAGGGACTCTAGATATGATGAAATAAATGGGAGACGACGTAAATGATTTATGAACCAGTTGTTTATGTTTCCCAGTTTCTAAAGACACTATACCATTATAGTCCTTTCATGGTTTTGTTATATGTTTTAATAAGTATACTTCAATTTTTAAGTAATAAAAATGTATGTAATGTATGGGTCATTATAGTTTAAAAACAAAATGATTAGTTTCATCAAATTTAACATGTTCCATTTCTTTAACAGTACAAGAGTTTTTTATGAAAACACTCTAGCCTTAGAACTAGTAGAATAGCCTAAGAAAATTCCTTCTTCGGATTTGGGTGAAAATTTATGTAATTTATATTTTTTATTTAAGATGAATAATTTGCATCCAAAAACAATGAAGTAAGAAACATTAGGTTTTCGACCTATCCATAACTCATAGGGAGGTTTTATTAAAAACATGTCTTACTAAAACTCGATTTATAGTATAACAGGAAGTACTCACAGATTTAGCCCAAAAATGTGTAGCAATTGAGTATTCACTCAACATGGTTCTTGTTATCTCTTGAAGAATATTTTTTATTATTTTAACAACACCATTTTGTTATGGGGTTCTGGAGCTGAAAAATTGTGGGTAATACCCTTTTTACTACAAAAGGTTTCAAAATCCGAATTTACAAATTCTCCACCATGATTACAATGAATAGTTATCTTGGGTAGGTTTTTCTCATTTTTAACTTTGGCTACAAAAGTTTTGAAGAAAAAAAGGCATCAGACTTTCGTGTGAGAAAATAGACCCAAGTATATCTAGTGTAATCATCAACTAAGTCAAATACATAATACTTTCCACCAATACTTATAGTTTTTGTAGGACTGAAAAGATCCATATGCACTAGCTATAATGCATCAGTTGTTGAGATTTCACCTATAGATTTAAAACATGACTTATGTTTCTTTCCATATTGACAAGGGTCACAGACTTTTGAAGAGTCAAACCTAATTTCTGGTAGATCCTTAACAAGTCCTTTATTACAGATTTTATATAGATTTCTATGGTTATACTGTCCTAGCCTTCTATGCCATAACCAAGATTTATCTTCCATTGCACTAAGACAGGGTAAGTCTTGGCTCCTAAGGTCTTCTAAGTTTAGTGTATATAAATTCTCATGCCTTTGGGCTAAGAGAATGAATTCTTCCTTGGAATTGTGTACTAGACACTTATCATTTCTAAAATTTACAAGGTAACCTTCATCACATAATTGACTTATGCTAATGAGGTTGTGTTAAGGCCTTTGACAAATAAAACATTTGAAATACGATATTTTCTAAGAATGACAATATTACCTATACCGATAATATTACCTTGAGCATTGTCTCCAAAGGTAACTTTACCTCCTTTTATTTCAATAATATTTTCAAAGAAATATTTATTACCAGTCATGTGGCTGGAGTATCCACTATCCATGTACCAAATATTCTTGTTGTTGGTGCTTTCATTGTTTTCCTGAAAATAAGAAAGTTATATTTTCGGAATCCAAATTTGCTTGGATCCACCATCTTTAGAAGAAAAAATTTTGGGAATCCACAGCTTAGAAAAATTTGCTTTATGGTATCTCAAATATTGGACTTTATTCAAAGAACAATTTTCGTTCCAATGCCCTCCAATTTGGCATTTGGTACAAAAAGGGGTTTTTTGGGGTACAAAATTGTTTTTCCTAAAAATGGGTTTGTAATGAGTGAAACCAAAACCTGGATTATCATTATGAGGATGAATTTTTTTATACATCCTATAAAAATTATATTTTCTAGAAGTAAAATTTGATAAAAGTTTCTTCAAGGAGATTATTTCAGATTTTAGTCTTATTACAAAATTATTATCCTCTAATGTATTAGTAGAAGGTTTTGAGTTGGACTCAAACACATTTTTCTTAGAAATAAAATTTTCAAACTATTTAGAAAGTTTATTCTTCTCAGAATTCACTTCCTCAAGATTTTTAGAAACATTTTCAATACCAAAATTTTTCCTATCAAGATATTTTGAAAGATCTGATACTTCTTTTTTTAAAACCGAAATTGTAGAATTTTCTTTTTCAAGTCTTTTGTTGATCTAGAAATTTTCTCCTTCAAGCAACTTTGCAAATCTAGAAACTTCATCTAACAAAGGTAAAACATTTTCTTCATCAGATGATTGTTCATCATCTGAAGACGAATAATAATTTTCATTGTAAAATTTAAAAGCTAGAGATATATTGATTAAAGATTTTGCAGTTCGAACCTTAGCCATAAAACATTGATGTTCATCTAGACTTTAAAGATGGGTTCTCCATATGGAAAAGAAAAACAATGGTATTCTTCTCTTAGCATTGCTCTTCCAACTTCCACTACATTGGATGTTCCAAAATGTGTTACTTCCAGCTTCTTCCAGATACTATAAGTTGCTTCAAAAGAAGTTATTTGGATGTATATATTACGGTTCATGGAACATAATAGGGCATTGTGTACCTTGTAATTTAGTTGATATTCAAGCTTTTCTGGTTTGGTGAAGAGTCTTACTTACTTGTCAGAAATTCTGTAGTCTCCAGTTAGCAAAAAAAAATTGTCAGCACCGGTATTGATAACGAAGGCCTTCATCCTGTCTCTTTAGTATTCATAGTCATTTCCATCAAATATGGGTGGTCTTGTAGGATTCAGGTTATTAATGGAGCCAAATATTTCTCCTGCGATTCTAATAAAAAAACATCACAAGATATGTTAAAATAAAAAGATTACATAGAAGATAATGAGAAATAAGACTTATATGTTAGTATAAGTATTCATAGACCTCCTATGATACCAATTGTTGGATCAAAATAGAAATGTATTACTCAAATACAAGGGGGGGGGGGGTGAATTGTATTTTAAAAAATTTTGTGAAGAAAACTAAGTTTTAAATGAATGTAAAACATAGATACTGATTTCACATGAAAAAAGTTTCACTAAAATCAGCTTCACAAAAAAAAAAACAGTTTCACCTAAAAATGGTTTCACAAAGATAGTTTTTCAACCAAATTCAGCATCGGCCCTGGTACCAAAATGGTAAAGAAATTTTGCAGCAGAAATAGTAAAAAAATAATATAATCAGAGAAAGAAATGATGAACCAATAATGATTCTTAGTAATATATGATACAAAAGGGTTTCTACCTTAAAGCATATAGAAACTATTTTGTATTAAACTATTATAGGTAAATGAAAATAGAAACAATTATTTTGACCCAAAGAGTAGGGTATCCAACAACTTTGGATAAAGGTCTCTTGATTTATACTATAAATAAATTTTGTCTTACCTTTACCCAGGTAAGCCCTCAATACAAAGATCAGTATCTTCCTTGCTATCCCCACAAGTCCTCAATAATTAAGGTGATTGGAAACCTCTGTCTTCCTATCCCAGGAAGCCCTCGAATGAGCAGCAATCAATTGGTATTACAAATGGCTGAACAAGAATGTTCAAAAGCTTTTTCACGAAGCAATATTAGCAACTATGTTCTTCTCTCTAATAGTAGTGAGATGTTGGAAAACTTCGTGTTATTAAGCACTATTTCAGCAAATCAGCTATCTCAGAAATATCTTTCATTCAACAATATCAGCATTTGAACCCTTTGGATGAGTGGGGTATTTATAGGAGAAACCCAATAGTCATATTTTTCTTAAATCACCGAGGGACCTGGAAACATGTCACTCAATGAATAGTTAATGTAAAACTGAAAGCGCAACACCATTTTGAAACTAAATGACACCGTTTTAACTAAAAACATATCCTTCTAGAATAAGGTATTATAGGTTATAAAATTATGAGACTGATTTTGATTTAAATGTCTATAATCGGTTTTGCATAAATCCATTTTTGAGAATTGGTATTGAAAAACCGGTATTGGACTTTTAGTATTACCAAAACCATATTATATTTTGATATTAGAAAATCGGTATTGGTCTTGAGAAACCGGGCTTTGAAAATCGGTATTGCAAAAATAGTTTTACAAGATTTTACTGGAAAATGATATTCGGTTTTTCCACTGTTTTTGATAAATCGGTATTGTGAATATGACATTGATAAATCAGTATGGAGAAATTGGTATGGAGAAATCAGTATTGTAAAACAAGTATTGGAAATACATCTTAGAGAAATCGGTATTGATTATAATAGTGGTTTTGTGATTTCCAAAAGAAAAAATGGAATTCAGAAAAACTTTTGACTCAACAGCTGCAGCGTGGTCCAGGGAGGGCCGGCCGAACCTCAGTCAGAGGTTAAGAGTAGGGAGGCGCTTGGAGTGGTAGGGCACACCACGGTGCCTGTGCGGAGGCACCTGAGTCAGGCGGTTGTGCGGGAGGGCGAGACTTGGCCGGTCGGGGAGGAATGGCCGGAGGCACAATTTTTCCACTACGAAGGAGGTCCGGCATCCGGCTGAGAGCTCCGTGAGGTTGGGCGCTGCCGAGATTCGCGGGTACAGGAGGAGGCCAGAGAGGGTGCTCTGGCAGGAGAGCTCGGCTTGCTCTTAAGGTGGTTTCTCGGCAAAGGCCGGTCCAGGTGGCTGAATCTGTGCGGCCTAGGAAGATCCGGTGAGGGAAGGGAGAGGGAGGCCCAATGCTGCTCGGTATAAGGAGGTCTGGCATGGCTTCGGATATCGGGATACATGCGCGCGGCCTACTCAGGAAGAGGCGTGGAGGGGAGCAACCCTGGGGGGGGGGGGGGTCTCCAGCTGGCATGCTTAGTTGGTGGAGGACATAGGCCTGGAGGTGTGGCTGAGGAGGGGGCGGTGCCGCCGAGGCACATGGAGGCTGAAGGTGGCCAAGGATCTCGGCCAGTCTGTTCAGTGCAGGCGACTGCCATACAACATGACCAGCCTGGTTTTCCAGGATGGTTTTCCCTTTTTTTTGTTCCAGCCTATAGCCGGGTGAGGCTCCACCTTCTTTTGTTTTTTTTTGATTTTGTTTTTTTTGAAGACCCGCGTGGGGGAGACTCTCATTTGGGTCTCTCTCCCACCTTTCAGTCCTTTTTAACAACAAAGACTGAAAAAAATGTCTTCATAATTTTTTATATATTAATTATTTTACTTGACTTGCGGGTCATGTCCTCACCCCATTTTTTATTATGAAAAATTATATAATAATAAAATTATTATAATCACTAAAATTATTATAATAAATTATAATAGTTAAATACTATAATAATTAAATTATGATTATAATAAAACTATTATTATACTAATTATTATTATTAAACTGATAAATATACTGGTTTTAATCCGAAATTAAACTTCAGATGACCGCAATATAGTTATCTGATATCAGATTAGGACATGGTCTGTGGCTTGGGACCGCGACGACATCCTCCTTATAGATTAATGAAAATTTAATTTTATTCACTGACGTAAAATCTACACACATCCCTCTGATACCACATGTTGTAACAAGATGCACAGAAGAATCCCAAAAAGGTGGGATTTAAAAAAGATTCACCGAAAAATGACATGAACTCGTCATCGTCGATGAGTTGATGTCCGGTTAGGCCGCGAATCACACATGAATTAGTTTAAGCACAAAAACAAAATCGTAAAATACATGGTTTAAATCTGAATCTGTGCATGACGTTTGCTCATCGTTGGCAATCGCTGCTCAAATAATCCGAAGCTGAATTCCTCCATATCAGCCACACACACTTCAAGAAACTGCAGGAATGCCGATCATCCCAATCTGGGAGCTAGCGCAGAATTGTGTCGACTCCTTCGACGCCCCATCGATCACCACATCATTACGCTCGCGACGCGTGAGAGTGAGCTCAATATGAGCTCCTAGATCCAGAGCCTCTCTCTCTAGAATTTGGGAGAGATATCTAGTGAGGGAGAGGCATGAATAGTACTTGAGAAATCCCTATACACCTCTATTTATAGAGTGTTAATAAATTATATGAAATTGTATCCTAGCCCCCGGATAATTAAAAATCCATATAAATAATATTTCGACAACTAAAATGAGTCAAGAATATTAATTATGATTATTATGACCATTACCTGTAATAAAGTATATTACATGATAATACATGAACCATTATCTCGGCTCAGACTCCCACAAATATTAAATAAACCTCGAATATAATAATATTCGTTCAATTAAAATTTTTATGTATTTATTTAAAACGTGTAAATACATTTAATAAATAAATTCAATACCCATTATTCATCACCTGAATAATATGATTTTTTATTGCATTGTTGAACGTATCTCCTTGGACAAATCCCAGACCCTAGTGGTGGGGCCCACCATGTCCAAAATCTCTATTCAACTGAATAGTGCAGATTATCAAATACATTGTTGTGCGTGACCATCTAGTCCCTTATCTTAATAGTAGTGAATACTATTCACAGACCAAGAGCAGGATCTAGCAATCCATTATGGCCCCTAAAGAGATAAGGACTGTCACAGTAGTGAAAACCAACCTACGAACACGTACTGTGTAATATAATCTCTTTGTCTTTAATATCTGGTAAAGCAGTATGCACACCCATGTCATTTATCTTTTCTTGCTTTGTTATTTGTTGATATAACTGGACGAATTTACCCTCAAATGCTATGGCCATAGTCTTATGAAGGTACTACTATCCTTATCCACATGGCCCGAGATATAACTTCCATAACCCAGAAGTGAAAAATCGTTTCTTGACCATTCAACCAATGTCATGCCACCAATGATGCACCCAACACAGCTACCGCACCATGATTTCATCACCATGGTTTATTCCTTGCATCAAAGTATGTAATCAAATGACATGCACTGGTACTGATCTCATGTTAGGAGACCATTACACATGATCATAGATAGGAACATCTAATGACACCTGATACATGTGGTGTTCCTATTGACGAGTCAGTTCTCATGATCTCAATACTCGAGATCACCAAGTGAAAACTTCATGAGAAGAAGTCTCAATGCTTATGAGGCCCCAACACCTGATAGTCAGACATCTACTGTGCCCAATCATTAAGATGTATCTAGACCATAGAACCTTTATTTAAGATTAATGTATTGGTATCTCAAGGTTCTCATTATAGCCTGGGATCTGTTATAACCCTTCAATATGAAAACTAATCTTTGGACATTACCATTAATCGATAGATGCAGAAATATCTACATTATAATGGTAAGATATCATCATGTATATATAACTGTATACATGATATTGTAATCTAAAGCACCGGATAACTGGTTATAGGGCACCCACTATTTCAACATCAATCATTTGGCGAAAGTAATGTAATTTCAACTTACATCAAGATTGGGTCATTACAGTTGGTATAAGAGTGAAGGTTTTATCAAACTTTGGAAACTAGGATGTGAAATATTTAGTGAGGTCCCTAGAGATATTTTTAATGATATATCTAGGGATTTTTTAAGGATAAGTCTAAGTATAGGATACAATCCTATAGTTTTTTATATAATCATGAATAACCTATGATTAAACCTAAGACATCATAGATTAAAATATTATAAGTAATTTCCTTTACTTATCTGTTTGTAATATCTGAAATGTATTTCTCACATTTTACATTATTGTCTTAGTAAATAGATATAACTAGATAAAAAAACGTTAACATTGAATATCTTTGACGTGGAAAGTATGTGAATTATTAAAATCGATATCTTAAGTGGAAATATTACGAAGGTAATCATGAAGGCGGTACAAGTATTGGTTATATTGTTTTGGATAAAGTGATTTCAAATGACATGTGGAAGGTATGCGATGTTATCCTATATTTTTTAACTTAAACATAAGTATCATGATTAGATTATGGTCGAGGAACCATAAAAATAGATTCATATTTTAGTAAAGACTAAGATGAATGATCTTGAGTAATGGTTTATGAAAATTGTTGAATGATTGAGGTGTATTTGTTTTAGAATTCAAAGATTATTTTATATGAATCCTGAAATATATATGTGTTTCAATATTATTTTTTCATTAAGGATTGTAAAGGATATATTTAATAGTTCTACGGACCTAGAATGTAAATTATAGATAAAGTGATATATTTGGAGAACACATGATTAAAGAAAATAGAACCCGTAATATGTCCCTTATGTAAAGATAATGATGTTTGGATAAAGATAAGTTGGATCAGAATAAGTAAATTGGATGGTAATGATTTCTTTAGATCTGATTAAAGATTTTTTTAAAAGTGGTTTATGCTATTATGGATGAAGTTTACATCTTTTTTGAAAAAGGAAACATGTATGTATTCAAAAAGGATATATGGTAATTTAGGTTATTACCATGACTCAAAATAATATATGATTAATATTTTCACATTTTTAGAATGTGACCATCAAGATATACAATGTGGTATATGGGGAATAAATGTTAAGATGAATTAGTGAACCATTTTCTAATGTTTAGGATTTCCAGCTTTCAGGGTGAAGTATGGTTATCAATTTATGGAAAAGTTAAACTTCTAATAATGATTATTAGAATAAAGTCTTATCTCGCCATTGGTGGACTTATGAATATATGATAACTTGTGTAAAATGTAGATGGAATGACATATCATTCTATTTATGGATTGCATGATCAACTAACGCTCCAGGAATGAAAAATTCAACTTTATTTGATTAAATAAGAGCTGATGGGAAAAATGGTCAAGGAATGACCAATGATGAGATTGTACTGAAAATAAGTAAGTATATATTCTCATGAAAATTATTCAATATTATGAAAAGGGATAGTGATGTAAAATGGTGTCTTATTATCATCCTTTTTGATGATATCAATGACCACTTTTACATTTCATTAGATTATGGTTTTGTAATTGTTAACTTTCACTAGATCACCAAATTTTTTGGGATCAGCGATCCTTATCAATCTCTATAATTACTTATTCTTTCCTTCCATGCCCAAATCTTTACCTATGTTCCCCTATGTAGACACCTCGTTATTATTTACTTTGGGTAATTGTTATTTTATAATTATTCCTTTTTTAAAGGAAGTTTTAGTCTCTATTTTTATGAAGTGGGTTTCTATGAAAGAATCATTGAACTATTAAACCTTTTATTACCCAAATTAATTTGGAGGGTGAAATTTATTTTAAATGGGGTATAATGTAACACCCCTAGTTTTTATGATATATATATTCTTTTATTTAATTTCTTCGATGTCTTATGTTGTATGCTACACCAAGGCAAGTTTGCATATATGCAACACAATGCTTGGATTGTGTTACTCACAATTTCAAGTTATTTTGATAAAATTACATTCACACAAGACCAAGTTTAAATGAACAACTAATTATTATTATATTTCCTTATAACCAAGTCATTATGAATAGTATTAACTTTCTAATGAAAAACAATATAAATGCAAATAAGTGAGTTTATAAAATAAGAAAATCACCCTAGATGGATTTTATTACTGTAATATATATATAATATATTCAATTAAATGTATAAAATTCAACTTAAATGTTTTTATAGACATGGTATAAGAAAAAATTCAATTTTTTTGGATAAAAGAAGTATTTTACAAAAAATAATGTTTTGCCGCCATTTGAAAGAGAACCCATTCTAAATTTACTTTTTTGACACTTTTATATATTTTATTTGTAAAAAAAATTCTTCTTTGAATTTATAGAATAAAAATTTACTTTTGATGATTTTTTGGTATTTTTCTGATAAATATAATATTTTAAGGAATAGTGAATAATACTGTATTTTAATTCAAAACAACTTTTTCATCTAAATTATTTATATTTCCAGATTATTATATTAAATGTTTTTTAAGTATTATTAGATTATATTTTTATCATTTATCCTTATATAGTTCATTGGAATAAATTTCACATTGAAATTTGATATAAAATCAATGTGAAATTTTGAATGTTTTACATTTAAAACCCATTTTATTAATCTGTCAACGAGATTAATTTTCAATTAATTTTGACAAATTTTTTGTTTTGAATTCGAAAAAACTGGATTCCATATATGGAATTAGAAGGTCTAAATTATGTAAATAGGTACTTTTTATTGTTAAACATTATTAATAGTAGCTTTAACATAACTTTAGATACCACGATTGCAAGAAAATCGGGTAACTAAAGGTAAACATTACATTATAAAAATATAAAAATTATCCTCAAAATAGTATTATTTTA